>PYXC01000407.1:0-600000 GCA_015244755.2 Tenualosa ilisha
TCCAAAGGATTCAGCTCCATGGCAACAACAACAAGTGTTTCTGTTTACACCGTGATGAACATTCAAAAAACAAATGTTATTGACAAAGGCTGCATGGATGAAAAACACACAGTTAAAACATACTATATTAACATGTTAAAAAATATACACTGACTTTGGCCATGTTAAAACAAACTGGATATACAATTTAAGTTTAGGGGCAATTCCTCAGAAATTTTACTTTTTGTCACGTTCATAACATCAACAAAATGCCATGGAAGGCTATTTGTATGACATGAATGACGACATGAAATGTTTTGTAATTTTTTTTTTCTGCAGCCAAAAATCAGCATTTAATCAGCATTATGGACTTCTTGGAATTACCCTTCAACTTCAGCAACTTCAACGTTACATTAAATCACATAGAAAATCCAGTGACACTTTCTATAAACATGAATGTATGAGTTTTATGAATGCTTTATAATCGTTCATGAATCTGTTTATGATACTTTATGGATACTGGGTTAGTGAAGATCATAATAACAGTTCACATTCCTTGTTATATATACTAATGTAAACCTTAGTATGTAAACCTTCCCCTCTTCAGTGTAGACTTTGAGGTATGATACTCAGAGCATTTGCTGTCTCTCTACAAACACTCTGAAACACTCTGAGTTCTCTGTACCTTTCAGCGCAGTCAGTAAGATGCTATTGCTGTCTCCTGATGCTCTGGTTCTCTCACACAGTTCTGGGAACAGTTTTTGCCACCACAGAGCCTGGCAACAATAATGATTAACATCAGTAAAACTTTTGCCAAGATTCAAGTACGCTTGACAAATGTAGTCCTATGCTGCCAAATTTTTAAACCACAGATGAATGGGAAAACAATGGTGCATCCAACTAAATAGAATAGCAGGCACTTAATAAATATATATCAGTAAAAGGCCAGGCACCATTTTGTCGTTCTTCAGCTCATCGTGGGCAAATGAGATGATGGCCTGCGGGCAGCGGTCCAGCAGCTGCTCTATAGAGCTCTCGGTGTGTCCGAGCCGCGTGGCAAACAGCACATGCACGCTCAGGCCCGCGTTGTCCGAGTCCGGCAGCTGCTCCAGCAGAGGGAGAATGGAGGACACGTCCAGTGTGGGGCCACACAACAGAGACTACAGGGCAATACAGAGACCAGATGGACACACTGAAAGGGCTGGTATTTGGATGAAAACATCAAGTTATTTATACAGTCTCCAAATACTATCAAAAAACATGATGAGGATTTTCAAGAGTCAAATAAAATGCACTGTGAGTTCTTTCCAACAACAACAGTTCCACATTAATTACATATATTGACCACATTTCCTGTATATATTTTTTACATAGTCACTGAATGACCACACACTAATATTGCCTTATTTATTTTTAACACTAAAGAGGTGAGAGGTGATTGCTTATCATAACCTCCTTAAATGTCCAAATCAATGACTAATACATCCTCAATGCTACTTCATCAGCCATCAATGGGTATATGTATGGTAACGTTCCTGGACTGACCATGTGCAAAGGAGACAAGGTGTCATGGCATCTCTCGGGGCTGGGCTCAGCTCTGGACATCCATGGCCTCTATTTCCAGGGGAACAGGTTCATCTACAGAGGCACCAGGAAAGATGTGTTCAACGTGTTCCCTCACATCTCACACACAGTCATGATGGAACCAGACAGCATGGGTAATGGTTGCATCTCATTCTTGATTTGTGTATGTATGTGCGTGTGTGTGTGTGTGTGTGTGTGTGTGTGTTTGTGTGTGTGTGTGTGATATTGCATATTCACATGTGCATGTGAAATACCAACAGGACAGTTTGAGGTGGTGTGTAAGACAGCTGACCACTACCAGGCTGGGATGAGAGCCAACTACACAGTGGAGAAGTGCAGCATCTGGAACCGTCAGTCTGAGATAATGATGCACCAGAGTAAATACTACATCGCTGCGGTGGAGTGGATTGGGACTACTCCCCCAGCCGCACTTGGGAGGAGAACTGTACAAGGGCCTCCAGAACAGGTACAGAACCACTCTCCTGCTGAAACAGACAGAAGGTCATTGGGAAAATCCTAAATAGAACAGTAGTCAAGTCAGTTTGTCAAGTATCAAATTACACATTTTTCTATAACCAGGATTAAATTTAAATTCAAATTAACATTACAATTATCAATAATGAAGACTAATTTGCCAACAGATCAGTCTATCTGTCTGAAGACTAATTTAATAACAGGATGGGGTAATAAGGTATAGGCTTGCCAGTAACACATGCAGCTCTTTTTTTACCAGCCCTGGCCAAGCTTTCCTGAGCAAAGAATCAGGATTCATTGGCTCCAAGTATAAGAAGGTTGTGTACAGGGAGTACACTGATGACAAATTCACCAAGTTGAAGGAGAGAGCACCTGATGAGGAGCACCTTGGAATTATGGGCACATTCTGGCTTCAGAGATGTATTATGTTGTCAGTTGAAGATAGGGAGTTTTATGTCGGATGCTAATGTGTCTTTTCTCTTGATCCAAGGCCCAATGCTTCACGGCAATGTTGGGGAGAAAGTGAAGATTGTGTTTAAGAACATGGCCAGAAGACCCTATTCTATACATGCACATGGAGTTAAAACTGATAGTCCCCAGGTTGTAGCAACTAAACCAGGTAAGGCAGCTATTGTGTAAGAATCTCCTTACTTCCAGCTCATATGCATATTCAGTATATTGATTTCTACCAATCTGGCTTCAAAAGTGCAAAAGTGCTTCTGTCCATGACAGAAGCTTAAAAGAAGCCAGAGTGGCAGGTCAGTCCTCAGTACTATTCAAAGCACTAATGTTGGCCTACAGGGTGATTGATGAATCTGCTGCCATACTTAATACCCTCTTAAAGCCCTATGTTAGTCTCCTTGAAGGAATGTTTAGTACGGCCAACACCTCGCACAGGTTAATCCAGACTTTTCTCATCTGTTGTTCCACGCTGGTGAAATGACCTTACTAGTGCTACCAGAGCAACAGATATCCTCTTCACCTTGAAGAAATTCTTGAAGACCCAGCTCATCCAAGAATACCTCCTGGTTTAAAATTTCTGAATACCAGGATTGCACTTACAATGCCTCTTCCGCTCTCTCCCTGCACTGCACTTTTATTAAACTCCTGCATTTTCACCTCAAAATACTGCAAATTTCATGCCAGCAATATGCACTCTTAGTTTTTAATTGTCCTGTAGTTAGAATGTTTATCCTCTTTTTTGTAAGTCACTTTGGATAAAAGCGTCTGCTAAATGCATAAATGTAAATGTAGACGTCAGCATAACTTGGTAGATTCCTACTAATAGTATTCAGTCACCCTGAGTAATGTTTGTGTTGTTCTAGGTGAGACACACACATACACCTGGTACATCCCATCTGGTACGGCTGGGCCCACCAAAGAACAGGAGGAGTGCAGCGTTGGGGCTTACTACTCCACAGTAGATGTAAACAAGGTAAAGCCCATTGAAATTCATTATAGTTTGCAGTCTGTTGTCATGTTATTAGTAGACCAGCTCAGAGGCATATTAACCACCTTTCCCCTTGCCTAGTCCTCACCCTTGTCCTCACCCTAGTTTACTGCCTGTAAACTAAAACAAGGCAAGGCAAGGCAAAGCAAGTTTATTTATACAGCGCATCTCATACACAAAGGCAGTTCAATGTGCTTTACAAAGATAAAGACAAAGTGAATAATAGAAAATAAAATGACATAAAAATTATTGAGAAAAAATTGAAAATTGAAAATTATTGAAAATAAAACATAGATGATACAAATGGTACAAATAAAGTAATAAAATGTAAGTAGTAAATGATATAATTGATAAAGAAAGCAGAAATAAAGTAATAAAATGAAGTGAAAGTTAAGTAATGAATGATTGAAGTTTAAATAAAGATACAGCAGTTAGCAGAAAGCATCTGAGAACAGCTTGGTCTTTAGTCTAGATTTGATGTCTCTAGGACTTGGTCCCATAGCTGAACTGCATAGTAGGTAAAGGCTGCTTCAGCACACTTTGTTCTAACGACAGGTTTTGCCAGCATTTTTTTCTGCTGTGATCTGAAAGATCTAATTGGGTTATATTGCTGAAACATATCAGAGAGGTAATTAGGCCCTGTCCCATTTAGAGACTTGTGCAGCACAAGTCAATTTGATAGCTTACTGGGAGCCAGTGGAGGGACCTTAGAATTGGAGTAATGTGCTCTGCTCTTTTTGTTCTTGTAAGAACCTAGCTGCTACATTTTAAATCAGCTGAAGCTTTTTGATAGTCTTTTTGGCAGGCCTGTGAAGAGGCCATTGCAGAAGTAAAACAGGACAAGCTCTGAAACCCACAAGCCACAATTTATAACAGTGGGTCAAACTGCCATTTGTTATGTTAGGTAAATCTTGAGCTTATGATGTGCCTGATGATCAATTTTTTTAGGTTGTCATGCTTTGCCCTCAGCCCTGTGTACAGCGAGTCGATGGTTTTAGATTAACTGTCATCTTTTTAATTTGAAAACTTAGAAATACTGTGCAAAGACCATGATGATAATTGTGCTGAGTTCCTTCTTCCTCAGGATATGTACAGTGGTCTGATTGGTCCACTGGTGATCTGCCGGCGTAACTGGATGAGGAAATTGGGCTTGAAAAAGGAGATTGAGGAGTTTGCTCTGCTCTTCATGGTGTGGGATGAGAATCAGTCCTGGTACCTGGATGACAACATCAAAGCCCATGTGAAAAACCCCAGCCCCAAACTGAAAGACAATGAGGATTTCATTGAGAGCAACAAAATGCATGGTGCGTGTGAAACAGTGCTGGCACCCAAGCTGTTCTCACTGCAGTTCAACTTGGCATAGTATTACAACATAGTAAGTTTAATGAAATCACAGTAATTCAACTATGATTAATGGTTTGCTATAATTTTTCAACAGGGATCAATGGATTGGTCTACGGTAACCTTAAAGGTCTAGATATGGAGGTGGGAGACAAAGTATACTGGTACCTGATGGGTATGGGCAATGAGGTAGACATACACACAGCTCATTTCCATGGCCACAGCTTTCAGTACAAGGTACAATAAAATCAAATAAAATCGTGATATTGTAATATTCTTAGACTCCTCAAGACTAACAGGACTTTGCAAACAAGTCTGAGGGATAAGCACCAATGACCTTGAGGTTTTCTGGATCTTTCCATAGCTGAGCGGCACTCACCGCACAGATGTCTTTGAGCTGTTCCCTGGTACCTTCCAGACAGTAGATATGAGGCCAAATTACCCAGGCACGTGGATCTTGCACTGCCATGTTACAGATCATATCATGGCTGGCATGGAGACCACTTACACAGTTAAGGAAAAAGGTAAGTCTGGGAAATGTAGTTTATCAACCAGGATCATGGGCTGTACAGTCTCTGGCTGTACTTACCACTCTCTCTTGAACTGTTCTGTAATGTAATATGACTAGACTACCTGTTGTTACTAACTATTGCCACTGCCTTTTTTGTCTGCAGAGAAGAAAAAGGGACTGTTTGGGCGCTAATGCAGCAACCGCACACAAATGTCACCTGTCTACCCTGCTATTAGATTTTGTACACTTTTAGATTTTATTGTTCACTTTCTAATTAAACATTTCTGCAAATAGAAGTGGTATGTTCCTCTATATTTTCATTATTTGAGCAATATTTTTTCCAAGTGTACTCTATGATACTGAGTGAGTAGTTTCATGATTTATTATTTCAGTCTCTAGGTGTACTGAGGTCCATGCAACAGTTAGCATCAGACATGTCTGAGGAAGCTAAAGAGGAAGTGAAAATGAAAACTCTCTCTTCATGGCATTCATTCCGTTGTTACTTCTGTATACATGACTCTTTCAATGTGACTTATTTTGTGTAACGGTTAAAAAATAGATATTTTGTAACAAACAGCAAATAAATCTTAACACACATCCACTTCCAAAATTTAATGAAAGGCCTTAAAAATAAGAAATCCAAAGATTGCCAAAGTTGACAACAATTCTAAATAAGTCTTTAGCAATTGAGCACAAGAGGTTAGAGGATTCCCACCCTGAACACATAGAGCATTAGAAACAAATCCTACATACTTGCCATTCAGCATTTATCACTTACATTCAGATTACAAGTGGTTGTAAGATATCACCATAAATTAATCCAGTGTAATTCCCCCCTCCAACACCAAACAACACGTCCAATTAAATAAGGGTTCTGTAAACCTTATACTTAAAGCATGTACCATATAGATGGTGTCAGTAAGCAGCATAGCAACCACAACGTCCCTGTGGACTGATTGTCTAAAGGCTTGTAGTGTTTGTTGACTGGCTCTGGGTCATACAGGCACAACTCGCTCCTGTCCTGTCCTTGAGGATGGGACTGTCTGATAATGGCCTCATGTCATCAGGTTCCTCTGGCTGCACTCCAGCAGATGAGGCAGGAAGAAGTGCGCTGTGCCGTCGTCTGGCAACAGTTCCAGGAATTCCAAAGGATTCAGCTCCATGGCAACAACAACAAGTGTTTCTGTTTACACCGTGATGAACATTCAAAAAACAAATGTTATTGACAAAGGCTGCATGGATGAAAAACACACAGTTAAAACATACTATATTAACATGTTAAAAAATATACACTGACTTTGGCCATGTTAAAACAAACTGGATATACAATTTAAGTTTAGGGGCAATTCCTCAGAAATTTTACTTTTTGTCACGTTCATAACATCAACAAAATGCCATGGAAGGCTATTTGTATGACATGAATGACGACATGAAATGTTTTGTAATTTTTTTTTCTGCAGCCAAAAATCAGCATTTAATCAGCATTATGGACTTCTTGGAATTACCCTTCAACTTCAGCAACTTCAACGTTACATTAAATCACATAGAAAATCCAGTGACACTTTCTATAAACATGAATGTATGAGTTTTATGAATGCTTTATAATCGTTCATGAATCTGTTTATGATACTTTATGGATACTGGGTTAGTGAAGATCATAATAACAGTTCACATTCCTTGTTATATATACTAATGTAAACCTTAGTATGTAAACCTTCCCCTCTTCAGTGTAGACTTTGAGGTATGATACTCAGAGCATTTGCTGTCTCTCTACAAACACTCTGAAACACTCTGAGTTCTCTGTACCTTTCAGCGCAGTCAGTAAGATGCTATTGCTGTCTCCTGATGCTCTGGTTCTCTCACACAGTTCTGGGAACAGTTTTTGCCACCACAGAGCCTGGCAACAATAATGATTAACATCAGTAAAACTTTTGCCAAGATTCAAGTACGCTTGACAAATGTAGTCCTATGCTGCCAAATTTTTAAACCACAGATGAATGGGAAAACAATGGTGCATCCAACTAAATAGAATAGCAGGCACTTAATAAATATATATCAGTAAAAGGCCAGGCACCATTTTGTCGTTCTTCAGCTCATCGTGGGCAAATGAGATGATGGCCTGCGGGCAGCGGTCCAGCAGCTGCTCTATAGAGCTCTCGGTGTGTCCGAGCCGCGTGGCAAACAGCACATGCACGCTCAGGCCCGCGTTGTCCGAGTCCGGCAGCTGCTCCAGCAGAGGGAGAATGGAGGACACGTCCAGTGTGGGGCCACACAACAGAGACTACAGGGCAATACAGAGACCAGATGGACACACTGAAAGGGCTGGTATTTGGATGAAAACATCAAGTTATTTATACAGTCTCCAAATACTATCAAAAAACATGATGAGGATTTTCAAGAGTCAAATAAAATGCACTGTGAGTTCTTTCCAACAACAACAGTTCCACATTAATTACATATATTGACCACATTTCCTGTATATATTTTTTACATAGTCACTGAATGACCACACACTAATATTGCCTTATTTATTTTTAACACTAAAGAGGTGAGAGGTGATTGCTTATCATAACCTCCTTAAATGTCCAAATCAATGACTAATACATCCTCAATGCTACTTCATCAGCCATCAATGGGTATATGTATGGTAACGTTCCTGGACTGACCATGTGCAAAGGAGACAAGGTGTCATGGCATCTCTCGGGGCTGGGCTCAGCTCTGGACATCCATGGCCTCTATTTCCAGGGGAACAGGTTCATCTACAGAGGCACCAGGAAAGATGTGTTCAACGTGTTCCCTCACATCTCACACACAGTCATGATGGAACCAGACAGCATGGGTAATGGTTGCATCTCATTCTTGATTTGTGTATGTATGTGCGTGTGTGTGTGTGTGTGTGTGTGTGTGTGTTTGTGTGTGTGTGTGTGATATTGCATATTCACATGTGCATGTGAAATACCAACAGGACAGTTTGAGGTGGTGTGTAAGACAGCTGACCACTACCAGGCTGGGATGAGAGCCAACTACACAGTGGAGAAGTGCAGCATCTGGAACCGTCAGTCTGAGATAATGATGCACCAGAGTAAATACTACATCGCTGCGGTGGAGGTGGATTGGGACTACTCCCCCAGCCGCACTTGGGAGGGAGAACTGTACAAGGGCCTCCAGAACAGGTACAGAACCACTCTCCTGCTGAAACAGACAGAAGGTCATTGGAAAATCCTAAATAGAACAGTAGTCAAGTCAGTTTGTCAAGTATCAAATTACACATTTTTCTATAACCAGGATTAAATTTAAATTCAAATTAACATTACAATTATCAATAATGAAGACTAATTTGCCAACAGATCAGTCTATCTGTCTGAAGACTAATTTAATAACAGGATGGGGTAATAAGGTATAGGCTTGCCAGTAACACATGCAGCTCTTTTTTACCAGCCCTGGCCAAGCTTTCCTGAGCAAAGAATCAGGATTCATTGGCTCCAAGTATAAGAAGGTTGTGTACAGGGAGTACACTGATGACAAATTCACCAAGTTGAAGGAGAGAGCACCTGATGAGGAGCACCTTGGAATTATGGGCACATTCTGGCTTCAGAGATGTATTATGTTGTCAGTGAAGATAGGGAGTTTTATGTCGGATGCTAATGTGTCTTTTCTCTTGATCCAAGGCCCAATGCTTCACGGCAATGTTGGGGAGAAAGTGAAGATTGTGTTTAAGAACATGGCCAGAAGACCCTATTCTATACATGCACATGGAGTTAAAACTGATAGTCCCCAGGTTGTAGCAACTAAACCAGGTAAGGCAGCTATTGTGTAAGAATCTCCTTACTTCCAGCTCATATGCATATTCAGTATATTGATTTCTACCAATCTGGCTTCAAAAGTGCAAAAGTGCTTCTGTCCATGACAGAAGCTTAAAAGAAGCCAGAGTGGCAGGTCAGTCCTCAGTACTATTCAAAGCACTAATGTTGGCCTACAGGGTGATTGATGAATCTGCTGCCATACTTAATACCCTCTTAAAGCCCTATGTTAGTCTCCTTGAAGGAATGTTTAGTACGGCCAACACCTCGCACAGGTTAATCCAGACTTTTCTCATCTGTTGTTCCACGCTGGTGAAATGACCTTACTAGTGCTACCAGAGCAACAGATATCCTCTTCACCTTGAAGAAATTCTTGAAGACCCAGCTCATCCAAGAATACCTCCTGGTTTAAAATTTCTGAATACCAGGATTGCACTTACAATGCCTCTTCCGCTCTCTCCCTGCACTGCACTTTTATTAAACTCCTGCATTTTCACCTCAAAATACTGCAAATTTCATGCCAGCAATATGCACTCTTAGTTTTTAATTGTCCTGTAGTTTGAATGTTTATCCTCTTTTTTGTAAGTCACTTTGGATAAAAGCGTCTGCTAAATGCATAAATGTAAATGTAGACGTCAGCAATAACTTGGTAGATTCCTACTAATAGTATTCAGTCACCCTGAGTAATGTTTGTGTTGTTCTAGGTGAGACACACACATACACCTGGTACATCCCATCTGGTACGGCTGGGCCCACCAAAGAACAGGAGGAGTGCAGCGTTGGGGCTTACTACTCCACAGTAGATGTAAACAAGGTAAAGCCCATTGAAATTCATTATAGTTTGCAGTCTGTTGTCATGTTATTAGTAGACCAGCTCAGAGGCATATTAACCACCTTTCCCCTTGCCTAGTCCTCACCCTTGTCCTCACCCTAGTTTACTGCCTGTAAACTAAAACAAGGCAAGGCAAGGCAAAGCAAGTTTATTTATACAGCGCATCTCATACACAAAGGCAGTTCAATGTGCTTTACAAAGATAAAGACAAAGTGAATAATAGAAAATAAAATGACATAAAAATTATTGAGAAAAAATTGAAAATTGAAAATTATTGAAAATAAAACATAGATGATACAAATGGTACAAATAAAGTAATAAAATGTAAGTAGTAAATGATATAATTGATAAAGAAAGCAGAAATAAAGTAATAAAATGAAGTGAAAGTTAAGTAATGAATGATTGAAGTTTAAATAAAGATACAGCAGTTAGCAGAAAGCATCTGAGAACAGCTTGGTCTTTAGTCTAGATTTGATGTCCTCTAGGACTTGGTCCCATAGCTGAACTGCATAGTAGGTAAAGGCTGCTTCAGCACACTTTGTTCTAACGACAGGTTTTGCCAGCATTTTTTTCTGCTGTGATCTGAAAGATCTAATTGGGTTATATTGCTGAAACATATCAGAGAGGTAATTAGGCCCTGTCCCATTTAGAGACTTGTGCAGCACAAGTCAATTTGATAGCTTACTGGGAGCCAGTGGAGGGACCTTAGAATTGGAGTAATGTGCTCTGCTCTTTTTGTTCTTGTAAGAACCCTAGCTGCTACATTTTAAATCAGCTGAAGCTTTTTGATAGTCTTTTTGGCAGGCCTGTGAAGAGGCCATTGCAGAAGTAAAACAGGACAAGCTCTGAAACCCACAAGCCACAATTTATAACAGTGGGTCAAACTGCCATTTGTTATGTTAGGTAAATCTTGAGCTTATGATGTGCCTGATGATCAATTTTTTTAGGTTGTCATGCTTTGCCCTCAGCCCTGTGTACAGCGAGTCGATGGTTTTAGATTAACTGTCATCTTTTTAATTTGAAAACTTAGAAATACTGTGCAAAGACCATGATGATAATTGTGCTGAGTTCCTTCTTCCTCAGGATATGTACAGTGGTCTGATTGGTCCACTGGTGATCTGCCGGCGTAACTGGATGAGGAAATTGGGCTTGAAAAAGGAGATTGAGGAGTTTGCTCTGCTCTTCATGGTGTGGGATGAGAATCAGTCCTGGTACCTGGATGACAACATCAAAGCCCATGTGAAAAACCCCAGCCCCAAACTGAAAGACAATGAGGATTTCATTGAGAGCAACAAAATGCATGGTGCGTGTGAAACAGTGCTGGCACCCAAGCTGTTCTCACTGCAGTTCAACTTGGCATAGTATTACAACATAGTAAGTTTAATGAAATCACAGTAATTCAACTATGATTAATGGTTTGCTATAATTTTTCAACAGGGATCAATGGATTGGTCTACGGTAACCTTAAAGGTCTAGATATGGAGGTGGGAGACAAAGTATACTGGTACCTGATGGGTATGGGCAATGAGGTAGACATACACACAGCTCATTTCCATGGCCACAGCTTTCAGTACAAGGTACAATAAAATCAAATAAAATCGTGATATTGTAATATTCTTAGACTCCTCAAGACTAACAGGACTTTGCAAACAAGTCTGAGGGATAAGCACCAATGACCTTGAGGTTTTCTGGATCTTTCCATAGCTGAGCGGCACTCACCGCACAGATGTCTTTGAGCTGTTCCCTGGTACCTTCCAGACAGTAGATATGAGGCCAAATTACCCAGGCACGTGGATCTTGCACTGCCATGTTACAGATCATATCATGGCTGGCATGGAGACCACTTACACAGTTAAGGAAAAAGGTAAGTCTGGGAAATGTAGTTTATCAACCAGGATCATGGGCTGTACAGTCTCTGGCTGTACTTACCACTCTCTCTTGAACTGTTCTGTAATGTAATATGACTAGACTACCTGTTGTTACTAACTATTGCCACTGCCTTTTTTGTCTGCAGAGAAGAAAAAGGGACTGTTTGGGCGCTAATGCAGCAACCGCACACAAATGTCACCTGTCTACCCTGCTATTAGATTTTGTACACTTTTAGATTTTATTGTTCACTTTCTAATTAAACATTTCTGCAAATAGAAGTGGTATGTTCCTCTATATTTTCATTATTTGAGCAATATTTTTTCCAAGTGTACTCTATGATACTGAGTGAGTAGTTTCATGATTTATTATTTCAGTCTCTAGGTGTACTGAGGTCCATGCAACAGTTAGCATCAGACATGTCTGAGGAAGCTAAAGAGGAAGTGAAAATGAAAACTCTCTCTTCATGGCATTCATTCCGTTGTTACTTCTGTATACATGACTCTTTCAATGTGACTTATTTTGTGTAACGGTTAAAAAATAGATATTTTGTAACAAACAGCAAATAAATCTTAACACACATCCACTTCCAAAATTTAATGAAAGGCCTTAAAAATAAGAAATCCAAAGATTGCCAAAGTTGACAACAATTCTAAATAAGTCTTTAGCAATTGAGCACAAGAGGTTAGAGGATTCCCACCCTGAACACATAGAGCATTAGAAACAAATCCTACATACTTGCCATTCAGCATTTATCACTTACATTCAGATTACAAGTGGTTGTAAGATATCACCATAAATTAATCCAGTGTAATTCCCCCCTCCAACACCAAACAACACGTCCAATTAAATAAGGGTTCTGTAAACCTTATACTTAAAGCATGTACCATATAGATGGTGTCAGTAAGCAGCATAGCAACCACAACGTCCCTGTGGACTGATTGTCTAAAGGCTTGTAGTGTTTGTTGACTGGCTCTGGGTCATACAGGCACAACTCGCTCCTGTCCTGTCCTTGAGGATGGGACTGTCTGATAATGGCCTCATGTCATCAGGTTCCTCTGGCTGCACTCCAGCAGATGAGGCAGGAAGAAGTGCGCTGTGCCGTCGTCTGGCAACAGTTCCAGGAATTCCAAAGGATTCAGCTCCATGGCAACAACAACAAGTGTTTCTGTTTACACCGTGATGAACATTCAAAAAACAAATGTTATTGACAAAGGCTGCATGGATGAAAAACACACAGTTAAAACATACTATATTAACATGTTAAAAAATATACACTGACTTTGGCCATGTTAAAACAAACTGGATATACAATTTAAGTTTAGGGGCAATTCCTCAGAAATTTTACTTTTTGTCACGTTCATAACATCAACAAAATGCCATGGAAGGCTATTTGTATGACATGAATGACGACATGAAATGTTTTGTAATTTTTTTTTCTGCAGCCAAAAATCAGCATTTAATCAGCATTATGGACTTCTTGGAATTACCCTTCAACTTCAGCAACTTCAACGTTACATTAAATCACATAGAAAATCCAGTGACACTTTCTATAAACATGAATGTATGAGTTTTATGAATGCTTTATAATCGTTCATGAATCTGTTTATGATACTTTATGGATACTGGGTTAGTGAAGATCATAATAACAGTTCACATTCCTTGTTATATATACTAATGTAAACCTTAGTATGTAAACCTTCCCCTCTTCAGTGTAGACTTTGAGGTATGATACTCAGAGCATTTGCTGTCTCTCTACAAACACTCTGAAACACTCTGAGTTCTCTGTACCTTTCAGCGCAGTCAGTAAGATGCTATTGCTGTCTCCTGATGCTCTGGTTCTCTCACACAGTTCTGGGAACAGTTTTTGCCACCACAGAGCCTGGCAACAATAATGATTAACATCAGTAAAACTTTTGCCAAGATTCAAGTACGCTTGACAAATGTAGTCCTATGCTGCCAAATTTTTAAACCACAGATGAATGGGAAAACAATGGTGCATCCAACTAAATAGAATAGCAGGCACTTAATAAATATATATCAGTAAAAGGCCAGGCACCATTTTGTCGTTCTTCAGCTCATCGTGGGCAAATGAGATGATGGCCTGCGGGCAGCGGTCCAGCAGCTGCTCTATAGAGCTCTCGGTGTGTCCGAGCCGCGTGGCAAACAGCACATGCACGCTCAGGCCCGCGTTGTCCGAGTCCGGCAGCTGCTCCAGCAGAGGGAGAATGGAGGACACGTCCAGTGTGGGGCCACACAACAGAGACTACAGGGCAATACAGAGACCAGATGGACACACTGAAAGGGCTGGTACAAGCAAGTTAAAACAGCCACATGTTACAAACCTCTCCAGTCTCTTAAACACTGAAACAGCCAAACACAGCCAACAAGTTAAAACAGACAATATTACAAATCTCTCCAGTCTCTTAAACACTGAAACAGCCAATAACAGCCAACAAGTTAAAACAGACAATATTACAAATCTCTCCAGTCTCTTAAACACTCAACCCTTGATGTGTTGGAAGACAAACTCTCTTATACCAACTGGCCTTACTGACCAATAACTGCTTTCCTTATTCTTCCTCCGAATTTGATCACTGGGTGGTGCCAGAGCATAAACAGGACTTGGCAAACAGGGTGCCAAATTTCAGATGTCCTCTGCACATGGATAACACAAGTTAACTAGTTTGAGAACTCATAATAACTGAACATAATTGTAGAACTTATTTGAACAAGTCTGAGGAGTCATAGTGTTGAAGTGATGAAACATGATGTAAAAGTCCATAAACAGAGAGCTTCTCTCTAACACACACTGCTGGGCTGCAGGTTGTCATGCATTGATGGCCAGTGGAACTGGGTTTGCATAATCACCTGAAGCTTCTGGAGGTCCTCCTGGTAGCCCTGTGTGCATCGCAGGTGTGCAGGCGTCAGAATGCTCACCCAGGGGTAGAGCTGACCATAGTGGACACAGGAGTTCATCTAAAACACAACATACACAAAGACTTTTAGACACAATTAATAAACTTCTCAAGCTGATTCATGCTAGTCTTTGAGGGTCCAGTGGGGTTTCAAGGGAACACTGGGACTGAGTCACTGTGAATGAGCTTCTGCGTTTCCCTCACCAGGTCGTCTGCCGTCTTGAGTGGCCTGGCGCTGGGCTGCTGGCGGTGGCTAATGCGGCCGATGTAGACGGCTGTGAGGTGGAAGAGCAGCTCCTGGATCACAGCCTCCTGAGAGGAGGCCACCAGCAGTGCCTCCCAGAAGTCCACCAGCAACTGCGGGGTGCCTGCTTCTTCAGTGGTCTCTTTACACAGCTCCTAGAAAACACAAGAATACACAGCAATGCAAACACATGTTATTCAATACTAACCATATACTGTTTGTAATGTGTACATTCCAGCAGGAATGGAAACAGATTATTTTTGTAGAAAACTGGACTAAATGACACCTCTATTATTGTTTCCTTTGTGCAATAATACTGTACTTCAGTACTACTTCTATTTGTGCAGGGAAATAAGGCTAAATTCATACAATACCCATCAGTAAGAAATTTGTTCTTTTACTGTTCAGACAACAACACAGAAATCACTCAGGATCTGATAAAATGCTAAAGAACATATCTTCCAAAAACAGTTTCATAAATCAGTTAATATAAGGTGTCCCTTACTTGGAAGAAAAGGTTGGCCTCCTCCAGCTTGACCTTGCTGTTCTCGTGCAGTGCCACAGCGGCTGCCACCAGCAGGCCCTGCTGGGTGTGGCAGAGGTGGCGTGCCAGTGGCGTGGGCACCATGGCCTTCCCCCGGCGCAGCAGTAGGAGCTTGGGCTCCTCGATGAAGCCGTACACCTGCAGCATCTGACACCAGACAAAGCAAACACATGCTGAAACACTCTTAGCCTCTCACAGAAAGAACACAGAAGCTCTCTGGACCAAACATTTTTTGCCCATTACAAGATCCAAAACAAAATGCCTCATTTGAGTGTTCGAACTGCTTACAAAATCTCAAGTTCACACAGCTACGTACAAGTTCAAAGCAAAGGCAAACATCTCTGTCCCAGACAGAGACCTATATCAGAGACTACTTAACATCTCTGTCCCAGACAGAGACCTATATCAGAGACTACTTAACATCTCTGTCCCAGACAGAGACCTATATCAGAGACTACTTAACTGACAACAACAGTAACAGAATAACAGATAATAATAACAGAAATCTTGCACAGCTTCTCAACAGATGCTGGATGGTATTAGGAATATCACCTCACATGAATGAAGATAACCACCTCACATTGCATTACATGGCTTTTTCTCATAAATGTTATCATTTAATGCCTGCAAATAAGAAAAACATACACTGCTTTCTGTAAAAACAAGTAACATAATGATCATGATCATTCACATCTTTCTGAGAATCAGTTCTGGGCCGGCATGTGACGGAGGAAGAAAACGAAACACTCCTCTTGTGACTGCCCCCTGCAGGCCTCACCTCTGCATGGCGCTCCATCTGCTGTTGGTACAGCTGCGTGTCCCCCATGCGCAGCGCCAGGGAGGCCTTGGCCAGGGTGAGCGTGACGGACGGGGCTCCGGCCGCCTCCAGACACTCCAGGTGGGTAAGGGTGACGGCCGGGTCGCTGTTCAGCATGAAGGGGCTGCTCACCACATGAGGCAGCTGGGCCGGCTCGGCTGCACTGAAGATGTCCAGCACGGTGTTGGCAGCCTCCTGAGGGACACGAGAAACAAAGGGAAAAAAATGTAGCACTCTTTTGTGCTCCTTACTATAGATATACAGTAGGTGGGGTTACAACTTGATCTACTTTGCTTTGGGGCTAGTGTGTATATGTTTATTATTGTGTGTGTGAGTGAATGAGTACGTAAAAAAGAGAGAGAGAGAGAAAGAGTGAGAGAAGGAAAGAGAGTTTGAGAACCCCAGAGAATGTCACCAAAAAAAAAAGGCAAGCGATCCCAGCATGAATGGTGAAGCACTCAAAGAGAGCTATGATCACCACACCCTGACTCTGCTGGTGGCATCAGGACTCTTCTCTCCACTCACCTGGTTCAGCTCCTCCATGTCCTCCTCGTAAAGTGAGTGCCTGAGGAAGAACAGGAAGCCTTTGCCATACTCCTGAGGAGAGTCCGCTGAGGCCACGTTCCTTTGGATCACCTCAGTGACTGACAAGCCAGACATTTTGTAATAAGGCAGCGCCAGGTGGCAGTCCCTCTTGTCAAACCTATGGCCCAGACACCCATAGTCAGTTTTTTGTGACAGATTAAGCCAGCCATTTCCAGATAATACAGTATATTATATAGGATGGCAAGAGAAATAAATCCTGGTACAGATTATCCCCATAATAGACTTTTATAACACTGTCAACATATCAGGCTATCTACTACCCCAGACACTGTAAAATGCACTGGTCTCTTACATTACATTAGAATAAATAAACATTACACATTGATTTTGCTGAAATGTTTTTACATATTTACATTTACATATTTTAAAAATACAGTAGCCAATGTTTACATTTTGTAATAGATCTCATACTTAGGATCTGAGACTGATCTCATATGATGTACAAAGTACAATGATCAAGAGGTAGATCATAAGTTGAACTTTTATAACATCCGATTTAAAAGTAGAGGTTTAGCCCTGGCCTTTAGGAGACTAGAGACTGGACTGGACTTACTTATATACATATGACACATTAGTTCACTGATGTATGAGCCTGGCCTAATTTGCTTCCTCTGTCCACAATCATCTCTGCTGAGTGTCATCCTTGCCTCCTCCTGTCACCCACCCTTCCTGAGTGGACTGCAACCAACACTACGGGAGGCCCGTGCCAGGACCGACTCCCCTTCCCTGTGGCTTTGTGACTGACCCCCCCTCACAATGGCACTGTCAAATGGACCCTTTTGTTACCCCCATGACCCATCTCCCTCCTTGAGTTTAACACTATGTCTGGCCACTACTACACTGTCCAGCCATAATTCCTGATAACCACCTATGGACAGACTGCCATGTAATGTAAAGTGGGATAATACTCTGGAACTATTATGATCCTTAGCTAAACCATTGACAACTTGTAGTCTATCATTGTTACTACTGATTGTACTTTTCCTGCATGACTTCTGGCAGTTGGGTTAGCCCCTTGAGTCATGGATCTGCCCAAGGCTTCTTCCAAACTAAACATACGGAAGTTTTTCCTTGCCCCTGTTGCTCTTGGGTGCTCCTTCTGTAAAGCTCCATGAGACAATACTATTGTAAAAGGCGCTGTATAAATAAATAAAATTGAATTGAATTGAACTGGAGCCCTCTGAGTGTAGTTAGCACCTGCTGAAGCAGTCTCCTAGCTGGGCACAGTTCTCCCTGAAGGCCTGTTGGACCTGGGCCCTCTCTGTGGGGTCCATGGTGGGGTCCAGCAGTGAGGCACGCAGTAGCAGATGGGCCTCACTCAGCAGGTGGACACAGCTCAGAGAGAATGGGTCAGACACCTCATACTTCTTACTGTATTCAACCTGAGAGAGGGAACACACACACACGCGCACACGCACGCACACACACACAATGACCATTATGAATGTTCTCCATGCAATAATACAATCCATTATAAAGCTTTCTTGTTTTTCTTCTCTCTACACTCTTCCATAGAGTCACAATTTACAAAGAGAGCCCCCAGTGGTTCTTCAAAGAACTTTGTTCAGAACCTCCATGGTAACATCTTTGATCAGACCCTCATGATATGACAACCCTGGGACTCAATGACTGATATGTACGCAATCTTTTCAGTATCTTTTTAAATATCTTATCTTCAAATCTTTGCAGCACTTTGCAGGCCCTCTCAAAACACACAAATGACCCCACACAGAGCTAGGTTGGACACCAGATGCCTTACCATCTCTCGGTAGAGGGTGAGGCTTGAGACTGTGTTCACAACATAGAGGTTCCAGCCATGGCCACTCTCACTGGGCTCCTTGGGCTTGGTGATGGATGTCTTCCTTGAGCTGCAATGCACAAGACAAGACAAGAGCAAAGGGCCTTAACAGGACAGACTTCCCTTTGGACACACACACGAGAAAGAACACCACAGCTTCTAGTCTCATTCTGGACAGAGAGACGACAAAATATTCGCTACTGATTAGTTTTACAACGGTTATTGAGACTGATTAGTCAAGCTGTTTTTCCTACTTGTGAGTGTGTGTTTTTAGGGACATACTGTGATACACTCCCAGTAAATATTAGTGCCTAAGTCAAGTAAACCAAAATGATCAGCATTACAAACATCTTTCCAAATGAGTGCTGGGCATCAACAGCAGCTAAATCAAATCAAGATGACATTGTGACAGTGTGACTTTCAATACAAGCAGACATGTCAGCATAACTAGTTCACCTAACTCCTCTGAAAAAAACACACATTCCACACACTCTGCCAAATTCCAAAATGACATTAGACAATGACATCATGCCAGAGGTCATCTCCACTATATTCAGTATGTACTGTACTGTATATTGGATCTAAAATCAAGAGAATACATTAACCACTTTACGAAAACAAGAGTGACTTTCTTTATGTCATGACCCCTTACCTGATCACTTTGGAGAAAACTGTTCATTTGTTAAAAATCTAACGTGTATGACTGTGAGGTTTAGTAGTGTAAGGTTATTAGTGTGTGTGTGTGTGCGTGCGCATGTGTGTGTGGTTAGGGACTGTGTGTGATTAGGGAATTCAGTTTGCCATTTTAGTTTTGGCTCTCCTTGATGCATATAGCCAGTAGCACAGAAAGACACACACACACCACACACACCCATCCTTAGCCTACTGACCTTCCTGCTGCTGATCTCAATGTGTCCATGAGCCAGTTGTTTGCATCACTGCAACCCACAGACACAAGCATTACGACTAAGGAGATCAGAGACTTGATGGCACACACATTGCATTAACTGCTTCAGTTATCATCCAAGGAGTCATTGTCTGTAATGTGACTCATGTGATATCCTGAGGCAAAGCAGTCAGCAGGCTTTCATTTATGGGCTTTTCCTTGTTAGACAGCACAAGCTTTATGCTCAACCTCCCTCCTCCTTCCTCCTCCTCTATGTAATCCCCCCTTCCATGCTATGGGCTTTCATACTTGGGGAATTTGGGTCAGTGTAAAGACAGCCATCACATGACCACAAGGAACTTTCAGCAAAACCACCAGAGCACAACAGACTACTTGGTGTGTTTTTGAACAGGAAAAGACACACACATTATATGCTGTTCAGTCCAGGTTAGTCCACACATGGTTAATGATCCACACGTCCAAGGTGACAGTTAATGGAGAGTTTTAGAGGATAAAAACTTCAGGCAGGCAGGTTGGAGTGGAGTGGTGGGGTGGGATCGGGGGTCACACTGCTTGGGACAGTAAGGCCATGGGACTTACAGGAAGGACCTGGATAGGAGGCTCTCCAAAGCAGGGTTGCTGGACGGCTCTATACCTACCGCTAGCAAAATCCCCGTTAGAGTTTTGTGATCTTTTGATTCACTAAAACAAGATTGGTAATCGGTTAACCACATGCACACATGCCACCCAAGGAGAAACACACACAGAGAGATGGCATCAAATAACTGCTGTTCTATTAGATTTTTCTAGGAGTTGTCAGATCTCTGTTTAGAAAGATATATACCAAAGTCCAAGTACTGAACACATAATGAAGTAGGTAAAGCTGACTGGGGTGTAAGTGTGACCTACAGGCTCTTCCTGGCTGCTCTCTCGACATCCTCTTTGCTCTCAATGTCCGCTGCAGTCAGGAGGACAATGTGGTTCCTGTCATGGCAGAGGGCCTTAAGACCAATGAAGAGCTGGATGCGCAATGCACAAACCTCCATGGTGTAAGGAGGACAAGCCTGGACAAACACACACAGACACACACACACACACACACACACACAAAACACATACAGGGTCATCCTAACAGCAGTGCTATTCAGACCCTCTAATCTAACTAAGACTGATGACTGGTAGCAGCTCAAACATTCAGAAAACACAGTGGCATCAAAATTCAATTTCTGCCGTATAGTTTTGCTCGCTGGTCTACCAAGGAATGTGCTACACAAATTCCTAAGAGTCTGTTAAGGCCATATGTGGCACACACTGTTAGTAATTGACTGGAGATGATTTCAGTTAGAGGTTTTCCACTAGCAACCTGAAACAAAGCTTACAGAACCAGGCTGCTGTACTTGGTTTTGTGTCCCCCTCAAAACTAGATAAAACTAAGAGAGTTGCCTGCTGTATTTTCACAGGTCAACAGGAGGCAGGCATGAACCACAACCAGCAACAAAAAAACAACAAACAAAACAAGTCCCTCGCAGACCACACTAAAGACACACTTTGGCAGCTACTCTGTCTTGAACACACTTCCACTAGAAACTCACCTTCATGGTGGTGTCAATGTAGGGATCCTCAACCCTGGCTGCTACCGCGCTGCAGCGCACTGAGAAACACTGAAGGGCATTCCTGTGGCAGAGATGCAAGGGCACAGAAAACAACACACACACACACACACACAGACACACACACACAGACACACACACACTTACTTTTCAGTGTTTACAGCAATGCTAATAAAAGGTGAGGTCTCCAATTTCAACTGGCTAGTTCAGCAAATTGCTCCTCACAGTCCCCTAGTGGTCCTATCTAGCTGCAACACTTTGCTCCCAATGAGCCAGGCTGCTGGCTGTTGGGTTGAAATATTACCTTCCTTCCACCAGAGTAGTACACCACGAAGCATGTGATACATAACTATGCTTTCTTTGGGTGAACTGTCTGGACAAACCCTGAATCTGTGATCTCAGGTAAAGAGTACAATGAAAACTTCCATTCTTAAGTCAGACTTTCTGCTTTAGACTCTGAAAGGAGTGGTTTTTAAAAACTATTTATTTCTGCATGCATTAAGGCATGAAATGAGATCAAGCGTGATTCATTAATCTGTGCATTCCATTATAAAAAAAAACAGCTGATTTGATGTATCCCCGTCTTGTACTCATTGGGTCTCATTCACCAACCCCGAACTCACCAAAATCTATGCACAATCAGGAGCACTCTTACGAGCCTTTAGGCACTGCTGTTAATACAAAATCAAAGTACGGTATCAAAAATCTAAATCAAAGTGCTTGTACGGTAAGGACTCATTTCTTCACTTTTTTAAAGCTCAGTCAGATATTACATGTGCGATTTTGTGTCATGGGAGGTTACACCTTTAACATCCATGAAAGGGCCTGAGGTAGTAAGTTCAGCCTTACTTGGTGATGACATGCAGGAAGTGGCTACTGAGCACAGCCTGCTGGGCTTTCTCTGGGTACTGGTAGGCTGAGACCAGCTCTACAGAGCCTTTGATGCTATACATGTAGCCAGTGTTGGGCAGGGAGAAGAAGCAGAACACACAGGCAGGGTCAGAAGATTTGGCCTCATCAGTGGCTTCCTGGCTACCTGATCACCATAACCCAACGTGAAAACATGGAGAGAGAAGACAGATGGACAGTGAGATCAAAGGATAGATGAATTGATCAATTTTGTCAACTAAGGCACTGATTTGATTGATGGGCTTCAATCAATTTACTTATGTAACACTATGGGGGTCTCTTGGACCCACACGCCCCCACCCCGCCCCAGCTCACTGATGGTTGGCTATTGGGGATCTCAACATCTCATTGTCATTTGGCTGTATGATAGACTAGATTTTGAGAGAGTCACCACAGAATTTTTCTGACAGCTGTTAGCCGATTAGCTGTTTTTAGGGCCCTCTACCCCTCCAACTCAGGCAGTTGCCTGGCCTATTGCTATGGCCCTGCCTTCAGTGAATGCTGAGTCGGCTCGTGAAGTTTATTCCCACATTAAAAACAACATTCATAAACATGAACTCTGCACAAGTTATGGCACAGAGTGTGAATAGTGCTTACTGGTGAGCACTGGATAGAGTTGCAGTGAATGAAGACAGGTATCCTCCACACTGTTGCCTTGGAAGAAATCAGGAGCAAAGCGCCTGGATGGGAAGATATGTTACCAAGAAGACCATGAACCAAACAATATGTCTTATGAGTTCATTTAAACTATTTCTGGGTGATTCCACTGGAAAACTGTCACCTCCATAATGCCAACAAAATGCCATGATATTTGCATGATGCGAATGATTTTGTGAAAAGTTTCATAAAATTTCTTCTACAACCAAGAGTGAATGCTCAAATTTCATGTAATCATCATTCACATCATACCATACCATGGAATTTTGTGGCAGTTTTCTGTGGAATTGCCCTATTTTTATTATTGTTATTATTATTGTTGTTATTATTATTATTATTACGTTACACCAAAAATCATTAAATACCTCAGCCTTTTAGGTTAAACTGGTGCTGTTAATTGTTTATAACAGAGCACGTCTGCACCACTGAGATGTTTGGTCTGGCCATTCTTATCTCTAAGCATGACCAGTGCTGTAGTCTAGTTTGCTGTAGTGGGTATACTGTATGTATGGGGCGCTTCAGCTGCCATAGCTACTGCTATTACAGTGCTGTCAGTATTGAAGCCTATGTTTTAGTGGACATATGCAAACCCAAAAACTTTTTAAGTGGTTATACGACGTATACCTGCGTATCACATAGACTACAGCCCTGAGCATGACTATTTAAATGAAGTGATTAAGGTATGTGGTCAAACCATGCTATTGCTAGTATCATTATGTGATGCCTAATGATGAAGGCAGCAATGCTGAAGATCTACCTATATAAAATGTAAGTAACTCCTGTGTCAAAGCGTGTCTCACTCTCCACACCAGTCCACTCCAGGGTGACAGATACACCACAGTCCTTGGCCTGCTCCCCAAGCATCTCCTGGTGCTTTGGGAACATGTAGAAGTCATCTGGTTCTAGGTGACCTGCCGTCTCCTTTTTCATATCTGGACAAGGAATAGGAAGCACCAAAAAATGACCATGAACAACTAGTTGGCTATGTTGTTAAGAGTTAGAGTTTGCTTGCACAAATCCATTAGTGCTTTTCTGAAATATGTGCATGCAGATTAAAAAGCAAGATTGTTTGACAAAGCATTGGTGGATCAACAAAGGCTTGTGTGTGTGAAGCACAGAAGTACAACATTACCACTGTCACCAATACCAGTGTTACTAACACTGAGCCTGTCCATCATAGAGATCATATCCTCTGGGACAAGGGAATGTTGTTGTTGTAACTGCTGGTTGCCCTCTTCTTCCAACCTGTGCTGCTGCTCTTTGCTATGTTGGGGCCTCTGCAGCTGGAAGATCAACACCTCCAAATCAGCCTGCAAGGCCACATAGCCAGCGCACAGGGCCACCTGCGTGGGCGTCCAGCCCGGGATATGGAGAATGAGGAGACGCTCGAAATCCAGTACAGAGAGACGGTCATTCAGCGCCTGTCTTCGCAACGTGAATAGCACCAAACTCTTAGCGCAGCCTACTAGGAGATCACCTGTTAGCGGGCAACAGGCTACACACATTGGGGGCTCGAAAAGCGGGATTTCAATTATCTCCATCTGTTCTTTGGGAATGCCTCGGAGCGACGCAGAACCTCGTAGGAAGTGGCCAAGCAGTCGGACACCCACTCGCGTTTTCTCGGCCGCCTGGTAACGCCAGTTGGTGTAGGCACGCAGATAAGTGGCTTTATTCTTCTCCTCGACGGTGACAAGATAGTCCCCTATAGACCAAGGCAATGCCAGATTGTTTTCAAAGATTATTATAATAAGATGGGCAAAGACTACACTTGAAAACTTGTAGCCTATCACAGGAAGAAACCAATTAAGCTTATTTTCAAACCACCGACACAGCAAGTAGGCTATAACCTAATTAATGTATCAATATAAAACGTTTTCAGGTTGGATTAATAATACAATTGCGTAGTACGTTTCAAGCACCAAACAGAAATTCCCTTGACACATACAAAACAAGCACTAATAATAAAAACTAGTAATAATGCCAAAGAAGGGTAAGAGATTAGCCCACCTATTTGACTGTGTAATATACTGTGAACTGTTCCCATCGTCGCAAAACGACAGATGAGAGGGCATCCTTCCTCTTGCATCTGGTACGCTTCGATCTTGCATCCTCCGGCTGAAACCACGAAAAGCGCATCACCACCGCAACAAACCGGCCCGGGTTCTTGCTCCGTGGGCACAATGTTTTGGGATGCAAACGGGTGGCAATTATAAACATGGACCATTTTGTCTCCGGAATGGCTCTTGTGTAAACAGCGTTGCTGGTTAATCTACATAGTTTTCGCGCAGAAAAAAACGTCTTTTTTGTGTCCTTCGACTCAATCGGCTAGTAGTAGGCTAGGCTTCTGATCAATATCACATGTCCGGTTCGTCTTGTGATGATCGGGAATTGAAGTTGCGATGATTAACCTATCAAGTCCCACTTCCCGTTTATCCAAAAATAACATCGGGCAATAAATGGCTCCAAACTTCTATGAAACTAAAAAAAATATAGGCTACGACGATTTAGAGAAAGTACCATGCACTCTGCGTGCGTCGTTATTTTCTGCCAGATCTGCGTTTATTTCCTGATTAGGGTAAGCTACTGTGTCAAGCGCCTGTCATTGCCGTGTATTCATTGGTTAGTAAGTCTGTCGCTGTAGCTTTCTGTACTTTTCATTGGTTGTCTAGCCTACTGGGCTCCTATGTAGGGCCCAGTGCTCTGGTACGGAAATAATGCCAGAAACTCCTCAGTTAGGCTACTTTGATGAATGTTTGTCTGAAATCCATCTCCTGTGGTGTGTAGCGCAATGTAGATTTTTTTCGAATTAGCCAAGTGGTGTGTGTATGAGCACATTCTGATGAGGATTAGATGAAATAAAATCCTGAAAAATCCTAAAATGATCTTTTGTCCTGCAGAATGCTTAGAGATCAAAACAAAGGCATGGATTGGAGACTAGGTAGGCTATTAACCTTCCTGGGTGAAGTCAATATTTGACATTCAGTACACTAAGAATATTGCATGTGTTATTTCATACATGAGATAATGGCACATTATAGCACATATACAATACACTTAACACATTTACACGTCTTATTTCATTTGATCAATATTCAACATTTATTGTCAGCAGTCTTGTCTGCCTTCCATTTATTGGCTATATTGTGAACCAACTAAGAAGTCTTTGTTCTCCAGGGCAGTTCTGGTCCATATGATGCCTTGCAAATACCCACTCTCTAGATCAGGCGTCTCCAACAGGTAGCTCGGTATGCTGAATATCTATTGAGATGAGCATTGTGGCGAAAGATAGTTTTCCTGACCTGTCTTCAGGATTACTCAGCCGATTCTGACCTGTCAATGTCACACTGGTTTGCTTTCGTGAATAGTTTATATTATTATGTTTTGTACAGACTGTTTCTTGTATTGTGCAATGAAAGTAGTAGTAATTGCCATCCAGAGGGGAGAGATTTTTTGTGAGAGATGTTCAAGTTCAAGAGGATTCAACAGTCATTCTTCCTAGACTATGTTCCAGAGAGTATTTCCTTTATTGATGGCAAAACTACAGTATAATAGGAATAAGAGCAATATCTCAAATAATTTTAGTATAAAGCACAAAAAAACTTACAACTGTGCCTTGGTGAAGCTGAGCAATGTAAAGTATTTTTGCCATCTGCCTTTTTTGTTGAATTCCCAGAGAGTTGCTATTACCTTTCCTCTGAATCCAATATCTATGCTGCAATCTACTTCTGACGATAATGGATGGCTTCACGGTATCCAGTATTTACAAAGAGTTTTGCCATTTGAAAAGTTTAGCAATGCAACTGTGAACTGTAAGTTTGTGATGTATTTCAGATATGTGCATGTTGGTGTGGTTTTGTATGTAGTTATTCTACATAGTGCATTTTTGCTTTTATTCATACCTTTTTGAATATACGCCACTGGCCCCATGCTGTAGTCAGACTCAGGCTAGTAAGAGAATGTATCCTTCTTTTCTATTTTCATTGACTGTTCCTTGCGCTCCCTCTGCTATCTTTATCAAATCAGGGTCAGAGCATCCCTCCATAGTCTCACTGTGGATGGCAGGCCAACAGCATCAGGATCAACTCTGATGTGACTGATTTACTGATGTGAAAGACACCAATCCACCCGAGGTCTAAACTGTGAAATAATTCAACTCTTTGTGGATGTCAGTACTTCATCCATGCCATGACCAATAAGAGTCTGAGGTGACCGTTTCCTCTTTCAGTTCCAGTTACATTGAGCATTAGGTCATCTTGGAAGCAAAGAAGCAAACATCATCTCACCTCATTAAGTTCCTGTTAGGCAGACACAAATGACATATCAATCTGTACAGCATCTTTACTCATCAGCTTATGTGTCACATAAAAAAGTATGATTATGATAAAAAAGTATTGAGTTTTACACTTGCAGAGTTCATTTGTCCATACCAGAAAACAATTTTCTGGATTTTAATATGATTCCCTTTAACACTTGCATGGTAGCAATCACAAGACTGGATATACCCATGGCCATTGTGGTCAGATCACTCAGTGATATAAACCAACCTCAAGGGGGTGCTAAAATAAGTGCTCTAGATAAAAGCAAAGTCCATAATATTCCCTGCTATGGATAAAGATAATAAATTAATTATGGCTTTAGCTGGAAACAATCCATCTACCGGTATGCCTTCCTTTTCCTTTGTGAAGTAGCCTATAAGTGGCACAGACTGATCCAGCTTACCAAGAATGATCTCTAATGATTACATCTGGTGAAGTGAAATTGCTATTTGTGTCTTGTGTACAGTCCTACTTAAATGTTGCACTAAAAGCGATATCTATAACATACAGGCTGCACATGTTTTCAGACATACATTAGCTTATTGAACAGCTTCACAGATTTACAAACAATAAGTTGCTGGATTTGTATCATTGTATGATTCTGTAACCAAAGTGTTACATCTATAAAGTTGATGAAGATTGTCTGATATTTTAGTGTTTACTCACTTCCTTTGTTTCTCAAATTTCACCAGCCTCAGTGATAGCCTTGGTACACCGCACCATTAAAGGAATATTAGTGATAGTGATAGATAGATTTTTTGTCTGATGTGAAACCCAGTCTGCAACAAAGATAATTTAATTCCACTTTATTTGTTCACTTTCATCACTTACAGTACAGACTAGACAAAGAGTCCATTCTTAAGCTAGAATGTGACCTGATTAGGCTGCAATCTTAAAGAGAGGGTCTTGGGCAAACATCTCATCAACCAGCTTGGGTATTTCTGGGGCTATGATTGGGCACTCAGCTGACTGGGTGGTGGGGAAGGGCTTGATCACAGGCTCCTTCTGTCCAGGGATCTCGGGGTCAGGGTGAAGAGCCAGGGTGGTGGGTTTCTCTCCGTCAGCAACAGGCTGGTCAGGGAAGGAGGGCAGGATCATGGGCTTGTCCATGGAGGCCACAACGTTGACGAAGCCTTCAGGGCGGCGGGTTACCTTGTCCTCGTGGTTGTGGTCGTGATGGTGGTGATGGTGCTCGTGCTCATGCAGGTGCTGGTGTTTGTGCTCGTGGTCAAGTGCCAACTCATGGTCGTGGTCATGCGTCTCCTCATGGCCATGTGCGTACTTGTGGTGCACATTCGTGCCCTTGTCCTGGGTGTGGTCATGGGCCTTGGCGTGATGAGCGTGCACATGGTCGTGGTCGTGCGCATGGTCATGGGAATGTGCGTGCCCGTGGCCCTGGCCATGCTCGTGCGTGTGGTGGTGCGTGTGGCCCTCCTCATGCCCGTCATGGGCATGATCATGCCCGTGAGCATGGCTGTGCTCGTGGCCGTGAGCGTGGTCATGACTGTGCTCACTGTGAGAGTGCTCGTGCTTGTGAATAGCGGTGTGATCATGCTCGTGGTCGTGAGCCAGGCTCCGGTCGGTCTTAGTAGCATCATGGCTGTGGTCTGTCTCACCTCCCAGCAGGTGTTTTTTTTTCTCATTCTCTGCACCCTGCAGACCAAAAAGATGGACAAAACCCTAAGTAATCTATAGGTAGTCTAAGTACAGTATATCATTATGCCAAGTATAGTGTACAATATATTATTACAAATATTTATAACAATTTAGACTGCTTTGAAAAGAGATATTTACCCACAAGTTATTAATAATAAAGGAAAATGTAAAAGACTGCCAGATAAAAACAAGTAGTATTTGTTTTACTTCTACAATAAATGTAATGCAAGTTAAAGTAAGTAATGAGCAAAAACTAAACATTGTAGATCCCTACCAGCTGTGTAGACACCCTTTCCCCCTTTGACTCAATAGAATCTTTGATGAAATGGAAACTTTGGCAAATCCAAAGTTCAGTGAACATTATCTTTTTTTTCTGAGGATTGTTTACCTCTGGTTCAAAGATGTCACACTCAACAGTAATGTCCTCTTCACCCATGGGACTGTGGGAGTGACTGGCTCTGCAGAGGCCTTTGTGCTGTGGAAAAAGAAACTAGCATTCGACATCTGTCCAAACAGGAAGTAATGTACTACAAACACACAAAATAAGTAAAAAAAAGACATTCACTCACAGCGAATTCGCAGGTCATCACTTCACACTTAGCAATATCTGTAAGGTCAGTGGTGTTGTCACAGTTGGTCTCCTGAATGGTGAACTCCACGTTGTAGAATGTGGCCATACCAGACTGCAACAAAGCCAAAAACATGCACATTAGGACATGCATCAACTCAGTATCAACTTAGATGCAATTCCATTTTGCTTTGACTTCTGAATACCGAGTAGGTTGCCTTGGTCACATTCAGAGGGATGAAGTAGTTGGTGAGTCTGCTCTCTTTGTTGAATTTCTCCATGGCCATTTTCATGGTCTTCAAGATCTCCTGGTCATCAAGACCGATTTCAGTGGGGCAGTCAGGGCATTTGCTAAGAATTTTGGAGGCAGGAACTATGGAAAGAACAGAAGAATCAAAAAAATCAATGTGACTTTTCTTTTATATCTATACATAGATATACTTCAGCCAAGAAGTGTGTGTTGTGTGTATATGCTACCATGTAGTAATTTTAGTATAACCACATACCAGGCCTAATGGAACATGAATATTTGTAGAGACGAATCACCCTGGCCACTCTGTTCATGAAAAGTGTGGCTTTGCATTGACCGTACATCTATCAGGGGAAGAAAATGAAAAGCATATGTCAGAGCAGGGGCGAAAAAATATTGCCACCATTTGAATATCTAAGACTGAAATGTGAGGTGGAGCTGTCAACTGTTGTTTTAGAGTGAGAGGAGAAATAATGAGACAAAGGTATATTATGCAGATTATAGGTATTTATCCATATGCAGATTAAATTAGTTATTTATGCAGATTATAGGTATTTATCCATATGCAGATTAAATTAGTTATTTACATTTCTCATTCACTCCATATTGGTAGCAAAGGTGTGTAAAGTTAGCCCATCCTCACCGGATTGTCATAATCTTCTCTGACAGCACAGTCCTTGTAGCTCTTCTTGCTGAGCACATGGCACTTGGTCTCTTCAACGTCAAGAGTCAGATAAAACACAATGCCATTCTCTCCCTAGGATGAATAAAAACATGCTTAGATTAAAGGAGACATAGAATAGGAAAGCATTTTTGCCTTGGTTGTAATGTATTAGGAGAAGAGAGCCAAAGAGCTGTCAGAAACATGAAACTTGGCTGTGCCCTCCTTCATAAAAAATCCTGAACGTAGAAATAGGCACTAAAACATGGGTGAAGTAGAACAAATCCTACATGTGATGTCAAATAGGACAAAGCATTTGTAGTTTAATTGTGGTTGCCAAAGCGGGCACCATTTAGCCAAAGGACCATTTCAGTACTCAGCCAAAATATAGATAGGTTGGGGGGCTCCATCCAGCAGGCCATGGAGTAAGTAACGTCCTGGGAAGCTCTGCCAAATTTAAGTTTAAAATGTATATTTAGAGTGCTTACTACAGATGAACAGTGGTCAGATAGACTTTTGAAGTCACGTATATGACCTAGGTGAAAATTTTGCCGAGATTTTGCCAATGTCGAAGAGCCTGCGAAAGTTTTCCTACACTCCTGGACGAAGTACGGCTAACAGCCAACAAGCTAGCATGAAGGTCTCACTGTATGCAGACGATATGCTAGTATACATGTCTGACCCTGAGAAAAGTCTGCCAAAGATGCTAGAGCTATTAAGTTTCTTTGGTAAGATTTCAGGTTATAAGGTTAATGTGCAGAAAAGTGAACTTATGCCTATCGATCCCTCCTGCCAGTTTATAAACTAACCCCTGCCAATTAAAATATGCACACATATCACATACATTTAAGTATCTAGGAATTTGGATAACCAGTAGGTTTAAGGATTTATATGAAGCCAATTTCCCTCTACTCCTCAAATGCTTGAAAACAGACTTAGACCATTGGAACCTTCTTCCCCTGTCTCTGGGGGGGAGAATTAATGTAGTCAAAATGAATGTCATGCCCCAATTTTTATTTGTTTTTCAATGCATTCCTATTTTCTTAACAAAATCATTCTTCATAAATATAGACAAACTCTTATCTGGTTTTATTTGGAATGGGAAAATCCCACGTATATGTAAAGAAGTGCTGCAACGACACAAACTGCATTGCGGGCTCTCTTTGCCCAGTTTTCAGTACTATTACTGGTCTGCTAACATTAAAAATGTACTGTTTTGGATTCACTGTCCTAGCCACGAAAACGGCCCTAAATGGCCACAGCTTGAGAGAGCGTCCTGCAAACAAGTTTCCCTACATGCAATAGCCTGTTCTAAGATACCCCTCAAAGAGCCTGTATCAACATTTTGCAGTAATCCCATTGTGAGACATTCCCTCAAAATATGGATACAGTTTAGACAAGCCTTCTCTGTATACGAGTTGTCCAGGAGCACTCCTTTAGTTGGAAACAATATGTTCACTCCCTCTCTAACTGACAATACATTCAGGATCTGGACTGAAAAGGGACCGAGTACAGTTAAAGATCTATATGTTGGTGGGACCTTTGTGTCCTTTGAACATTTGAAAACACACTTTGACATTCCCGACTCACTTTTTTTTAGATATCTGCTACTCCGTAGCTTTGTCTCCATGCACCTTCCTACCTTCCCATCATTACCAACAGATTCTCTTCTAGATAAACTGATTAAAATTCCTCCTTACATTAAGGAGAGAATAGGAACCGTGTATTCTCAACTTATTATGGATAATCTGAAACCTTTAACAGCAGGATCAGATCTGACATTGACCCAATGTGTGACAGATGTAATACTGAGTCAGCTACACTATCACATATGTTTTGGAGTTGCCCTAAGCAATTTGAGTTTTGGGATTCAGTATTTGCTTTCTTGTCCAGTGCTTTAGAAGTTAATATTGAACCATCTCCAGTTTTTAGCAGTTTTGGAGTAATGCCTGAAGAAATTAGCATAGGCAACTGGGGCAAAACAGTTGTAGCATTTGCAACACTACTTGCCAGACACATTATATAAAATGGAAAGACAAATCCCCACCTACATTTCAACAATGGATTAATGATGTCATATACTATCTGATACTTGAAGAAATTCGGTATCATATACAGTGTAATAACCTTAACTTCCGTCACATCTGGCAACCTGTCCTTACATTAGTTGAAAAGACAGATTCTAATGATATTGTAATGATATAAATCCTACTGTGAATGCGGTCCTCCTTTTAATTTACTCCTATCTATCAAATTTTTTTTTCTTGCCCCCCCCATTTGAATGTCTATCTATAGCAGTGGAAAGTATCATTCTGTACAATATAATGTGCATTACTTTGACCGCTGTGACTCTGTTGTATGTTGTATGAAAGTTTTGTTTTGTTTTGTCTTGCTGGTTTTGTTTTACTTTTCAAGTAGTGGTGCGATAGGGCTGGGTGGGTCGAGGTTTGTTGTTGTATGGTTGTTTGTCTTATGTCAAAATACAATAAAAAGACTTTAGATTAAAAAAAAATATATAGATAGGTTTTATTTTATTATTTTATTTTATTTTATTTATATATATATATATAATATAGTCTATTTTAACACTAGAGATCAAGGTACAATACTCCAGTCATCCATTTTGTGTCCCCTTTAAGGTTGGAAGGTTTCAGTATTCAGTGTATTCAGTATTCAGGTTTCAGTGTCCCATTGCAGTGCTATGTAGATTAGATTATTTCATTTTCGTATGAATTGATTCTGGGCAAATGTAAATTAAAATGTAATAAGTGCTAGTGTCAACTGAACACATTTGGAACGGTCAAAGGTGGAGGAGTTGTGTCATACGTCTGGTGTTCTACCTCAATAATTACTGAATTCAACTCTCTGAGTCTCTCTCGCTCTCAACTCTCTCATCATGAATTAGAAGTAACGCCTTCATGAATTTCAGGTGAGTAAAAAGATTTAAAAAACACACTGAACTCTGAAACAAAGCAACTCTTGCACTGTACAGTCAGCAGAGATCTCCTTTGCAGCACTGTTGCTGTTACATTGTAGTCAAGTCTTTCTTTACTGTGGCTACTCACATGCTTCATTTCGTGAACATTGCTCAGACGGTGCAGTCCAAAGATGTAGCCCTCATGGCGGTCAGCGTTGATCTTGTTCAGGGCCTGTTGAGCCGCCCCCAGGGCAATAGCATCTTTACAGGAGGCAGGGGTCAGGACGTCAACGGGGGCTGCATGGGCGCAGACGATGGCCAGCAGCAAGAGCAAGAACTGTTTCATGGCTGAGCTTCTGTCTCTCAGTTACACGCACACTCACACACAAGCAGCACACACACAGCCTCTCTGCCGAGACACTGCTGAAGGGAGAGTGAGGGGGCCAGTGCTTATATACAGACTTCACTCACCCACCCAGGCTGTCCCTCTGCCCCCACAACCTCGACCCCCCCCCAACCCCAGGGGCCTATCTGTAAACATGACCTTTCTCTCTCTCTTTCTTTTTTTGCTCCGCTCTGTCTTTCTTGTCCATCTATTATTTAATCAACAGCACAATCATACTCTTGTTTTTATCTAGTCAGACTACCAACAGTCGTTTCAGACAGAAGACAATGGAAGGCTGGCAAAAACAGAGATGGATGGGGTTGGGATTGAGAGGGTTTTGAGTGAGTGTGAGTGTCTGTGTGTTTCTGTGTTGTGTGTGTGTAAGGTGGGGATGAGGTGAGAGATTATGACAAGCATTTACCCTCCCAACCCAATCCTTTCACCTCAATAAGAGCCCCAAAAAATCATCATGTCACTATTGTTCTGGATTATCAGATAAGCAGTGATAGGATTGGTTTATTGATGTAAATCTGCTCGGCAGCTATCTTCAAATACTTCACTGGTTCTTGCCACAGAATCCAGACTCATTGGGGTGAGTTCTAATTGAATAACAAAAGACCAGTGGTGCAATAGTGTATCTACCTGTTTGCAGTTGTGTGTTGCTTCATAGCCTGTTCTCACATGCTATGAAATGTTTAGTGTCATGAGGTGAACAACATGTGATTATGTCACAGATGTACGTTGCCAAACTACTACAAAAAGTAAACATGACCCTTTAGGGGTGATCTCAAGGGGTCTACGACACAATCAATGTACTGAACCTCATTTCATATTTTTGAAGACCATTAAAGGTAGACCACATAGTTACCTGACTTCGGTGGGGAAAGGGAAAATCATGTTAGTTTTTCATGTGTTTTCAAATTGCTGACATCACTCTGTTAGCATGTTAGCTATTAAACTTATAATTTGTGTAACTGCATATGTGTGTTATGATTGTGTTGAGTGATTTTATGATATTTTGTAAAAGTAAGTCCTTAAATTAAAGGAAATATGGACGATGTTTATTCACCTCATTCCAATTGTGTTTAAAGTGAACTAATATGCATTAAGACGAGGGAATGGTCAAGTGATATCTAGTATTGGAGTTGTACTTATTGCTGCAAAGATGGCATTGATCTCTGGTGTAACCAATTCAGTGTAGTCCAGTGGACTTTGGCATGTGTTCTGTTTGCTGATCATTGGCAGCGTTGAGCAAAGGAGCCTTAATCAGTGCAATGAATACAACATTGTCCGAACCAATACTCAACTGGACACTCTGTTTTTGTCATTCTTGTGAACTTGTAACATATATTATATGTCACTGCACTGAGCAAACCTGAATGTAGCCGAGGATGAGAAGCAGGAGAAGGCCCTACTAGTCCTTAAGCCAGAGGGTTAGTCAGTACCTTCTGAGGGCAGTAAAGCACATAGTGATTTTTGGAATGGTATACCTCCCTAGGGTTAGAAAATAAATGATTGCATTGCATTGGTGGTAGCTTTGTGTGTGTTATCACCCTCTTTATGCCCATTGTAAGCCTATGGAGTAATTTCCTGAATATAAGCCACACCATGTAGGTCAGTGTTTTATACAAGCTAAAAAAAACATAACCATGATCATGATTTCAGAAGAAATACATTCGCATGCATAGCCTTCACCCATGTGTTAACCTCATAGTAACCTCATAATTCAGTTTGGGAATCAATTGGGAAATGACAGCATATGATGAGTGAATAAGGTAAACATTTTAATTAATAGACATCCCCTCAAAACTTCCTCAGCTGATTATTTACATTAAGTTTTCTGAAAGACTTTGTACATGCATATATATGACCCATTATCCACTGATATATGTGATGATTTGCATACATTTTTGGCCATGGGCTAGGGGGGCTTACAGTGCATCTCTACCAACCAACCAAACTTTTTTGTTGAAAGTCTGGTTATGCTGAATATGATTTGAATGTTAACATGGACAATTTTGGGATGCACTACCTAAAAAGCCCCATGGGTGTTCGTAGATAATCAGTAGAACGTGTCAATACAATGCAAATATATATATATAAATAGGATTATGCATTGCTCATGGAGTGCAAAAAGGTGGGTCTCAGTGCATATTAAATGAATCACATCTACAGGGTGTAAGCTTGTAGACAATATATAGGTTGGGCTATTTAACTTATCTAAAATTTATACCATTTTCAATGAATAATCACCGTTTTCTATTTCAAAACTGTCTCAATGCCCTTTGAAAATACTCAAATTTTCTATGGTAACTAAGCAGCACAAAAAACCCAACAACAACGGAAAAACAAATGCATGAACTGAAAAAACAAGGGTCATATTATCACAATAATGTCATTACTATACCCTGGACATCACCATATTGGCATTGGAAAAGCATCCAACAGTCTCCTTTATGTGCTCATAATTTTGGCACGCAGAAGGATTCTCAGTGGCATACCAGCGATGGTGCATAGCCCTTGTTTTTTTTTTTACGTTGGAAAAATGTTCTACATTGGAAAAATGTGTCCATCTCATCTGCTGTTGAACAGCCATTGTTGTAGGGTGTGTCCTCTGTAGTGTGACAGACGAGTCCCAGCGCAGCAGTTGCACCACAGATCAATCATCAGGTTGTGCAGGTTGCCTGGGTAGAAGTGCTGTCTGCTTGTTGTATTTTTAAAGTTTTGTCTGTATCTGTCCAACATCCATCGTCATTTTGAGACAGGGCATAAAATGAAAAGTCAATCAACCAGAGGGGTTCATAATTCAAGGCTTTGAACCGGTTCACAGAGACGACTGAATCAATTCATTGTGACATTTTTTTTACATTTTTTTATGCACTTTAGAATGAATAATTTGGAATGACATCATCATGTATTAAAGTGCTGTTTGCATACCCATAAGGGAATCAACATATTTTTATGTTGGAAATATGGCTCCGTAGTTATGTGTAGTTAAAATCAATTGACCTGTTGATTGGCACACAAATGAACAAGACCATTTCTTATTGGCTCTATTTGCCAAAAAGGTTGCCAACCCTTTTATGTTGTTTTCAGTTATGAAACAAGGAGGCTGGATTACAGTAAAAAGATCAGACTTTATTGACAGTAACACAGCACCACTGTCTGCTGGGCCCAAATCCCTGGAAATCACAATAACTGTAATGGTCAAAAATCAGGGGCTGCACCATTATTTTGTCATTGTAGAGAGCAACATGAGAGATCATATGGCAATCTGCTGAGCTGCATCCATAAAAATGGGGGACTTTTCAGCCCGCTGGGCATGCCCTGGTGGAGGAGGTGGTGGGTGGGGTATGGATAGAGGAAAGGGAGGGAAGGGACAGATGGGGTGGATCGTCGGAGGGATTTTAACGACGCCTGGGCACTGGGGGAAAGGGTGGCCGGGTAGAGGAGCCATTACAGATGGAAGACTGGGAGGTGATCCCATGGGGCTAAAGCCTCCAGGGTGTCTGGGAGGTCCTGGGCGTCCTGGGGGGCCTCCGTGTACAGGGGGACCTGGGGGGCATTCATGTCCAGGGGGACATCGGGGGTGTCCATGTCCAGGAGGCCCTGGAGGAGGTTTGCCGAAAGGAGGGTGGGATGCAGGGTCCATGCGTGGAAAGGTTTTTTGAGTACAGTTGTCTTTAACAGGAGGTGGGTGGTGGTGGAAAATGGTATCATTCTGCAAAAAAAGGCCAAATCACAAAACTTATCAGTATGCCAACGTCAAGGTCATGACATTGTGATGCCGAGTCATATAAGGGTGATGTTTCATTTAGTTATCATGACAGACACCATCTTTGCACTGGTCAGTTTGTTACATATAATTACCATTTAAAAGAACAGTAGAGAATGGTGTATTATTCAGTCTGTCCACTTGAGGGTGTTAGCTTGCAATTCATATGATTTTCCCATGCATACACACACACACACACACACACACTCTCGCATGACATTATGTTGCTACTTGAACTGTACTATAGCATGTTGCTGTTGCAATACCTTCCAATTTTATACATCATCAGGAATGGTAAGACTCAAGGTAAAACTCAATTTGGGTTGCTTGCTGGTACTTTCTATGAAACATTAAGAAAGAAGATTGGCCAGTTACCTGAATGTCATATATAGTGCACTGAACATCGAGTTGACCATTACCAAGTAATGTTGACTCACAAAGGCCATGGCGCTGTTGAGGAACAGACACAGATATTAGTAACAGTGTCTGTGCCAAGGAAATGGTTGGTATCTTACAGAATGAAAGGTCCCTGTGTTCTTCAAGCTGAGTGACTGAATTACAAAAACACTGGAGATTAACATTCTAGAGAAAATGAATTGTAAGTGTACTGTCATATATAGAAGTCGACTGGGACTGGGCGACTGGGAATCAAAGCCCTTATACTCACAGCTTCATCATCACAAAGGGTCAAACATTTGTCCAGATCTTCATCTTTAACGTCAGAGGAGCAATTAGTCTCAACAATCGCAAAATCAGCAAAGATAGACATCCCCATGAACATCCACTGCAGGAAGGACAAACATTTATTTTACACATTTGTATGTAAAATAAATTGTAAAAAAATATGCTATACAGGCCCACTCATCTTTGCACCTGTGTGTATTCATAACCATCAAGAATTTGCAATCTGATTGTTTCTGTGAAAGCTTCCTCTGAAAAGTCCCTTAAGATGTTTTTGTGCTCTTCACATTGTGGGCACTCATGGGCTAAGTCAAGAACAACGAGACCGTACATGTGTCCCACCTGACTGGACATCCTGCCAATTTCCATCAACCTGAAGTTTTTGTTGTGCTTCTTCTCTTCATTGAATTTCTTGACAGCTTTGCGGACACTCTCCAGTCCCTGGGGTTCATGTAAGGGGATCAGTGAGGGGCAGTCGGGGCATATTCTGGCCAGTTCCTCTGCGGGGACTGTGGTTGACACATAAATCAATGGTGAGACTTGGGCTGCCCCATGTCATCTTTACATTAAACCACTTCATGACTGCACTGGGACAATAGTGACTTGATAGTCATTAAATGTTCCTTTTCAACTTTGTGGTAGGGTTTTAAATTGTGCTAATTTTGTTAACTTAAAGTGTATGAAATGATCACAGCTATTTGTTAACTGCAGTTTGTAATTTATATTATTTTGAATGAAGTATAAATAAAACATTATTTAACAATACATGTTATTATTTATTGAGAATGGAGTATTCCTGAAAATTATTTTTTCTTATTTTCCTATGACACATACAGCTTAATAGGCTACCCTGAGTAGGATGCGGGAATGACTGAGCCTAAATGACTTGCTGTTCATCACCTGCATCTGTTGTGCAGGAGTATTTTTCAACGGCCACTTTCCCATCTTTCTCCTTCACTGTCACGCTGCATGTAGACTTGACTTGCTGTGCTCAAGGAGAGTACAAATAGACATCATTTTTGCATGGCAAGATTGAATTAGGCAAGTTAAGTTAAGCATTTGAGAAAGCTACGGCATGTGGCTTACTGTCTCATGAAGCTCCCGAATCTCACATTTGTCTAATGGTTTGGGGTTGATGATGTGACATTTTGTTTCACCTAAAGCCAACTCCAAAAGCAGTTCACACTCAGGGGTGCCCTTCGAAGATAAACCATGAGGACAAATTAACTTTGGGACAGGAATAAATACACACCTGTTTTTAAATGTCAAGCTTTTATGTCAAAATATGACAAAGAACACACACACACAAAACCAATATTAGTGAAAACATCTGCCTTGTCAACATCAGGATCATCAGGAAATCATCATCAGGAAAACACTCTTGCATTAATCTGCACTCACCTTGTTCACTACTTTGGCAGAAACTATTTTGTCGAGACGGAACTTATAGCCGCGATGGTGATGATGGTTGATAACGTGCTCAGTCACCTTAGCCGCCGTCTCCTTGTCCTGCTCTGTACAGGTGAAGGGTTTCTCAGATGGAGGCAGGCTGGCAGTCAGCACAGCCGGGACAGCCAGTGCCAGCAGCAGCAGCAGCAGCAGTGCCCTCATGCTGAATGAAACAGAAGTCGGACAAGCAGAGGAGCAACTCCTGCTGACTCATTTATACAATCATCTGCACTATCTGGTCATTGAAGAGTAAACAAGACACACAAAAAGCAAACAGCAGGCTTGCTAAAACAGCATAACTGCATATGGCTAATAAAAGAATTTCAGACGGGAACACTTTTTGTTTCTGTTGTCAAATAGATTGACCCCAAAACTAACACTATTTGTATCACATGCCTAAGACCTCAATGAGCAATTGGTTAATGTATTTCAAAAGCTGTCACCTAAAACTGTTCAGGGTAAGATTACATTTTTAGCATCATTTTTGTAGTTGAAATGTATTTGTGATATTTTCTTGTAACTGAATTTTAGAAGTTAAAGTGAAAGGAGTGGTTTGGATGCTTTTGAGCACAGTAGCAATAGTCCTTGACCATTCTGACAGCTTTTGAAATGAGTGATTTGCACTAGTGTTAGAGAAAACATGTAAAACTTCTGTGTCCTGACACTTGACTTTTATTGTGCCTTTGTGCAAGATCAAATTTAACACCCTCTCTAACTCTTAATATCCAAGCATGCGATGAATTCTATCCTCATAAAGTAGCAAAACCCACAGAGCTATTAAACTGAATCTTTTCTGGTGAGTGTTGAGCTGAGTGCTCTCTTAAGCCGAAGTAAATCAAAGCAGGTCAATGCATGCCTGTGTAAATGCTTAGTCATCTTTAAGGGAAATTGTGCAGAAAAAGACAAAATAATTAGGCTATTTTTAACAATTGGTTTTCTTCAATTTGATTGTCTGAGGTTGCCTCTTTGAGTATGCTACATTTAAGCCTTTATAAATGAATACAAGGAAATTAACCAGCTTTGCAAATGATTAACAAAGGTTAAATGCACAATATGTCGAAATCAAGGAGCCTTTGCCCCTATGTGGGGTACAAGTTTTTTAAATCATGAAAGATAAGGCAATCTCTTTACCTTGCTGTTTGTGTGAGTTCTGTGCTGAGGACTTCATTCAAGTAATCAATAATCTCACTGCCTCACAGTTAACCAATCAGTATCACAGAATATTATGACAGTTTGCAGAAGGTTTTATAGGTCTATTTTATATAAATCAGAATAAACAAGTTACTATTGAAGCTTTGCAAACAGCATTTTATTCCCATGATGTTTATATTCACATGCAAAGATTCAATTAATTTCCCTTTAGCCACTCACTGTGCAATAAAATGTGAGAAAATCTAACTCACTACCATTCTGATTTTCCAGAGGTTAGAAATTGTTTCATATTTGTTTAAGACTGAATCCAACTTTCCAAATGAGTCTACTTGATGCTTACCAAGGAATATACACAGTTTTTTGTGTAAGTAATAATCTTGTCCAAAGAGTAATGTGCCTGTGTTCAGCTCAAATCAACTACCTGTCTAAGGCTACTGTAGCATAGTTCTGTCTGTGGCACAGCTGCACATGATATGACCTGTATGACTATTAGTTGAATTTGGGCAAAGTGTTCACTGGTGAAGATCATAATAGGCTATAGGCTAATCAGTGTTCAAAGTGTGACAGTTCCAACTGTTTGGGAAAGCGTTGTATGGGCTGTATACCATCTCACATAACCAACATGAATTTTATTATTATTAACAACATACATTATAATACCAAAAGCCATTGGGATGAAAATACAATGTTTCAATTTTTAAAATGTATACTGAATTGATGACCGTTTCCTATTAAAATCCTGTTAAAATTAACTCAAAACTTCACCTCGGTAATCACGCTTCGACTTGCTATTTAACTGTGGTAAATAGAAGAGTATCAGTTGTCAAAATGGCAGTAAGTGTTTTATTTATTTATTTGGATTGTGACTGGCATTGGCATTTCTATTCTACACAGTGGTGTAGCGTGAGACCCCAGGGCAGGAGCGGAATGGGGAGCTGACGCTAGGAAATACTGCGAGAAACACCGGGGCGTGGGGAGGTTTGGTGCCAAAGGGGGCTACCTGTCTCTTGCTGCGGTAAGGCTTGTAGCGGAAATCAGGAGGTCTGGAGATGGTGACCCCAAGCTCCTCGGACGACTCAGACTCAGAAGAGTCACTGGAGGATGCTGCGACCGGTGGACTCACAGCCATGGGGTCGTACGGCTGGGGATCATGATGGATAGGGTCATAGAATCTGTTGTCAGGCACCACAGCTGGCTGAATGGGGGTGTATGGATCAGGGTTGGGGTTTGGGTGTGGAACTGGGGCTTCGGGAACGACGCTGTCAATTCCAGTACCCGGTTCAGTTGGAGCTGTTGGGGCCACGTCGTGGACTGCAGGCTTCACGTTGACGTGGACTGAGGAGCCAAAGCGCTGAGGCGAAGCAACACAACATGAGACCCTTTACCCAAAAATCAGTTTAATCATGGGGGATGAGTGTGGATGTGCACACAGATCTGAAGGCCCTTCTTTTGTTAGGTTAGGACACCCTCTGGCACATTTCTCTTTGTGTTGACTTGTCCGCACAACACTATTTGGAATATCTGAAACCACAAGATCTAAATGATTTGGGCTCTCACTCATGTTAAGAGATGGAAAGAGAGTGTTCCAGGAAGAATGTTCTCTGTTGCATGGCAAGGCACACTACCCCCTGAAAAATCATGAAATTTACAGTACCTGTGGGTGGAATATTTCACAGGACACCTTAGCGTCTTGTTGGAACCAACTGTTACCAACAACATCTCCAGAACAGAAACCAATGGCCTGCAATGAGACAACAGCCATGAACTGGCATACAGCCAACACTGATATTTATTAAGAGCAAGCAGTGGGTATTTCATTTACTGAGGTGATTATTTTTAAGCATATGTTGGGCTTTTTACTTTTATTTTGACAGGATAGTGAAGAGAGACAGGAAGTGTGTGTGTGTGAGAAAAATGGGGTGGATTAAGGAAATTACTGCAGGTCATACTCGAACCTCGGTCCCTGTAGGCACCTTCCTGTTTACGGTGGAGGCACTGCAGCCAGCACCCCTTTGAACGGACGTAATAGACTGTATGTTTCAGACTATCCAGTGGTTAAAGTCAAAAGGTTTTTCGAGTCTAACACATGATGGAATAATGAATAATAAAGGTTCCTCAGCTGTAACCAGTTTCATGCTTAATAATACCCTCTGGCTCTCACCTCTCTTTTTGCATCCTCTTGCTCACAGAAACCAGAAGCAGCTACTCCCTCTGCACACTCGGCAAGTGCATACTCAACAAAGGTGCGATGAAATGGTACATGCTGTAAAAAGCAAATGGCATAATGTTTTTTGTTGACACTTAACTCAGTGCTAGGCAAGAGCGGTTGAGCACACAGCACAGTCACAGGTAAAATACCATTCAAAATGTTCACTGTGTCTTACAGTGTGGGCTGTCATCTATTGACAGATAGGGTGTGAGCTGTCATTTACTGCAGTGGCCATGGTTTTCCTTTGCCAGGAAGGCCGTAGTACCTGTGAGGAGGCTCGTGTAATTGTATGCAGGCCCAGGCTTATGGGAAGCGTACTCTGGGCCTTGTATTTGTTCAGAGTGAGCAGAGCAGCTCCCCGGGCCACAGAGCTGTCCACCTCGAGCAAGACAGGGCAATCTGGGCACGTCTTCTGAAGCTTCTCTGGTGGATCTGGAACAATTTTTTGCAGTTCTCTTAAGGAAGAGTAGCCACACTGTCTTTACTCTTTTTTACTATTTATTTAATGGAAAAAGAGGACAGAGTGATCCACTACTCTTCCTTTCTTCAACTAATACTTTTCTAGCTGCCACATTTTACTTGGATGTGGGTTCATTTTCTACATTCTACTCCACAATTCCCTCCAAATACTCACAATAACAAGAAGCTCAGTTAAAATGAAAACCGGTATACCAAGAGATTGGTAAACCAGACAAACAGTGAAGTACCTGGTACTAGGGCACAGTCATAACTGTACAGGTATGAATATCCTTGAGCATCATGAAGAATGGTTATGTTGCAGTTCCCTGAAATTTGCTAACAAACACACACACACACACACTTGCAATATTCTTTAAATTAAAAGACACATTATTTGGAGAGCAAATGCTATGCTCATCTTACAATTTGTGTACTATTTTGCATGTTTCTTGAAACTGGTTTCAAATATTTTCTATAAATGTACATGTCAAGATATTCAAAAATTAAATCATCTTGAGCAGGCAATCAGCATGTAGGCGTTTTGTTTATTATCCAGCCCAGTGTGATGACCGTTCTCTGACCTTTTCCATTTAACATACCTTTATGAAGATACATTACTGTTTTTGATGTGATCAATGTAATAGAGAACTTACAGTTTCCATGAAAGGTCGAACGTCACATCGCTTCCAGGGTTTGGGGCTCTTCACGTGGCATTTGGTCTCGAGTATATCTGCATCGATGTAGTAAACTTTTCCAGCGGGACCCTGAGAAGAAGAGAATTATTACAGTGATGTAATGGCAAGTTATCGAAATTTTACTCACAGCATAATTTCCATAACTAGGCCAACAATATATTAAACTTTTTAGAAAAGGGGTTTAGGCCATAACCTGAATTCGGGGTTTTGGCACAATAGTATAGGCCTATCAATGTAGAGAGTTATAATAGACATACACACTGCAAAACCACAAGCCTGCGGGTGTTGACTCGCGGGGAAATTAAAACTTTAAAAAGCTGCTGTTTGCTGCCTTTCAGCAAGACTTCATTAAACTGAATCAGAAAGAAACAGGAATATACAGAGAGTCCTTCTGAAATGTCACTATTCATTCTTCATTATTAAGTTTAAATATTTGTTTAGGCTACTGAAATACTTGTTAGTTGTAGGTTACTGTTAATCCTCAGATACAGGCTACATAATTATACAACTGTGAAACTGCTGCCTCTGTTCCGTAACTAAAGTAAGGTTCTACTGAAGCAGAGCTAAACTGCCGAAGTGAATAGACTCTCTAATGCAATAAATCTAGCTGACCTGTGCGTGAAGCTGAACGTTGGTAATTCTATTGAGAGCAAATTTATATCCCGTCTGTCGATCTTCATTGGTGTAGGTGATAGCAAGTCGAGCCAACTTTTCCACGCTTTTGTCATCGCAAGGAACAGGTGTTAACTCTATCACTTGAGTCGATACGTAAAAGACATTTGTGACTATAAAAATGCAGACAATGGATGAACTCGCAGTCTTGAGCGAAATCATTTTTGTACAGTCAGGCGTCACTTGAACATTTGGTTCCAGATGGTGCCCAGTTGTTTACATTTGCTGTTCAACATGACTTTGGAACGCTGAGAAATATTAACACCACTTTTGAATGCAGGCCAAATAATTTAAGCTTGGTTTGTTGAACATCCAAACCTTAAAATGGGTTTTTGTCAAACTTCAGATTGTTTAGGCCTAACATATTCGTATTTTTTGGTAAAAATCCTCTTAAATAGTTAAAAAATAGCAGTCTATATTGTCATTAAGCCAGTGCAACTAGTGGGATGCTGTATCAGTCATGACCAGAGGAGGGAGTTTTAAGCATGGTGAAGGGCCTTGGGTTTCTAAATCTAGCAATGACATTACTGTGGGTATTTGATCTTGGCAGCAAAAACAAGCGGAACCTGCTTATCACCATAAACCTAACATTAGCCTCCGAGACTAGTGAATAGTATCACGAAGGAAAAAAACGTCAAGATTGTGCGCTAATTTTAGAGAAATAGTTGTGTGTGTGCCTGCATGTTTGCGCGTGTGTGTGTATGTGCATCCGTGTATCTGTGAGAGTATCTTTTCTCTAACCATTGAATCCCTCATCTTTTCTAGTGAACTGTTGTGCTTGTAGTGAGCTGTTGGCTTCTATACAGCGTTTTCACAGACTGGAGAATGCCTCTTTACACAAGTATGGAGTAAGTATAACATAACAGGATCAACTCAGAAGTGAACTGCTTACCCCTCTTGGGTGTTTCAGTGAATATGGCTGACTGAAGCAAAAGCCTGTCAGAAATGCCATGCAGTATTTAATTTGACTTGTGTGCTTGTGGGCACCAGTACACCTATCTGTGAATAATAAATATGCTTATGTTTTCTTTCTGTATTGTCATGTTTGTTTTAGTAAGACTGCCTGTATTTAAATGATTCATAGGCTATTTGTTTAGCATTTCTACAATAGAATTATATAAGTAGAAAGTTAAATAACAATGTATATGAGTGAGTGTGAGTGAGACAGAAAGAGAGTGAGACAACAACGAGAAAAAGAAGGGGGAGCACACTGTAATTTTTCCACTATTAATAGTTTACTTTAAGTAATGTGAGAAGAGTGACATCTGAAAATATTAAATCTTTTTGTGTTGTGGTTTCTGCGGATGGCCAAAAGTATGTGCCCAATTATCTGAAAGAAAAAGAAAAAAAAAACATTGTCATCTCATCAATCAAGACATACTATGTCACACGAAAGTATAACTTACTTGTTCCTGCCAGGACTGTGCACTTTGTGTCAGATTATGGTTAGAGTGCCATGACAATATCAATGTAACTGTAATTACATAGGCATGCAATAAAGTGAATACTCTGACTCACAAATCATTCTTCATCATTATGCACTATCCTGAATGGAATTTATGCATCAGTCAGGGATCTAGCCGCTAAAATGATGTCCCTACACCCAGGAAAAGAAATTTATCAACCAACATCTGCAGACTGCTCATAAATAGAACCAGAGCTTCAGAATTGCTTGAGGAATGTCTTGGGCATTTTCCTCTGAATTCATTGGTGGTTCTTTTTTTCAATCCTGTACACTTAGATATTTTGTAAAAGAGGACGTATTTACACAACCTTGCCCTTTTGTCTGGATCTGAGAGGTTCTGCTCCCAGCTTGCAAGTGCTCAAATAAAGCAGTGCCTGTTTTCTTGGAGACCCCTGTTCCCCTGACTCTCCCATGGGGCTCTGCAAACTGGGAGGGGTCACCATTATTACCACACTCCCTAGTTCAGTGACTCAGTAAGTCTGAAAGTATACACTACAGATGTCCAACCAAAAGCAGCACACTGTGCAAATCACCTGGAACATATGCGTCCTGTGACCTCAAATGAGCTACAGGTCATCCTCTTGCCCCTAATTTGAGGCGTTCTTTTACAAGGCATGGCTTTCCACATTTTCTCACTCTCTCCACTTATCTTTTAAACGGATCAATGCCTCTATCCTCTCCTTCTGGAAATTCATGTATCCAAATTGCCTGCAGACCTACAGGAAAAATACACATTTAACCGTGGTGCGGTACCCCCATATTCCTTAAATAGAGTCAAGATTTTACCACCCAGCACAGTATACCACAAGATACATTCTGGTAATTTACTTTAGATATTAGCAAACCATTTTTGGTCACGTGACCCGAAGACAAACATGACCACACCAATGGAACTGGACCTTTAAATTACATCCAAGTTGTAAAACTTTTTTCTCTTTCATATGCAGGTTGTGTTAATAATGATATCCTACAATAAAAAATTAACAATGATCAGTACATTTAAAATACTACATGGAAATCTTAATTGTGCGAACCGTGACTGCACTTAAAAGTAATTGAATAATTTGTAATAGGTCTGACCTTGTTGGCACCATGTCACAGTTCAAAAATAGCATCTCTAAAACACTGCTCGCCTTTGGCAAGTGATAAAGTGCCACACGTGCAAGCATGGGGGAGTGTCTGGGAAGAAAGTGCTCTTCTAGTGTCACAGAGGGGGAGAGAGCGCGCGTAACAGTGCAGCAGTCTGAACCGGAGTCTCCAACTACTTATTAGGGATTTACACGGACTGACACAGACTCATAACGCCCTTCACCTAAAAGAAAAAAAATATATACACAAACGAGGGTGATTTCAGAGAAAAGAACGAAAATGTTCTGTTCTCCGCTCGCTACTGTCCTTGTGTGGTGCTTGATAGGACTTGCGATCGGACGCAGAGCTGGTGCTGAAGACGGCGACATTCTAGAGAAAACGAACAGCGCGCGATGCACCTCGCGATGTCTGACTCTCCACATGACACAGCTGACGGCTTCATTCAAACATCTTCAGGTGAGGTTTACAATTATTCCGCATTGCACGTCTTCTTTCACAGGAGGACTCGCATTTCCCCTATAATGAAGTAGTCCCGTAATTTCTAATGTGCTCGCGAATGTTAAGACAGCAAATGATGTATACGCAAATCTGCCCTATTCTTCATGTGTTCGAGTTATGCTCATTAGACGCATCCATATTTTTGAAAGTGCCGGGCATTTACAAGAAGGAAGTTCCCACGAAGTGATGTGGTTCTCTTCATCATTACGGGGACGTCAAAAGCAAGGTATTGGAACACATAGCTGTAGTTTTAAAGTTCTCAACAAGTGCATTATGTGCAGTGGGTGCGAATGTCATTAAGCCCGAGGGGGGCTTTAAAATTTGTCTGATTGAAACGCGAGGCGTGAGAGCTGCTCTGTTCTTTCTGTTTCTACATCCCTGCCACCTGGGAATTAGGTTACGAGGGTGGTCACTTAGAATAAAGTACCAAATTCACTTTGCTGCAAGGTGTAGGAGTCCTACTGGTTCACAGCTCCTTGGTGTGCTGAATTAGGCCACGGGCATGCATGGATACGTGTCTGTGTGGAATAGTCAGAGACGGGAAGATGTAAGTTGCTTTCGATTTTCCAGATTAATAAAATACATTGTCATCACAATCACTCTCTCTCTCTCTCTCTCTCTCACACACACACACACACACATATGTTTACAAAAGCTGTGTATATCTTATTTACTGAGACTAATAATGTGTGTGTGCATGTAGGTGTAGGTGTAGGTGCTTATGTGAGCTTGTGTGCTCCATGGGGCCTGTGCCACTTACCTCCCCTGCAGATGGGAATATGCTTAGGGGTCGAACCTCCAACACAGCACCAAGTCCTCAGCCAGTAAATTTCTCCTTGATGTAATTCTCTCCTGTGCTTCCAAGTAGTTTGAGGCTAGTGATTTACATGTACGGGTGAATGGGTGGAAGACCTGACTACACGGCACTGTGATCTATAGGGACTTCCCACAGGGCTGCTGTCTTAATGCAACCTTTTGACAGGGTGATCTGAAAATGAAGAGAGTGGGTGTAATATGACTGAATTTTCTAGCAGAAAATACACTTTAAATTTGTAGATGGTGTAAACTGTGATATGATTTTTTTTATTATTGGGGAGATTTTGACATGTCTTAAATTTACTGGAGAGTTTTTAGTGGAGAAGATTGTTCAATTTGACTTCTTATATAGAGAATTGAGACTACTGACAAAAATCCTCACAAGTGTATTGTGACATAAAGTGATTTTTCATCAACTACAAAATTAGTCTCATTTGTTTATCTCCTCTGTGAACATGCAGATTTTTGGTTGCAGGTGTTGGCTTTGTTTATAAATCAAAACATGTATTATGTTGTGTTAGAGAGACCAGTGTAGTGAGGAGAGAGAAGCAGTGTCTTGATAAGAATGCATGAGAAGAATATTTGAAAGATAGACAGCCTACAGAAACAGATGTCATGGAAAAGTGGAATATATAAGCTTGTGTTGGTATAAGAAGATGGTGCCTCAGGAATGTCTGTACTTTGAGTAGCGTTGGCAAGCTTTCAGTTTCTGTCAGAACCCACAGTGAGTTAGGCTTAAGTGTCACTCAGTGAGAATAGAGATTATGATAGACACATAGAGCATTGGTCTAGCTGAATCAAGCTTTTCTGTAAACATAATAGCATATCCCTCCCTCTTTTCTTCTACTCTCTTCATTTCTAATGAAGAGAATTCACCCACTGCCTGCTCCGATAATATGATACACTGGCTGAGCCCTGCAGGTCTGTGAGGAAACAGCTTCTCAGCGGTTACTCCATATTTTAACAAATGGCCCATTAACGCCACTGTCAGACCCCTCGCTCCCACACCTGTGAACCACTGGTCCATTTCGACCACATGAAGAATTGATGGCGGCACGGCAGACATTTCCCTTTTATCTACCAGTGCCGATTTTTTTTCTTTTAAAACCTGCAGACAGATGTCGAGGGTTAATGCTGAGCTGCTCTCTGTCAGAGGGGTGATGGATTTTCTGGCACAAGCGCAGTGGGACTGCTGCTCTGTGTGCCACGACTTAAATAGCAGCTGCAATCCACCAGTTAAGCTTCCTTTTCCTGATCATGTTGTTTTAATGTCAGGTGCCTGGGGTTTGTCCAGCATAGGGACGATGGTCTCCTTTGAGGCATATTAACAGACACTCTCCGGTCTTTAACAGATGTAATTCCTGTGAAGTTGCAACCCAATGCAGTATTTTCACGGTGCTCATGACCTATATGTATTACATATGTGTAGTCAATTGTATTGGCTGTACTCTTCCGTTCCCCCTCTTGGGCACATTTTAAATATATACGGACTCTGGAAAGAGATTAAATCATCTCATCTTGCAGTGACAGTTGTGCATTCTTTAGGCAATGAGAGCATTCAGTGAGTGCAGGTTCCTGATGATTATTTACAGTAAACAGTTCCATGACTGGACTTGTTTAATTTTTTGAGACGCATCCTTTGTGTACCTTTAATTAGCCCATGATTACATAAACACACTTAATAAAAAGACAAGTGTGTTATGGAAAGGGTCCTGGCAACAGCAAAGATGAAAATGATGATGATTATAACTATGTGATGACAATGACTGCATCTCTCACTTCAGTGGCAGTAATAGCATTCACCATAGAAATCTAGGAGACCGTTTAATTTAATACTTCCAGGAACATGCCCTTTTAGAGGAGTATCACTCCACAGGGACGACACACTGAGGGCAAGTCCATTTTTTAATGAAACAACGGAGGCTCTGTGCCCACTGTAAAATGCTGTAGATTAAGACGGGCGCTCTATAAAAACAAATTTGTACACTGGCTTTAAATGATGCTAGTTGCTAGGCTGACTAAAATACTTAATGATTTGGTTATAAGCATGGGCATTTGCAGTCATAGCCCCCGTGTGTTTTCAAGGGTCTGTTTCTCAGTTGTGGTAGTTGTAGGAGTTATTGACACACAGAGCCAATTAAATTTCCCAGCAAGACTACTTTTGTTAAAATGCATGTTTATGGGGGATGAAGGGTGTGGGGTGGGGGGTATGGGGGGTTGTGGTGATGGCAACATCATTTCACACCACCTCTTGCTGTGCATTAACAGTTATATTTGAACGGGAAGAGCACTGGGGGAACATGACAAACCCCAACCTCAGAATGGCTTTTCGGGGAAATGACGTTGGCACGTCTAGCCCAAAATGGGCCGTGGAAGTGTGGGGCCGCAGTTAAGGTTAAGGAGGAGCTGCATAATTACAGTATGTCACTTGTGTGTGTGGGTGTGTGTGTTTGTGCCCACAGCTATAATGATGAACAAGTAGCAATTTTACAATCAGGGCTATTAAAACATCACTTTCCTTTTCTGGTATTGTGCTACGGTTTTTTAAAGAATGAAGCAGTATTGAAAGTGATGTGCCTACCCTCTAAATAATCAGCATGAAAAAATTTCATAAACTTTTAATCACCTTCACCAGATGCACCTGGATGTTAATGCAAACAGGTGGACGATATTGTTGAACAGAAGGTGTTCTACATCATCACCAGTTAATTAACACTGTTAGTGTCCAAGTATATTATTGAAGGTCTTTTGTACTTAAAAGGGCTGTAACGAACATGTATGCACAGTTTGCTTGTATATGCAATTCAGCTGTGCCTATGTGACATCCCAGTGTAGACTATATGTATTTGGAAATCTCACACGTGAGAACAGACCTGTCTTTTGTAGGACAGACTTTGTGCTTGTGGCTCCTAGGCTACACTTGTCTTGGTGATAAGGGGATCCTGGAAACCGAGCATTAACTGCTAGGTTACATGTTGAGCACCTATTTAATAATTACCAGCTGTCCCATAATTTAGTTCAAACATCAAGTGAAGCTAAAATGTCAGAAGGGAAAAGCGGGTTAGTGAATGGTCCTGATATCCACCATATAGAAATGGAACCCGTTGTTTCCAAGAACGGTTAGACTTTCTATGAGCCCAGTATTCATAAAGCATTTTAAACACATTCATGAAGGGTTATAAGGCTACATTCTCATGACTGTACTTATAAGGCATTTTAATGTTAATTAATTTAATGTAATCTCATAAGCCTGTGTCACTTCACAATTATAAGTGTATGTATAATACTTTGTGAATCCTGGGCTCATAGAAAGTGTAACTCCTAAGGAAAGCTTCTTTGTCTCCAAAATGCCAAACTTACATGCAGCATGCAACATTTGATCCATCCTGTCTTCCTGTTTACTGTATGGTTTTGAATCGTATTTCTAACTGCAATCATTTTGCTTTATAGCTTCTCTGTCTATCTCTAGTATTATGGTGATTAGAAATGATTGCTGTGTTTTATCTCTATCTGCAAATTGTCAGAGACGACTGTGAGTGGCTGCCACTGAATTGCCTGCCTTTTCAGTTGACATGTAATTGAGCTATTAAATATGGCGGTTAGCGCTGCATGGATGAAGCAGTTCTTTACAGTGGAGGCCCACTTTTACAGTTCCAAACTCTTTCTCCCATATGCTCTGGTCTACATTGAATCCAGCTTACTTTCCTGTGTGGAACTGCATGCTGTCAGGCTCACTTGAAAGCTCTCATTCTACTTATCTAATGCCCTTCTTCTCTACCTTTATGTGATTTAGTCTGTCACTCTCTCCCATGCTTCCCCCCTCTCTGCCTCCATCCCTCTCTCCATCTTACTCTCTTTCTCATACTCATCTCCTTCTGTCAGTGTCAATCCCTCAGCCTGACACCAGAACAGAAAATGGTATTGCATGTCCTGTGCCCTGGGACCAGATGCTCTGATTTGTGGAGTAGCAGATTGATCTGGGGTCAGGGAAAGAGGCAGGGGAAGAGAACGCCAGGAAGGTGGTGTTCTACAACAGCTCCAGACAGAAACCATTACAATCAAGTCCTCGCCGCTTACCAATCACGATAATGGCAGAATTAGGAAAAAATAAAGACAGCTAAATGCTCTCTGTGGGACGCTTTTCTGGTCTCATGGGGTAGGGGTGAGAGAGTGAGACAAAAAGAGACTGTTTGCCACAGGTCTCAGAGAGAAAGACTAGGCTACATTCTCTGTAATAGTAACTAATGCCTGAACAGCAATCATGTTGTATTTCATTTCACATTCATAGTGTCTTCATATAAAACTATTTCATAGATTTATGGTTGTTTCTGAACAACAAATGCATACTGTGTATACAAAAAAATTTATTTGGCAGTGTCTTATTGCTTTGTGTTAATTGTCCCTAAAGCATCCTTTTGAATTGAAGTTTTCATGAATCAATAGACAGACAGAGTGACAAAGAGAAAGAGAAAGGAGAGAGAGAGAGCGAGAGAGAGATATGCATAGTAAAAAAAAAGCTCTTCCATGTCTGTCTAGGTTAACCCCCCCAACAATTTCACACAGCATTTTTGCTGTCAGATGTTGTAAAGTGTGTTTAGATAGGTTGGTGTGTATGTCTCTGTGGTGAGTGTCTTTTTTCCCCCATGTCTAGAGTGAGCACAGTAAAACAGCTGCACATGTGGGCTTGGGCCGGCCGCGGGTGCTGGGGTGCACAACAAAGCCTCGGACCACTTGGCCAACTGACAGAACAGATCAGAATGCTCCAAAGGGATGCAGTGGATGGCAGCTGATGACGAGAGCTGACAAAGGCCATGCCTCCTCTTCTCTTTCTTGCCACTTCTCTCTCACTCTGTTTTACTCTTTCATTCTTCTCTTTTCTGTTTCTCTTCACTTCAATTTATTTTCTCTTCTTTCTTCCTTGGTTTCCTTGGGCTCTGTCGCTTTTGCTCTTTCACCCTCCCTTCCTACACCCTTTCCCTCTGATGATATCTCTTTGATGGGTGCTGTCAGGACTTCCTGTGTATATGGTTGGAATAGCCCAAGAGAAATTCCCATGAATGATGCTCGCTGGATTTCATGTAAAGGAGAGGCCAGGCAACAACATACTGGTGGAAAACAGAAATAGACACAGCATAGAAAAACAAAACATGTTTGTTTTGGTGAGAGGACTGCCACTGATTGAGACTGACTGAGTTTTTGTTTTAGACAGGCATGTGTGTTGTTTGGGTTGCATCAATCTAGATGGCTTTACCCCCTTGTCCTTTCTACGATACCTTTAGACTCACTTTCCTTGAGATGCTTGTCATTCAGACTGGAGATAATAAGCTTTCCCTAAAACAAGCCCTTATCATAACAATGCATCTTTTCATCAAAGGCTTTTAGATGATTCGCTCAAGCTAAATAGTTATTTTGTCAGATTAGGAACAGGTCCAGTGACTAGCCACAGGCAAAATGACTTCTTTTCCCTCAGACTTTGTATTTAACTTTTGTCAACTGTCAGTGTGCTACCCCCTACTCCCTAAAGCACATCAGAAGCTTTGTTTTTCTTTTGAAAGTTTCACTGTCTCCTTTGACATCTGCTTGTGACTTAAGTTTCCTCTCCTTGAAACCTTATTAAGGAAACATTTAAGGTACATCTCCTGGGATGATATTACTCTGCAGCGGTCCTGCAGAGAGCATTTTTATGGGCCACTGCACAGCAGCTTTTCAAACACAATGGTTATTCTTCACCTGTTTCGCTATAATTAAGAGCTCACAGGAGTGGGCCAAGAGATTATGTAAGGAGCATGAAATGAGTTTGAATAGAATAAACAGTGGTTACACCGAAGGGGGTGTATTTGATGGGACTATGGAAGGTGAGACAGCACATTCTACAAGCTTTTTTGCTGTTGTGACTATTTTGAGTTTTACAGATTTTCTTTACAAAGTTTTAGTTTTAATAGCACTTTACGCGTACTAACTGATATTGACAGTTCTTGAATTCAACTGAGATTTATTTTCACTGCTATAAAGCCACAATGACTTTCACAGACTGTCTAACCATGTGGTTACAGAATTGTTATTTTAAATGGGTATGTTTTCATTCAGCATGAAATTTTGTAAATTTATTTGTTTGCCCAGTGTTGTTCTGATCTTAAGTACGGTAGCTGTGAACAACAGTCTGCTTTTTAATGTAGGAATAATATATTCCTCTAAATTTAGAGTCGGTTCTTCCTGAGTGGAAATAGTTTACATTGGAAAGCAGACATTACTGGTCACCATCACTCAGTTGTTCACAACTGACCTCCTCTCTCATCGATATTCCAAGTGTTCATGTGGTCAGGTGTTGACGTGCACTAGAGCCTGTGGCTTCAGCCGGCGGTAGAAACTCCCATGTTTACAGGCTCTGTGATTCATCTGTGCCCAGCCCTCCTCCTCACACACAGCACTGTAGGTCACACAACGCAGTCTTGTGGCAAGGCCTGGAAAACATGGAATATGGATTAGCCTTTGAGAGGTGCTGAAATGTCGTAATATTATACATGTGACCACACAGCAGTGCAACGTCTTTGGAGCTGGAAAAAAAGTCCTTTCATACTATTGATCAAGGCAGCTAGTAGCACATTTTGGGATTGATGTAATGCACCTCACACATATGTAATGTTTTCAGATCACATTTTTTGACATTGCCTCAATATATTTATGTAACACTCTCTCAAGTATTTCAGATTTTCCCATTAATGTTTTTCCCCCTTTTCCTCTTTTCTCTTCCCACAGAGTGACAGTGTTCTGAGCTGGTGCGAGAGCCACCGCAGGTGCTCACAGGTAAGGCCCTCTCATTTCTTGTCTGTGGGCTTTGAAGCTGCAGGCCCCTGGAGGGCATGCAGGATTCAGTCCACCCCCGTATTTCATCAACCACACATTGCTCCTCCCATTGCTGCCCCTCAGTGCATTAAGGCTTCAGTCGAAATTCAATTTCGCTCCATTAGGAGGAATGGCAAAAGGTCAAAGCCTTTACCAGAACCACATGTCATGGAGGTAGACCCAACACAGCTCAAGTCTGTGGGGGCTACTGTAAAGTCATTACAACCAACCACTGCGAGAGTGAGAGAGCTTTGAGACTTGAGCTACTCAAATCGGCGATGCCCTCTCTCATTCAGGTCAAGGTTTTCCTGTTAGTGCCTGTGTCACAAGCACAGCCATTTTATGCTAGTGCTTATTCACAAATTGCCTTAATCAGAGATGCATTGAATAGTCAGTGTTCATGACCAAATGACCACAGCCTACCAGGGGGTTTGTCTGGTTTTTCAATCATGTCCAACTCTCCTCACACAGTGATCAGCATTGGGTCCCTTAAGGTCTTATAGTTGCGCTCTGTGACACTTTTATGTAGGAATTGGAAGCCAGGTTGGATCTTTTATGATTGGTTGTCTGAGGGAGTCATAAAAGAGGCGAGGTCAGCTAAAGAACATTGTAAGGAAAGCTTGGCTCAGTAAGGTCTCCTCCAATGAAGCCTATTACAGCATCAAAAAGAGCCTTTTGGAGACGTGGATTTGGGGTTGGGAAAGTGCAGTGTGCTGGTCATACCCAGGTCTTGATGGAGCTCTTTCATCCTGACCATTGCCCTTTTGAATGTTTTGCTTTCTCAGTGGGGCTTGGTGCCCATTTGGTATGCCATACGCTCGTCCCTTTTTTCACTCCACTCAAGCAAAGCCAGTTGAAAAGCTGTGGACAAAAGAACAAAGCATGCATGCTGGCCATGTTCAAGATCTTGCAAGACCACATTTGTTTGTCGATATTATATGATACGCAATGCTAATCTCTCCTTATCAGTGGGCTCAGCAAACATGGTTAGCTCGTTAATAGTAATTGCCAAAGCCAGGAGTATTTTGCCCCAAATCCCTCCCCCACCACACACACACACCACATTTGCCCTGGGGCACTGGGGTTAAGAGTGCCTGAAAAAGGTAGAGCGTTCCCTCTGCGAAGACCGTATTTCTCACACCAAGCATTTGAGCTGGCCTAATTGTTTTCAGATGGAGGTAGTCCTCCCACAGTCCTTCCAATAATAGGTAAGGTAAATGTTGTGCTTCTTATAAAAATAATGACAGCCATTTCACATCCTCCTGTGCTGAAACTGCTCCTCTTAAAGAGCCTAGAAAATTAGTCGCTGTTTATTCACTTAAGATCCGTGCCAGGAAGCCAGTGTTTTTTCAACATGCATTTTTTTCCCAAGCGTGTTAATTTATTGTTTGATTTTAAAGGACTTTCCATGCTCCCTTGCTTTTGGGGGTTGTAGCATCTTAGTCACATGGGACATGTGAATATTAGACCCAGTGAAACAAACCCCACTGTGAGTTTTCAGCTCCAAAATAGCACTATGGTCTCATACCAAAAAGTATAAGAATGTAATTAAGTGACTAGAGGGAATCAGGTTTTTTTTATTTATTACAAGCCTCATTCCTGAGCCTTCTTGTCTGATCCTGCCTGTCAGCAAGATGACCTGAGGTGGCCTCAGCTGAAAGTCGATGGCCGATGTTCCCCTTCCTCCTGATTGCCCTCTGTGGCCGGCCTGACCCCACAGGCTCCTCACTGTGGTCCAGGACCTGGATTAACCCCCCAGGGACCCGGGACTCCCTCCAGAGACCGTGTCAGTCTCAAGGGGATTAGAACAGCAGCTGGGCATGAAGGCCTGTACCACACCAACCAACCCTCCACACCACCCACCACCCCCTTCACCCCAAGCCCTGGCAAAAGTCTGTCACCACCGGTCACCCCCACCCCCCAATCCCCCCAACTCCTTTCCTCATCATCTGCCCTCCCCCCACTGCGACCAGCAGGGGAGCTGTTGGCTTAGGGTTGACCTGGTGGCTGCCCACTGAGCAGGGCCATGGAAGACGCTGGTGGTGGAAGGTTACTACGTGTGTGGTCAACCTCTAGGGCCAAGCTCATAACCTCTCTAGTCCAGCTCATAGCCTTCACAGTGGGTCTAGTGGACTTAACAATTCAGATCAGAGAGACTCTTTTGGTGTGTAAATGAGCTGCGAAATTAGTATATAGTGGTCCCGCTGACCTGCTAGATTCCTCAAGTATCAACACACTATTTTATTATTTCATTATTATTTTATTATCGTTCCTTGTAGATTTGTTATCAAATTATTTGTTCAGTGATTTAAAGCAAATAATTTGAGCTAGCAACCATCTGATAGCTGATAGTCAAGAGGAAATATGGATTTCATTACTAGTGTGGGAAGCACAGTCAGTGACAGCTCCCATCTCATCTGAAAGCTGTGTTTATGCACCAACAAAGTTTCTTTTATGTAAGATACCTCTTCCTGTCATTGTTCAGTTAATAGGATTTAATCAAATCCACCATGAGCAGGCCATGATTAGGTTTCATGTTTCTCTTGAATGAAAATGAACACAATGGTTCACTGACAAACTTTATAAGATTCACATATGGCCCTCAAGCCTCATGCTGAAGTCCTTAAGCACATCACGCTTGGTTACATTTTACATATTTCGAGCATGGCCAGTTACCTTTAATGGGTTGTAAAATTGTTTATGATGAAGGATCCATTTAAACCATATGAAAAGTGCTAGCACTCTCAGAGGTTGTGCTACATGACTACAACAGCATGCCATCGCAAGGCTTAATGGCTGACTGATTCACAAGTGGACTCGCCCCTCTCCTTGCCTTGGGTCTCTGGTCCAGTTGCAACAGGCTGGTGTGCTTTTGCCCAGTGCTGTCGGCTGTGTGCTGTGTGTGTGTGTGTTTGTGTGTGTGTGTGTTGTGTGTGTGTGTGTGTGTGTGTGGCCTTGGAGACACCTGAAGAGAGTTAAATCTCACGCTTCATTGCCAGTACGATGGCCCGTGTTTTGCAGACATTTGGAACACCCAAGAAGAACAACATGGAATTGTTTTTCATGCTCTTGACTGGCGATGCTAACTGATTAGATGAAGCTGAGTGGGGGGAGGGAAGGGGGCTCTTTCTGTGGAGAGGAAAGTTCGAGCTCGTTTGTCGCCCCCTTACTGACACCAAGGCCATCCTGTTGGAAGTTGAAAGCACTGAGGAGTGCTGTGGCCTTTCGGTCAGAGAACTCAACATCCAATAGAATGCAAACTTCCTGAAGAAATCGATATCTGATGCCATACCTCCCGAGTCTCTCAACAGTCTGCTCTCTGCCTTGTAGGATGTTGCAGCACATATGGTTTCTGTCACTGCAAGGTTTGCGCCCATGAAAATTTGCATGACAGTGCACTAAATCAGAAACTCCAGCCTCGCCTTTGAATCCTCAAGCTACAGTAAAAATGAAAATGTTTTAAAAGCAAAAAAAAAAAGAAGAAAGCCAGAGAGAGAGAAGAAGAAGAAGAAGAAAAATACGACCTGGACGTGCACTTGGCCCATCCCTTTAACATGATCCCCTGAAATATTTATGTGTCTTCAAAACAAATTTTATGGACACATGTTGATGCCTTCCACATTGACGGAGCCAAGCAGTTTGTTATCTGTTACAGTCTAAAGCTTACTTAGGCTTTGCCCCGCGTAAAGACAACTCAGCTTCTGTGGCACTAATACTCTGCAGGTGCAGTATACTATGCTTGGCACCACATCACTGTGGAATGACTCATTATTCATCAAAGCTAAAAGGGAGCAGTAAGCAATGAGCTCTTTTAGGCTTTACACACAAAGTACTTCGTTTTTCCCCTTTCTACCCCTGTTCCGTCTTTTCCCCCATTTCTTTGTTAACCACTTGCCCCCATGCGTTGCTCAGGAGGGGAGGCTGGAGCCGCGTCCTTGACTGCGAGAGACTTTTTGCATTTGTTCCGGCACATTTCACAGTGCTTTCAAAGCCGTCCTCGGGTGGCTGGTGATGACTGATGCAGAAAAATGGCTTTTTTGGTTCAGGGGTATTACCAATTCATTAGTTAGTCCCAGATCTTTAAAGTACTACTTGTATGACTGATGTGGACTAGAAGTATGTATCAACATGAGAGGTCAGGGAAATCATACGTGTATTATTTTCCAGTGATACCACCACAGCTAGGATGGGCCTCTATGTTGGATATGTTTACAGTTGTATAGATCCATAGGGATGCATGTCACACACATAATTCCTTCTGTTCCTTGCCAATACATTCTTGTTTTTTTGCTGTAAACACTCAAACTGTGATTGGTGTAAGGCACTAGGAGTGATTACAGACTGGAATGTTCCTGTTTAATTTCAATAATGCATTTCATAGTCTTGTAAATCTTGGCAGCATAGTCTTTCTGTTTTCAACACAAATCCTTCAGTATTGCCTACCCACACACTGTCAAGCACATAAAGTCATGCTGACCCAAGCCTGCAATGAATGCACAGTACAAATTAAAGTGCAGTTTCCAAGAGAAACATTTGCATAGTCTGTTTCAAAACAAGTGGCCCAAAAGTGAAAAACTTAATTTTCCAAGAGGGATGCCCTCCAAAGTCACACACACACACCTCATATATACAGTTACAAGTCCTTACACCCCCACTACCCTACCTTTAAACACAGACAGACACACATACAGTCTCTCTCTCTCTCTCTTTCTTGCTGTCTCTCTCAATGCCTGTGAGACAGAATAAGAAAAGGGTAGAAAGAGAGACAGAGAGAGAGTGAAAGAGGCACAAGAAAATGAGAGAAAAAGAGAGAACTAGAAAGAGTGACACAAACCCACACACACATACTCTCTCAATGAGAAAAAGAACGGGCAGAAAGAAGGACAAGAAAATAATGAACAAAGAGAGGTAGAGAGAAAATGACACAAACACACACACACACACACACACAAACATTCAGTGACGGCAGGAGATGGATGACTGACAGCTGACTGGGGAGTCTTTGTTTACCTCTGACAAATGGTGTGGCGGGCTGCAGCCTGCTGAACTGGTCTTCAGTGACCAGTTCTTCCTTGAGCCTGCATCCATTCCTTTCAAACTGGCTGTGTCCATCTCAGTCTACAGAAGAAAAGAAGAAGAGAAGCAAAGGAATGAGGATGTTTCCCCTTCCGTTACACAAACACATGCTGAGAGGGGGATAAATAAACCCTCCACGGCTGTACAGCTGAACAGGGGTTCACGATCAGGTCATGTGCTGATTTTCACACAGAACTGCAGCACTGATGCAACGCCATTCATTTTGTGAGAGCTAAGGAGGAGGGATGGACAGAACTCCTTCTGGGATCTTCATAGCGAGGAATTAGATGTGAGCAATAATGAAACACAGTTCCACTTCCAAAACGGAACTGTTCAAGGAACACCGATAGTTCTTATTTATCACCCTGAAGTTTCTGTGCTTGTTGAGATTGGCCATACAAAACAGGCTCCCAATTGTTGCAATGAGACTGTGCTATTTATAACTCATGTTTGTCATCATAACAGAAAGTAACTCAATAGATTCCTGAGCTACTTAAGCCAAGTAAGCTAAGTCACGCTGATGTGAAGCAGAAGTTGCGGGGAATTGCGCGGCCTGTGTTTGGTTTGCGTTACATTAGGTGGATGAGGGTGTTCAGTGTGTTGGCGTTCTGTGGCCTGGCTGTATTGTTTGACAGGCCAGTGAGTGTGATAAGTGAAGGCACACACTGCCGAGGCCTCCGCAGCTGGGATCCAGTATACCACGGCCAAGCACGGCTCCTGTAACCGATCAATTATGAGTGCAAGACAACTACAAGCATAGTCAATGCATTTAGTAAGAGGCAAATGAACACATGCCTGTGGATGTTGTTCCTCTGTGTTCTCATGGCAGATTTAAATCACTGTGATAATGGAAAATGTTGTAATTTCACTGCCTGTTTACTGCACTGACTTGCATTTCACAATCACAGCACATGACGTGATGAGAATGAAGTCAACTTGAAAAACAAATATGACACAGTCTGAAGGAAACATCATAAAAAAAGAACCTTGACTGAAATGGGTCCTTACGCCATCATTTAATGGAATGTTTCTTTCACTGAAAAAAAAAATGGACTGGGTGATGACTATCACAGCAGCCCTCTGGAGCTGTGACTTGAGTCATTTTTGATCACAGGATCCTGTGAGAGACCTGCGGCTTCGCCTCAGGGCTGACGCAGAGACATAATTCACTGTGGGCCCTGTAAGGCGCTGTATCTCTTAACCACCACGGTAACTCCGCGGTGCACTCGCACATCTGAGGGAGATTAGTCTCTGGGAAACGTGTTGGCGTATGTGCCGTGATTTATGCGTCTCCCCAGCCAAATATGTGCGGCGGCGGCCGTCTTTTTTTTTTCTTGGGGCGTCGCACACCAAAAGCGGAAGGTGCCGCTGATGACTGGGTCCTGCCTGCAGGGCAGTCCTGTCACCAGACCGTCTCTGGTGTCAGCTAAACGTGTGTTTGTGTGTGGCGGTGTGTGTGTGTGTATATATGTGTGTGTGTGTGTGTGTGTGTGTGTGTATGTTTATGTCTGTCTGCATATCTTCTCTATAAGTCTGCTTATAAATGTGTGTGTGTGTGTGTGTGTGTGTTCTCTTCCATGGGGGAGATGAAGACAAATGGGCTGGCAGATTTAATGGCAGTTTTGTTTAGTAGACTTTAAAGTATCAGCCTTTAATTTCCACCATTGAGAATTTAGGATATACATACCAACTCATTGTCTTAGTGTTTGGCAGTTTAGGTCATGTGCATAGGTTGGCGGTCTATGGATTTCACATTGAGAGACTACATAACACAAAGGCCAAACAGTTGGCAAAGTATTGCTCAGCAGTCTTTGAAAGCATTTTTATTTGGAAATGTTTCTCGTACCAATGACCTCAAAACACACAACTTGTGAACTGTGTTAATCTGATGGACTATTCAGAAAATTGGATTCCTGATGAAAAGTTGACTTGCTAGGTGGAATCAAATAAAGTATATAAAATATGTGTGTGAATGCCCATGCACTAGCTGTTTGTGTATCTTTATGGGTCTGTGTGTGTGTGTGTGTGTGTGTGTGTTCTCTTCCATGGGGGAGGTGAAGACAAATGGGCTGGCAGGTTTGATGGCAATTTAGTCGGTTGGCTACATTGTCCGTCTGGTGATTTTGCCCCTTAGGGCTCTTCTTTAGATTTCCTTTTTTTATTAGACTGCGGGGGCCGTTATCCTCCTGAAGACTTTTCCATATTGTCTTTACTACCTCTCATCCCACACCTCCACGTCTCTGTACCCTACTGAGGGAGAATGTCTTCCTCCTATTGTGCTGGACCCAGCCAGTTAAACAGCAGGAGAGGTGGGAGGCAGACTCTTTTAACGTCTGCCTCCTGATAGATATCTGAATCCCAGACCGAGCCCATCATTAATCACGCCAGACGACTACTGTCCGGGCTGTGGGGGTTTTGAACAGTAACATATATTTTACCATTTGCTGGGCGGAAAAAAAGGGACCCCCTTCTTTGGAGCGATTTATGCGCTCAGTAACTCACCCATCTTACTGTGGCACACAGGTGCTGTTGAGGTTCTGTGGCACTTCATCGCTGGTGAATTATCTGTCGCATAGTGTTTCCTCAAGGTGTCTGGTTCCCCCTGCAATGTGTTTGAAGGCAGTAAAAAAACACACCCTCACCTTTACACACACAAACACACACTCACACACCTGGTTCATTTTATAGTGTTGATGTGAGGGCACTTGCATTGTGTATCCCTTACATGTAATAAATTGAGTGGCACATAGCTTGGATTCCGCCCTCTCAGGAGCGTTGTGCGCTGTGGGTAGCTAGCTGGTCAGCCGCAGATCAAAGCTGTGCGGCGGCTGCTCCTTCAGACGCGAACGAGGAGCCGCTGACGAGGCCCCTGGGAGAAGGCAGAGCAGAGTTCCAAGCCTGCAGTGTGTCTGCCTGCCGAGAGACTCTGCTTACAACAAAGGGGGTTATGAGATTCAGGAATTTGGATGGAGGCTCCACATCATGCCTCGTCTCCCCCTTAGGAAAATGTCACGACGGGAAGAAGAGCTCAACCAGCCTGAATGGAACAGCCAGAGAGACAAGCATGAATAGACAGACATGAGAACTGGAGGATGTGATTATAAAAAAATAGACAGGAGTTAAAGTTGCCTGTATTAATCATTTTACAAGACCACTGCTCTGGGTTGGCTACATGCATGCCAGGGATCTTCTGGATGGGGTGTTGTGTGACTGCCTTGCACTACAGCCATCCTGACATCCTCCCTCCCACAATGGAAATCTCCTGTAGTAGATTAGCAACACTGTGTCACTTTTGATGAGTTCATTTAGCAGTGGGTAAATAAAATGCCTTGCCATATTAAAATACAAAGGGTGAGGGAAAAATGCTTTATACCGCGACAGTTAATGAGATTCATATTGTGCCTGTCTCGATTTGACAATGATATTGTAATGGTTGTCTTTTTTTTTTAGCAGAAACAGTTACACACCAATAATAACATTGTGGTCTGGTGGTCTTGCTGAGGCCAAATGTGGGGAGAAGCCATCGGTTAGAGCAAACAGTATTTTGCCAAAAGCCTTCACTTGCACTGGTGGGTGAAATTGCATATTTCACTGAAGACTGTTGAGCTGAACTAGACTGACTTCTTGCCGTTACAGCACATTGATGTAGGAAAGAGTTAGTTTGAAATGCCAGCCTAATGGTGGAGTTCCCATATGGCTTTTTAATTTAATCGCAATTTGTTGTAATTCTTTCAAAGCTACTGTTCAGGGTTAAGTTACTTAACTTGCCTGCCATCTCACTGAAAAGAGTTTGACATTTAAGCTGGTACTGTGGATACATTTAGTATTATCAGACGGTTAGATGTTATCAGATGGTTTCATACAAATAAAGAAACTACATTTTGGACAACCAACAGGGTTCATTAGTGACACTAGAGACATTTAAAGTAACTACATGCAGCTCATCCACTTTAAATGAATGGCTTCAAACTCATTCTGATGCTGTACCGACTTGATGTGGAGAACAAGGAACACAGTGCTGCAGACATGGCCATTGCACCAATCAGGAACACTTGATATTGTATTAGTACTGTCATAGTGTTAAACAGCATAAATATCATTGTTGCTTTAAATCAATATAGAGAATTCACCAGACAAGGAGAGTCTTTTTACCACAGGAGAGGGCTGTTTGTTTGATATGCATTGACATAACAAAGGATCTGCAAGAATTTACGAAAATTGGTAGTCATTTTTACGTAGTTTAGTGTCTTCGTTCCCAACCAGTGCACTTTTGAGTGTCATTATGTTGGAACCATTTTGGTGCCTAAAGCCTTGCAGTGGCCAGTTCAAACATGTCTACATACCATCTCATCCTCTTGAACTGTTTTGTTTTCACTGCATGGTGGATATTTGTTGCATTTTGATTTCCTTGTTATTGGTGATTGTCACATTACCTCCAATGTGATGTCATGTAGAAAATGCTAGAAGAAGAACAGTTCAATGTAGAAGTTTGTGGAAGGTCAGACTGTGCAAGTGAGTTTTGTTTTCTGGACACAGAAATAATTTTTGCACATACCTTGAGGAAGTTTTGTGCCATTTTGCCTTAAATGCCTCCTTATATCTAATATCTGTCAGTGTGGTGTTATTTTTCCATAAACAAGTGAGATAGCTTCCAGACAAATCCTTTACAGGAAACTGAATGTATTTTGACAAGTCCAATGACCAGGCTTTTTTTACAATCTGAATTACCCTAATCTACTGCTTGCCTAAAGTATGTCATCGGCACCCGAGACAGGAACCAGATCGCATCCCTGTGGAAAGCTTTCACAAACAGAGAACCAGGTTTGACTCCTAAATTAAGGAATGTCCCTCTGTGACTTGGCTTCAAGTCTCTGCTTCTCTGGGACCAGTCAGCGGATGTGAACTCCTGTCATAGCTGCGTTAATTATGAAATATCACCAAAAGAGTTTGACCTGTAGGCAACCCATTACAATCTGAAACACATTTTTTCGCCCGTTTATCGTAGGAATAACTTTTCCACCATTTCTTAAGAAAGCAATTGCTTTTCTTGCATGTCAAACACAAAGAACAGCATAGTCATTCTAGAATCTGCCTTCTTTTTTTCAATGTTCTACAAAGACTCCCTATACTTGTCAAGATGAGGAACAGGTTGACCTCCAGTACTCCCTGCAGCCCTCCCTCTATTTCTCTTTCATGTAGAGCTGCAGCTCCATCAATCACAATTACTGGGGCATCCTGTGCATGTCTCATCCCTGCCCTGTGTAATACAGAAATTAGCATCTGATAACCTCTGCAGAAACACACCAAGCTCCTCATTATGCTGCATGGCTCCCTGTTAGCAGAATTTGGCCTTTTGGTATTTTGGGAAGATAGGGAGTGAAGGGAAAGTGATATACAGGGTGAAAGGGGCATGGGGAGACAAGAGTGAAATGAATAGAAAGATAGAAAAAGGCAAAGAGAAAGATTGAGGACAGAAAGAGATAAGGAGGGAAAGAGAGAACTGAGACTGAGGAAAGTAAACTTTGTTGGTCATGTCTTTCTACCTCTCACCTTCATATTTCTTTCCCTCTCTTTCTCACTCTCCCTCTTTGACTTTGGCCTCACCTCTCCATCAGTAAGGTGTGTTGTCACATTGATAATTCCCAGGCATGCCGTGGTGTGTGTGTGTGTGTGTGTGTGTGTGTGTGTGTGTGTGTTGGGGGGGGATTTGAAGTGTGGGGTGCCAAGGTGATCCTAGAGGGCTGTCAGCAGTGATTACACGGAGGCAGTGCACGCAAGGGCTAACCTGGCCTTGGCGTGATGGCAAACAGCCATTCACACGCCAGTCTGACCTTTGACCTCACAGCCAAACTCATTTCAACCGCACATACATCCATGAACAGTGCACTGGTGATTTAATACCACATAGAGTCGACACTAGTCTGATTTACTACCTTGCTCTGAAATATTGCCAGCACGGGTTGTCGCGGTGCTCACTGATGTCTCTCTGTACCAATTTGTATGTGTACGCCTTTGTCTGGAAAACATTAGGCACTGGCTCTCCATGATAATAGCAGGATGCTGTTTTATGCACAGTTTTCCCCCTTCATTGTGCAGACACTGTTACATTATGTTGGTTATTAATTCACACCTTTGCCATGTGCGCTTGACTGAAACCACTCATCTTCAGTCCCATCTTTTCTTTCTTTTTTTTTCACCTCCCCATTTTCCATGATGGCTGATCCTTCTCCTCAGAGAGTTCAGCCAAGTGAAAGCTGTCTGCCTCTTTGGAGAAGTGAATGGATGGTGGCAGATGTCGAAATGCTCCATCTGATAATACACAACAGATGTCTCAATGCTTCCCGGCCCTCTCTCTTTCTCTCTCTCCCTTCTTCTTCCTTCTCTCCTTCTCTTTCTTTCTTTCTTTCTTTCTTTTTTTCTCTCTTTCCCTTTCTCTCTTTCTCTCATTCTCACTGGGCTGCAGAAGTGGAGGCTGGCAGTGTGGACTAGGGAGCCCTACTGTGGACAGACACCTTTGATTGATTAGAGAGGAGTCAAGTGAGGGGAACTTGAGATAGACAGGGAGAGAGAGAGAGAGGGGGGGGGGGGGGGGGTTCTGGAGGTGTGGTGATGAGAGACCTGGGAGAAAGCACTGAGATCTGACTGGACACCTGCATATTCACATCCGTGTCCTGCTGAGAGACTAGCGATCATTAACATTGGCGGACTGCTTTAAGACTGCCCATCACTCATATTTCATGGAAGATGACCTTTTTATAAGAAGGTCCTGTTTTTTGTTTCAGTATTTTAAGGGTGCATAAGGACTAGATTCTACACTCAGAGATTCTGTGTTTGTCCTCAGACAAGATTCTCTGCTGTAGTGTTTATTGAAGGGATCTTTTGGAAACCATTAGGGTATCAACTTTGTAGTGTGGATGAAAGGTCTTAAAACATTTAAATGTTTTTTGGGGTTCAGAATGGTTCCTTTATAGGAACAAACTTGGGAGCTCTTATGTTGGAGGTTTAAATTTAATCCGGCACTGGTCCTATTTGCCAAATTAAATGGAAAATCTCCATAGACTTGTAAACCCAAAGAGCTATTTAACTCTGTGTAAAGTCAAATGTACAGAGCAGCAATTCTAACGGATAGAATCTAGCCTACTGCAGACTGTGCTGAAAAGCTTGCTCCTTCATCACCTCAATACAGACAGTGGCCTAATGAGATACGGTCTGTTGGAAGAGTGCTTGTTTGTCAATGGGAAAGTCATGAAGTCTTCTAACCTCTATGGATGTGAACCGTGATAGGCGGGATTAAATCACTGGCATGTTATTTTACAAGGTCCTGGCTCGAGTGATGCATGGCTGGTCAGGAAGGAAACAGGAGAGGAGTCCCATCTGACATTACTGTTCACCTCTCATCTTTCCTGCATGCTGAGGACAAAAGCAGGTTCCCACTGTTCTGGTCTGCCTAGATCGGTGGTGCTCAGTGTACTGTATGTATGTATGTGTGTTTGTATATATGTATGCATATATATATATATATATATATACTGTAATACTGTATGTATGTATTCATGCATACATGCTTTTGTAAAGAACGTCTGTTGGCATCATGATGGATGGAGACAGGGAGAGTCAGTCATACCACTGAGGAAGACAGCCTTCTGAATCTCTTCCAAACACTAAATGTGTTTGACCTTGCAGTGAATGATCAAATAAATTTCACGTTTGGAGCTTCAGCTATAGTGGCAGTTTTATTTTTACCCTCCCTTTAAAGTCTCGCCTCTTGCCAAGAATTCAGAAGCAGTATTTCTTCTGCTTCTCTTGCTGACTGTAAATTCATCTCTCACATCCATGTCTCTTTTATGGTGTGTGTGGAGGTGGACTCCAACCATCTAAAAATGTTAAAAATCCTTTCCTGACTGTCATAGGGTTCTTTTTAGGCTACATCAGTACATTCCATGGACAGGTTTTTGTAAGCATTTGGATAAAAAGATCCATGTGTATGTATATTCACTGGGAAAGAATATTGTTCCTAGCAAAGTATGCAAGAAAGCATTTTTGACCAGTCTGAAAGTAACTTATACTCGTTACTCATTATTTTAAAGAAAAGAAGACACAAGTTGTGCGCTGTAGCCTGAGAAACAGACTCAAATCTAAGAAGATGTGGTGATGAGCGATAGACCTCCCATACCCAAGGGGTGCCACCCACATCAAAATGCCTCTGTATGCAGCTGGATAGCGCAATGACCATTCAGAGCAACAGACAAGCAAAATATCAAATACCTCTTCTTTTCGACATGGGTCTGAGCCCGCCTATATCAGATGAGAATGGTGCATGGGACTCAGGGACATAATGAGCTCCAATGAGTCATGCAGGGCACATTTCAGTGTTTTAGAGGTCAGTCTGGATTTTCAGGCTACTTTCATTGCACATTTTTGAAGAATTCTTTTTTTTTCCTTTTCCACCCCTCAAGTGAGAGAGAGTGGGCAAAAAGGAGAGTGTAGTTTGTTCTTCCCTAGACATAACTCTACAGTGAAGTAATATTTCCTCTGTTCTTTTAAACAGCAAATCATTTCATATTGGTCAGTGTTGATACTGAGGCACTAAGTAAATAAGTAAGTACTGAGGCCCTGTTTACACATATCTAGGTATCCATACAAACACATAATTTTGTATCTGTTTGGGCCTTTCAGAGTTTTAGCTACCTCAAATGAATATTTTTTCCAAAGGAGAGATTTTTCAAAATGCTGGATTCTGCGGAGTAGACTGAATACGAGTAAACGTGGTTAATTAAAGAAACAATTCAAAATATCTGTTTTTTTTTTTTATCTAGATCTAGATATGTGTAACTCTGTAAATATATGTAAGTAATCTGGTAACTGCAAATTAGTACCTGAAATTAGTACCTGAACTGTACTACTTCGGTTAATTAGTTGGCATGCCTCAAAAGACTTCTGTGTGAAAAAGGAGTGATTCACTATACAGTCCTGGCATTACTATGCAGATGAAGAGGAAAAGAAATAGAATGGCTTGAATAAGATAATGTTTAATTTATGGGAAATCTTGGAATTCAAACTGACAACGAGTAAGATATTAAGTAAGTCAGTACTTTAATGCAGCTGTCTAACAGCCTTGTTTTGGACAGCTGCAATAAAGTATTGATTTTCTCTGAACTTTGCAAGATTGAGTTTTCTCCTTTGTCTATATCACCATACAGCATGCGGGTTGCCCCCTGTGCATTCCACACAACCACAGCCAGGAAAATTCTCCTCTCATGCAGCCCTTTACCACAGAATATAGAATGCAGTGAGATGGTGTGGGTGTGTGTTTGTGCATGAATGTGTGTGCAGGTCTTTTAGTCAACATGCTCTCCCATCTGCATGCGTGCATGCGCACGCGCACACACACACACACACACAGCTCAGAATTTATCCTGGAAAGTGTCCTTACCACTTTAACACTGTGTTCCTTGTGAGGTGTGCCATGAAATGCTTGCGTGTGCTATTCAGCACAGGGCAGTGGGCTGTTCTCCTTCATACGCTCTGGTGCATGTGGCATTTGGAGAGAAAAAGGTTATGTGCCGCCCCCCCAAAGGTTTGTTTATCTGTTTGTCTGTTTGTTTGCAGTGCCTGCAACCATGCAAGGAATTATGGGAAACGGGACGAGGCCTTTTGGAGAAGTCCTGCGAGGTAAGGCTCTGTCTGGGTGTGTCTGTGTATGTTAAAAAGATGGAGGGAAAGAGAGAGAGAGAGAGAGAGAGAGAGGCAGAGAGAGAGAGACTTGTTTTGGTTGACTGGAGATGGTGAAGGCTAGAGCTGAGACTGTGAACGGACCAGACATCTCCCAGTGATTAAATACACTGAAAAATGACCAAATCTCTCTCTAGTATTAACCTGGGACACTTGGGCCTCAAGCCAACCAGGAGACGTTGAAATACTAGACAGGAAAGGCAATATCATCTGGATCTCCCCACATAGTGCCTCTAAGGCCTACCATACTTGGTGTGATGGGCCTATCTGTGTGTGTGTGTGTGTGTGTGTGTGTGTGTGTGTGTGTGTGTGTGTGTGTGTGTGTGTGTGTGTGTTTTAAGGAGAGTGCAGAGAGATGCCAAATTATTATAGTTAAAATATAACTCTTTTCATGGTTGATTATCCAACTCTTTTATCACAGTACTTCAAAGAGGCTAGTGGACTGTTTGGAGAAAAGCCTGTTGTTCTTTTGCGAGAACCACAAAAAGTTTGGCATAATTGATGTCTCTAAGATAAGCCTGGCATTTACAGTCAAAGAGGTTTATCTCCTTGTTGGTGGAAAATGAAAGAAGTTCATTATTGATATTGAGTCGCCCATTATGGAACATAGCTCTGCCAAAGACCATGACTATTAGAGACAGCAATTGCTGGTGTTTTAGCCCACTCCATGTGTTGGCCCATTTAGGCTACAGTACAGGAAAATCATTTCATAGATCTCCTGGTGTGGGTTACAGGCCTTCTATATTAGGAACAAGTATCTGGGACCTCTTCCTTTGTTGTTTTGCCCCCCCTCCCCAGCACTCCACTGATTCACCAGCAGTGGAGAAACATGTGCCTTGCATCCCACAAACTCTGAAAGAAGTGTTGAGTTAAGTAATTCCTGGAGATGTTTTGCAAATGAACACTTTCCAGTAGGTTTTTAGCCAGCCGCATGTCTCTCCCCAGCTCGCTCTCCCCCTCTCTCCCTGTCTCTCCCTCTCTCTCTCTCTCTCTCTCTCTCTCTCTCTCCACTCACAACCAGATGTGTCACCGGATCTGGAGCTCTGGGTTTGTTTCAGGGTGACAGGGCTGAAGGCCGGGGCGGGCTGGGCCGTGCCAGGGCGCCTGTTTGTTTGCCCGTGGTAATGAACACAGGGAATGTCTCCCCAAACAGAAAAAAAAGGAACGACGGATGGACGCCGCAACTGCTCTCCCACACAGCCAGCGGAGTGGGTGGTTGGCCTCATCTCTGCTGTCCTGTTCTGTGCGCTCATTTTCTGTTTCTGTTGCTCGGTCTCATACTCTCTCTCTCTCTCTCTCTCTCTCTCTCCCACCATCTCTCTCTCTGATGCTCTCTCTCCCTCCTCTTTTTCTCGCACTCTGTCTGGCCTGGCGGTGCAGTGGTTATCACTGCTGTTGTCTCACAGGAAATTTGGTCTGGGCTGGAATCACACAGTCTGGGCGTCACTCAGTGGAGTTTGCATGTTCTCCCATGGCTTGTGTGGGTGTCCCACGGGTGCTCCGGTTTCCTCCAACCACACACACACACACACACACACACACACACACACACACACTCACACAAAGACATGCAAACTGGAGATGTCAGACCTCAGATATTCCTGCTAGATTGGGGCACCAGGCTGGGTGCTCAGCTGTGGCCACTGCTGCCAAGCCAAAGGGGATGAACAGTATTTCTCCCACCGCTGTCAATACAAACACAGTTATCTCTCCCAACCAAAAAGGAACAGTAAATTTCTTTCCTCTCCAACTGTCTCTTATGCTCTGTGTTTTCCCAGTCTTTGTGTCTGTGCTCCATCCCATTTTGACGTCACTCTCACATTGTCCTCTCACTCTTTCATTTGCTTGTTTTATGTCTTCTACTTTGTTATCTGACTGTGTCTCCTCAGCCTGATTTCATTGTCACTCGCTCTCTCAAATAATCTCTCATTTTCTCTCTCTCTCTCTCTCTCCTCTGTCTCTCTCCCCCAGCACCATGAGTGTGTGACCAGTCTCTCTCTCTCTCCACTTGTCTGTCTCTCTCCCCCAGCACCACGAGTGTGTAACCAGTCTCTCTCTCTCTCCACCTGTCTGTCTCTCTCCCCCAGCACCACGAGTGTGTGACCAGTCTCTCTCTCTCCACCTGTCTGTCTCTCTCCCCCAGCACCATGAGTGTGTGACCAGTCTCTCTCTCTCTCCACCTGTCTGTCTCTCTCCCCCAGCACCACGAGTGTGTGACCAGTGCTGAGTTCCTGCTCTCACTACAGTCTCAGAAGCAGGGCGACTGCCCGTCTCCTCAGAGGGCCTCTGGCTTTGCCGCCGCCTGCGTCGAGAGCTGTAGCACTGATAAGGAATGTTCCGGGTCCAAGAAGTGCTGCTCCAACGGCTGTGGACACACCTGTCAAACTCCGGCCAACCTCTTCAAGGGTACTGCCACCCTGGAGAGAGAGAGAGGAGAGAGAGAGAGAGAGAGAGAAAGAGATTACACTGCTGGCCACTCAAAGGCTGGCACTAGCTGTGCTTAAATGTGATTTGGATGTGATACAGGTGGAGTCTGAAGTGTCAGGAAATCTTTGCTCGACAGTCACTAGAATTTTAACAAAAAATGACCAAGGACGTGAAGAAATATAATAACTTATTTACAGCAGTTTTATGATTTAAATTTTTTAAGTAGATCTGAATCCTTGCCATAATCATTTACTCACTCAGTACGTTTACTTTCACAAAGAGAAATTCAAATCAAATCAAACATGCACTTTTAAAACGCATGTATACACCTTAGTCCAGGTGAAATCAAACCAAACCGGCCTACTCAGAATCGAGCTAAGACACCTAGATAATCCAATTGGAATCGCATTTCTCTCGGCAGGCAGACAGCAGCTAAGATCGGACTGACACACCCCTTGAATGACGGGGACACAGTGAGGTCGGTAAATGAGCTCTGGTAACGACAGCTGCTGGCAAAAACTGCTGGCTTGTATACATGTACAGCGTGTGTCTCACGTACAAAACAATATAAAGTATGTACGAAATGTACACAATTTAAGCGTTTGCCATCTCTTTGCTCATATTCCCATCAAATAGCACCATAGTCTTCAAACTTACGTTGGAAGTTTGTAGTGTAGCATAACATCTTTGGATTAGCCATGGAGAGTAAAAGTAAATACAAAGAAAAGTAGCCACAACTAGGCTGGTAGAAATGCGAACAGGAGTATATCGACACCTGCTGTTGCGGAGTCAAACACACTTTGGTCAATAAATCGTTTTTCTTCCCATGAATGTATACTCTGATTACTCGGATCCTCCAGTTAATCATCAGCTTGGTTATTGCCAATAGCTCGGTTTAGATGTGCATGTACACGTACTAACTGAGATTCAGCCCAGATGTGTAATATGAGCAACCCAAGTCACCCAAGACTTATCTAGTGTTTTTGCCATCTCTAGGTGTCCCCCTGAAGCCAAAGAAAGACATGTCCTTCGTGGAGGACCATACAGGACACTTGGAGGTGAAGTGGATGTCAAAGTTTAACGTGTCCATCGAGCCTGTCCTGTACATCCTACAGAGGAGATGGAACTACGGCATCCACCCGAGCGAAGATGAGGCCACGTCCTGGCAAACTGTTCTCATGGTAAAGACTAATGACATTTCCACCCTCGCCAACATAAGGCAAAGGAAAACCATGACCTTCATAGTTCAAACTCAGTCATTCCGTCAACAGAATAGGTTTAGCCATGCATAGCATTCGCCATGGCGAGGACCGTGCCGTCAGCGCTATAGTCTTTTACAAGGGAGCCTGAATGTTAAACATATTTAGGAGTCACACAGACACATACTCTTGCTGTCTGTGAATGCAGAGGGATTAAACACATGAAGACTGTGGAAACAACGTGCTTAATAATATATCCATACGAGACATGCGCTACTAATCAGACATAATTGCCGGCTGGATTGGTCAGTCGGTATGTCTGCTATTGGTCCGTAATGAGACTCACTTAAAGCCTTGTGGGCCCCAGGTTTGGTCATCGGCCATGCTAAAGAGAAAAGGCCAGCCTTGGCAGCAGCACTTGTAGAACAAAAAAGATGTTTATGCTCTGAGGTCATAGGGTAAAATATGTTCACCCCTGGAGTGACGGAGCTACTGATGCTCACCCCATGAATCAGGATGTCTCAGCCCATGACCAACTCCACCACCACAATCACCCCCACCAACCTTGGCCCCCTGAACACAGTTCACAGTTCTCCTCCTCACTCAATCTGGCCGCCAATCTGGAAACAATCTCTGCTACACACGCTCAAATATGCAATTACATCAGTTGCAGGCCATCGCCACAATTACATCCAGTGTTGTCACGAGGGCCTGCTCTCTGAGATGAAGCCTTGATCTCTCCAGCATCTTCGCGTTGTCTTTCCACCAAAAGAAGTAGCTTGCGGTGGCCGGGCTCGCTTCACGAGAAAGAAGGTCTCTGTGTGAAACACTTTTCTGTTCTCTCTGTCTCTCTTTGCTGTCGGCACGGCTGGAAACAAAAGAGGAAATAAGACCATGACACAATCAGGTCATTGTACATCACCTCCTGCATCCCGCAGTCTGAGAGGAGGGAGGGAGAGAAGGAGGGATGGAGAGAGAGATGGAGGGAAGGACAGAAAGTTGAGTAACGGCTGGAGAGCTATAACAACAGGAGGGTTGAAGGCCGTCCCCCCGGCCAGCTGTCAGCGGCATGATAGAGATATCTGCCTCCAGTCATTGGTGCGGTGGCCCAGAGGCCTTATCAGCATAGAGCAGGTGATGGAGGGCTTCCATCAGCACAGAGGAGTGCTAATCTGTCTTAATTAAAGCCTTCCACTTCCTGTCAACGGGCTTTTGCTTTGTTTCACATGCAGCATTCCTCCCCACTCGCTCTTCACTTAATTTTTCCATTTTTCTCCTCTCTCTCCTCCCACGCTCTCCCTCCTGTCTTTTTATCTCTCCTCAACCACTCTCTCCCCGACTCTTTCTTTCCACCTCATCCACATTACCCTCTTCTCCCTTCCTCTTCTCCATCTCATGTCACTGTCTCTGTTTGCCTTGTCTCATTCTGCCTGATTCTCCTCTTGTTCCAACCTTCTTTCCTTAACCTTCATGTTCTCCCACATTCCTCTGCATTGTTTACCTTCTCTTCTTACATGTGTTCCTCTTACCAGCAATGTTCTGCCCCGTCCCCCTTTTTCTACTACCCACACTGTCCACCCCCTACATTCTCACACACACACACACAAACACTCACACATCTATCTCTCTCTTATCAGACCATAGAGGAGCGAGCCGTGCTGAAAGACATCCGACCCCACAGGTGGTACCAGTTCAGAGTGAACGCAGTCAACAGCCAGGGCACACGGGGCTTCACCACGCCCAGCAAGCACTTTTTCTCCTCCAGAGGTGAGTAAGCAGTAAGCAGTAAGCAGTAAGCCCCCCACCCCCCCGCTCAACCACCGTCACCACTTTCCATGAACTCTCCAGAGTCTGTGGTGTTTTACGTTCTGTTTGCCCTTTGGATTGCTATTTTGAGTCACTTTGAAATGGAGAAACCCCTCGTATCAAATATTTGGGTGTGCGTTTTGTTAATGTTACTTTTCCCTCTCAAATGCCCTCTGTGACAGACCTGTCAGGCTGCTCTCATGTGAACAGTGATCAGTCATCCCATTCATATTTTTACTGGTGCCCGCTAGTAAAATAAGAGAGACAGAGAGAGAGAGCGACAGAGAGAGTTTTTTTTTCGTTCAGCACTGGGTCATTTAATGGCACACAGCGTGTTGTGGGCAAATCTGCAAATCCTCACCGAGAGATGGAGAGACCACAGGAGCAGTGGAACACCAGCAACAGCCCAGCCGCCACTAACCCCAGGAATTCAGGGGCCGCACCGCAACGCTGCCTGGAGGTCCCGCGCTGGCTCCAAACTCTCTCTCTAAGGTTCACACATTCACCAAGATACACACACACACACTCACACACTCACACACAGCCACATAAATATCTACCGAGTCAATGGCATACACACACAAATACAAACACTTACAGTGGTGTTCACATATGGAGAAAGATGTTTTTTCTCGTTCTTTCTCGCTCTCCTCTCTCACACACACACACACACACACACACAAATACACACCTACACAACACTCGCACATAAACAAAGTAGGGCTTGTTCACTTTCAGACTTCTGTGCTTTCATCACTGCCATCAAACACACACGGGCACTCGCACGCACACACACAGACAGATGGATTGACAGCGACACTGGTATTTACATGTACTCTCACACACTGGTATTTACATGTGCTCTCACACACTCTTTCAATGGCGTATCCAGCCTGCACATCATGTCAGATGTCCTAACACACGCACACAAGCGTGGCGATACACAAACACAGCCTTTGTCATGACTGCAGTAAATAAACACACACCAGGGCTGGAGGATGATTGCATGGTGCTTCAGCAGATGCTCGCTTTTCCTTCCTTTGTGAGCTATTTCTGTCAAATATTTGTGTGTGTGTGTGGGGGGTGTATTTCTGTTACCGTGACATGCTTGTTCTGATTAATACATCTGATTGTGTTTAATACGCATCGGTCACATCATGGCTTCTAAAGGATATGCCTCATATCATCTGTGACCACAGGGATGCTGGAATGGGCATAATTTATTGCCAGAGCCCATCCCCAAAGAGCGCCCAGAATATAATTACACACAGGCTGGAGTAATGTGGAACCTGATGCCAGAGATTCCAGCAGTCAATCTTTTTTTCATTTTCATAAATTACCAAGGACTTGGAGAGGGTATTTGGGAGAGAGAGAAGACATGAAAAGAGAACAGAAAAAACAAGTCCATCTTACAAATGTAACATGTCTGTTATCAATATTCTCAATGTCATTTAGGCTCCATCATTCCCTTTGCGCTTCATGGGGGGCTGTGCAGTTTGAAGAGAGGTGATAAGCTCAGAGCTGGCCCCTGCCAGAGTGACAATTTTTCACTTTCGTGACGAGGAGTACTTTCCCCTATGTGGGAATGGCTGCTAGCCTGCCTGCGAAGGCACACCATGCATCTGCAACTTGTGGGTCTGCTAGCCAGACCCCATCCAGGGATAAACAGAACCAGCTACCCCTCCGCTCCCCTTCCCCCGTCCTCTGTTAGCGACCTCATCACCCTGGAATTGCTTGGCTCCAGTCTCAGCGTTGTAGGAAAGCTGCATCCTCACGGCCTGGCCTTTTACAAACTCTGATGCTTATTGAAAATCCCCAGGTCTGAACTAGGAGGCTGAAGTGATGAGTGATCTCTTGTAACGGTAGGTGCTGACTGACAGTCAACAGAGGAAAGATGACATTTTGAGAGGAAGTCTTGCTTTCCTTCATCGCCATGCCTGTTAAACACACCTTACACAAGAGGAGTGATGGTAGAACAGGGGGTAGATTGGAGGTCGATATGAAGAATGTGTAAGGTCAGAGGTCAGCCGAGTGGCTGCTGTTGCTCCCGGCAACCCCACACATGAAAGCGGCTACAGGAAGCCTTGATGACTCAGTGAGGAAAAGCCCAAGTGACAGTTCTTCTCCGGTGACCCCTGCCATACTCACAGCAACCACCCCCTTCCCTTGGTCGCCCCATTTGTTTTTGAAGTGCCTTCCTGTATGAAATAGACCCTTTGTTTTGGTAAGGGCCCCGAGCATGGCCAACTTCAATAGGGGCCAGGAGACCAAACAAGGCCTGCTCAGAAACACTCTCCAGCCCCACCCCCACCCTTACCCCTACCCCCCGAAAGGTACACCGCTGTTCCGCTCTCCCTGACAGTGGCCTTTCACATGATGTCATTTATTACAGTAGCCTCTGCTGAGTATCAAAGTCACACTCTGCTCTCACATGCTCCTGAGCTGCAGGATTTGAAATCAAATTGATGATGCCCTGAAGGATGATCACCTCAGCGACTATAACGGTCGGATCTCCCATCAAGCTGTAATAAGAAACAGAGTCTCGTGACAAGCCCTGTTTCTATAATGCCTTTCATCCATGCCCCCCATCTGAAAGGGATCAGTAAAAATCAGATGACCCCATTAAGAATGCCATGTCCAGATCTGGTACAGTTTCATATAGCATGTCCTAATAGCCTAATAGCGCTAAGCATCTGTTGCTAATGCTGTAAGGCATGTAAGGTTAAACAGCTCTAGGTGGTGGGGCTCGGTTTTAAAGTTTACGGGCAAACAGCAGAAGCCACAATTTATGTTCCTCTGCATCCTCTCCTTACAGCGCTTCCTCTCAAGGGTGTGTGGGAGCCTGCCCTGCCCATTTAGGACAAATAGTGAAAAGAGACATCCATCAGATTCATTTTCTCACTCTCTCTCTTTTCCTCTCTCTCTCTCTCTTTCCCACTCTCTTTCCCTTCTCTCCCCGGGCCCATCACTGGCAGTGATCCCTCCCCAGTTCCAAGTGGCGGCTTGTGTTTGTGAAAACAATCTGCATGTGGCTGAGCACCGCTGGGACGGAAATGAAGCAGGACAAGGAAGTGGGGGGGTGGGGGGTGGACCCTCCCATCTCACACTTGACACCCCTGGTCTATAATTTTACCCCCCCCCCATCCCCTCTTTATTAATGAGTCACCACAAGCCCCGTAGCCCCTCTGTTCCAAACCCTCAGCTCCACCTCAAGTCCCTCCACAGGCTCACATTCACTGTCAATTAATCCACCCCCTGCAAAACAAGCAGAACGAGGTTTAGAACTTTTGTAAAAGAATAATATTTGTTCAGACAATTTAATACCGTCTCCAGCCGTGGAGTTTATTTTTAGCAGTTTACCCAGCATGGAAAGCCATTCATCTGGGTCTGTTTGAGCCTGTGACTCACGCACCCCGTGTTTGCTCTCTGTGCTTATCGCTCCTTGTAACAGTGCTGTCTGAAGTCATCCATATCAGCGCAAACACACCAAAGGCACCCTGCAATTTGCTGCTGCTTTTTTGAGTGTTGGCCGTTGTAGGTTAATGTGATGTTCCCTTGTGCTGAGTTGGTCACATTTTTGCTGCCGTTCATGCGTCCCTGTCCGGTTTCCTCTTGGTTTTGCTACGGTTACGACCTCCACGTTGTTCCAGGTCATCCCGGGGTGTCCGTAAAAGGAAACAGGAGAGCGTGGTGAAAAAAGGCAATGATGAGCTCACTCCCTGTCTTTCCTCACCTCTCTTTCTCTCTTTCTCTCTCTCTCTCTCCTCTCTTCTCTCCTCCAACCAACACTTGGGCTGAGCTCTCATGTCGACCACAGCCCAAAGTGATACTATGCTGCTGTAAAGGGACCAATGACCTCATGTGCTCTCTGTCTCTCTCTCTTTCTCTCTCTCTCTCTCCCCATCCCCACCTCTCTCCTGCTCCTTTCCCATGATCCCCTTCACCCTCATAAACCTCCACAGACCCCTTCCCACCGGAGGTTCCTCAAAACCTGCGAAGGGGGAACTTCACTCTCCGGCCTGATGGCACTGTTAGCGTGCCGCTGCACTGGGACACTCCGCCGGAGGGCGACCTGCCTGTCCACCACTACAGGGTCAGCTGGAGCATCCGGGGGGCCCCACGTCCCAGCCAGAGCCGCCGGGAGAACACCAGAGTCACTGATGGGGTAAGATCAGCCCTCTAAGGATCTAGGGTCTGCCATTGTCGTTACACATGCACAGATGCTCTGCACATGAAGCTATGAAGATACACCATCATTTCATTTTAAATGTCACTTTGAAAATATCATAATGTGTCTGTATCAAAACAAACCCTAGTGTAGCAAAACTAACCCCACTAACCCTATAGTTACTGTAACATGCCACCTCAGCAAGAAATTGCAACTCAGAGGACATTGCCTGCGGTTTTGCAACAAGGGTGTTTGGTAAGGATTTGTGTGGGTTGTGTCCTGCACTGTGTACAGAGCACAGAGGACAGAGAGTCACTGGCCATATGCAGATTATAGGCCTGAGGCACTGGGGACACTGTAGCTTGTCTGGTCTGTCTTGTCTATATATATATATATATATATATATATATATATTATATTATATATATATATATATATATATATATATATATATAATTGGCCCAGTCTGTCTGGTCAGCAATTCCTCATACCCATGTGACCCTCCTTCCAAGTCTCTCCAGAGGCAGTGGTCACCTTAGTAGTGCAGGTGCTGGTCCTCCATACGGCACCTGCACTGCGCCAAACTAGACAGTGTGTGTGTGTGTCTGTGTGTCTGTGTGTGTGTGTGTGTGTGTGTGTGTGTGTGTGTGTGTCTGTGTGTGTGTGTGTCTGTGTATGTGTGTGTGTGCATTTCTTCACAAAGCCTAGAGAACAAAGACAGCAGCTGTTCTTGTGATCATCATATATTTTACTGAAACCAAAGCACTCACCCTTAAAGCAACAGCTTTCAAATGGTTTTCATTAGCTAATTTGTTTTTACAATGCAGTAACTTCTGGTCTGAAAATACAATCTCTCACCGAACAGAAGCACATAAAGACCAACTATTTTCATAGGCAGGCCTCATTTCTCCCCTTTGTGCTCCATGTTTATTGCATGAGAGCAGAACCAGAGAAATATAACCTGCCCTCCTCTCCCCAATTAAACTACCATTAGATTCCACAATTGGTTCATACATAGATATTGTTGTTTTGACATAAATGAGATCATAAATATGGCACTCCACACATCCCTGGCAGTGGTTACCTCAAACAGTCCAACAGTGTAATTTTCAACCTTTTTTGTCTTGATGGGTTTCATCATCAGGCTGGGAGTTTGTGAGGTTTGGAATTGACCTCGGTGAACCTGAATAGGTTTTGGGCAACCTGAGGAAGCTTTAATTGGGGACTGAGAGGAGGGGGGTCTGACTGCATCCAGTTAAAATCTCATAACCCAAAAAAAAAAAAATTTTCTTTTTCCTCCACAAAATATATTTCCATTTCCATTATAGAGATGGCTGCTTCAGCAGGAGATTGTCAGGAATTTTTACAAGTGTTCCCACAGCATTCCAGCCCGGCACAGAGGCAGCTGCCGCCGCCAAGCCAACACCACACACACACACAGCCATACAGCCATGCACTCCTGTCACCACTCACTGGCTCACACACACACACACACACACACACACACACACACACTCTTCTTATACTTATGTGTCTCGTGCTTAGATGTATGGTATACTTAGGTAGCTTACACCACCTCTGCCACAGATTTCAGTCCCTGGCACACACACACACACAAGCACACACATACACACGCTAACGATATTCTGGAGTCCTGATACTCACTCCCACCTACACACACAAATTCATGGTGGCTCACACCAGCTCTGCCACACATGGCACGAAAGCCTGCTCTAGAGGTTTACTGAAACACTGTCTCACACACACACACACACACACATACACACACACACACTCTCACACACACACACTTTCATCATTTGCTTTTGTTACTGCTCCCACAGACTCTTAAGTTGGCTCACACCAGTTCTGCTGCACATAATGTCAGACATCTCTCAATCTCGCTTCCCTTTGACACACACACACACACAATATATGTATATGAATACACATGCCTGTGAACTCACATAAAACCACAGCCACTGGCTCACTAGTTGTGAAGTACAAGTACAGTGCCAGAATAATCACATACACTCTCTTTCTTCCATACACACATACATACACACAACTAATATTCTCCCTTTCCTGCCACACACACACTGCGCCACACGCACAGGCCAATCAGACTCCTAACAAACCTCTGCTCCTAGTGACCGCAGCACATATTAAAGTAGGAGCGGTGACAGAGAGGCATTGTGCCTCATTCAATGACACGTCCACAGCCCAGCTCAGCTTTCCTTATTTTGTCTGAAGTGAAACTTGATTTGTTGTCAGTTTCCTTTGGGGAAACAAGAGAAGGAGTGGGGGTGTGGGAGGAAGGAGAGAGAGAAAACAAAAACAGGGTACCAGTAACGTGGAACGGCAACGACGTCTGTCCAAGAACTGCCGCATGACATCCAACTTCTCTTGGGCCCGATGGTGAAGGCGCTGGCGGGACACGTGTTTCGGTGATCTGGACGAGAGGGGAAAGATAGAACCTCATCACTCACCGTTAAACGTTCAAACAGGAGGAGGATGAAGACATTGGAGCCCATGGCCCTTTATGCCTCTCCTGTGCGTCCTGCCGGGCCCATGCTGTTATGTCTAGATTCACCAGAAGGAACATAAGAGGTTAAGGATGTTTACATCCATGTTTTGATATCCTGTCCATCACAAGCTTAATAGAAAGCAGCATGGTCTGGTCATGTTTGATGAGGCTGAGGGGGTTTTCAGCATTACCCAGCGTTGACCTCATCGCCTGAGGCTCAGGAAGCATGATGGATGTTTCGGCCAGTGAAAGTTGACATTCGGGACCTAAACAAAGGGGTTTGCTACATATGAAATGCTACTGTTTGTTTAAGTTGGGTTTCATTGTTGGCTTTCAAGCTGAGCAAGGCTAGTGCGGCTCTTGTCTGATAACTCACATTAATAAACTTCATTTCCAAGGTGGAGGAGTAAAAAAAGTCTAAATGTGGTTTTCTTTTGACGGAATAGCATTTCTAAGCATTCATCTTTGGTCCTAATGGGCGTCTGTTTAAAAGACAATCGAGGAGATGTGGATCCCGTCTTGAAATAAACAATTTCCAATCAAGTCAAATTAAATTGACGAAAGAATCTATTTTGTTGATCAAGCAATAAAAAAGACTGGGTGTTCTCTCTGTCCACAGGCTGCAACAGAGTTTGAGCTGCATGGACTGCAGCCCAATGTGGTTCATCAGGTCCAGGTGCAGGCCATAGCCTACTGGGGTCAAAAACGCTTGAAGAGTCCCAAAGCTCAGCTGTCCTTCACTACAATGTTCACAGGTAAGCCTCAATCTCACTGGTGGACATGTGGCAGCTGTGCAGTGTTTTTATCATCGGGAAGTTCTTTACTGTGGTCAGTCAATGTTCCGTTCTAGCACAGTCAGTCAGCAGTGACAAACTCCCTGACAGGTTGGAGAGTGAACCTCTCGTTTGGGGCTCAAACAGGTACACTTGGGCTTTGAGAACTTGCCTTGCATGTCCCCCAGGAGATAGAACAAGCGTGGTCTCTCGAACAATACGTTCCCAGTTCACACTCCATTTTTTACGCTGAGTGCGAGTCATTTTTTTGGCCGGCACAACTGAGTCAAGTTTTCATCCATGCTTGTATGCGCATGGGCCAAATGTAATTTGTTACATTTCAACATTTCAATACTGACTGTGCACCACTTTCCATTTTGGTTAAGATTTGATATATGAGCCTCAGCAGTGCTTTCCCCTGTTTCGGCCAAAACATGAATTTTATCATCTTAACAGGCCGATTGCCAAACACGATAAATCACTATTTCAAATGATTTATTTGGTCTTTGAAAGTTTAAGAAAACAAGATTCGATGTTGATTTCATGAGGTAAATAAATGCAATGCGTTTATCCCATATGTGCAGATCTGCCATGAACAGGATTGGGCCATCAATTTCAATTGAGCAGCGAGGGCCATTAAAATGCATTGCAAATGCTCATTGGCAAAACAGAGTATTATGTCAAAGAGACATTCTTAAAGTCCGAGGTAAAGCTTTGGCATTTCAGCTGAGCCAATGTTTTTTTCTCCTGTTACTTTTACCCCCCCCTCCCCCCAGGTGTTTGTGAAGAGATGAAAAGAGCAAACTTTCTTTTAAAGTAGCAAATTTCCTTGTCTCTTGTTCCTTGTCTCAGCACTGATGATCAGTGTTGTGTGGAGTTTGCAGCCAACACTGGGTCACTGGGGGTAGGGGTATGTCTGTGCGTGTGTGTGTGTGTGTTTAAGGTTTTGTGGGACTCCGCGGCTCTGTGGGGCTGATTTAAACCACCCACTAGGGCAGTCGTTAACCTTCAGTTTGTCACACACCCTCAGAATGCTTTGGCACGTCTGCTTGGGAGAGAAGGGATTTTGTTTTCCTTTTTTCCCCACTCTCTCCGGTTTCTCTCTTTTCTCTTTCTCTCCCTCTCTCTCTCTCTCGCTGTTGTTGTTGTTGCTGTTTTTAATTAGGCTATATAGATCTTCCACTAATTCTGCCAAGACTAATTCCAGAGACACAGCAAAGAGTCTTGAGAGCAAAGTGGTTGGGACCTCCAAGTTCTGTTGTTTTGGCCTTGGTTAGTTCCCTTTGGACGATTAACGTCCAACTAAGTAATGCACAGACCTATCCTGCCTTTTTTTCCCTGTGAATATAAAATAATTTTTTTTTTTTTTATCTGAGTTTTCCACTCGCCCCCAATTATTTTCTCCCATGATCTCTCTCTCTCTCTCTCTCTCTCTCTCTCCCTCCTTTATACATCCTCAAGTTTTTCTTCCCTCATGTTTATCAGCACCTGGTGTATTCCCCATAAGGCCTGTGCAGTTGGCCTCGCTTCATAAAACACTGCTGTATTGATCTGGGTCCATGTGCGCGCACACATACACACATACATACATACATGCACACACACACACACACACACACACAGACGTAGAGCGTGATGCCAGCACTTCATTGAGTCATGCATGAGCTGGACTCCAAGCCAAAGGAATGAAAGAGAAAGAGATTAAAAAAACATACACACGCCTCATTTTGATTTTTCATGGTCACTCTGAATATGATTATGTGAGCAATAAAGGTTTACGACAATTCACAAGGTCGAAGTGGCCCAGAGAGATATTTACAGTGCTCGGGGTTGGAGGGCCAGTGGAAGGTCACGGAAGGTTGAAATTTACTCCCGGCATTCAGATTTCACTTCCCAACCCCACTAACCTCCGCATTCCCCCCCCCCTTTCAGCTTCCTCGACAGCCCCAGGCCAGGGCCACTTCACTGGGGAGTTCTCCAACGAGCTGCCCCTCTCGCACTCCTCGCCCAGCATCGTGAGGCTGGAGGCAGCCGCCCCGCATTACCACGACAACCAGCTGCAGGTCAAAGTTTTCTGGAAGAGCCGGCACCAAGGCAAGTAGACTGCATGTGTTGGGTAACATCTCAGCATAACCCAGAAAAGGTTAAATAGGGGAGAGAGAGAGAGGGAGCTGGGAGGAGGGGTGCAGGGGCGGAGAGAGAGAGTGGTGGAGTGGCGGGGAGGGAGGGAAAGAGTTGTGAGTCAGAAGGAATGTCAGAGAAGAAAGAGAGATGAGAGATGAGAGGCAGAGGAGGGAGACACTTTGGAGGCCCTGGAGTGTGCAACATCTGAGCAGCATTCCAGCATTTTCTCCGCTTTCTAGTCCTTCACACGTTAGATATTACACACAAGACGCCCTGCATATCAGTGTGCTTACTATAAATTTACTTTGGCTATGACATCCATCAGAGAAACCAAATGACTGACTTGATCATGTGTGCAAATAAGGATCCCAACAGGGCCAGAAACATGCGCTCTCCGCAAACAGCATGAAAAAGAGAAGGCGAGAAGAGACGGCGCATCTATTTATCTTTCTCTATGTGCCTGGCAAGCATTTTCTAAAGAGCACTCCCCGGTGACGCGACGGCCATCAAATCAGGCTCCCTCCACTGCCGCAAACCGCAGAGCGTCCTTAGAACAGGGAAGGGAAGGAGGAGGGGAAGCGGCTGATTTACTGTTATCTCTCAGCGCAGGCGAAAAAGAAAGAGCATGAAGACAGATTTAATAATATCAATATGGTCCACAAACGAGAAGCAGATGCAGCAGGGATGGCTCGCAGGCCTTTTTCCCCCTCTCCTCTCCTCAACCTGGTGCCCAGTGGGAGAGGTATCTGATGAAAGATGCAATGTTGCTTGGAAACAGGACAGGAAAGAGAAGGTAGGGGAGATATGAGATGGCTGGCTCCAAAACATGCCAGCGCTGTCACCCCCCTACCTTGATCTCTGTAGTGTATAGAGCTTTTTTAAAAATCAATTAACCATGTTCTGTCCTGTCTGTTTTTTTCCTCACAGAAGAAGACCAGAAGGAATCCGTGTCTTATTTGTTAAGATGGTATCCAGAAGTATGCAGCAACAATGTCACAAAGAGAGAGAAAAAAGCCACTGTACAGGTAAATGTACATGCAATTGAAACATATAACATAGGCCTCTATGATTTACACATTGGAAGGCCTAGAAATGGAACCAGTCCAGTTTTTTCACGCAATATCACGCAAGTTTGAAACTGTATCCCCTTGCTGATTTTTACATGCTGACTTTTCATTTTTTGCATAACCATGCAATTCCAGTGTAGGATGTGCTGAACATATGATAACACACCACCACAGAGCCACGGCTCCAGAGCACTTAGCAGCCCCTCACATCAGCGGGTGAGAGATCCCCATTATTTAGCAGATAAGAGCGGCGCTGGGCTCACTGCAGCTTCAGTTTTGGACGCGGGTGTGGGGACAAGCGGGAGGAGAAACTGTATATTGTTTAATAAACATCGGAATGTGCCACGTCGGGCTTGTTTTCGGCGGCGCGGTTTTAGAGACGATTTGGTGGGTGGAATCTGTTGAAAAGAGGTCATTGTGCTGCCTGACCAGTAGGGCTCTCTAATCCACTTGCAAAAAAAGAAGAAGAAGAGAACACCATCAGGTTCCATAGGAAACAGGTTTAACATCTGCAGGGGTCAATCCTCCTGTCTTTATTAGCAAGGGTGGAGTGATGGTTGGTTAACTCCCTACAGCCAGACCCCATTCTATGGCCTCAGAACAACTCACTCTGGTGTTTGAGCAGCAATATCATAGTCCCTTATATTGCAGCAGGGTTATTATGAAGGTAATCAACACTTATCCAGCTGCAGTCAATTTAGCCTCAGCAATGACCTTGTCTGGCTGTGCTGTGCCTTTGCTTGTGCCTTTGTGTGTGTGTGTGTGTGTGTGTGTGTGTGTGTGTGTGTGTGTGTGTGTGTGTCGTGTGTGTGTGTGTGTGCGTGTGTGTGTGTATGTATTTTGAGGGAGGGGTTAGACACAGCACATTTGTCTCTTTTGTGTCTCATTGTGCTTTTTTTATGTGACATCCCAGACTAGATATATAATGGAAAATGCTCGTGCAGCCAAGAGAGCGTCCAAATCCTGCACCTGGTGACAGTAGGGATAATGAGAGCCGTGTGAAAAACAGAGATGTCTGCTCGAGTCATAAATCCAGATTAAGATAATAGGCATCTTATCAGGGGGCGACTCCTGGGTCTTCATTTAACTTCACTCTAGCAATGCTTAACTTGACGCCTGAGCCAATCTACTGTTTTCTTTCTCTTGTTTTGTTTGGGTTTGTTAACATATCTTGGGTGTGTTTATGGTCTGCATTTCCTGGCTCCTGACAACCACATTTATCACTTTTTCCACATTTTGTCATCCTCAGTAAAAAGATATAACCATACTGCCATCTGATAGCAGCAATAGCAGGAGGTGCCCAATAACATATTGTTCTCTCCTTCTTCAGGGAACTCATTTTGTAATCACGGGCCTGCTCTTCGCGTGTAAGTATCGTGTAGCAGTGATGCCCTTGTCTGGGACCCAGAGGTCAGAGGCCGTCACCTCAGTAACCACACCGCTGTGCTCGTCCCTCAAAGGTCGAGGGAAGAAGTTCATCCCCTGTGCCAGAGATGGTGAGTAAATCATCAGTGAACAGGAAATTTCAAAGTGACATTAAGAATGTTAGCACTGAGGATAACTGGACAGTGAATGCCTACCAGAGTTGCTCAATACTACTGGATTTTTACATGTGGTCATAGTTGCTGTAGTCATACATAATTACATGTGTTCATATGTGACCCTTTAGAAGCTGTCAGCATTAATCATTACATGTGTTCATATGTGATCCTTTAGAAGCTGTTAGCATTAATCATTACATGTGTTCATGTTATTCTTTAGAAGCTGTTAGCATTAATCATTACATATGTTCATATGTGATCCTGTAGAAGCTGTTAGCATTAATCATTTCATGTGTTCATATGTGATTATTTAGAAGCTGATAGCATTAATCATTACATGAGTTCATATGTGATCCTTTAGAAGCTTTCAACATTATACTGTATGTGTGCACTGGACTTCCTCCCATCTTGTTTGTTTCTTACCCTAGAACACCACCCAGTGGTCAGGAAGGCACAGCTCCGACCGGAGAAGCTCAGCGTGGAATTCCAGGCGGTGAACGACTCGCTGCGGGGCGTGTTCGGCTGGCAGGTGTCCCAGGCGGCCCCAGGCCAAGACCCCATCACTGGCTTCCAGTTCTCCTGGGTGCGGGTCTCCAGCAACCATAGCAGCCACAGCAGCAGCAGCAGAGATGCCACAGACGGCGCCGTCTCCCACGCTCAGACCCTGCCTCCAGTGAGTCTCAACATTCGCACGGAAGGCAAATAGATCTATCGCAGAGGAAACGCGAACGCGCGTGTTTTGTAGTGACACCACTGGGGCCGTCAGTGTGATCCTGGGTCTCCAGGCACATGCCTGTCAATGCTGTCCTCTAGTCTCTGAAATTCTTAGGCCCTCAGCCCTAGATTTACACACTGACTCATATTTTAGGACACATGTAATGTTTAGTTTAGCCGCGGAAAAGGACAGGCTGTGTGGTTCTGACATGATATAATCTATTTGAACTGGGGCGTTCATGGAAAACGACGGGTCCACCAAATTGGTGTGTTACTATGGTTTAAGAGACATCTGTGTGTGTTGTGTCCCAGTAGCATCCGAGCCGGTTTTCATCTTCACACTCCTTATGTGTTTGTGATTTTTTCATCTTTCCGTTCCCAGGACCAGTTCTCATTCATGGTGGATGCTCTGCAGTCAGACAGTGTCTACAAGGTGCAGGTCCAGGTGCTGTCAGCAGGGGGCAGCGGTCCTTCTGTGGCACGGACACTTCACACCCCCCATCTCCCCACCGCCACAACCACCCAGCTATGAGGTAAGCCAGTGGCCACCCGTTCCTCTGCCAGGGAACTAGCTGACAAAATTCACACCGACACCAAAAATTTTTAAAGTGTCTGTGTGCATTTAAGTGTTTGTGTGTATGTGTGTGTGTTTTACTGTAACTAAGAGGGGGGCCACCACAAAAACATCAACAATGCCACAGTGTGGTCACAAGGTCACCCCTTTATGTGGGTCCAACCCCTGATGTTGACGAGGTGATGCTAACCAGAAAGCAGAACTGTTGTGCAGAGTGTGTGTGTGTGTGTGTGTGTGTGTTTAGGGGGACAAAGGTGCTTCTGAGAGAGGTGCCAACCTTACCTCAGCAGATGAGGTCACTGTCCCTTTGATCTGGTTCACAAAAGAGCACCGTTGCTTTGAGCTTGCACAAGGCTTAAATTACTTTCCGTAAAGCTTAATGGCTCTCTGTAAGTGGGGTTAATAATTCTTGCAAGTTCTGGAGCCAACTGAAAAAAGGCTCCTTAATGCTCAGAAACACCAAACATGAGAACATCATTACTGTAGTGATCAGGATGATGAATAAAATCACATCAAAGCCCTGTCTCGTGTGCAAAAGTGTGGGCGTTCACCTCCGAAATGCCATTTTTATTTACCATTGAGCAAATGTTGGCATTCCACCTCGGCTCCAGAGCTGCCAGAGAGATTAAAACCGCTACCCTTTGCTCGAATACACACGTTTTCATGTGTTTTTTTGTACTTTGAAAAGGGTGGGAGTTACTTAGACAACCTTGTTTTGTTTGCGTTCCACACAACCCGAATTTCTACGCGCCGCTGTCCCAGAGAGACCCTTCCACTATTTGATTACGGAATCTGGTCCCTAAACAACATTAATCTCATTTGCACTTGATGACTGTTCAACTAACTCTCCCTGTAACCCAAAACGTCACTGGCATTCAGTAAAATCTGTTTTTGGAAAGGTTTATACAAACAGCGGCCGTTGAATTCATGGCTTACAGACTGCACAAGAAAAATGTTGAACACATGGAGGAGTGCAGGATTGGGCCCTAGTCTGGCAGCAGAAACACTGTAAAAACAGGTTTTTCCGTCAGGCCAGATTGTCCTAAACTCTGGCGATCAATTACAAATCTGCCAAAATGTAAATTTTGGATTGAGGCATGTGCCAGTTACAAGTCTGATTACTATTCAGAAAATAACCATAAAATTTCCTTTATCGGAAGATAAGAAGGCATAGCAAACTAGCTCACATATAACAAATTGGGATATAGTAAGGAGCCAACCTGTGCTGACCTTAACTTGCAATACATTTATAGCTATAAAAATGTAAACTCCTTTAAAGATTTAGACATCTGGGAACAGGCTGTCCACTTAGTCTGACTTCAATTACATGGCTAATCAGTGGTAATGGTAAACAAATGTCATCAATGATGTAGTTCACAATCATGAATTTTCTTGTTTTGTTTATAAATTATAATGTAAATATAGAAAAAAAAATGCTGCACCACTACAAAAGGTCTTTTTCTTGGCATCAGCCACTATGGAATGCAGAAGGAGTTTGTGTTTAGGTTGGTGCAGGTGGGCAAATGAATCAACAGGTTACACTCTCCAATAGCTCATGCTCTGCCCCTTCAGATACACTCTAAACCCAAGCCAATATGATCTTAAAGGAGAAATCGGATGTGAGTCAATTCATAGCTCTGTTGTTTGAGGTCACCAAGTACTGTTTGTAGGAAAAAAAATGAGACCCAATGGCAAACCAGCAACCAATAACTGAATGGGGATACGGAAATTAAACTGAAAGTGAGTTTATGTGTCCCATTCAGTTAGTGTTATCTGCCAGTTCATTATTGAATGCTGTATCAAATTTTCTTGTTCTTTTTCCAACCGGATTTCTCCTTTAACGTTTTGGGCTTGCATCTCTCTACATGTGTCCTCTCTCCTCTCTGTCTCCACCCCAGCTGCTCTTTGCCCACTCGCCCTGTGAGAGCACCACTACAGTCCCTTCCCACACCTAACCTCACCACAGCGGCCCAGCACTCCAGTATATGTGACTTCGCCAGTGGCAACATCGCATGACGGATCCAATGACTTTATGTGGAAAATCTAGATAATCCTGGACCTGAAACATATTTTGGCAGTTAATATGTATTGAAAGTGTAGAGATGTGTAGGTATAAATCATTTATGTTACCTTCTTTTATTTTATATAAATATATGTAAAAATAAGTAGCACTGATGTATGTAGGTCTATTGTGTTATTTGATTTTGTGTTTTCTTCATATAAAAAAATGTTTGGTCCTCTATATTTTTTTATGATGACTACAACTTCCCAAATGAATCTGTCAGTTTTGTTTTAGCTTTACAGGTTAATGTCATAAGTTATTTTTAACACTGCACTTTTTCCAGTTAATGTTTTTTTATTAATCCTGGTAAGAAAAAAACTCTTCAGTTCATCCCTTCTTATTTATTGTGACGTACTAAGAGTGGAATGTATGTTTTTTTCACGTTGAGCAAGCAATGTTAAGCTACAGTTCTGGTGAGTACATTGTAGGCCCTACTAGTCTGCTTTGGGATTGTGGGAGTTATGGTAAAGGCTCAGTTGATAATTAAATCCTAAAGACTAAAAATGAAGTGAGACCCTTTCATAGTCTTTCCAATGGAGACCAAACTCCTTGTGTGAGTCCAGTGTTGGTTGTCTTGGAGAGATTGAGGAGGATGTCATCTCCTGAGTTCTTGGCTCATGTGTGGATCTCTCATAGCGGAACTTCAGCTTTGATCAGGGCCCTCCTTTTTCACTGTCTTACACTATTTAGGATAGAGGAAATCCGTTCTGCTCCTCTGGGTTTCATTACAAGTGGAGAGGCTCATGTGTTGTCAGTTGTGTCTGGTGTAAACACTGTTTCTAGGCTGGCAATGGCTCAGCCTTGTTGCGGTGTTGCGTTGTGGCAGGCCACCTGTGGCCATTTTGTATCGTAACATATTATACTCTGTAAATATTGTACTTGGTGTTGTGTAAACGTCGTTGTCATGAATAAAATCAAAATTATATCTTGTTTGTTGTGGTTATTACATTGCATCACGTTTGAGGACAATGTTTAACAGTTAGTGATCAGAGAGCACCATCTGCTGGCTATGTCTGGGCCTAAGGGCTGTCCTACTGTGTTTTGACCAGTAGATGGCAGTAGAACGCAACAACAGATTTTCTTTAACATATACAGTGTGACTGAGCATTTTGCAAATTTGCATTCCTAAAAGACACCATTTTTTTACCTTGATAACTAACTACAGTTTGTATTGTTGTTTTGTCCCTTTGGCCTGTTCAGACAAGCCAGTTTTGCACCAGCACTCTCTTGGCATGTCTGCAGTGAAATGAATTGTTTATTTGGGCTTCCATGTCTTTTTTTCAGTTTTTGTTGTGACACTACACATTAGTAGGTAAGAAGAAGCTGCTAATTCCTAGAGAATTATGTCAATACTGTGGGCAACCACAAAAACACATACTGGACCATTGTCAGTAAAGACATTAAGCAATTTAATTAAGAGAACAACATAATTAAACTATAATTATTATTTTCAGAGGTGGACAACCCGGCTTCAGAAAAGTCCTGTCAAGTATTAAATTATTGAGTAATCATGTTAAATTATTAATTTTGAATTGTATTGAAATCACAATCACGATTTTGTTGTAATCGAGCAGCTCTGACTGCAGCCCTGCTTTGCAAGGAGTAGAAAAAATCTGATCTATTTCACAGCTGCCTGAATACATGCCTAATCTATTCCCCTGATCAACTGAATGGAAAATCACCAATGTGTCCCAGAATGAAACCAATTAATAACAATGACAGAAATATAGCACATTAAGCCTCAGATGTGTACTTGATTTATTCTGGATTTGATCATATTTTAAGTGTGGAACAAATATAACATTTATTATTAAAGGACACTGGATATATTATAAAGAATACCTCTGGGACTAAAAGGCCGTCATTTAATTCAGGTTTCCTTGATGTCAAATCAAGGCATTTGAGAGAGCTGAAAGTTTTAAAGTCTTTATGTGTTCAGTCCAGCAGATTCTGGGGATTAACAGCACTGAAAATGTCAGTGGAATGTCCGTACTCTTAAGAGTATTTGAAAGCTCACACACCCGAAGATGATTGAAAATGTATCCAGTAATGTTATGACCATGTGTGTGCCATGACCAGTTTCAATCAAAATCCCTCAGAGAATTTGGGTGAAATTCTGCATTACTGAGATAAAACGCTCAATATTCCAGTCCTAGTCAGGCGTCCAGGTGTTTGTTGAGTCTGCGGATTTTCTCCTTCTTGTTCCTGTTGCCGTGTTTCTTCCAGGGCTTCCCTGCCTGCGGCTCCGCTCCAGCCTGCCCCTGAGCCTGGGCTCCACTGCCAGGCTTATATCCCATCACCTGCTGCACCCCTCTGGTTAGAGCTCTCACATTCTCCTAGAGAACCCACAGAAGGTTTCAACATAAGGGTTTCCATAACTTAAAACAATTTGAAAAAATTAAAGAACCTCTAAGCACCATGTCTGTATTAATTTCTAAGACCAGGGCTGATCCAAATGAGGCCATCTGGTGGCTGAATGAACACCTACTAACCAAAATCATTCCTGGGGGATTTTTAAACATCACTAACTTGGGGTTCCCACTGAAAGTCAGACTTAAAATTCCCTGACTTTTCCTCAACTCCTTCTCTACAAATAATTGTACAATATACTGCCTGGATTTGGAGCAAAACAGAAACAACAACAAAAAAAAAAAAAAACAAGGTGTTTTAAACCAAACAACCTATAATCGCCATTTTCAGGGTTGTGTGATTTTGGTGCAAAGCTTTGTTGACGGGTTAACCACAAGAACGCAAGCAATGAGTGAAGTTCAAGCCCAAGAAGGAAGCATGGAAATAAATATCACTTTTTAGAGACAACTACTGTCAAAGTAGAAAGGATGTGAATGTACAAGCATAAGTGTTTTCTGGTTTCTGCAATGACTGGTCACTAATGTGATTGGTCACTAAATAAACTGGTTTCTGCAATAACTGGTCACTGATGTGATTGGTCACTAAATAAACTGGTTTCTGCAATAACTGGTCACATGTGATTGGTCACTAAATAAAATGGTTTCTGCAATAACTGGTCACTGATGTGATTGGTCACTAAATATGCCATGCTGGAGCTAATACCACAATATTTCATGTTGTTATTGAAAATGTCCATGAAATGCCATGAAAGGTCTGTTGGAAGAAGTAAGTGAACGTTTCAAATCACTCACATGTTGAGCTTCTTTTCAAAATAAATAAATAACAGCCACAAATCATGATGCTCCTCCAGCTGCAGTTCAGAATAGAGAGGGTGCATAAATGGTGTCCTGTGTGTGCTCATCACAGTGGAGGCTTTGCTCTACAAAAACAGCACCTTGGCACTCCACAATGCAACTTTGCAAGTGGTTTGTGGATTCATGAAACATACAATGAATTGTGTGCAATCAACACACAGCACTATGAGGCATCAAAATGGCACCATTAATGCACCCTGGCTATTCTGAAGTAAAAGCTGACGTAACCTTAATAGTCATGATGGCTGTTTTGATGCCTTGAGTTACAGGAACATCAGATCACATTCAGTGAACAATTAATGCCGAAAACCAGACAATTCTAAGGGATTCACATAGTTTCTATTTTGACTGTACATGCTATTACCAAACTTCTCTGATATTCCCTGACTTTGTGCTCAAAAATATCAAATGCCATCAAGTTCCATTTCTGGAACAGGCTGTATTGAAGTTCCACGACTTTTCAGAAATTCCATGACCAGTGAAAACCCTCCCTACTTTAACACACACTACTAAGAGATCAGCGATATTCACACTAAGTCGGCCGTACCTGATGAAAGAAGTGCTTGTCCACTGTGTTCTCTATCCTCTTTACTTTGGCCTGTTTGTTTGTGCCTGAGGCCTGAGCCAATGGATCCAAGGGTTGCTCCTCAAACCTGCTGTGCTGGGGCTGGAAGTCCTTGGCATTGATGTGAGTGGGAGGATGACAGTACAGGAGTTTTCCCTGGTGGTAGGGAAGGATGGACACACAGACAAATAAAACTACAAGTTCTCCAACTTCTACTCAACAGACTATTAGAGCACCACAGTGTAACATGCTGATGATTAACTGTTAAGTTGAGAGCAATACAAAAACACCTCACATTGGCTGGGGTGTGATAAATATGAAAGGGTCTGTTGGAGTTGATGCATGAAAACAGGAGGAACACTTACACTGACATAATCCTTCAGGACATAGCGGGCTGAACGTGACTGGTCAGGTTGTCCATGTGTTGTCATGAAGCCCCTCATGTCTGCACAGGGCAAAGATAAAAAACAAACAAACAAATGCATTATGGTGTGATACAGACTTCATATTGGGAAACTGCATTCATACATTCAACATGAATGTAAAAGTATATAGTAGATCCTTTTACCTACTATTACCATCTATAGTAGCCAGATATTAATCACTACAAAACTCACATCCATAAGCTGAGAGTAGTTCCTCAGCTGTGGGGGGTCGGTCGGGGTCCTCATCCTCTCGTGGCCGGATAATGTTGATGCCATAGGTGCCCTCCAATACTGACCGAGGAATATTCTGGCACACGTGAACATGTTAAGGATGCCACTTTCATCATTGTTCAGTCATTATATGTGCATTCATGAATAACATCTTAAGCTTTTAGCACATCCCTACTGGGCATATACACAAGATATAAGATATATGTAACATATGAGTATGTATGTATGACATAAGATATATGTATGTACCAAATAAGTATGCATGCAAGATATAAGTTATATGTATGTGCCATATAAAGCTAGTCTGGAGCTGGAAAATGCCTGTGTGATCCTACATCAACATAACAAGTCATTGATTTTTCAGTGCAAGGTATGATCCTACCCTATTTAAGAAATCTACATCTCTGCAATACAGAATGCATGAATAAATATGTGGCTTCGATACTGCCCACATTAGCACACCTCTGTCCAATAAGGGAGCTTTAGGAGATCATTCAGCATTAGCTGGAGCCACATTGGCCAGCGTTTCTCTGTACTGAGTTGGGGAAAGGATATCAGGGAGATGGCAGGCACGTGATCTCGCATCTGGTCGATGGGCAGGATACCACTGCAGATCATCTCTGCCTTGGTGGAGACAAACGAGGGCATGACAAGGCCGGGGCAGTCACACAGACACAGGTCTGACTCCACAAACAGAGTCTGCAAAACAAAGCCCACAGTGAGTCAGCTCTGTTATCCCAGTCATATAATCATTCTAAACTGCATTCCTCCTCTTTAGATTGGAAAGGAATGATTAAAGGGTTATGGAACAATTTCAACATCCCACTAAAATAAAACATTGGTGTAATTCAAAATTGATAAAAACAGACGTTCTCTATATTAGATTTATTTGTTTTAAGAAAACTCATTTGGATATCAGGCAGACAAAAATGACCACATTGCCTTCCCTTTCACTGAGTGGACTTGAATGACTGTCAAAATATATATTTGTAAATAAATATATAATTGTAATATATAATAAAAACACAATAACTGTGAGCTAGAAAATGTAAGACGTTAAGAGCAATGCTGTATAGTATGAGAAGTCATCCACAGACAACATTTATCATAGCAGGTTGATTCTGTTAAATTCCTCAAGCATAGGCATAATTATTCAACACAAAAAATACCTTGCATTAGTTATTAATTACACAGTTCCAAAGTCTACAGTGTGGAAAAACAGGGACTGAACCTTCACATACTCAAGACATAATTCCCAGAATGTGGCTGTGAGAACATAAAGGGTCTACCTGGAAGTGTTTAGTGTGACCAGGTGTGGCAGACACGGAGACTTTCTTATTTCTGAGAATGGTATTGATTGTAGAACTTTTACCCACATTAGGATAACCGACCTGTGAAGAAACCCAATAAAAAAGGTCAGACATCTAGTACGGTAGTAGATGTTTATGCACCACACAGACTGCACAGACTGACCGTGTCTCACAATCATATTTACACTGAACTATATTTAGAATATCTTTACGCAATCTTAAAGGATATCTGTACCATCATATGCACCAGGATGTTGACAGTGTTCCCTTCATTGGAAAAATGCCTGTAACTAAGTCTCTTTCTGCAATGTTCTGGCTAATTAGCGACCCATACCTAACTTCCCATTTGCATCAAAAATAGAAAATAATATCCAGGGAACCTTCAAGTCAGACCTCCTTATCTCTTCTGATAATGAATATATCAATACTAATCCTATTGGATCTTAGTGCTGCCTTTGACACTATTGACCACGGTGCCCTATTACACAGACCTGAACACATGATGGGCATCAAAGATTCTGCCTTAACCTGCTTCAAATCATACCTCTCTGGTCGCTACCAGTTTGTACATGCTCATAATAAATCATCATACCACACCAAAGTAAAGTATGGTGTATCTAAAGGCTCAGAGCTAGGGCCCCTTTTATTCTCTTTCTACATGCTACCATTGGGTTCTGTTGTAAGGAAACAAGGTATTACTTTCCACTCCTATGCAAATTTTACCTTGCCATGAAGCCTAATGACTGTACACCAATTACTAAACTTGATGCCTGCCTCCAAGACATTAAAATCTGGATGACCAATAATTTCTTATGTCTACACTCTGATAAAACTGAAGTGATAATGGGGTCTAAACAGCTGAATAACATTCTGCCTCATTACCAAAACTCAGTGGCCTTTCACTCTCATTTAGAACTGCCAAGGGCCAAAATTAGAGGCTTCACCACAGAAGCAGAACTTTCCAAGCTGAGTGATTTGTACATGAAGCCTAGCTCTGTCATACTCAGTTTATTTTGATTTCTCAATGCATACAAATATAGTGGTGCAAAGGCAGAATGTTGGCACTAACAAGTTTTAATGCTACTTAGTTGTTTACTAGTTGAAAGTAAAGAGGCACAGATACAGCATATTAACAAGGACAGAGGTTTGCACTCACCAAACCCACAGTGATATGGCCTTCTCTACATGTGGGACCAGCATGGGCAGATTTAAACATGCTCAGCAGCTCATCTTTGCGGAGCAAGCGGCTGGAGTTGCGGAAGTTCAGGTTACTCTGAGGTTGCCTATCTTCTACCCTCTGCGTCGATGCCCCGTCCCCCTTGTCCTCTTCCTCTTCTTCCTCTTCCTCAGAACAGCTCTGCCAGTCCCCGTCCTCTGTGCAATCCTCTGACTGAGAGCCACTTTGTTCCTCTGTGTTAGACACCTTGTTGTCATCCTCCTCTTCCTTGTCTTGCTCTCCTCTCTCTTTCCGTTTATGGCCTAAGGGACCCTCCGGCAAGTGTGCATCTTCCTCCTCCTCCTCTTCTTCTGAAGCAGTGTTATCATCATCTTCCTCCTGCTCTACTCCCTGCACATAAACAAAAACAAACACCAAAGACCATTTCTAGAATCCAACAGATGACAAGAAGGTCTGTATTAGTTACATCCTCATAATCAGCTTGATTTATTGGTTGTTTTTTAGAGCTTGGCCATTACTTCAAAGAGGCAGCATGACAACACCATGAACTAAATAGCAAACAATAAATAGTCAACACAGTATCACAGTGTCAATTTGTTTTAAATTACCAGACAGATATAATGTTTGCACTAAGAAGTTTTTTAGGAAACTGGTTCAGTTAAATTTCTCAGGTATAGGCCTAATTATCACAATTAACACAGAAAATACCTTGAATTACTTGCATTAGTCCTACATTGTTTGCAGAGCATTCTTACCCTCTCTTCTGCATCCAATCTTTGCCCCTCTGCTAAGGCAGACCAGAACACTGCTCTGATGCCCTCCTTCTGAAAGTAATGGGCCCAGATGCGCCGCTGTTCACGAGTCAACAAGTCTGCTTTATTTAATAACAGCATGTTCACCTTCCTCTCCGAGACTTCTTTCACATAGGTCTCCTGCATAACACACAGACACGTTATTTCTAGAAGCAACATGTTTTTGTGAAGGCAATAGTCTTGAGTCAATCAACCCACAGCCCTGTTGTTCAAGGTTGACGAGTGCTGGTAGTAGAAATAAGACTAAGAATATTTGGTATAACGTAGACCAATCAGCAAAACAGCAGCTGACACTAACTGATGAGGAGCCACAGAAACTTTGCTTCAGTTTTTTTTTTTATTCCTGCGCCCCATTCAGTTAGCTTTAGCTGCCAGTTATCAAATTCAGTCTGTGTTTTTACATTTTTATACCTACCGACAGCACTCAGCAACCTCAAACAACAGGGCTATGGGTTGACTGATTCCAGACAATCCCTTTAAATAATGACAGCTCATCCTCTGACATAAAAAAGACCAACCACTCACCAGGTCTGGGCAACGGAAGAGCAGGGGATTTCTGGCATCCACAATCTGAACCACAACATCACTGAAAAGGAAACATTATGATTTCCCTTCACAAGGTGGTGGAGTGATATACTTTAAACCTACAATGCCTCAGACTACAGCTGTTGAGAATCAAGTGAAGTGGGCCTACCTCCTCTCTATGACTCTCCAAAGTTGCCTCCAGAAATCCAGATTCCTTTCAAATGGAGTGAGAATCAACTTCTGCTCCTCCTCAAGCCTGTACAAATGCATGGAACAAAGCATTCCACACTTAAACTCATTTATAAACTCACTCACATTCAGATGACAACAATAGCATCACAAGAAATGAAGACACATTTCTGAATACCATAACTTACAATGCCAGCTCTCGCCGCCACTGCAAAAAACTGTCTCTTTCAGCTTGTTGCAAAATCTCAGGGCTGGTATTTTCATCCCAATGTGGCCTGATACACACAAACAGAAAATGCTGAAAACAGACCTAAACTGGCACAGAGTATGTGTTACCGTCCAAAGACGCTAAAAGAAAGGTCTGAAGTAGAGCAATTAATCAAGGACTATGCGAAGTCCTTCATCCTGTTCACGATCCGAGTAAATTACCTGCGAGGAATGCGCAGAAATTGCTTGTTTTCTTCATGGAGTTTCTTAATCCGTTTTGATTCCTCAGGAGTCAACAGACCAGCCCTTGCTTCGGATGGTACGAACTTGATGTTAAGCTTTTCTAAGATAAAAAAAACAAACTTGTTTTTAAAGACCAACACATGGGAACAGTATTGTAAAGATATCTAGTCAACACGGGGAAGGGTTTATTACCTGCCACAAATTCTGTCCCTGCTAGTTCAGCAGTAGCCAAAAAATCATCAAGAGAACTCTGCTCTGTCACGGACTGTAGGTTCAGTCGACCCCAATCATAGCCATCGTTCAACTCAGTGGTGTGAAGCTGAATATTATAACATGCAGGGAAAAATTACATTGCATGTCAAAACATCCGAGAGCACTGTGGCACAGTGTCAAATAGAACAACATGATAGCTAGCAGTCGTCGACAGTTGGTTTTGAAATGATGTGTAACATTACCCAAGTATCATTTCTTCTATAACCGCGACCAGCAGTCAGTCTCTCTTTTATCAAAGCTCTTCCGAGTCCGACACCTCCTGCCCCGGACTTCTTCTTTCCCATAGCGATTCACTCTTCAGTACAGGAAAATACACCCAAATTAACTTTTAAGTATCACGGCTCAGTCCTCACCCATGCCCATGTGTAGGTTGTTGTGGCAAGGGAAGGAAGTAGAACGGACTTAACGATCACGTGACGGATCCTGTGAATTGACAATATATAGGCTATAAAGATTTTTGTGAACATTTTGACATTTAACTTAACAATCGCAATGAATTATGTCCTCTGTAATTATTCTACCTGTCTAAAACACACAAAATCCTAAATTATTCTGCCTGAAATGGTATATTCCACTGTGACGAGGTTCTTCACCGAAAAAGGTTCTGAAAAACACAAACCATACATAATTAGTTCCTAGTGCACTTGTAAGCAAACTTACACAAAATTATACACAAAATATGCTAGACCTATTTATGAATTGGCCTAATATTATATAACCTAAATCTGATTGTGAATTCAAATACGAAGAATTCAAATGTGTTTAATAAAGTTAGGAACAAACAGGCTATAATTATAAATAATTTGTGTAAATGAACCGTTTAACTATAGGGTGAGAAATCACCAACCTTTGAAATATTATCCTGAAAAAAAAATGTCTCAACTGGTATATAAAATGACCATTCATTCTGTTTGTACGCCCAGATAGGGCTAAGGCCGCTATAGACCATGCTATTTTTGATTAAGTCGGTAGGGGGCAACATTAAACAGTATTTAAATTCCCAGTAGAAAAAAACTAGGCTGTCCTGTTTTTGGAAATGATAGGGCATTGTGCATTCAGAGTCACCTCAGATCCCTGTCATGTTTAAAGTTGTTCATATCTTTGTACATGGTAGATTGTTATTTTTTGGGAGGAAAAAATGTCAACCTTAGATTAAGATTACGATTAATTTAGGCCTATTAGTTCAGTTATTGCTGAATGTGTTGTTTACTTTCGACAAGATATCTGTACTAGCTGGCAGGCCTTGTTTCATGACTATGATAACATATAGGCTACAGGATTATTCGTGATGATTTATTATTTGGCCAGTTTAAGACAACAAAACCAAAATATGACAACCGGAAAAGAACGCAAATTATAATATAGATAGAATACATTATAATTCTAATTACTATATAAAAATATATAGTAATTACTAGATAATAACATTGTCGGGCTTAAAACCAGGCCTAATACTGTTTGGAAACACTCCTGGCATGTAGTAAATATGGTAAACATGCAAATTGAAAATGTGCCGACAGTCTGACTGGACCAACTCCAAGTGGTACATTCCAGGCGTACCATGCGTATGACGTTCCCCTCTCCGAAAGTGAAATGGTTCAGTCCAGTATATATTAGAGTCTGACATCGTCCTTAGATGTGCAATCAGTTTGGTCCCTTGGAGGTTCTGTAACAAGCGTAGAGCCTTCACCAGCAGATAGGTACCTTGTAAGAAAGTAATTTTTTTCTCGTTGCAGCAGTTACTTGAATTCTCGAAATTCATAAATGACACAAGACTCTTTCAATCCAACATTTAGAAGTAATTTATTAGTTGTAGCTTATATAGTTACGAATGCAAAACGATCGGATAATGCTGCCTTGGAAGAAGAACAAGTTCGATCTGATAGAGGAAGATAAACAGTCGAAACAGAAGGGGTATGCAGTGAGTTTGAACTACTCAGCGCTGACCTCCTTCGCGAAGTCCTGCCCGGAGAGCGCACTCAACAGGGTCGGAAGCATGTTCAAGTCGAAAAGGAAAAAGGTGAAGATAACAAATGAGGACCCAACTTACACCGTTCTCTATTTGGGAAACGCTACGACCATTCAGTCTAAAGGAGAAGGGTGCACAGACGTGGCTGTAAGTAAGATCTGGGGCAAGAGCGAAATGGGCAAGAATGGCACCAAAATGAAACTCACCATCAGCTCACAGGGCATCCGGATGGTGCATGTAGATGACAAGGCGAGACGGCCAGGACACTTGTATTTATTGCATCGAATCACCTACTGTGTTGCCGACCCCAGGCTTCCCAAGATATTCGCATGGATATACAGACACGAAATGAAACACAAAGCGGTGATGCTTCGGTGCCACGCCGTGCTGGTCTCTAAGCCCGAAAAGGCGAAAGCCATGGCTTTGCTCTTGTACCAGACCTCTTCGACGGCACTTGCTGAGTTTAAAAGACTCAAAAGGAGGGACGATGCCAGGCACCAACAACAACAGTTGATAGGTGAACAAACTATTCCACTCGTTCCCTTGCGAAAGCTTCTGAATGGACAGTGTTACTACAAGCCCCCCGTAGAGCGCAGCAGGAGCGCACCCAAACTTGGGTCGATCACGGAGGACTTGATAGGGGAAGAGGAGGAGGAGAAAGCCATGCACTTTGAGTGTGAGGATATACTGGACTCGGACAATTGCAATGGCAAGCAGGAGCTGTGCCAAATAATCAACGACCTGGGTGAGATGAGTATAGGAAACGACTTACAGACCCTAAAATCGGACTTAAGGGTGACCCGTTTGCTTTCGGGTGAGAGCACGGGCAGCGAGTCGTCAATAGAAAGCAATCAAGAGTCAATCTCGGTCTCCAACGGCTTCGAGGAAAGAAAAATGCAAGAAATCGTCTGAGGAAAGTTATTCCCGACCGATTGAGACGGACACATTTGATTCTGTGTGGACTCATCTTCATCTGACACTGTGCTGTTTTGTTTGAAGGAGCCGTGTATGCCTGTAGTATTGTGCCTCTTCATCCGTGCGACTTGAAAGGATTTGGGTTTTGATTAGGAGTTTGCTATGTCGATTGTGGACTTACAGAAACCCATGACAGTGATTTTTATGTTTTGTGAATGAGGCTTTCATGAGCACTGCACACTGCATGCCTGATTCACTTCATTGATTCATAAAGTAGTCAAGATGTCAGGGACAGAAACTGTGCAAAAAAGTAGGCCTGCAACAACTGCTACAAATGTTAGAGTAGCTAGCGACTCATCTGATATGAATCAGATGTTCTGTCAAAATACCACCATATAGCGGCGCTTTTCATTTTTGTATAGTGAATTTGTACAATCAATTCAACACCATGTCCTTAACATCCTGACTTCACAGATGCGCGTTAAGGTGCTTATGTACCAGGCTTATCCCCTCAGCTACCCTATGATTTAAGAGGGTTTTATGTGAGCTTGTTTACCTAACCTGTTTCCCTAAGGAAATGTTATTTTGAAGAAAAGAAAGAAGTGTCCTGAATGGTATTATTGCATCCTTTTAAAACACTACTTGTAGACAGTACCAAGAATTGGGTGACTACATTCTCCTGTCAGGACATTCCATTGTGTCTCTTTTCCTTTTTGAATTCTTTTTTGCACTGTTGTGGAATTCAGTTGAGTATTATGTGTTCATTATTTTGTACATAATGTTGTGTTCTCTAAATGTTCTCATAACATACATGCCATTATCTTTGCTGTGCAAAAGAAGACAAATCCAGATGTATTAAGATGTACATATAGTAAGCACATAAATATACTCATCATTTTTTAAGGAAGAAATACGGTTTGTTTCTGTGAACCTCAAAAAAACTACCAATAAAAAACAATGAAACTTATGCCTTTGAGAAAATCTGTTGAAATTCCAGTATGGTACTGGAAGCTTGAATAGTGTGTCAAGAAAAAACTGTATGAATGTGGACACTGCACAGCAACTCAAAGCTAGTTTGTTACTACTGATCCATCCACATATTGCTCTGTGAATCGGCATGCTGTCACTGACACCTTACTGAGATATATAGGTGAGTTACATGTAAACAACCATAACAAGATTATTCTGTTTAATGGAGTTCATACACACAGTTTTTACAGAATTGTAAACAGTTGTGCATTTTCAGAGGCAATGATACTGTGATATACTTTAGTGCATGGCAGACTGTGTGTGTGTGTGTGTGTGTGTGTGTTTGAGAGTGCACTTGTGTGTTTGCGGTGGGAGTAAGAGGGTTATTGGGGGTTTCCTATTCAAGTTTGTTATGATTCCTGTGTACTGAAGCTGACTTCACTGCTCCCTGATCAAGCTCTGGTTGTATTCTCACAATGCTTAGAAGGTGGCTATTGCTGGATATTTAAACTAATGAATCTGAACTAGGAATAGTCCAAATTTGCAGATACACATCCCACTCTACCTTACATAACTTTTTTTGTTCAGCAGTTATTTCTTGTAATTTATATCAAAGGTGTGTTGCTTTTGTGAGAGTGTAAAATCTCTCATAGTTTACTTTGTGCTCCAACAATGGCACTAATAACATTTAAATCTAATGTAGGATGTACACGGGTGCTTTACAGATCATGTAAAAATGGTTTTAATGAAAACATGTTTTCATCTGGACCCTGGACCATCATTTAAGATAACAGGAACACAGTTTGCACAATTGCACTTTTTTGCCACTATTCTTCAGAAACAGAAACAAATATGACTATGTATGGTACAGTGTGGCACTAAGAAATGCCTATCCGGACATAATCACTGTTAGATTAGAGCCGGATGCTCTAATCTCATAACATTCTAAACATTCCTAGATATTGCAGAAGGATTAGGCTTTCAATTAATTTTATGACAGTATTATGGGCACTTTCATGGGCAACATTAAGGGTTAATCCCACTTAAAGCACCACTCACATGAATTCATATCTCTCTGAAGCTGATTAGAAAGCCTCTGCAGAATATCTGAAGTACGACATGGAGAACACGGGGAAGCCAGCTCTGCTTGGCTTGATGTGCAACTGGGAAAGAAAAAAAGATGAATCAGGTGATCTGGCAGGCAGCGACTAATGATATCCTCATTCAGAGGACGCCTTTTTGAAGTCCTGACTCTATGGGGGAGGTATGTGAACAATTGCTACCAGCTTTCAGCGGCCCAATAGCAAGGTTCTCTCTCTCTCTGACAGCCATGGTACAGCATGCATGCAGCAGTTCATGTGTGTAAAAGAAACAATAACATCACACATCATGGCTTGGCCATACTCCCCCAGAGAGCTCTCAAGGCTTCTACACACACCACTGAGCGTATTTACTGGATGGTTTGGAGACAGGGGCCACTGAAGGAGCCTCAGGGGAATTCTCAGCACCGCGCCTGTCAGCACCGCTGATGTGGACATTGGTATTCTGCACAGCGTGGCTGCACCCTCACAAAGCAGCAAGTGTCTCAGGCCCTGGCCACGTGGCTAGTGCTTTGCACCCATCCCAACAACCTTCACCATGCACACTCACACAAACACACACACATACACACACACACACACACACACATACACAAGCACACAGCTCAAGCCTTTCCTGGGCAACCTCCAGCAACGAAAAAGAGATTATGATGAGTACACTTGAAGGGCTTTTAATGTCTAACATGCTGTTTCATTGGTGACCAGAAAAAAAAATACCACCGTTGATGAGTCACACTTAGCAACTCAGTGAGATCAGTGAGATCTCAGTTACTCCGTGAGATTACCTGATGCCATGGCAAGACTGGCATGATCCACTTTGGGGTACCTAATGAGTCTGACCTCAGAGCCCCAGCATCTCATTAGACATGTGTTGCACTCATCCTAACATGGGACACTGAGACTCACTGACAACTTGTTGCTGAGGCTCGCTTTCCACTTTTGTTTCACAGCGCCTGGGAAAATCGACACCCCATGCAGGGGGGAAACCAAAATTAACCAGATCCTTGCAGTCAGCCTCCCTGCAAGGCACTATGTCTGGGCTGCCCGTTTCAGTGGGCGTCCTTGACAACAATCCCTTTGCTGTTAAAACCGACGCACACGATGACATCAGCGGGGACGATAACACAGCTTAAAACCTACTGGGAGGCCCTTTTGTTGGAAAGCGGAACATCAGAAGTAGGCCTTGAATGTCCTATAAAAAGAACATGGGACCTTTTAAGCAGAGGTGGTCAATAACAAAGCAGTTGTTCTCTGATGCTGTCATGACCTAAATGCAGAAGCGTTTGTGCATGTGTGTATGTAGAGCTTTAGAGAGGAGATTGGCTCCTCTGGCAGCATCTGACTGAAGTGTATCCAGGGGTAGATCATGTGTTGCCCCGTAGCATGTTTACATCTGGTAATTATAAACAATCACTCAGTTGCAGTTGGATGGAATGGCATGTCTACCACAATGTTTATCCAATGCTCTTGCCACAGGTCAAATGAACATTCAGTAGATGCAAACTATTTCAGATGATTCACGGTTAGTGGTTCTTCAGGTTTGGATACAGCATGCTTTATCACATTAAGGCAGAACTTGTCCTAATCAGTTCAAAAGTAAAAAAAAATAATAATCATGCACACATTTGTCTGGTAGTAAGAGTTCACTACTCTCGTACCAGCCAATCTGATGAGGACAGGTAAATTAAGTCCTAGGAAGCTTAACACCACCAAAACAAGTAAAAATGTTTAGCCAGGATTATCACTAATGAGCAACACCACACAAAGCAGGGAACAGTGTAGATTTTTTCAGACAGAGACAGGCTTCGTTGGCATCATGGAAACCAATATGTTCTTGAATAATGTATGTCTATGGCCTGGAACGTTCTGGTATTTCGGGTGACACTCCTGTTACAAGGGCAACAAATAGCATCAGCTCCTCTGTGTCAGTGCTGAAAAAAATGTTACCCCCAGCCAGACATGAGGCCCAACAAGTATAACACCTACATACAGTAGTCAGGATGTGCTGAGCCTAACTGAGATGCATATATGTGCTTGAAAGGAACCCAAAGGACATAAATTGGGTGACCCCATTGCACCTAATCTCCCTATAATGATTAACAGTATTGACAGTCAAGCTAAAACCTTAAGACTACATGAAGCAGTCCTCGACAGAAATCCTCAAGTGAAACAGATCAATAAAGCAGCGTCTCTCTCCCAGCAGGGCAGTTGTCCTTATCCACTCCCTGTGTGAACATTCTTTTACAGGTGTAATCTGGGACGGCCACAATGAATGACTGACACAGGCAGGTACGTGTGTGTACATGCGAGGAGGAGACAGAGAAGACAAAGGCCTTCCAACCTGACACCACCTTGGATGCCTCCCCAGCTGCCTTAGAGATGAAGAGAGAGATAGATAGATAGATGGATAGATAGATAGATAGAGAGAGAGAGAGGGAGAGAGATAGATTGATAGATGGGGAGGGGGGGGAGAAATGCATCTCATTATTTCCAACGTGACAGCAACTCTGAAAGAATGCACATCATTTGCATGTCACAAGTCCCTTTCATGTGGGTCCTTTCAAAGCCAAGGGGCTTTTTTTCCTCAGTCAGCAGTGCCATGGAAAGTGTCTGAAACTGCAGTCTTCAGCGACTTTGGCATTCTCTGCACTTTGGGCTCAAAAAGAAAGGTTTGTGTGAACAGCAGTTAAGCAGACACAAACTGCTATCATTAGACATCACACAGGGGCACCATACATTGGGAAGAGATATTCACAGACACACACACACACACACACACACACCACACACACACACACACACACAAAGCCTCTCTCCCAGAGGCCTATTTTTTGCTTCTGTGAGTTGCCCAGAATGTTTGTGAAACACAAACCACAGACAGACAGACAGAGCCCACACTCACTACAGGATCCAGTTTCCCAATGTTTTACAACACAAAAGCATCCCGCGAGAGTAACAGGCTTCGGCCTGTTATTTTGGGTCTTCCGTTAGTGGGGAGGAAACGGTATAATAACAGGAGACCACCAGAAAAATCACAGCACCAGCCTGTTCACTGTGAAAGAATCAAAATGATTTGGGGGAAACAAGCAGGCAGTGGATGATCAGGAGTTGTCATGATCGCTTGATAGCAACTGAAAATTTTCCAAGGTTCTCAAATAGTGACGGCATTGTACACTCTGAGTATGAGAGTTGGGTTAGAGAGGATAGAGACTTGAGACACATTGCTCCTAACACCTGAAGAAATATGTGAGTATTATTTTGCTGTCTTTGTCTGAGACTTATTTCTTCAGCCATCTGGATTCTAAAATGTTGTTCTGGTTCATTTTCCATCACATAAATGCAGTGATATATGTCAGTCAGGACAGTCAGAGCAAGCCGTAAATGCAGTGATATATGTCAGTCAGGACAGTCAGAGCAAGCCGGTTTTGATGTTGCTTTGCATCTGGTGTCGAATCACAACCAAGTCCCATCACTCAACATTGAGAAGCAGTGAAAGGCGAGAGGTAGGGGGTTAGCATCACTGTCACCGTTTGCTGTCCTTTCAAGAGGCCCACTCCAGACTGACTTGTCTGGTATGAATACCAAGTTAGACCGTTTCCACAAAATGGCAGTTCACAAGGTATTTATTTACCCAGTCCAATTCATGGGTGATAATTTGTGTACATTGAGTGAGAACAGACATGATCACTATCCTTGAAATAGGGAGGTCAAAGGCAGTGGAAATATACTGTGATGCCCTTGGGATGCATCGTGTCTTGATAAAAATCATTCAGCCCTGCCTTTTCCTTCCACTCTCTCACATCTCAGATAGAGGGACGTTTCTGGCTCTGTCCTGCTTGAAAGTCACTGGGGAAGTTACTTTTTTGTCATTTGTATGTCATATAACTGAATGGCTCTCTGGAGTTGTCGGCAAATACATCTTGTATGACAAGGTACATTATGGCTTTATGCCTTATAGCCTAACTAGCTACCTATTATTTGGCCTGTCAGTGAAAGGCAAAAAGACCTTATATTGTTTAATCTAATAATCTAATAAGTTATACCAAGTTGTTTGTAATATGAAAAGAATATTCACTAATGAAATGTTAATTACATGATAATAACATCAATAACATGATACATAAAGATGTATTATTGAAATTTTGGCATATAAGATAAATGTCACATTTTCATATGAGCCTTCCAGTGTCATTACAGCTCAAGGCAAAGCAAGACAAAAAGCAGGCCGAGACAAATAGAAATCTTATAATCTCAAACGTGGCTCTGGCACAAAGAAATGTAGCCCCCTGTGGATCACACCAATGGCAGGGTGCAGAGCCAAGTGGCAAGTGCTCTCAGGATCGTTTGGCCTGACACTGATGGCTTCAGGGCAACTTTAGGTCTGCCATGGCCTTAATCAGACGGCACAGAGTGTGTTTGGATGTGTTATGCAGGCCGGTTGCATAGGCTATTTAGCATCACATGGAGAGTGCATGTATTGGCATGTAGGTATGTCTGACACCCTGGACGAGATAACCTTTAGCTCCATTTAAGGGACAGAACTCTCAGAGAAGGGTCTTTCAGTCACGTGACATCAACTGCTGGTCCCACATATGGATATACTGCCCTCTCCACCTAAAAAATCTCTTTGTGTCCAGAGAGGCATCACAAAAAAATCAACGAGTCTCGTGTTTGTACACTTCAAAGAAATTCCCCATATCAGACTTCGTCTGAAAGCATCAGAAATTTTGAAAAAATTGCATCATTATTTAAACAGTACTGGGGTGGCGATCATGTGTTCAGCTGACAAACAGAGGAGTGAGAAACAACCTGTCACACACACACACAGACACGTGTACACAAACACACACACACACACAGTGGCCTGACACATGCCAGACAAGGGAGCAGCCACTCAAAGGAATGCAAACATCTCGCTTTTGTACCACAAAGAGGGAATCTGTCAAGATGTTCACAACACAGGGACAGAGCTGTAAGGCAACACCTGACAAACCCTGTTTGGTTGCCACTACTGCCACTGCAATACAACTGTTCTTGAAGGATAGAAAGACCACTTTAGACAGAAAGACTCAGTCTCTCTGTCTCAGTGGCCATGGTGTTTTCTCAATGCTGCCCACACAAAATACAGTGTAGTTTACAGGTGACAGACGAAAAATAAATAAGAAAAAAACAAAGAAGAAGACATGGTGAAAGAAAGAAACAGAAAGAAGGAAAGAACGAAATGGAGAAAAGGAAAGAAATGGAGAGATATAATGAATATACACTGGGTTCCCTTTATTTAGCCATGTCGATCTGGGTCTCCCAGAGACTCCAGCCTGAGGCCCATGACTGCAGTCACTCCGCTGGAAACATGCAGTACATGCAGACACAGGAGAGTTAATGACCAAGATGCATGACACAGATTACTGGGGCTATCTTAGCACATTGTGTGGTTTAGAGCTTCCAGAGATGTTTGCTGAGAGCAGCCATTCATTTGGAAACACTTCAAACACACACATCATTAAACACATAACATAAAACACACACACACTGGGGCTATCAGGGGAGTTGGTTCCAGCGGCCCAAAGGTGTTGCGTGTCAAGAACAAGAATGTCTCCTCTGCATGTGCTGGATATCTTTAACATGTGATGTGAAAGGGTGTGCTTTTGTCTTCAAATATTATTGACAAACATCACAAGAGAAGTGAAACTCATGTTAACAGTTTGTGGTCTACAAAATTGAGTTGAGCAAAAGTCCACTTCCCGCTTATAATGTCATATTTCACCACAATAACCTCATTAAAAGAAGCATTTAAATAAGGTGCAGTCAGTTATGTTTAGACATAAAGTTTAGACACAGCCAAAGCAAAAAAAAGTGGAAATGTTCAGTCACTGTCAAGTGCAGCGCACACGTCCACATTGAGAAACACAAACCTCATGACCTGTCCTGTAGACGGCGAATGGAGACCCTGCCGTAGGTGAGCCCTGAGAAGCTGAAAAAGCTCATGACAATATGACTAGGTCAAGGCTTGCAGACTGCAGCAGATGGCCCATGTCTTGACCCTCTCCAAATCTACCAAGCTCAGTAAAAAGAAGGCTCAGGCTGGTCCAGCAGCTGAATCAATGCAATGACATTTCATTACATGGCTTGAAGCTACCTAGTTGTTTATCTTTCATCAATACATGTAATGTCAGTGCTCAAGTTACAGCCAAAAAGTGACACTGCCTTCGTGTTTAGGCTCTCCGGGATCCCTGATCTGAGCGATTTAAGTGACCGGTGTCCAACCACCATTTCCATCACCATCTTAGTTAACTTGCTTCCTTTAGTTTCATATGTTGTTGAATGTACTGGTAAACAGACAAACGTGCACAAGAAGCTGCGTGATGACAGACTTCTACTCAACAGATACACCTCATTCAGAGCCCTGGTCCTATGAAGAGTCATTGCTGATTAACTTATTTCACAGCATTCCAAGAATTCAAGTCTTCTCAGGAAAATTGGTTCACAGTGGTAAGGAAAATGATTTCACAAACATTGAGAACAGGGAAATCTCTCTCTCTCTCTCTCTCTCTCTCACACACACACACACACAAACACACACACACATACAGGGAGGGAGGGAGAGAGAAGGCACAAGAACAAAGGACACTGTTTACATTGCTGTCCTGTGGAATGAAGATTATCCTGTAGAGTGGTCAAATCATTTTTTTGAACAGCCTTTTGAAACATACGCTTGAATGCAAAAAAGAACAACAAGGCACCACCTGGACACATAATTACATCAGTATGTTGTTTATTTCAGGTAAGGTGCTTTCAGCTAGCCACCTTAGGAGGAGCTAGCCACAGACACAGCCACGTTTCATTTTCAACATTGGAAAGCAACACTCTATTTCAGCATGTTCTATGTTTAGCATGCAGGATGAGACCAGCAGGGCCAGTGGAAGAGAGAAGGAGAGAAGAGAGTGAGTGAGAGTGTGAGCAAAGAGTGAACGAGAGAGCGAGGGAGACATGATGCCGAACTGTAAACAGCTAAGCCGTGTCCTCCTCCTCCTGCTTCCATGGAGGGGCCAGCAGCCATGCAGCCCAAAGCTTCCCCAGCAGGCCAATGACAAAGGAGAGGAGAGTGGCAGTGGCGCTCCAGTCAAACGTGCCGTCACTTCCTTCCTCTTTCCTGGGTTTCAAATCTCGGAAAGCCTCAGTCGACCAGAATAGACTTCACAAAAGGCAGTCAAAAGAAATGTGTGTGTACACGTGTGTGCGTGTGTGTGTGCATGTGTGTGTGTGTGAGAGAGAGAGTATTTGTGTGTGTGTGTTAGTATGATTAGGCTGCACACATGAATGGACACACAGATATTGTCACTCCAAGAAGAGACAATCGCTTTCTTTTTTCTCTTTTTCCTTCCTCTCATGTACAGGCCAAACACATTCTTTCTCACAAACACACACAAATGTTCACACACTCACAAACCCTGTCAAAACTCTGCTAGACCTGTTTTGCGGGGACTATTGTTTTTTTTTTTTACTGCCACAAGTTGCCCTTGTGGCAGTAACAACACACTCCAGTAAAGGACAATCTGCAGCTCTCCTCAGAAGCACTCTATTGTTTGCACAGAGTCCAATGCATTTATAATTCAAGAACAACATCAAATAGCTAGATACTGTCAGACAGACAGTATTTCTGTTTTACATCCTCCATTCCCAGTGTTATATCCCGATATTATCTTGCCTGCATGGGGTCTCAAAAAGATCTTCTTCTTTTCATCTTTATAGCATGGACCAAGAAGATTGACCGAGATCATAAAGTCTAAGGGAATGGATGACAACGAATATCAGACAGCCAAAAATACAACTGTCATGTGCACTTTCAGGTTCAACTGGATCCACTCCTTCGACAGAATGAGAATTTTAGAGTTAAGGAGCTAATGTACATTTGCGGTTAACACACTGTGCCCAAGCTTATGATGATCATTTTGCTGAACACTGACGCATACTACCTGTAGCACCAGATTAGAAAACATTCACAGCATGTTCCCATGGAAATCAGATTTTTTTTCAACCCTGTGGCGCACCAGCATGTATTTTTAGGACAACAACACCCATCTGATTGTGATTCACTTTTACTGAGTGAGAGAGAGAGCAAGTTGATAGCTGAGTGCTAACTCAAAAAAATGTAAGAGTGATATGGCTGTGGGAGTTTGGCGTATCATATTCTCTGCTCACACTTACAATGGAGAGTGAAGGACTAGGGTGGTGAGCGTGTGTGGACTTAAGCCCAGACTGCTGTGCTGTGCTGTGCTGTGCTGTGCTGTGCTACACTGAGCAGTCAGCACTGCCCCATCTGCTGCTGGTTCGCGTGACTCAGTTCAACCTGTCAGCCCCTCGGCCCACAGTCTGCATGCCAGGCATTCCTGTCATGGCTGTCCCCTGCCTTTCCTCTGCCCTTGACATTCTACAGCGGGGACTAAAGAAGCCACTGAGGTGAGAGGCAGAGAGATGGCAAGAGAGATACACTAGACAAACACATATCAGTTACACACTGCACAACTCACATTCCAACATACTATACACAAATAGATACACAGATATAGGCTACACAGCACATACAAGCACACACACACACGTGTATACACAAACAGGTAGAGATATGCATACTTGGGCAATGGATGTACTGGCAAGCACACTATATTTGTCTTGTATTGCCATTGTTTCACTTAATGGTTCATTGCTGTTATTATTATGCAACATCCCCCCCAAACATCTTCCTGGCGCTTGAATCAGGATGGAGATCAGTGGAGATGACTAGGGTGTGGGCAGCAACTCACTGGAGTCTGTGCCAAAGACATCACCGCATGGTCTAGACTGTAAGCTACAACTGAAGAGTCCAGGGCGGACAAGAAGAGGACGTAAGCGTGAACCAGGGATTCTACACTCCATGTAGCATAGAGTAGAGTGTGCCCAGAAATCTGCAGTGCTCTTGTAGTCAACTACATTCCGGATGACACATCAACACTCTAAAAGTAAACATGACTCCTTTCCAAGGAGGGGGGGGGGGGGGGTATTATTAGCGAATTAGCAAATGTGTTGCAGCTTACACATCTAGCTTGCCCAGATACTGACACACTGTGCTGTGTTTATGTTAGTGAAACAGGAATTTATAATACCAGAGTGTTAACTTACAAAGCTCAGCAACAGGTAAGTGCTAGTAGCAGCCACACAAAGTCATTGTGGTCACAGAGAGCTGGCTCACAACAGATGACATCCACTGCTCAGGAACTGCAGCAGTGACAAGCTCAACGCACACACACCACTATTTCTGTCCTTCCTTTACGTCAGCATCACCCAAATTAGACTAGCGCCCTGGCTTGGCCCAGCTTCTGTGGGGCGGTTGACCTTAATCCTACACTTTCTCTGATTTTTCCAAAACCAGCCGACATACAACTAAAATACCTCTTTGTCACAAACCATCACAAATCAGCTTGGGGACTTTTTTCTTCTCCTTCCTCCCACAACGTCTAGCAGGGAGCAAGAAGAGGGTCAGGATTTTGTATTGTCTGTCATGTTGCTCTAACTACGTGGTGGCAACAAAGTGCTACCTCCGCAGGTGCATGGAATCCTGGCTCGGAGGTAGGGAACTCCCCTTGAGAATCCTCTCCCTCTTGCATTGAGCATGTGACCCTTTACTCAGGGACTTACAGCACAGAGGAGAGAAATGCTTTCATTCATTAAACCTGGGCCTTTCTAAAGACTGTTACCCTCACATGCTACCTCTTAAGCCCTCTGGGGAGGAAATAAACACAAAATGCAGAGAGACCACAGAGGGACACACTGTGTGTGTGTGTGTGTGTGTGTTTATCAGTTATAGAGAGTTGGGGAGTGGAACAGAGGGGGAGTGCACTTAGTGCACCCTGAGCCAAATTTGTCGCAACGCTGCACACATGTAGAAACACATGAGCGGCACTCTAAAAATAGATGGTGGCAGGCTCTGCACTTCTGCTTGCAGCCAAGCGGCACCGCGTTCAGGGGCTTCCAGGGATTCGCTGCCACCATCACCACCGCGGAGCTCTGGGATGCAAGCGCCACAGCGCCCGCTGATCACCGGTGGCAGCGGCAACATATAGCACCAGGTGCAGCTGCTATTTTCACGCTCTGCAGCCCCAGCTTGACTGAGTCAATCCCTATACGTAGGTATTGTACAAACAGCAGGCACTTGGATAGAGCCTTCCTTGGCTTTGAAATGGCGACAGGAGAATGAGAAGCAGTCTCTTTCCTGCCAGCCACCAAGTCAACATCACAGAGCTTACAGGCGGAAGCACCAGCAGCTGTTACTTTCACAGTCTCTCTGAACTCGCACAGTAACAGCTCAGGATAAGCTCTCACTCAGCTCGCCTACGTGGGCTTACACAAAGCAGCTCTGGGATGAGCCAACATGTCTACAACATTCCTCACACACACACACATTAGAGAAACACTGCTTGAGCACATACTGTAACATGTCAGCTTGGTGCTTTTGACTTGAAATTATGCCGACATGTAGTGTCATTTTTATGCATAACAAAGTAGATCAATCGTTTAGAATCAATAAGATGCCTGACTGGGTTATATTGATATAAATATACATCAATAAATATATAAATAAATATGCTAAGTTACTACAGCACCAGTTGTTATTTCACCAAGCTATGCTGAACTCTCAAACATAGCAACAGAGCTAAAAAAAGGAGGGGGGGGGGTGTGAAGGGGGAGACCTGATTAACTGCAACATGGGCTCCAGCAGCAGCAGCAGGCAGCTTCTCATTATACCAACCTGCAATGCTTTTCACAGGTCATCAGCTCCAGCCCAGCCCCCCTCGCTACAGCCCTCACAGATAACATATTACCCAAACATAGGGATAGGTGGGAAAGGGAAGAGGCCTGCTGGGGACAGAGAGGGAGTGAAGGGACAGAAAGAGAGAGAGTAGAGGAGAGAAGGAGAGAGGGCCAGAGAGAGGGAGGGCTTGGTTATCTGTAATGAGAGTGAACAGCACATGCACAGGAAGTGTATAAGATAAATAACCCCAGTGGAGGAAAGGAGACGGTGCCAGGGCGAATGTCCTCCGAGCGAGCCAGTGTGATGTATGTCCTGTCTCAGCCGCCCATGGTCCCCCATCTGGGCCAGACAACTATAGGGGCCACTACCCACTGCACTCCCATTGCATACATCCATAGGTCATATTTGTTATCTTGGCAATGACCATAGAAATTGTACTCATTCAGTTGTCTCATGCAGGACTTCAGAGTGGTTTGGATTTTGCCATGGAGGAGAATGAAGACCATGGTAATGTAATCACATGTAACCACATGTTTAAATTTTGAAGTTGTGCTTGTTTGAAGTTGAAACTTTTGAGAGTGTGCACAAATTTTTGGAATAGGTGTTCCACAAAACTCATTAGCACTTACAGTAAACGGGTTGTATATTACCATTATAGTTTTTATTCAAATATTCATGTTTTATTATCTTATTCCTTTAAAAGTCATCACAGTTGCATCAGATGAATAGCAGCACTACATCCAGATTATTCATGAGACTGAGCACCATTAAGCATCTTAAAAAATATATTTATAATGACATCAGAATGATTGTGCTTTTACATTCCTAAATTCAGGTCTATTTTGCTACCATGAGTACGGTTGTTTCCTCTGCTCTTTGTTTGAAGCAGTGGAGTTCCACTTCAGGACCACCAGTGACCCAAAATAATCAGAGCAGAGTGTGCAGCATAAACAGGAAATGGAGCAGGAGGTCTAAGGGGTTCCTCTGAGGAGGGCTGGGAGTGTGTGTGTGTGTGTGTGTGTGTGTGTGTGTGTGTGTGTGTGTGTGTGTGAGTGTGTGTGAGGGGGGGGGGGGGGTGTTGGGGGCTTAACATGCTTGGCTGGCAGACAAACTGAGTGATGCTAATCAAATGATATTAATAATAACAATATTGAAAACACCAACCAAGCACGTCACAGCCACAACTAAAGGCAGACACACTTCCACAGCATGTGTCTGAAGAATGCATGTGTTATGGCATGAAAACAATGGAATCCAGTCAATAATTTCGGCAGTGGTTTCCTTTAGTCTTTGAGCCTTTGGTAAATAATGATCCTGTAAAGCAAGGAATGGAGAGAGGAGAGCCATACGGCATCCCAAGGAGGGCGACTGGCAGGAATGAGAAATAAACATGTTATTGGCTGAGGCCATAAAGATGGAGTTTCTATGTTAAAGCATACAAGGAGTCATTAAACCAGCTTAAATGTGAGAATCATTTACGAGAGGTTTATGATGCAGAAACTATGGCAAGGCTGAGGTAGGGGTGATATAGCCTTTCTTGCATCTCCACGCTATCAGTACTTTTTCGACTCTGAATCCAATATACCTTTGGTATTAAAGCAAGTGTGCCTTAAAGATTACAAGAACATCCCTTGGCATGCATGAACCTATCTGATGGATTTTATCAGACAAAGCTGTGCAAAGTCTTTTCACATGAATGGAAAAACAGGCAGCTTTAATCAAGATTGTGTGCATTCTTCACATAGAATGCAGATCTCATACATACATGTACACGCAATATACACAGATCCACGTCCATGTCAGAAATGAGATGATGGCCTGAGACTGTTGTTCAGTTTGGCACAAAGGTGATGGAAGCCTACATCTTCACTCTAGACAGACAATGTGGGTGGTAACCTGTTGTCTTGTCTAACAAATAAATCCATCAAATTGCTGAATGTTAGACGAGACAGCATGAGTAAGAAGGTCCTGATGAATGACTGTGATGAAAGTTACTTGAGAAGCATGTCATTTCACAACTCCGCACAGACACCTTTCACACCCCATTACACCTGTTACGGCTCTCGCCAATCCCACTGAATCAACCATTAGCTTGTCTTGCCTAGGCTTCTTCATAGTTTTGTAATCAACCAATCCCTGGGCTAATATGCCTAAAGTTGCAAAAGGTTAGTCAGAGAGAAGTTCACAGGAAATACCTTAGATGAAGGTGGAAATGTGTCACAAGAGCATTTTGAGGAAGTAAGAGTGATTAGACTTGATTGGTGTTAAATAAATTCACAGCATGGCTTGTGATACATACTGTGATAAGTTGTAATGACAGGTTGTGATATAATTAGATCTGTGAACAAAACAGTCCTCTTACAATCTGTGTGATACTGTTTCTTAATAGGCTACTAGCTTTATGAGTTTGTTTAATTCCACAGGAGACCTTTTTAAAAGGTATTTTATATTTGATAATGATGGAGTCAAGCAATACTGCGATTCTGGAGAGGAATGAGAACACAACCAGTAAATCTGACTATACTACTTTGTCTGGTCACAGAAAATAGAAAATTAAAGGATGAAAATGAAACAAACTAGAAAAGCCCACCAAGTAACTTGTGGACGGTCATGCCCATGATCTTGTGTCAAGTGGGAGGATATAGGGTGGCCATCGAGTGACATTTGAGCTGATGCAGCAAGCATGAAACAATCATTGTTTGATTTCAAGCCCTGGAAATCAACCATTCTCCATCCTGGACAAGGAGACTCAAGAAGGGAGTGAGGGAGAGAGAGAGTGAGTAGATAGATAAAGACAGAGATACTATACTTTCCAGAAGGAAATGAAGGTATCTAGTAGCATATATGCATCATACACACACATAGGCACACAGACCATACATATGATATCCACACACACATACATGCTACAAAGGAAGCTATCAGTTGTTGAAGAGCTGAATGGCTCTGCGAGACAGGAGCTTACTACTATACATGCACTCTGCTTGGAGAAAGTGGCAGGCAGGGAATGGTGGTAATCATCCATTATAGAGAGCAGTCTGCTCAGGGTCCTCTTACTTGCAACTGATGTCAGTGACTCCAGCTCCATGACCACCACAGAGCCAGCTTTTCTCACCAGCCTTCAGTCGGCCAGCATCCCTTTTCCTAGTGCTGCCTTTCCAACACACCACAGCATAGAAAAGAACACTGGCCATGACAGACTGGTCAAACATAAGCAGGAGTTTGCCACAGTCAATGAAGGTCCCCAGGTTCCTAAGGAAACAGAGCCTGCTTTGCCCTTTCTTGTAAAGTGCATCAGTATTGGCAGACCAGTTCAGTTCATTGTCAAGAGGAATGGAGCTGTTAGCTAGCCCACTATCCATATAAATCTCTCTCAGGACTCAGGATGTCCAGTGACACTGATGAAGCGAAAGGGAGAGAAGCTATCAGTTGTACAAGACAAATGCAGGAATTTCACTTTTCACTTTTTTAACGTCTTCTGCTTTTGGTGCCCGGCTTCTGGGTTTCCATCTGAAACAAAAATACGGCAGCCATTCATGAAGCTATTTGAGGTAATAGGAACTCGAGGAAGAGGAACTTGAGAGAAGGAGAGCGATAGAGGGAGTGTGTGAGAGAGAGAAAGAGACAGAGAAAGAGAGAAAACTGTGTTATATAACTGGGATGAAACTTTCAACAATATAAGTGAAATGATCTCCAGCCCAAGGGCAACACTTGCACAAGCTGAAATATATCCCAGACAGCAAAGTGTCATCACCATCTGACTGAACTCAGCTCAATAAAATATGCTGTAGACAAAAATGGTAAAAGTAAATGGGATGTGTTGGAAATGTCACAAATGAATATGACGGTGTTCTGGTGTTAGCTAAGCCTTTGTGTCAGTCATCATTAACTTGTTATTGTTTCTTGAACAGCTGTTTTCTGACACCCACATGACAGGGCCATGTTCAGGTGTGAGAGTAGTTTTACAGCCAATTCTGTTTAAATGAAACGTCTTCAGGGGGTAAAAGGAACGTCATCGTGGACACACCTTAGCAAGTGGCTGCTGTTGTGTGAGTCACTTTTAGTCATGGCGTTTTGATTTCCAGAGATGTAAGCAGTTTATGAGCTGAGACAGGAAAGCACACACAGATTACACATCAAAAACACACACACACACATAACCTCAAGCAGCTGTGCACGCTCTACCACATACCACTCCCATTTTCCCCATCCCCATGCACACCCCACAGTAACACCTGCCTCACACACTCTCTCTTACCCTAAACCCCCCTTCCAATCCCCTCTTACAAGCACACACATGCACACACACACACACGCTCTCCCTGGAGCAACCTCAATCACAGTGCAACAGGAAGCAGCAAGTGTTGGCAGTTTCGGCGGGGAGAGGCTGAAGTCCGCCCTCCTGTCTCGCATCTGGAGGACCTAGGAGTCTGGGCGCTCCTTGGCTAGGCGGAGATGCTGGTGCTGGGTGGGGGCTGGTGGAGCATAAGGGACAGAGGGGCTGGCGTCGTGGTGGTGGAAGCCCCAAGAGAGAGCACAGGCTGCAGGGGGGATTTAGAGATTACCCTCCCCAGAGAACATAGCCTATTACCCAGGTCTGGAGGATCCTTTCCCGGGTCTAAGACACGGATTATATCATAAGACTCAGATGAGTGCTGTCAGTATTTCTATAAACCACTTAGCTCTGACTTAAGAGAACAATTGTGGACATTTAGCCTGCAGAGAACGTATATCTTACAGGAGGGAGGGAAATAATGGCAATCAAACTGTATTACACAGTCAGCAGAATGCTCAATGGTCACATGTGTAAAGTTGTGAAAAGGGCCAGGGTTAAAAACAACATGACACACAGAGGGAGCAAAAGTGCTTCTTTTTTTCTTACTTTACAAAACATCCTCTCTGGACACAAAAGGGAAACTGTCCTTACTGTGATGACTTGGCAATACATTGCCAAATCCTGTGTGTATAGAATGTGTGAAATGCATGCCGCATGCACACAAACCAGCTAATCACAGCCCCTCGTCTAATACCTTGTCTTTCATAGGATTGTGTCCGTCTCTGAGGTGTGTGTGTTAGGCTGAAGAGGCCAAGGAGGCTGATGAGGGATAATGCATATCCCTGTGTACTGTGCTCCTCCCAGAGGGACCCATCCACTGTGCTTGTGAACAACACACTGAATGGGAACCTTGCTCCTGAGTATCACTTTCATGGGGGAGTGTGAGAGGCTTACACCTTTTCTGGCGACACGCAGCGGGAGCCTTGGTTGAGATGCTAATTGATACACCCTTGGCCGGGGACGGTGTCAATTACACGGCATTACTGAGCGTGCTAATGCAAATGTAAGTGCATGCAAGCACACACAGACACACACACACACACACACTCACAAAAAAACAAATGTATCAGGCAGTCTGAGGTGCCTTTGTCGAGAAAGCAGGAAAAGAAAGGAATGTGAGAAAAGCATGCTTTGTAGAATTAGGCATGTTTTTTAAGAAACATGTTCCTTCTCTGATGAGATAGGTATGACTGCAGGGTCAGAGTTTTAAAATGGGATGTAAGAGAATACAGCTCTTTCCTTGAGCAACCTGGTTTGATCCAACAACATTGATGAACTTTTGATAAATCTATGTGAATCACTCCACAAAGATTTTGCCAGGAATAGGAGCACGCTGGCCTTACTCATTAGTGCCGAGACGCTCAACACACCTGTGTTCTTAGGAACTTAATCAACCTGTTTCCAGAAATCATCCGCTGGGAAACCTGATGACTTATCCTCACGTTAGCTTTGATGAGACTCAGCTGTCGGTCATTCCCAAGGATGCCTCTCCTAAAGGAGATAACGTAAGCATGACGTGGCTCATCTTTTGCCCGGACATGTTATGATCTTGACTTGTGCCCCAGCAGATACCTGTGAGTCATTCGTGGAGGCGCAGAATAAGCTGCGAGGGAAACCTTTACCTACTTGTTTTTCTGGTCGGGGCTTAGGCACTGTGGCAGTCACAGGTTTTGGTCCTCGGGAGGTTCACCCCCAGATGACCTGTGATGGATGGCTGGAACCCCAGGCTATCTACCAGCCTGGCCTGTTTTCTGATAGGCTTTGGCGGGTGGATCAGTGGCGCTCTCTCTGTGTCTGTGACTATGTTTAGCATTGCCTCCCCAAGGCTGCCATACACCCAGAGGGAACGTCCCCTCTGGTGAAGTAAGAGAGATTTTCCTTTTTTTTAAAAAAGGAAGGCGGGGCTCCTCTGGGTTCAGTGACTGCAAGAAACAGTAGGGTAGAATGCATGCACACACACACACACACACACATTCACTGTCACACATGCTTACTTTCAAAAACAGATACATAGCCTCAAGAACAAAGCCGGGCTAAAATTACAGTTTAAAAACAACCCATCCATGCAGAGGTAATGAGCATACAGTGCATACCTGTCAGTGAGCCTCAGGAATAGCCCCATTTATGCCGAAAACATTTTGGAAAAACACTTGGTAATACTGTACTTGAAGGTGTCGACATGAGAGTGACATGAGCCTGTCATTAACATGACATGACACGTATCATGGACATTACTGACACTTCATTAATGTTTATGACTTTTGACATTTGCTTTTTGTAATGTCTGCATCCCAAACAGTGTCAACCTCACATTAAAAAAACAAATGACACTTAATGACAGTCATAAACATTAAAAAAGTGTCATTAATGTTCATAACACGTGTCATGTCATGCTAATGACAGGCTCATGTGACTCTTATGTAGACACCCTCAAATAAAGTTTTCTTTATCACAGCATGCTTAAAGAGAACTGAAGCATATCCTGTTGTAAACAAAGATCTGTGCACACATACAAATACACCCTAGCTTGTACAACAAAGCCTGCACGTCTACATACAAACAATGCAATTATTCACACATGAACAGGCAGACAGACAGAAAGACAGGCTGACCCACACCACATTGCCACAAACCACATAAGCACATGTAAATCCTGCATAAAACAGCGACAATTTTCATGAGTGGAGAACTGCATCTCTGCCGAGATGATGCAATCAGGTGAAACTAAAAGTATTACTCAAAGTCGGCACAGCTCTGAGCATCCGTTTCTTATTGCAGCACACAAGTGCATAAGGCAATGGGAACCAATAAAATGGGGGAAACAGGGAGGGGTGATGAAATATTTAGATCAACCAGTGCAAAAGTGCAGCGCCGCGGGAAAGCAGAAAGGCAGTGGGATATCTGTGGTGTAGTCTGCTGCATGAGTAAACTAAATTTGCCTGTACTTTTAAAGAAGCCAAAGTGTCCTTAATGCTCATCTTTACCCCTCTAAATCCAGTTCTAAAATGTAACTGTAGTGATATGTAATCGTGGAAACATCACACTGAATTTGCTTGCCTTGACCTTATACTGACCAGCCCTGTCCTCATTTGCAGTTGTGTGAGATACATGCAGCTATAGATGTGTTAGATTAGTATTTATGTACAAAAGAATACAATTTGGATATACAACTGTCATAAATGTCAGCGATCTAGCCTTTCAGTATTACAGTACAGCATGTAAGGGATAATGAATGACACAGCGAGTGAATATAACAGTTTATACCCAAGATTAGAGTGCTCCGTCCCATTTATACCACTGCTTGATCAAATTTTCTATTGTGATGTGCTATTATTTTCAGATAACCATACACCTATGAAGAAGTTACACTTTTCTGGCCATATTAAATTTGCATATCAAAGTGGCCTGACCGATGTTCACTGCATAGCAACATTGTAACTTGTGACCGAGATGGCTTTTAAGTCAGTTACACTGCACTTGGGAATATGTGAAATAGTGATTTTAAAAAGCCACTGCACTGGGGCCTTATCACCACCTCAAACCTGCAATATTCACCAACATATGCACACCGGGTCATTCATTATCCCTTACATATAAAATGAAATTTGATATATTATATTTAATGATCATTTCTATTGTTTCATCTAAAAGCAAAAATTGGTCCTGTCTGTATGCCTGGATGGAAGCACTATTGCACAGACTGAAGTAGTCCTGGCCTATGAAGGCAGTTATTTTAAGCAGCTTCAAAACTCTACTGGGGCATTATAAAATTACACAAGTTTTCAGGGGCTTGTTATTACAAGGGGCCCTATCATGTTGAAAGGGTGATGTTTTTTGTTTATCAGTTCAGCACTGGTTCATCTGCTTTCTGTCCTTTCATCCCCGGCCACAGCTGTGTAAAGACAAGCCTTAAGATAGACCCTGGAAAATGTGAGGCAGAATAGACAAAGATTCAGGACAACACGCACCCCCTACCAAAGCAACAAAATATCAGCCATGGAAAATAGGGCATCAAGGCACTTTGTTGAATAGAAAACTCCAGAAATGTGTGTGCTTACCTGATGTTCTTTCACCGTGATTCTTATTTGTTTTTAAGAATTACATACATTTTCACATACAGCAACACATATCACGGGCTGACTCAGACTCAGACTCACACACACACATGCAAGCATGCACACACAAACACACACAAACAGACTGTCTTGCTCCAGACAGGCATAACTAAGATCTTATGTCCCCAGCTGTAGCCTATTGCGTGGCTCATAGGCACGCTGCACCAGTTACATATCTCATGAAAAACTATCTACTCACATCACTAAGACACACAGACATTGCTGTACATATACAATACAAATGCATCAGATTTCTCCATAGTACATACACACACACATACACAAGCACACATACATTCTCTTTCTTTGTCTTTTCATGCAACCACCTGTTGGGTGAGCCTCTGTGTCAAGCCCCCCCTTTTGGTGGCTGAAAAATGATCGAACTTGCTTTGTACCTTTGCACGTTTCAGTGTTTTCTGAATATATCCATTATGAAATGCACACTACAAAGCTGCAGACAACTAGCCACTGGATAGCGTTCCCTTTTTTGGGCAATGTTCATATTAGCGTAAGAAGAGTTTCATAACGTGACAAATCTGACAATAACCACTGTTTTTTTCTGCAGGGGAGTCATTGATCCCACGTCTCAAACAGGGCTCTGTTAATACATTTGTGTATTCATATCCACAAGGATGTAATATCCACAGAGATTTTATATCCACACACAGATATTCTTGTATACAGTGAAATTGGTTTATGCACATGCTGTAGTTAGTATAATGTTAATAACAACTCAGCATCAAGGTTATGCAGTACCTGTTGTGCAGGCATCTTGTTAAGATGCCCACAGTGACAACATGTACACACACACACACACACTGCTTAATATACACATATCCCTCTTACTTCATATTAGGAAACTCTGAGTGGGAGTTTTCAGAGGAAGCATGACCACACAGGCTCCAATTACTCCTTTCCAGACACAAACCTGATACACCCAGACCCAAAAGGATTGTAAATAAATCTGTGTGAAGTAGCACGTGCACAGGGATGTGTGTTTATGTGGGAATCAGATATGTGAGGATGTCTAAATGTGTGTTTGTGTGTGTCTGCATGTGTGTGTTGGTCAAGATGTAATTTCAGAATGTCCTTACTGTAGTTATCTTCAACAGGCCCTGTCAACGTTGGGCAGTGAAACAGTTAAACGGACACAGTGCCAGACTGCCAGTTCTGTTATAACTCCCTTATGTTCCCACAGGAAGATGCCCCCACATTAAAAAGGGTGGTTCAGACACGAGGTCGTCCTATTTTTAAACCAGGACGAACATCTTTGACTGCTTCTCTCTACAGGTGCTCTGGAAAATAATTCATAAGCGTTATAAATACATGTGTGTTGGGGGTGATTTTTACCCCATCTGGCACAGAACAGCGGCACGCCTCTAAAAATACAAACACGCCACCTCCACTGACTGCCCTGCCCCCACTTCCCCCTGTTCAGCCCTCCCATCCGTGAGAGGGGTATCCATCCTCATTAAAAGTGCCAGAGCAGTGTGAAAAATGCATGCTGCTTGATTTGTCTATGTGCCCACTCCTGCTCCCAAAATGCCACAATGGCATGACAACAACCTTTGTCCTAATTACAGACAATTAGCGTAAGAACAGGAGAGGATGTTCCTATGTCCTCTGTTCTAAATGAGGTTGTGGTGAGGTCCCTGGTGCTGAGAATGTACTGTATGCATGAATGTATATAGCAGTGCAACATTAGGAATGTATGAGGGTTTACTGTAAAAACTAAGCATGTGTACTTTAGTTAAAGACATTCATTAAGTGCAGTCTGATGTTTAAGTATTACTATATTATTCAATGGTAAAAAAAACTCCTACACTAAATACATGGATACTGTATGTTTTATGTAGGGCTGTTGACGTTAATACTTTAATAGTGCATTAATGCAATCTCACTTTATCGTATTTACTTCACTTTATCACTTTATCACCATTACCGCAGTGTATTTATACAATAGTATAAACTATAGAGTATATAACTGGGCTCATCTTGGTAGGGAATTAAGCAGATTTTTGCGGGTGACTATCATGCAAAATAAAGCTAGTTATAACATTAACTTTGTGATAAAATGTAGCTCTACAACCAGTCAAATGAACCCTTTATGCTGTAGATAAAGTCTGCTGAGATGTTCATAGCTAACATTTTCCATAGAAATGTATCTGAGTACATTTTAAACAGATGTTTAAAGAAGTCTTTTTTTCTGCGATTTTTCTGCGATTAACTAGGCTACATATTTTATGACACTAAACGTTTGACACCTCTGATTTTATTATGCATGTATGTGCATGAGTGTCATGCCTTCCTGCCAGTATCGCACAGTAACTCCCGATCACTTGCCCCTCCCACTGACTCATGCTCCCCTGTTCACTTAATTACATCTCCACCTGTTGCTCGTTGTTTGTTGTCTTGCCGTGCATTTATTCCTGTGTCTCCCAGTGTTCTCTGTCAGACCGTCTGCGAACCTACAGCTCTTCACGCTCGGCAAGCATCAAGACCCTGACTCTCGTTCCTGTTTCCCAAGCCTGTTACCTGAATTCACCTGTGTCTTTGTCATCTGCCTGTTCCCGTGTCTCTGTCCTGTTCTCCTGCCTGCCCTTGTTCTCTGTTCTCCGTTCCTGCCCGGTTGCCTCCCCGCTGATGATCCCAGACCGACTCGACCATCGCCCTGCTCTCCAGCCCGTTACCGACCTCTGCCTGTCCTCGACCCACGCTCTGCTCTCCAGCCCCGGTTACCGACCTCTGCCTGTCCACGACCTACGCTCTGCTCTCCAGCCCCGGTTACCGACCTCTGCCTGCCCACGACCTACGCTCCGCTCTCCAGCCCCGGCTACCGACCTCTGCCTGTCCACGACTACGCCCCGCTCTCCTGCCCCAGCTACCGACCTCTGCCTGTCCACGACTACGCCCCGCTCTCCTGCCCCGGCTACCGACCTCTGCCTGTCCACGACCTACGCCCCGCTCTCCTGCCCCGGCTACCAACCCGCTGCCCGCCCACGACCTACGCTCCGCTCCTCAGTCCCGGTTACACGTCTCATCCTTCGAAGAGCATCCACACACTCCCTTTCCCCCTTCTCCCTAAATAAACTGACATTTACGTGACGCTTTTGGGTCCGACTCGCTCTGTTCCGTGACACATGAGAGTACTGTATATGCTTACTGTTTGAATTGAACTGAACCAAGCAACACTTTTCACAGATATTTTATTGCTGTTAATGTCATCTAAACACTTTGTTTCTTCTACCGATAGACCACTGGCCCACACTAGTCTCTTTCAGTCTCTTTAACTACTACAGCAGGGGTCGGGGGTCAGGGTCTATAAAAAAGGATATTTAACTTATAGTTACTTTTATTACTAGTATACTTCTAAAAGTATACTTAGTATACTTTTATTCAGCAGAGTTTTTAAAATAAATTTTCTACTAGTTTTAAAAGCACCGTAAGTAAGAACGTCAGTAAGTTTGATGTGTATAGCACATTTATAAAATAAAAAGGTTTATCGACATCTGTACCATCACGCAAGGTACAAACATCACAAAAGCCCATTAGCACCAGTACCATCATACAAAGACAAGGCAAAGAACTCACTTCACGAAAACCTATCCAAGATCCCCACAATGTCAGAGGTTGCTGAATGTAAGTTGGTAAAGATACGTTTTAAAAGAAGATTTAAATGCAGTTTTCTGATCTCAGCTCAAGTGGTAAACTGTTCCAAAGACGTAGCACATGGAGAGTGAAAGCCTGATCCCTTTTCAGTAACAATTGTGAGAGAGGGATAGTCAGGCGAAAATCAAATCAAAACAAAACAATTAAAGGCCACAGTAACTGTAATGTAGTAACTTATAACATAAGTGACTAAGTAATTTAAATGTAAGTAACTTGAAATGTAAATGGGAATGACAGAACTATAGGCCTTTCTAAGCTTACTCATAAAGTAATTAGCAGAAATACACTATCTCAGTGTGTCTTCTTTTCCCATCAAATAAAATTAGCATAGGCTAACGCAACAACAGCCAGAAGTTTGTTGCTAGCATAGAAGCCCAAGGCATGCATGACACTGATAAGGAAAGTACTTGATGTCTGTAGCTAGATAACAAACAAAACGTGGACAAAACGTGGAATTTAAAGCATTGTGGCTACACACTCACTGACAGTCTAGTGCAATCTGCAGTGTTGCTTGTCGGTGAGCCTGCACAATATCGTTACCTAGCCAGCTACAGCTAGATGTCCAGTAACATTAACAGAGCCAATGTTAGGTAGTAGGCTAGTTATTTAGACAGTGTTAGATTTGGGAAGATTATGACTGTTATGGCATAATACAAACATAATTCTGTGAGTTCTCATTCTAATTATTTATATTTTGATGTGATGGTAAGCCACTTATAGCAGGGAAATCAGTCAAAGCACGCACATCCCAAATACACACTGGGAGCAAGACCAAAAGACAGTCATCATAGGTAAAAATGGAAAAGTCCGCTCAACCAGAATTCATGCTCCCAAATTTATTAGTTGAAACACCGTGACGTTTCGGGCTCTCACCCTTCCTCAGACGTGACAATAGTGAAAAGAGACACCCATATATACAATTCTCAGGTGGTCACATGACCACACCTGATTGAAGGTGTTAACCTTTTTTGATTGATAAATTCACAACACATTGCACCAGTAGACATCACAAGTTCAATCATTAGAAAGAAACGGCTACAAAAACGTAAAATAAAGAGATGTAAACGAAACAACCCATAGAGGATTGTTAAAGTGACCAGTGCAGTCCAAAAGATATATAAACCCTAAAGCCTATAGGCATATGCAAAATCTAACTGACAACTCTTAAACAGACATACTGCAGACTTTAGCTAACAACTCTCAAATACACATGCTCAAGCCATTTTTTAAAAAAAACTGCAGCACCATGATCCAGTGTCATACAGTGTCCAGTGTCCAAGAATGTGTCAGTGTTGGATATTCAGGCCAGTCACATATCTGCAATACAAGTGTCCATGCAGTATATCCCAAATTCCAAAGACAACACATGCAACATCACAGATGTTTCGTTTACATCTCTTTATTTTACGTTTTTGTGCTTTTCTTTCTAATGATTGAACTTGTGATGTCTACTGGTGCAATGTGTTGTGAATTTATCAATCAAAAAAGGTTAACACCTTCAATCAGGTGTGGTCATGTGACCACCTGAGAATTGTATATATGGGTGTCTCTTTTCACTATTGTCACGTCTGAGGAAGGGTGAGAGCCCGAAACGTCACGGTGTTTCAACTAATAAATTTGGGAGCATGAATTCTGGTTGAGCGGACTTTTCTATTTTTACCTAAGCCACTTATAGCAGCCCATAAGCTATTGAATGTGTTAGCCTACTCACCGAGAATGCCCCACTTCACTGCTTCCACCATGAATTAATTTGTTGTTGATGGGTTATTTCTACAAATCCTTGTTTGTCAGATGCCAGAAAGTTTCCTAATTATAAATCCAAGGAATGCATATTCTTATGAGTTGATAGTTTTGACTCCACCAGTCCCAAAAATGCTGTTATAATCCTTTATTTTCTATGGGGAATTTTCAATGTTTACCCAACGTGATGACCAAATTCTGTTTTGGAATGTTAATAAAGTCAGTTATGAAAATCAGCTGCAAATGTTTAATTCATGTATTACAAATACATATTTCATTGAAGATTCAGTTCTTGGTCAAAAGTAGTTTTTAGCCTGCAATACGCCCTTTAAATTACTCAGATAGGCCTACGTATTTGCCATGAAGCCTTGTCATTTTAGTTAGGTAATATTGACTTATTTTAGCCTTCTACTAGAAGGCCATATTTTCTTAAAGAATTACTCCTCTTACAGGTAGGTCTCAAAAAAATAGAGTATTGTGGAAAAGTTTGTTCATTTCAGTAATTCAATGTAAAACATCATACATTACATATATTCATTAGACAGCAAATGAAATAGCATTCTAGCGATGATTTGTGTTCATTTTGATGAATATGGCTTACAGCATAGAGAAAATCCCAAATTCTGTGTCTCACAAGATTAGAGTATTACGTGGTCATTAAACCAGGTATTGGTACTTTTGGCAGTGTGGGCATGTGCAAAGTACTTCTGGAGGAATGAAATCAGCAGATCTATAAAGTTCGTCACTAAAATGAAGCATTAGGGTGCTCTAAGCTTTACTGGTAGAGGACTGGTAGATGACTTTGGACTTGATAAAACACAGTGGATCAACACCAGCTGATCACATGGCTCCCCACATCTTCATGGAAACTTCACACTAGACCAAGCAACTAGGACCTCCATTATTCTCTGGGACCTTGATTCCTACATGAAGTGCTTTCATTTCAAATATTTCAGACTTCTGAAAAAGTGATCTGAAAAAAGGATTTTGGAGCACTGAGCAACAAAGCAGTAGTGGTCCTTTTGGCAGTGTGCTAAGTCCTAATGGATGAATGAACTTTCTATAACATCTCCATAAAGTTTGTCACTAGAAAGAAGCTTCATACTAATGGATGAATGAACTTTATGGTGCATCTCCATAAAGTTTGTCACTAGAAAGAGCATGAAGTGCTCTAAAATTTGGAACAAAAAGCTTTAAAGATAAAGAACCCGGTTTAATGACCATGTAATATTCTAATTTTGTGAGACACTGAATTTGGTGTTTTATTCAGCTTTGAGCCATAGTAATCAACATTAACATGAATAATGGCTAGAAATATTTCACTTACTGTCTATTGAATCTATACAATGTACGAGTTTCACAATTTACATTGACTCACTGAAATAAAAGAACTTTTCCACAATATTCAGATTTTTTGAGACCTACCTGAATATTCCGTAACATTTCAGTGATGGCCTGGCTGTACAAGCTGGCTATGAAATGCTCACACCACACATGGGCAATTTATATTTTTATATGACTATGAGGATAAAGGGTCCTATTTGGTAATCCCTTGTACAATACCCTTGCAATCTGTAAGTCACCAAGTGGCATGGCATTACCACACTGATTGAAGGGAAACAGAAAAGTATGTGTGCTATTGTGCTTTTTTGAATGATTTGACTCAGGACTCAGGACAAATGCATAGGGAGAGAATGTATGTGTGTGTGTGTGTGTGTGTGTGTGTATGAGTGAGAGAGAGAGAGAGGGAGAGAGGACAGAGAATGAGACTAGAGATAACAATACAGACTGTTGGGTTTACATAATTATTTATGCTTTACTTTCCAACATTATTACCTGAAATCAACGGCGCTGACATTTATTTTTTCATTATGCAATCATAATCATTCTTCTCTTTGTCCAAGGCACATTTCTCGTTATGTTTTAAAGTAAATATATACACTCTTTAAAGAGTATGTTAAAAGGGCACTTGGAGAAAAAGAGGGCTTTTTCTGCAAGGCCCTAAGCCAATATTTCTACATTAAATCATGAGGATGGCCTAAAACAATCTCTCTGCTCAACTAAAATGAATTACGGTTGAAGAAATGTCCAAACAATGACCCTGGGACACAGCAGTGGAAAGAATAAACACTTGGTCCTCTTAAGGGGGTTGCATAAGGACTGTCAAAGGCCTTTTTCAGGGGACAGGCTGACTGGCACTTAGAGGCGTCTGGCATATGTGGTGGACCACTGACAGAAAGGCCTGGAGGTAAGTGGCTCTTGTGTCTAGAAAGACGTCGAGGTCATACGGTCATGAGATCTTCTTGGTCGGCTTTCTGACACACACACACATACACACACACCACCCCACCACCACCACGCCTACACTTACAGACACACACAGACACCTGTCTAATGTAAGGATAGTGTGTTTCACAAACAACTCCAACAGCCTCCACTACCACATGCACACGCACTCACCTCAAAGAAGCCCAAATTCTCCCCTGCGGATATTTGGATTGAATTTACTGTGCCACAGAGGCGAAATTCAATCACTCAGCAGCTTGCTGTCTGAATCCAATTTCCTGGAGATTTTTTTCTCCCACTAACCCTTTTCTTAATGACAACTGTAACAAACAGTTAGTGTGGGCACACAGCCCTTGTTCTTGAGCAGTCTGCCATCTCATCAACAAAATGTGTTTGATGTAATCTTTGGCACCAAAGCCCCATGCTTTTGGGTAGTCAGGGGGCCAAAACTGATATTGTAACTTATGCAGACGCCTCAAGCTGACAATGTTTATATTAACTATTAAACCACTGTTAATATTTGATGTACATGTTTTTTAGATAGTAGTAGTAGTAGAGTAGAAGCAGTAGTAATTGATAGAGGCTTTGAACTATCTATCTATACTATCTTATGTTTCCAAGCTCAAGTAGTCACTTTAAAAACCGGTTTCCTTTTGGTGAAGATTGATTTGTACATGTTCTAAGTCTATTTCCTCCGACACAGTAAAATATATTTTCATTCTGACACTTCTACAGACATTCCATGTGTGTAAGATCTCATTTGATACCAAGTTTATTTATGTGGTCCTTGTGATTGTGGAAATCAACTTAACATTTACTGTGGGTCTGTTCTGTTGAGCATTAATCCTGAAAATTGGCCTAAACCAACCAACCACCCTAGAATTTCACGTATGGGTCTCTTCTAACTAAAAAAATAAGCTGTCATCTTGTAACCAAACATGTCCACAAAAGTCTTAACGGAAGCAGTTTTCAGAATTGGCCCCCTGACAAAAGTAGGAGCAGCCTGTCCTCAAATAATAATAAAACACTTTATGGGGTTTCTCATGGAGAACTGAAGGGTGAAGTAAGCTGCTTGTATTCTTTGGTCATTGGTTCAAATATATTGTAACTCTACTTTGGAGAAACGTGTCTGCTAATAAAAATAAAAAAACAGGAAACAGAAGGGGTGGCTGTCATTTACAAATATATTGCTGTGTTTGTGGCAACAATGTAAAGCCTCGCCTTGATCACTGAAAGTAGCACTGACCTTCACTGTCCCAGTTTCTACTTCATCAGGAGCTCATGCCTCACAGCTTTATCCAGCCTGGGTGTTATCTCTGGAAGTGAAAAAAATCCAGAGCTCTGGATGTGACAAGGCTGGGGCAAATTATTTCCTTGCACACCTTCATTCGATGCAGAGCGTGATAAGTCCTGCTTTAATGGATGATAAATGTCAACAGAGAGATGGCATTTGTAAGCAGCCATGCACAGGCTAGTTCTCCTCCCATCCCTGTGACCCAGTAATGTCTGTATCTCACGAGAGGCCTGTTCACACATGGTGGTATTAATTAACTACTACGTTGGAAAGGGGAAAAAGGCAGGTCTGTGTTTACTTTTCTCTAATCTCTAATTCTCTTCCCTGACATCCGTCTTAATCTTTACACGTCCATCCCTCCCTCTCTCACTTTCTAGCTTGCTCACTCCCTGCCTGCGTCTCTGTTTAAATATCTGTTTGTGTGCGTGAACCGTGGAGAAAATGAACCTTAAATGCAAGTCCGCATGCAGCACGTAGGGGGAAATTGCACTCATTTATTTTCCACACAAATGTAACTCTATTTTCGAACCTCTTGGTAAACAACTTTTCATTTTTTCAACCGTTTGCTCCTGATGATAAGCCTAGAAAGAGTGTTAAGGGTCTGAACCTTGAGGGAGGAATTGTCAAAGAAATAGAGCATATTAATCAAATTTAATTTTAGTTCTGTTCAAAAGCCAATCAGTCCTTTGCAAGAGTTTCCAGTTTCTAGTTGACTGATGTATCTGTCTAAATGCTTGGCTATCAGATTTACTCTCATTCACATGTTTCTTACATCATTTGCCCTTGGTCAGCATCAATTAATCATCATCAGTCTGTAACCAATATGCAAACTCGCACAGAATTGCTGCATGATTTTTCCTAAAAATTACAGTAAGAATTAACTTTTTAAATTGTTTTGAGGGATCCTGTCCCATGTCTACCTCACCTAGTCTGATCCACACATTCTCTGTAAAGTCAACATTTACAACAGAACTGTGTCTGTGACCCTGCAACATGAGCTCTGAAAGACATTTCTGTAGGCCAGTTTGTACAGGTAACAAAAGCTTGAGTGGAAGCCAGGGCAATTCTGTGACAGGTGACCTCCCATACATCACATTCCCACATGCTACTGACAGCCTTGCCCCAAGTCAGACCTGCCATTCACACATTCTCATGCACTTCCTGAATGTGCGCTATAAACATTCACTTCGTGCATCTGCTCTGAACAGCTCTGGACACACATAACTGTAAAGGGGAGACCAGTGAAGCCATACCTGTAAGAGACACAGAACGCATACAGTAAGTATTACTGAAGTGAAAACATTGACCTTGGTCCCTGAGCCATAAATAGTTCATAAAGGTCTCTCCCATTCTGGGAGACACAGGAGGCCATCACACCTTAGAAGAAAGTTGCAACATGCAATTCTGTTATGGTTGTGACAGAGCATGAACACACATAGTATTATTTAAATACTTTGATTTTTTTACCTCCACAGCTGAACACAGTCTCCTATGTGTATCAGGGGTATGATCAAGTCACAGCTCTACCTCTAGTGTCACCCCTCCTAGGACCCCTCTAGAGATAGATTTCCAGCAGCAGTTCTCAGAACTGAAGAAGCCTTTTTATAATAATAAAAGTAATTGTCCTATTGCTTTCTATGAACCCATAATTTATAAACATATTAGTAAGGGGTTATAAAACATTCATATATCAATCACTATACTTGTCACATGTACTTGTTATAACATGTCTGACAGCACCTTATCTGACCTTACCAGACTGACCTTACCTTACTGAGTCTACATAAAAGAAAAATTAATGGCAAATTGGCAGCTAACACTAACTGAATCTAGAACAAAAACTCACTGTCAGTACCATCTTCTTAAGCCCCATTCAGTCAACATTAGCCATTTGCTGTGTGCTGTATCAAATTTTCTGACACACTGGATTTCTCCTTTAAATCTTCACAGGTCTATGACTGAACATCCACTAAGGTTGTTTGTTGTATTATAGTAGAGATTACAGATTGTCCATACATAAGAAAAAAAGAAAAATATTTCTCCCAGCTTTAGTTTTGATTATTTCAATGAATGAATGAATAACTCTAAAATGAAAAAAATCTTCAGTTGTGTAGGAGACTGTTTAAAATAGAGCTATCATGAGAGAGGTATACAGTGCCATTTCTTTTTTGCGGCTACAAGTGTGGCAGCATCAAACATTATTATGAATGCTGACATTTCAGAGTGACATTCTGGCTGACAGATCACATACACACACACACATTATACACATGCATGTGCACTGTACCTCAAGCAATAATTGCATAGCACAGAATGCATACTTTCTGAAGGTGCGGAGAAGTAGGGCTTATTTTAACACCTTTCATGGGGTTCCAGTCACTTCTTATCACTGACTGCTTAGACTGGCAGAGGGCCCTCCTCTCAGATCAGGTTCACAGGAGGTCAGCTACCTCCATGCATAGTGGACTTGGTTTCCTTCTAAAAATCCTCAGCTCCATGAAGCGGAATAGGGGAGTGGGGCCAAGCATTCACATGCTGCCCCAGCGTGACCCGGTATTCATTTCTGCTGAGCCGGGAGATGAAGAGGAAGCGAGGCTCAAGAATATCAGCAAAATGCAGCTCTCCACTCGGTCGGTGACTTAGTGAAATTTCCTCCATCTCCCGTGGACCACAGCACTGAGTGAGCTTTGATAACAGGCCACTCGATCTCCCCTCACTAGTTCTCCAAATGCTTTGATGTGGGAATAATCACAGTGGACAAACTACTTTCCCCTCCCTACTGAGGCACTTCAGAGAAACTGTAGAGTGTGTGTGCAAGACCTAATAATTGATGGCAGAAAAATTGTGAATTTAAAACATGAGTCTGAAAAGTTTTTAAAGTTTTGAACCTGCTAATCATCTCTCACTGGATTAACTCTCACTGGCCCTATTAGTATGGAATAAATAGAGCATTAGAACAGAATAATTGTTACTCAATATTATATTTGTTTTAAATTGTATGTAGTTACAAGCAGGCTTGCGTTTTAATTTGCTTGCAGCAATTTAAAAAATCTTATTATTATTAGAGGTATATTAAGATTATTATTATTATTTATTAATTATATTATTATTTAAGCTAATGCATAAAGTTATCAAAGCTACCACATTTGTGGTAGATATTGTCATTGTCTTCTTTCAGTTTGCAGATAGCGAAGGGTCAGATAGATCGTACAATCGCACAATCGTCACACAAACAACAGTGGCATTCAATTTTACAGTATTGTTTTAAGCCATTTAACCATGCTATGTGAATGAGGCTTTGGCCTTTATGCTTATCCAGTCATTTGAATGGCGATTTGAGGCCTAATGACACCCACCACACGATGAATCATCAGAACAAACTGAGCTGAGTGAATGAAATTATAATATTCCAGGCATATTCGCATAAGCATACATTTTCTCAAGAGCCTTCTTATTATAAGAATATGTATGAATAGGTCAATAGAGGCTATCAACCCATGGAGGAAAAGAAATAACTGATACAGAGCTGATCTCCCTCCCTGTTAAAATGCATTCTCACCTGTTCACGGTTTATTCTGACAGATCTTCTGCACAAGATTTAAAAGATATGAATAATACATATAACACCTGATTCAAAGTAGCAATGTTCCTGAAGCTATTTGGAAAAGTAATAGACCAAACATCAGACTGAGAATCTGCCTTGTGAGCTCTTTAACCAGGTGGCATTGGGAGTAATGTAGCAGGAGGTGTAATACAAGGGGTGCACAATCGATCTTGATTTTGATTAATTCTGACTTCTTTGCCAGGTCAAGGAGAATCCTTTGTCATGGTGAAACACCCATAGCAGCCTGAGACTAAGCCTCCATCGTCAAAATCAAATCTGACTCTGGTGTAAACAAAAAACAACACTTGGGTCCAGAAATAACTCTGGGAGTACTTCCTATTGCAATGTTCTTTTAAGTGAAGCGTTCAGAGCGGGAAGAGAGGAGGCCAGGTTGAATGCGTAACATGTAATCCTAACTCTGGCTCGCTGACTGTGACAAACAAACCAAAAGAACAATGTGTCTGACATCACTAAAAATACCACCATCACCAAGCAGGGGTCTGATGATTCTAAATTGGTTAAGCACATGCCATTCTTCCTGGTGATTTAAGGAAACAAGAGGTACAGTTAGGAAGAATCCACTGCCTTCATTAGTAACTGCACACTCATCTCTCTACAAATTTAAAACAATCACTTCTGCCTACAGTTGCTGAAACAATTCAGTCCGTGGGAGATTTGAATGAGGTACATGGCATATTGGCACAATGGCAAGCAAGCAAACTATGAACAACTGCATTTTTATATGAGAAAACAGGAGATGCTGAGAGAGCAGGTACTGGAAAGCAGACTTCTTATTCATAATAACTTAATGGGGATGACACACAAGGACTCAAAGCTTAAAAGAATGCTGATTTAAGAACCTTACCTTTTTTCTCTTATGCAAACAGGAGTACAAAATCAAATCAGAGCAGGGAGTAGGGGTGGCCTCTTGAATGTGTGGGTGTAATAACGCATGTGTGTGTGTGTGTTTCCTTCTCTTTTGTAAGCGCCTGCAGAGGGGATTAGGAGAGATGTGTGGATGCTGTGATAAAACACTGGCTAAGGCAGCATGAAGCAGTCAGCAGAGTGAGGTATCCAGGAGGCTGTGCAGAAGCGTGGTAAGAATGGCTGGAACAAAGAAGCTGATCTAAAAGGTGTTCTAAAGAAAAGCGAAGGGGTACAATTATAGAAGAGACATCCTTAGCAAGCCCCCCTTCCCAGTCGACTTGGGTTGATTTCCTTGTTGATCACACTGGGGAATATGTTGTAAGCTCACTCGAGTGAAGTGGCAAGAGCTATTGCACTGCCATTGCATCAGCTTAGCTAAAGCAGGTAAAGTAGGGGCAAAGATCGTCCAATTGTGTGACAAGATTCCAGTCTCCACTGGTCTGCTCACAGAGAGTTGTTTCCAGTATACAACATTTTAATTATTTGGCTAGGACGAGGCATAAGTTTGAAAACACATGACCTTAATATGGCAGCAGATCATAGACATTTGGATCTTTTTTGTTTATGTGAATATTAGTGACATGAATAGTGACAATCTGTGGCATGAAGAACCCATCATGTAGTCTGCAAGTGCATGTGTTAGTGGATTATAAATGATCCAATTTAACTGTTCAATGTTTTGGGGCCCGCATGCAAAAAACAATTTAGGTTTTGAAGTAGCTAATATGAGTGATTTTGTGAGCAGCTCCTACTACCTCTGATGAAAAACAATCACACGAACAGTTCTTGCTCAGTGTGGATGCCAAACCTAACCTCTCAGATCTACCTCTGTCCTTCCAGTCCCTGTTCCTACTATGGAGGAGGGCACAAAAGAGGTTACCCATGGCAACAATGTCGAAGGGAAATGTTGAAATACAATGTGTTCTCTGTTCCTCACTGAGAACAAATCTCTGCACTCGCTGAGATCAAATTAAAATGTTTTTTTTTTTCACTTCACTTATATCTAACTATGCAATGCACCATTAGCACATGTATAATGCAATTAAACTATTTTTTGAGGACACTGCCCAGTACCATGTCTCTCGGGACATTTAAAACATTTCATAATCTTTCTCCGGTCATGAGTTTCAGCATTATTGGCCAGCCTTCTTTAACAGTTTGAAAGTGCTTTATAAGTGCTGAGAGAAATACAATTACACAGCAGGGCATGTTACAGGTAAGGTCCAAGATGACATAATGTAATCCACATGGACCACTTTCTTAATGTCAACCACACCGGAATACACCGCTATTTCTACTCAATAGAGCACCGGAGTGCGGAAGCCAGTGCAGTCTCTGCTGAGTGCCTCCCCCACATCACTCCAACTGTATTTCTTTTTACAGCTTTTTGTCATGTACTAATTCTGTTTTTTATGGTGATTCATGCAGTCATGAGGATTTTTAGTCATTCACCTTTCAGTAGTTTTCCTCTATGAATGCTACATTAAGATTCAGCATTAGATGAACTGCCAGTCCCCTTAGATGCTAGATGTTTGTCAGTTCTGACTCACTTTCACATACCACACAGGTTTCACAAGGAGCCAGACTGTCAGTTTGCCTCTTAGGGTCTAAGTTTAGCTCGATCCTCTGATATTTCAAGTCGCAGGCAAGACCAGGTAACTCACTGACCTGTACAGAGACAGAAGTTGGCTTAAGGCGAGAGTTGCCTGCAAACAGAGTGGGATGATCCTCTTGATGTCACCAAAGAGAATTCTTGGCACAAACAAGAACAATCCCTTGGAACGAGGAAACTGCCTGGTTAGCCTGAGAAGGGCAGACGGTTGGTCTTCATGACTTGCTGATAATGTATATATCGCAAATAAAAAATATCCAGTCTTCTAGTTTCAAAGAGGAATGTATTTGCTGTTTTGACAACATGCTCTCATTGGTTGTGGCGCTATACAGTTTAAAGGACAATCACTGATTCCACCCCTAGGATTGAGCCCAGTCTATTGGTCGTGGTGAGACTATACATTTTGATGTTATAGTTTGGCTTGTCAGGCTACTTGACTGCACTACTTTCATTTACTGTATGGAACCAAAAGAACTGGCTGAGGCAAATTGTCACCATTTTTTAAATTAGGCTGAAGAATAGCGGCTTTTCTTGTCCGAGACACTGAATAAAACATCATGGCTGCCATAGTCTAAAAATGATGCATTTGAGGAGATTCAAGATGTGCTGTATGATAACTGATAACCTCTACAGGCAGTAATATGAGACAGTTTCTAACAGGTTCGATTCATCTCCGTGCTCTGTGCAAAACAGGTTGTTATATAATTGCTCCCTCAGAAACAATCTCTGCGCAAAGAAGCAGAGCTAATGACACCAGTGCTGGCTGTGCCAATAAGCATCCACCAGTGCTGCCTAAGATTAACTCTTCAACCTTGAATTGAGCAAAATACTAATTTCAGAGACAGAAGACGACAAAACAAAGAGGTGCTCAACACTTTAATAAAACAGGGGTTCTAATTGTTTTTAAGTAACAAGACCATTTCTCCATCTCTCGCCATTTTCAAAAATACTGAATTTTATTGACAGTGAATTAAATTTTCACGTCACAAATTTAGTCTGTTCATCATAAAATTTGGTAGAAAGAGTTTTTCCTACCAAATGACATAAAGGTCACCTATTAGGGTTTCAATTTTTCAGAGTGTTCAGCCAAGGCAGCTCTTCAAACTTGACAGCCAAGGCCATCAAATGGTATATGAGCTTATATCTCAACAACAAATTGATGATCAGATCCAAACCAAGTGTCCTACTTTGGCCCCAGACCTGTTTTGAGGACCTAGAAAAATTTTGCATCATCTTGCATTTGCAAATGACACTGCAAGAGCACTTCCTAGTCATAGGCTACTGTGGAGAACCCCAAGGATGATCCATGGATATTTGTGATGTCATTGTCTTAGCAATGATGGCAATATTGGATTTTCTAAAAACGCTTAGGTTTCCACAGGCCATACATTATGTCCATTCGTCATGAAAGTTGTGACACGTAATGTTCAGATCAAGTCTCGTAGAAGCTACCTAGCTGCCATTTTCTGCATGGAACCTTTAATGCAATACAGCAACTCAGTTTGTTTGAGGCAGTCACAAAACATTGTGTGAGATCATATTATGGAAAATCTGTGATTGATTGCCACAAAACATAGTGTGAGCATTTGTGACATTGGCATTAACCAAAAAAACATGATGTGTCTATAGCAACATTGTCCAATTATAATGCTTGGCCCCCATATTGCTACTTGCAGACCATGCAGACACATGTTAAAGTAATTTTCAAGTGCCACTGTCTTTCTAGAGTGACCAATTGTGACTATCTTAATGAGTTGATTTTGAATATAGGCTTACTTGACTAGATAAAATTACTTGAAACAAGTAATATTACCTTCAATGTCTGTCTGTCAACTGGTCAGAATACTACTCCTCCCTGATAATGTGCACAATTACCTCAAAATAAGTTGCATTGCCTAAGTAAGATAATTCAAAACAAAATATACTGAAACAAGCAAAATAATTCTACCTCAATACATAAATGATTTTTAAAATTGGTACAACAAGATAAATATTTTGAATTCTGGGAAATTACACTAGTAAAGATTTAGTTTTTTTGCAGTGCACCTTTCATATTTTTGATGTCAATCACTTTCTCCCAATTTAATCATACCACAGGGTTCCAAAGTCAAGACTCTGTGGTCAAAAAAGTAGACCATGTCTTTATTAGGCTTTGAGAGCTTCCATCTCTAGTAGGCTTGCAGAGGAAAGCTCATTCCCGTGCTCTGACTTGACTGAGTGCCATTTTTAAGTCAAGCATGCTGCCAAGATGAAGAGGAGGCTCAGGGAACAGTTTGTAGGGAAGACTTAGTGCATCTGTTATTATTAGAATACCGGAGCTCCAGTCTGTGTTAAAGGCGGCTCTGTTTTTGAGTGGAAAGACAATAGGGTCAGCATTTAATTGGAAGATGTCCATCAAGGAAATGAATGTTTATTGTAGGACATGGGAGTGGTGACAACGCGTTTACGTGTCACCATGGAGATAGTAAAATGTCTTCAGAATGATCTGTGGAAGTAAAACAAGAAAAGCAGTCTAATTCCAAAGACGTACACTGTGTAGCCTACAAGTTATGCTGAGCTTTTGTCTTGTCAACTTGCTAAAGGAATTAGTGCACTTGAGAAGCAGTCATCTGATGTTTGCAGCTTTGCTACAGCTAAAGGAGAAGATTAGCAACTAGGACACACAATGGCACTGTATCAACTTTGACACACTAGAAACTTTGGCCATTGCATTGGGCCACACCAACTGAATCAAAGGGCCATCACTAACGATATAAGCAGATTGCTATTCAAGCTCATTCCCATATTGTATGTGCATTTATGAGAATTCAGCTTAAAAGAAAAACACATCTCCCTGTGTTTGTGATGGAACCTTTTCATCCACTGTGATACAGTGTATGTGATTTAAAAATGTGGTATCCTCTTAATCAAAGCTAGCTGAGGAATCAAAACACCAGGGTAACATTTTTAAAAACAGGCGGAAACATATTAAATGCTGATGTGTCAATCAGCTGTTTCCATTAAATGTAGTTGCATTATGTCCCATGTAAATTGAGAGTTGATACACCCATCTCAATCACACAGTCATTTTTCAGGATCTGCATTTACTACAAGGATACAAGGAAATTTTATTGTCACATGCATATAGTCACTGTATTTAAGCAATGTCAGTCTATATTGTCAGTCTATATTGTTCATACAATGGGGGGGGGGGTCGGTGTTTGATGTTTGTTGGTATTTTGGCGGCCTCAATGGTTTACATGCAATGAACTCCAGGTGTTGGGACCTGATATTCTCATGTGAAATCATTGCAATTCGACAATTTCTTCTTGTGACCTGGTATAATTTAGCTGTAAGTTCTCTCTCGTATAACAAAGTTATGTAAGTGACAGACTATCATGTCATTCTTAATCATTTATTGACACTGAAGCCATGATTCTGAGACAGGGTGGTGCACCAAGTCTTGTTTGTAGTGTCTTTAGATATTGGAGATATTACAGAGTTGGTGTCAGGCACAGACTAGGCAGAGGCAGATCTCAAACAAAGGAGTTTTATTTAAACAAACGAAACAGGGAATAACAAAAGTCACGTCCGCTACTCTAGCGGAGGAAACGGTAAACGAGAAAGCACAGAGGAACTGAGGAGATACTAACACACAGGAGAACTGGATAACGAACTCAAAAGCAATAAACAAGCGTAACGGCAGATACAAGGAACAACAATACCAACTGGGGAGTCCAGGCTCGCGGGGAGTTCGACACGGGGCTCGTGGGAGACGGAGAAAGCATGACAGACACGGAGTAGATCCAGGTAGGTAATGATGAGGCCAGACCTCAGTGAAACCGGGGAGGAGGCTTAAATAGGGTGGAGACCAGGTGACACCAATTGATACACAGGTGAGGGTGATAGTGCATCAGGAAGTGGCTGTGACCGGGGAAACAAGCTGTGAGTCTGTGAGACGGAGTGAGGGGGCATGGTTGTGGCCAGGTCTGATGCAGACCTGACAGTTGGCAGGTGGCTCTAGGATAGCAGCAACTCTGCTGTAATTTGTTTATGTTTAATGTGCTGACCTCAACAGTCAGAAAGCCTTTAGTGTCACACAGTGCAGTTGTGAAGGCATAATTAAATTGAGCATTTATACAAGTCCAGAGTGGTGGAAAACACAGTGTGATGGAAACAATTAGTCACAACATGTTCTTTCATGATCTAGACCTCCACTAAGACTCCACTTTTCCCAGCCAGGAGCCTATAGAAGTTTTCTTCCTCCATGCTTCTTTCAGGCCATGTGTAATTGCCCCTCCTCAGAGAGGCCCCAGTGGGCCTGACATTACTGAGGGTTCCCCTGCTCATCACTCCCCACTGGGCCAGGCCTGCTCCTGCCTAACAAGCGCTTTGTTTATGAAACAAAGGGGGGGCTGCTGCTAAATATGGCCCAATAGCTGAATGATGCATGGCTGACCCATATACAGAATTGCAAGACAGCCATCTGGGAGGCTTCAGAAGAAACTCTGTTCATCCATCTCTCCTGCCGTTTGTACGTGTATGCATACACACTTGTGTGTGTGCCTCATAATTGTATGTCTGTGTTTTGGTCTCACAAATGCCTATACTTATACTTACTTATACTTATACTGCTTATACTTGGAGTCGTTTTTGCTTTTCTGTGTGTGTCTATGTATGTGCTGTATTATTATAGTCGTAAGTGTAAAAACAGTGTAGGTCCATCTTGTCATATATGAAAAATATTAGCATACAAAGGCATCCCAACTCCTCTACATGTATACATGCATACACACACACACACACACACACTCAGACGCATGTTGCATAACCCAAACATATTGCACATTTATAGCAGCCATAAACAAGCAGAGGGCCTTTGACTTACACAGCACCTGCTCTGGGACGCAATGTGATGAAACATCATGCAGACTGAATATCAAACAGTCTGAGCACCCAACAATGAATTGTAAGGAGCCGTATGCTCAACACATATTGTCAGTGGCAGATACATTCTGTCCGACTCTGGAGAGACTTCTCAGCAGATCTTTTTTTTCTGCTGATGCTAAAGACATTGATATGGGACATTATAGTAAAATACAGAGAATCAGCTTCCCATTAAATGCAACTAAACAAAAAGATGAATGGGTTTGGACACAGCTGTGCCACAGAGCATGAAAGCCCATGGAGAAAAGGCAGTCATCCAGTTTAAACTCCAGGAAAATAATTGAGCCGAAAAAATGAGATATATCCATGTGTCTCATCTCCTCTTGCAATACAGAGGTTGCCTCAAGTGCTTATGTGAGTTGTGAGTACTGTGGCCCAGTAGGCAGTAGGCCATAGAAATGGACTTGACAGAGTAGTAAAGGAGGATATTTTTTTATTCTTCTAGTGTGAAATTATGATTCTGATATCAAGGATTAAAAGGTCAACTGGTACATAAAGGAAATGGGAACAAGATGTAAAAAGGAAATGTTGACACTAGATCATTGAAATCATTGCCCTATTAGTGTTGTTTTACATTTCACAGCAAATACTTGGTTCATTGCATTTTCTCACAATGTGAGTTTGTATGGCTCTGCTTGTCTAAAAGTCATCCCCAAATGCGATTGATTTTGTTCTTAAGGGTGCAGTCTCATCTACAGAGACAAAGCCTGGCAAGGTAGCCCAAACAATGTCGAGAAATCAGTGAAAGGATCTTCAAATGGCCATTTAACCCTTACCATGATGAAGTCTGGGAGAACAAACGAGGCTAAGAGTGTCCTAGACAGAGTCAGAACCTCAATAAAACACTTTAAAAATGTTCATCCTGACATCATGGAGATGGTAATTCCAATGCTAATAAAATAAAAATAGTTTGGTTTTCTTTTTGCAGACAGGGCCTGGAAAGCCAACACACAAATAAGGTCCGGAGTTTTGGTCCCAGCATGAGGAAGAAGGTCAGTCATCTGGTGAAGGTTTCTGATGGGGGCATTCAAAGACAAGGTGAAGAGGTAGAGGCATCATCCAGATGTTAGAGAGATAAATGACAACATGGCTGTCAAGCAAACATCTGTGTGAGGTCATCCATGAAAGCTGTGGGAAAGATAAAGCTTAACTGATTACACTTAACACAGTTATCAGTTCCTTCCTGTTCATGCTCATTAAGAATTGCTTCCATTTCGTCATAGACAGGTTGCAGACACCGTGTTAGGAATGGAAATGCTGGCCTGTGAGGTAGTTGATTTAGCCTTTTAGCACTTATGTGTTAAGGGATTTTGCACTTATCTATGCCGGACTATTGTACTTTCCCCAATACACAGCACAGTGGACAGAATTACAAATGAAAGAGACAATCGGTGTGGTACTTAGTGTTTGAGACATAGGGGTGGAAGTGTACACATCGAAGAGGGTTTGGAAGTACAGACAGGGGGAACTGGCTCTCAGCCTTTTGCAGAGCTAAACAAGAATGTAGTGACATCTCTCTGTACATCCACACGCACACACGCAGATGCACACACACACACACACACACATGTATATGCACTTGCAAACACACACACATCACACACAAACATTCAAAATGTCTCTTCCAGAGCAGCTCCTTGGGAGATCACTCCATGGGAATTTCCATAGCAACAAGGCCTAGCCCCATGTTGTAAGAGTGAGAATTTTTAGACTCGTGGGCTGCATGCACGTATGATGTGAGCCAAGAGTATGCATCGCTCCGCACGTATGCAACCATATGGCGCAGGACATCAACAGTCTCTCCAGCCAACTGGGACTCCAAAACTAGTCAGTGTGGAGCTCTGAGGATTAGAAAGAGATCAAGACGAAGTTTACGTCAGTACAGTGTTGCTTGAGAGTTTTGGTACAAAATGTCAACAAATCTGGATTCTAATGATAACATGTCACAGAGGACACGTCCAGCCATTAGTCTGTTGTTAGGCATCTGGCTCTAAGGACATTTTGTGAGTATTCAGAGGTTTTTTATGAAAGGCAATGTTAAAAGAGAGCCCAGGAGACATCCCCTCTGAGGCCGAGGACAGGACAGGACAGTGAGTATTAGACAGCCCAGTGAGCACACTCAAACAGCTGCTCTCTATAACACAAGAGAGGGGGAAAGAAGCATGTCATAAATCATGCTTTTCTCTGAAGCAGGTGCTTCACCACAACCAAAATCAGGTAAAGAACATATGGCAACCATGGCCATAGCCAGATAGGAGATCACCGTGGTCTGGACCTGGCTATTTTTCAGGGCTAAAAATAATATTTGAGGCGAAATACATGTGTATTTTAAAAGGCCGTCTTCTCCTTGGAGACGAGCAGATGACAGTTTAAACTTCTCAGTCCGTGGTGTGCGTGCAAGAGTGTCGAGCAAGGGAATAAACTGGAACAGTAGGCTTTCCTCTATCAGTGAATGCTCAATTAACGTGTGCTGGGAACAGCATTCAAGAAGGTGGACTTTATGCGAACGATAGGCAGCAAACAGTGAGACGGAACAGAGAACATTGGGCTATGCGCCAGTAATCTTTAAAAGTGCAACATGGTAGCGTTTTGAGTAAAGACATAGAGACAGACACAGAGACATAGAGAATGCTATATGTCATATTAGGCTACATAGGTATAGTAGGTTCATTTTGTGCAGCCACCGATTTAAATTTAGCATTACAATCGTACAAACCTTTTTGAACATTTGAGCTGAGCATTATCATGCATCATGGTCTGTAGGCTATAGCCTTTGATGCTATCCTTCACCTTTAGGCACTTGACTTACATCACATCTTCCTTATAAATTAGCACAACTTAAAGTAGGGTTTTCTGTGAGAAACAATCCAATTCAATCCAAAAGCCTACTGTTCTATAAGTTTGCCTTTTTAAGTTAGGCGTAGCCTACGCCTGTTCTTTGAAGTGTTTTATCTTCCAATTATTTTATCATCTGCAAGTCATTTTAGGCCCAGACTATATGATCATGTGAAGTACACATTGTCCACCTTCCAGAATGCAAGTTCCTTTTTCAGGGCTGGCAAATTGTTAGGTAATTAATCCCGGATTAGAGATAGCCCAGAAATTATATTAACTCAAATTATTAATATAAACTAGTATTGCTATAAAGTACAAATATATTTCTTGGTGCAACAGCATAATCAAAAGAACAGAGACCACTTATTTCCCTGATAAATGCTCTACAACTGGACATCATAAATCATAAATGTAGCCTATGTATGCTGTAAAATGTTCAGTGCACGCTTTGTGCACGCATTCCTGCCTGTCCACCCATTTTGTGTGTGGGAAGTAAGAGCAAGAAAAGTTAATCGATTGTACCAGTTAATCCATATGTTGTAACTGAGTGAATGAAGGTACTGAGGTCCTGAGGAACTGACACATTGCTTGCTCTCACTGCTGTTTCTTATACCTCTATCATGTGCAGTATCCATGATGACATACTTTGCTTCCGTGGGTCCACCTCCATTTGCAGGGCTTCCCTGTAGAGCAGTGGTGGTCAGTGTCGGTGTGCAGTGTATAATCATGTGTGCTAGGTGGTGTCAGGTGAAATGACATCCAACATCTTCCTCAGATCTGGGTCGACAACATGCTTCCTTCACACCCCCACCTTTCACTCTCTCTCTCTCTCTCTCTGCGACAGATCTTAAGGAGAGCTTCCCATCCTCAATCCTATGAATGGGAAGGAGAAGAGAGGGAAAAAAACATGCTCATAAATATTTAAGGTGTACAAGCCAGCATTGCTGTAGTCCCAAACAGATTACAGCTGCGCAGGCAGGAATGCACACACAATCAAAGACACATTCACGTACACTGCCGATGCTGGTTCAGTATTCTCCTACAACACACAGTTGACAGAGAAATGTCATGCACAGTCACACATGCATGCATACTCAACCTGCTCAAACACATAATGGCAGCAAGTAGTTTATTCAGAATTCTGTGTGAGAATGCGTTGTCATGCACAGCACCAGTGATGAAGGCTATATGCATGCATGTTAGTATCAGAACAGAAATAATCTTTAACTGTGACTTGTGACTATTTCCCTAGTAAAACAGAAGCTGTTGATACCCATTTCATTTCACCTATCATGTCAAAAATAACCATATCTCCACATTCTCACTGAAATACACACACACACACACACACACACACATTCTGTATTACATTTTTCACACTCAGTGTGCTGTTGCAGTAGTGACTGCCGTCATTGCCAAAGCTGACTCCGCCCTCTGATAAGGACCCACAAGATCCATCCATCAAATAGCAACACAGGAGCAGGAGAGATGGTGGAGCTGGGTTGTGTTGCCAGGCTGCAGCAGCCTCCGATCCATTAGTTATCCAATAAAGCAAAATTAGCCTTCAAAGCTCTTTAGTACTGAATTTATTATGCAGACCAGCCCCTAATGTGCCGCGGCTCAAGCTCAAGCTCTTGATGTCATTAACTGTGGCAATGAAAGAAACAAGACTGTGGGGGAAAAAATGCAGCAATAAAAAGAGAAAGAAAGTGGCATGTATTTATTTTTGCACAGTGCAGTGGGGTAGATACAAAAAGCCAGCAATATGTTGTCTCAATTCCAGTGGAAAAATCAGGGTCAACCCACAGTAATCTCTTTAGAGGCGGTTTGTATGTCTTCTTCCCTATTAAAAGCATTGCAGCAGTCGTAGTAGCAGTCGTAGTAGTAGTAGTAGAAGTAGTTGTATTGCTAGCAGTAGTAATAGTAGTAATTGTATTGCTAGTAGGAATAGTAGTAGTAGTAGCAGTAGACTAGTAGTTGTAGCAGTAGTCCAATAGTAGTAGTAGTAATCGTAGTAATTGTAATTGTAAAGTATGTAAAAGTAAATGTAAAGTAGTTATAGCCTAACATAAGAGTAGTAGTAGTAGTAGTAGTACTGCTATATTTGTGCTCGCTCATGTCACTCTAATCACGCATTTGGCTCATGACATGCCCACTGCCATTTCATTTAAAGCCGAAATGCATCATAGCGAACTTGAGCAGGCTTTAAATTCTTTCAGTTGCTCTAGTCCCTCAAATTTTGTCGCTCATCAGTTTTGCCACTTTAGTTTGTTTGACAGGCTGACAGGCAGATGCATTTAAAATAGTCTGCCTCTTTATCTCTGCCCTAAAGACCTGCCATCAGGCCCTTGCACTGAAAGATGACACTCATAACCTGTTGAAATTAAATCTATGTCATTTCCAAACCATCTGATGACTTAATGGAGAGCCAGTGTTTTTGACTATATTCAGATACTCTTGCCCAATAAGTGTAGGCTGCTTCTTTACAGCAAATATTCCATCTACAATTATGGTTGATGTATAAGAAAGAGGGTTTGGGTTTGTGTGTGTGTGTGTGTGTGTGTGTGTGTGTGTGTGTGACTGATCCACATCATGGCTTCTAAATATCAATAATTCTGTATTCTGATATAATTATGTGAGTCAAAATGGCACAATTTATCCTTTTTGTAACACACAGATGTTTTACTGAAACATTCTAAAGTATAATATTTTCATTTGATGTTTGTTTGTGGTCCTTTGAAATGTGTAATCAAACTGAGTTCCTGGAATAAGGAGGAACCCCACATCTCACCACTGCTGTTATGCTGTTACTGTCAGTTATGTGCTTTTTACATGCACAGACTGTTCCTTTCAGCTGTTTGTGTTACTGTTAGCATTGCATTGCTTTCCAAGTACATGATGTGTGAAACATCCCACTGCTACCTCCCAGTGGACAAAGTGTTGCTCACACAGAGGCAACACAGACAGTGTCAGACAACCGCAAATTAAAGGTTCAACCTGGAGATTATGAGTGCCACGTTGGCTGCTCCTGTGGAGGAAATACTGGCCTTTTATCCTCTGCTCTTTAAACACCAGTAAAACTAAGGAAAATCTGTGATCATCCTCATCTTTACTGTTTACTTCTGTGTAACTGTGTTGCTACATTTGGCAAGACTTTTCATTACATGAAGAAAATGGAAGAATAACTGATAATGTGTAATAAGCAGAATAATGCATAATGGTGTAATAAGCAGTACTCACAAGTACATGCATGTCTCTGGATGCTTTATCAATCATATGAAAATGTGATCTAATGACAAACAATCATTTTAAATAGAACAGACATGAGTGGATATTAGATGGGAGGGAGCTGAGTAATGATACTGATAAAAATTGTAGCATGCTTAATAAAAGACTAAATTTAGTCAGGTCTATTAGCCATTTCTTTAAAATTGCTGATGTGGTCTGACTCAGGATGGACTAAGTAGTTCATCCAGTCCCACCAGAGTGAAAACAGGAGAAAAATGATGTTAAAGGTCTATAACGGCTGAGGAGCTGAGGTAATCATTTATAACAAAAGCAGTTGAAAAGAATCATCTGTTCAGTGGGATGAGTCGAGGGTGTTCTGAGACATCAGTGGGACGGGGACATTACTCACTGCCCAAACTGTGGCCCAGTCTCCCCATGGACAGACTCTCTTTCTCTCTCTCTCTCTCTCTTTCTTTCTCGCTCTTTCTCTCTCTCTCTCTCTCCCTCAGAATTGAGTGCAGCACAGTAGAGCCCCTGGTCTAATCAGTCCAGCTCTGCCCCCACTGAGTGCTTATTAGGAGTCTGACTGTGCTGGAGGCTGAGGAGGCACATGCATGAGGGAGGAGGTTGGGTCGCTTCCTCTGGTTAGAGACACTTGTCAGCGTGTGGGTGTGTTTGTTCACACCATGCGGGGAGGCCAGAGAGAGAACAGCTGTGAACTACTGACCTGTTGGCCAAATCCATGAGAGAGAACACTGTTTAAAAGTATGGTTTTACTACAAGCACCTACTTTACACCTGTGAGCATGGTTAATCCATAAGTAACATGTCATATTTGCATGCCTTGCCTTTGTTATTGTTACAGCTGATTCACAGCTAACTGTGAGCGGGAAACTAATAGTAGTCTGACACCTCAGTTACACTGGCTGTGCAGGATGTTACAGCTTGATGGTTCAGCTGACAGCAAATACTAAAGGCCCTTTCCCCTTGTTGTATGAGAACTATGAGCCTAAAAATTTAATTGTAGTGCTAGTCATTGCATGATCACTAAGACTTGACTACTGATTAACATGGCAGCATTTTTGGACCCTTAAGACGCTAAAGAGCTAACTAAAATAAGCCCACATGCAGCAGGACCAAACAAGGACGTACAACTGTTGTTTTGTGTCTAGGGGGATTTCACTTGTTGATTATGCAATGAGAGTGGCTGATTAGTCTTAGCAGATGAGCTAATGTGTCCTTCTGAGAGCTTGAAGGAGAGAAGGGGGGCACACAACAGAGAGACGATGATGGGTGTGGGACAGAGGGACAGAGACATAGAAAGTCAGATCTTACACATGGACACTCTACTCATAGCTGAAGCACTTCCTCTCACACAGAGTCCCATACATACGAACACATACAATACGCTAGGGATTACCACACACTCTGCCCCAGTTGACACACTCACACACACGGACACACACACACACAGACTTAATGCATTCAGGCACACAGTGATGGTGAAAGGCAAGTTTGGATCTTTTCATTTCAACACTTGAGTTAATGGGTTGTGTGTGATTGTACACACTCAGAGGTCAGAAGAGAAATGTCCATCAACACTGGGTTGATAGACTCCTATGCTGAGGCGTTGTGTGTCAGGCCAAATACATGATCGTGGGAGGATTGAATCCAAGTGTTTATCCAACACAGCATTGCAGCATATACTGTACAGGTTATACCCTGGCAGGGAAGATCATCTATCCAGCTGCTTCAGTCTGCAGATGTTCACTGAATTATATATCATGACTTTAAGAAGATTTATTACTTCCAAGCACGTGTTAGGTCAAGTGTATGTAAGCACACCACATATAATTTGGTCATCTGAGTATTTATGATCATATTTGTACACCACTGCCAGTGCGTCATTGCAAAATCCATCCTGTGGGTATTGACCGTGTCTAAAAATAAAAACATGCCTGGAAATGACCTCCTGAACACATTATGATCTTACAATGGTTTAGTCCAACTGTTGGTGGCAGTTATTGTTTACATAATGACTAATAGAATTTTTTCAGTGACTTTTTTTTACTTAGACAGTTCCCATGAAAAATAGGTTCCCATGTACAGTAAGACAAATAGGTTCCCATGTACAGTAAGAAAAATAGGTTCCCATGCACAGTAAACATGAGTACATTAGTGCAAAATGACAAAAGGGCAAAAGTAAAATAGTGTAACAGCTTCACTGTACTCACTCACAACTGCCCCACTCCAAAGAAGCAGATAGAGAGAGAAAGAGAAAGAGAGAGAGAGAAAACACTCTCATAAGCACAGAACTCCTCCCATAAATCATAACATTGCACCTTTATGCAATTCAGAAAAATGGCTTACAAAACCTTTTTCATTGTGCATTATGACAGGTCTATCTATCTGGTCCAACATCCAGGGTGAATAAACAGTCCTGTCCACGCCATTGCTGCATTGCAGGTAACCCAGTTTGCCCACATAACCTTCCCTGCACCTCTCCTTTATTGCTGCTTAAACTGCTTTGTTTGTGTCATTTGAAGCTTTTTTTGGGCTGGCTATATTTAGCATGGGCCTCTAATCTTGTTGCTTTGTCCTAAGACACGGCTTGAGACCACCGCACTCACACCATTTTTGTCACTGTGTGTACAAAGCTCCTCAGGAGAGGCAGTATGACAGATCTTTCTCCTCTTCATCCTCCTCTTCAACTTGTTCCCTAAACATTCTTTTACCATTGAACAGGGGGCAATTTATTCTGCTTCCCTTAAGAGTAATGTCCTTGTTTTTCACTTTCAGTTACATTTCATTTATTACATTACAATATTTAGTTGAGCTCCACTGGTCATATCCACAGTGGGCTGTGAACATGGATAAGAGCAAACTCAGCGTATATTTAATGATTTCAGCCTTTTCATTTGCACTGCTAGCTAAAATGCTTTGTACTTAGTGATAAAAACTAAATCTGGATGCCCTTTACTGATGCTGAGCAGTGAGAACATCTAATAATAACTATTCACAAGTCATGACTATTTTTTTTTACCTTAATTGAAACATAATTTGGTGTAGACACTTTTGAATACACATTTTCCGACTTGAGCAACACCTTTCAGACTGACAGAGACGTGTTCATTAAAAAATAAACGTGATGAACTGATGCTGGATCAGAGACCAACCCATCTACCAAAATCGCAATCATCAGTTTGTGGGAGTCAGAGTCCTCCCGGGGGGGGAGGAAGTAGTGCTATGCCTCCTGTCTGCCGTCTGCCTGGGTGCAGCAGAGGCGTAGCGTGCGTGACGACCTCATGAGGCTGGGATTAGCACGGGCTTTGCACGCATCCGGGTGTTTAATGTGTTGTGATTGCGATAATGCATCGGTCAGCGGGCCAGAACTGAAGCTCATTAGGTGTATCCCCCTTGGGCCTATCATGCTTGTCTGTCTCAGCGTTACGAACCCACAAATGAACCCATTAACCAGCAGGCAACCAGCAGCCATTAACCAGAAACCACACAACATGCATTTGCGGCCCTAGGACTCAGACAAGGACAAATGAACTTTATCACTACCACACCTACTAATATGGGGCATGAGAAACCAAGTTTGCCTTACATGTTTGAGGAGTATGAAAGGAGGGACTATGAGAAAGAAGTATCTGCAATCATGAGATATTCACTACATATCACCTCATGCCAGTTTCCTATGGTCTCATGATGGGAGAGGAGAGGCCCTGGGTAACCTGGCAGAGCCTGTCTCTTGGAGTCGGGGACAAGTGATATATTCCTAAGCCTGAAGGGTAAGAAAGCGTGGAAAAAGTGTGGAGAATGAGCAAAATACACAATGAGACACACAATGTGTGTGTCCATGTGTGGGTGAGAATGCGTGTGTGGCAAGGTTAGGACATGAAAGAGAATTACAGACCAAACGACAGATCTGAGATGGGCAGAGACAAATCGGCATTGCCGTCACATCCCCTCTTGTAGGGGAGGCAGTGTTTTCACACTCTGTTTAACTCAGCGTTATCATCAGCTCTTCAGCAGTGAAATGTGCACCACTGAACACACAGTGCATCAGCTAGTGCCCCCAAACACCCCCCGTCCCCGCCCTCCCACACACACACACACACACACACACACACACGCACACACACACACTCATACTCATACACCGAATGCCAATGAGGAAGGCCAAGGAGGAGCAGAGAGCAGAGGAGAGCTACTCCTCCACATCAGGTACAGAGCAGCTCCCTCAGCAGCGCAGCTTAGGGGATCTCATTTAAAACAGGCCCACTTGTGTCAATTATGTTGTGTGCGCGTGGTTATCTGTGTATCAAATCCATTACATCTAGTGGGATAATCAGGGAAATCCAACCACATAATTAGACAATTTTCAAGAAAGATCAGTCAGAGGAAACATGACCTAGTTAACTGGCCAACAAATGTAAAATTAGAAAGGAATGGATGTCCAGTGTATTTGCATGTAAGTCCAAAAAAATTTGCCACTTAATAATGTGTCACCCATTGTGCCTGTATTAAGCAAGCTAAAGACAACATCTTGTGGGTACTTAGCTCTTACAAAGTTACACATAAACATTTGTACAAAGTTACACAGTCACACATATTAACACCTATCTGCTCTTCTTTGAGGTCAAGCACTGACACTTCATTGACAGGTAGTCCTGTGTGTTTGTTCTGTTATAAAACATTCTGTACCATACCACTGGGTCCTATTGCAATCCTGGCTGTTTCAGTCATTGCCTTCTGTGAATGCATTGGAAAATAACTTCACAAGTTGACATTATATACCGTACACACACTGGCATATCCTCTACTGTTATTGGTCGATAACTTACAAATGCTGCAAGCTCTTGAATTTCAAAATAGTACTGCACGTGCACAGTGCTGAACACGTAGGGAATTCATGAACATTATTTGACGGGCGACAGCACCATTTCTGTCTTGTGTACAAAACCAAATCAAAAACTAACAGAAGCTTTATAGAAAAGCAGCAGGAAGCCTTCACTCATTGACAATACATAAATGCCAGGGAGCAAGAGCTATCACCTTTGAATACCCCTTCCTCGTGACAAAGGCTTTTCTCCTTGGCCTAGTTCTGCTCCGCTCATGAATAGCTATGGTAGACAAGGCACTGACCTCCAGTGTCCTAAGCTGAGCAAAAAACTAGAATGAGACTTTGAAGAAAACTTCTTAGGAGATCTGCATTTCTATGAGAAGTCACTTCCGCAAGGCATCATTTACAGTTAAGTGCACGTGCCATGCTGTCAGCTGTACAATCACATGCCATTCAAGGTCTTAAAAGCACACACTGCTTTATCCATTGATTTACGTTTTACAAAATTACTCCTAGTTCCCCTCTGAAAAATAGTGGTTTAAAACTCTCTAACAAGTGAAGTGTAAACACAGTTTTTATGATGTTTTCACATCACAAGCTAAAGTTTGGTTAACCTCTTATCTCTATTTTCTCTTCAAACTAATCTCCCATATATTCTATATTACACATGTAGACTGTTTCAAGGAATAGTACTTGTAAAGGAACATGTGGAACCATTGACCAAAAGTCAGCTGACAACGTTTATGAAACATATTGTCAGCTGTTTTAATTTCACATAGTCTTCCAAGAAACTTTTTAACCACCTCCAACTTGCAAGCTTCTGTTATTGATTTTTTTCTGTTATTGACAAACAATCCCTCCTCAAAGTGTATTTCTCCCAACAAATACAAATTTACTTGACTGCTTTCATGGCATGGTACTTTGTACTTTGTTCCCATTTTATTCAGAATGCTTCTTGGTTTATGGAAGAATGCTTTTTCATTGCACACTTTCTAAGTCATTAGAAAGACTGCGTTTCTCAGGCACTCAATGCATTGATGAGTTCTCAAATTGCCCAGTCGTTTGTTCATAGACATGCTGTTGTTGCTCTAGGCTGACCCTGATGTTCTAGGCTTCACATGACTGGAAGAGGAGTGGTGATGATGTGAATAGACCATTCACTTGCCTGCAGGATGCACACTTCCTGAAACAGCCCTGTTACCTTTCAAGTTTACAATCTGTTGCACGTTGTCAGTGGCCTTATTTCAGACAATGTCCTATACTTTATAACAAGCTTGCAAAATACTAACAGACAATTAAGCCCTTTTAAGCTAATTATGAAACAGAAGTTGACAATGCTTTAGATTACAGCCCCTGAATTATTGTGTAAGGAGTAGGTAAGAACAATGTAACAAAATGGAAATGTATGTGTAATATTGTCAGAATTTCAAAGTAAGCACAGGGCAAGTAAGACTTTAAAAACAACATCATCAACAAAATAAGTACGCTTTAGCAAGAGAAACTACACTTAGGGGAGAACCAGAGTGAATGAAACAGATTATTTAGAGAAAAACAAGGTTAAATGTGAGCCTTTTTTTACAACTCACACATCCACTGTTAGGGTTTAGTTACAGGTAGTTGTGGGAAGTTTGAGTAATTACACTGTACTTGGTCTTTATACGTCAATACATGTTAGGGTGTGCAAACAAAAGGTTATGTTTCTTTATTTAAAACATACAGGCAAGAAGGGGATGGGGCTGGAGAGAAACTCATCTTTCCAGCCTTGTCCCTTCTCTTCAGTGTCCCTAAATACATCTAGCATAAGTCCCTGGGAATACATGCCACCAATCCAATAACCGGTGGTCTATTGGTTGGCCCTGAGGATAGCTTGGGGTTGTGCACTACAGAGGGCAATACCCAGGTGTAATTAAAACATTCTCAGTGAACATATCCATTACTTCAGTCAGATTAGACCCTTAAAAATACTTCAGGACTTTCCCAGTCAATTTTCCTTCACTCTCAGGCAGTAGGCAGGATGTAAATGTATCAGAGCATTTCCACTTGCTGGGGAGTCCATTGGGATTTTTTCACCTTCTGCAGTTTTTTTAAAGGAAGCTTTACTGGGCATGTTTTACCTCCAAGATGGCAATGCTTTTCCCTTCCCCTGATGTCCTGGTAGAGGCTCAAACCAGCTCAAACAGGCTTGTTGGGTCATTCTCCATCTGAGAGGAATGCTCTCCTCTACCCTCTCCTTTTCTGCACTTTGCATGGCCACATCATATTTTCCCCTTAACTCGGGTAATGACAGGCTCTGTCCTCTCCACTATCAGCCACTTTCTCATGGCATGGTATCTATCCTTCCTTTTTATGGCAGAGAAGATAGCGATCTTGACGGTTCAAGGTGACCTTTTCAATTTTACTCTCAGTTTTACCAAGCTTTTATAGACCTGCAAACACCAGTGGTCAGAGTTAAGTGAGTCTGCTGCAGAAAACAGACCATTAATGGTCATTTGACAATGAAAGAGGACAATTGGCCATGAAGCAATTTCCATTGTTCAATTACACAAACAAAACTATATTTCAGGTAATGCAGAGAGAGGAGAATGAGCACATAAACTGCATGAATCAGAAAATAGCTAATTTGTATCAATCAGGATCAGGCAAAGCCTACACCATATAAGGGTCAGAGAACTCTAATTTAGATGAAATTACAAAGAATGTCAGAAAACTTCAGCAATGCTTTGACTTGAAGGAATCATGGATGGCACACAGTATGGTGCTACTTAATATCTTCAAAGAGTTATAAATATAGTGTTTTCAGATCAAAGGCTCCTTAAAATGTGGGAGGACTGTAGAGTACTCTGAGCTGCTTATGAAAGTCATTGATTTTCTTCCATCTTTTGTAGACCATGAGTAATGGTCTGCCTTGAAGCCAGGATGTGGACATAACTTCATAAGACTCCCGAGGTCAAAGGGGACAAAATAAGTGGATACCCTCTTTATATACATTTACATCCTGTGAACTCTGTTCCTGTGGACAGGTGATGACAAGACAGACAGACATGTGCAATGCAACAAGCACGTATGCATGTACAGACTCACACACACACACAGAGCCACACACACACACACACACACACACACACACACACACACGCATTAATGCACACACACACACAGTCTTAGAAACTCATCACATGCGCTTTCACAGCCATGCTGTTATAGCGGCTGGTGCATTTGCTGTGAGGAAGTAGGCTACAGATATTTATACACATGCAGGCAGATCCATAGTGCCAGACAGCAAATCTCCAGTGCATTAGAACGTAAAAAGTGGAAAATCAGGTGCTGAAAGCACTTGAAGAATCAATATAGCATTGCACTGTGTTCTCCAGAGAAGTAGGTCACTGGATACATGTCTCCTAGTCTCCCACTAACCCATTCTCCTCATCAGGTGTTCTACTCCTCACCAGAACTCCAGAATGGTCAGTGACTGTTTTACCTGAACAACAGCACATGCACACACACACACACACAAACACACACACACACACACATACACACACACACACACACACACACACACATACACACACACCCACACAGACACACAAGCACACGCACAATGGCATGGGCCAGTGTATCACACAAGTTGGTTAGAGAACCATGTGGCTTTTAGCTGCCTTGGTAGCACTGCCTGTCCCGTCCCTGAAATCACAGCTCCTGGCCCAAAGGGGGTCAGTCAGTATGTGCATGTACTTATTACCCGGACTAAGAGTAGTTCCATTTGTGTCTTAATTGGTCCTTTGTCTGAGTTTCCATGCACAGTACTAGAATCATCTATCGGCTTACTCTACTATATGATACTATACTCTACTACTCTATACTCTACTATATGATACTAGATAGCATTGTTTACTTGTGCATGCTGCAGAAGCATGCCCTGCTTATGGTGCACAAGTCTGACATAACTCCCACCACATTAGATTGCACCAATGGACAATTTTTGACAGCTAAGACATTGCTTTCTCCAATATAGCTGATATTTTAATATACGCTAGTTTAAGAATTGAATTGACAGAAAAATCCATGCATTTTGTAGGGTTTACCCTATTTAACAGTGACCTAATAGAATATTAGCAGCATATTTCTTTGCACTGTACTTTAAGGCCATGAATCGAAACATTGGAAAATGTTAACTTGGAGTGTGTGGCTATTAATCTATTATTATTGCTTTTCCAAAACAGCGCTTGTGACTGCATCCCTGCTTTTCTTATATTCCATGCAGGATAAACAAACAGCACTTGTGACTACATTCCTGCTTTTCTTATATTGCATGCAGGATAAACAAACAGCACTTGTGACTGCATCCCTGCTTTTCTTATTGCATGCAGGATAAACAAACCAACAACATTGTTTCAGGATGGCAGTGATCCCAAAAGGAGCGTATATGTTCAAATTCATGGCATGGAATGTTTTATTCGTCTGGGCTCAGCTGGAATAGGCTAACCAAACAACTTTAATTTTGTTTCCTGTTACCGACATCAATATCACACAACTTGTATGGGCCTGTAGCAACGTAAATCCTAAGAAACTTATGTATCCATTGGAAGAAGCTGCAGAAGGCAGATAACAAGACATGGGCACCTCCAGTTCAATTCCAGCCTAAATGCGGTATACACAAGTTATTCGACTTTCAATCGCATTAGCTGGGTCTGTTTATTGGAATATGAGTAGTCCTGTTCGGTTCAATTTTAACTGGTGTTTACTAAGGTGTTTACATGCATTTTAAAAGTTCGTCTTTCATCAAACTAAGGGAATAATTAGATTTTCTCGTAGTGCATATAAATGTACTGAGTGATATAGTGTGTGTTGCATAAGTGTTGTCTGAGCATGTAAACTTCAGAGAGTGAAGCAGAGGTAGATGGAGGGGATATTGCTCACTAAGGTTATTGTCTCTACTTTTCTTACTTATGTGCATTCCCTACATTGCCCTGTGCAGAGAGCTGCTGTGTTGCTGCCTTGTGTTATTTCTCCCAAGGGAATAGCAAACCACAGGCTCTGGGCTTTCCCTCCGTCTTCTACCGGTATAATAGGTTTAATACTGCAGATTATGAACACAAAGGACAAATGAAAGCTCAAAGAGAACTCTCAGGGGCATTACAAAAAGCAATAATAGGAGACATTACATAGCATTGCATTCACTCAAATCTGGTTAGATCACTCTCCCTCTCTGCACCCCTGCCTGTCCATCAAAATGTTATTTTAATGTTTATCGGATTTGAATATTCTAAAGCACCTTTGAAACTTGCTGTGATGTGCTGCCCACTCAGTTTGTCTGACTCACCTAAGAAATGCAGTGTAAGGTCTTTAAGAGGCACAATATACTCGGCATGAAGTATGTGGCCCCTCTGCCACCCTCAAGTGTATTGATGAGCCCAACCCCTGTGCAATCAGTCTGTCTATACTGCCACCCATGCTAGGTTCCAGGCTAATGAGTTTGAAATAAATACTGACACCACTGCTCAGAAGAGATGAAGATAAATAGGCTGTGCAGAGGTCTATCAGGAAGTGAAGAGACAAACAGCAGGGAGCATAATCCTTATGGAAATCATCACACTTGAGATCACACTGTCCTCTCTGTTATCAGAACAGGGCTGGTCAAGTAGTAATCAATGGTACTTTTTATCATGGAAATATATATTAAAACACAAACCTACAAAAATACAAAGTGTAGATAATACGAAATAAAAAATACAGGACCCCATGGAAAAAGATGTTTGAAGAGCCAATCCAGACATGAATGCTGTTTATCTGGGCTCACCAGTAAAGCACCTTCAAATCCCCAAGTCAAACAGCACTGCCAAAGCATTTCTAAATTCCTCTGAACTGCAGCCTAATCTGTGCTGAAGGTCAGTAGTCCACTGGGTGTCTGTGGCTGCACTGACAGTCTTCCAAGACTCACATTTGATTCTAAATGATTTTATACAGTGTCAGTACCATTTCAACTGGTCTCAAGGCACACTATTGAAGTTGGAGGGGACAAGGAGAAGAACGAATTGGAAACAAGCAGATTAATTCCTACAAACATCAGGATAAAATATAAAAGTGTATGGGCTCTATTTTCACGATCATATGCGCATTGTCTAAAGTCTGTCGCGCAAGTTGCTTTGGGGGCGTTCCCGACACAATTTGGTATTTTGACAGCGGGAAAAGCGAACATTGCGCCAGGCGCATGGTTCAAAAGGGTTGGTCTTAAAGTACTTCATTAGTCATGGGTGTGTTTTGGGCGTAACATACAATTAACCAATCAGGATTTATACTCTCATTCCCTTTAAAAGCCAGCGGCGCATTTTCCATGGTGTGTTGCTATTACGATGGAGAATTTACGCGGAAGCCAAGCAACTATGAACTTACATGATATTGTGGAGGTGTAGCGTAATATCACCGTTTCCTGTTCTTTACACCCAATCTTGCTCTTGACACCGAATCTTCACAGGTGTATTTAAGTATGTATGTGTCGGCCACTATTGGTTAAACAACCAATTAGTTTTACTGCCATTACTTATCCGTGATTACAGCAATGTGGATCTTAAATAATAATTTATAAATTAATAATATTGTGATATATGTGATGTACATTTATATTTCATATTTCCAGGGACACCATAATTTTTTTCTCCACATGAAAAACTTTTGTATAAACCCTGCTGCGCGCTCCTGCTGATGAGAGAAGCAGGGTGTGCGCGCATTGTGCACGCTTTCATATCCCAAAGCGCTGTGCGCCCCTAAAATAGCTTTTCAGCAGTGCACAACTGACGACAGACCAGGGTTTTGTTGGTCACTGGCGGATTTAATTTTTGCGTCCTTATAATAGCATCGGGCACGCTTTGCGCCAGACCACACCTCTTCTTTTCTTCATCTGAACACATGTAATTTCCTAGCCAAAAAGAAAATAGCAGCAGCAGATATCTGTAATGTAGTGACCCAGGTATTTTGTTTTCTTACAGACACTCAAAACTTGTCCTGACAGATAGAAATCTGGAAATCACAGCTCTTTAGTTCTATATATAACAACAACACTCTTTTTAGCATTATATTGCACATTATATTTCATCCCTATATACATATACTCAGTAACCAGCACTGCTCAGTAGCCAACATAGAGAACCAACCAACTCATCAGCATACAGAAGGTGGTGGTTTTGCAATTATTTAGTTGTTTGGATAGTTCATCCATGGACATGTTCAGCAGACCCCTCTGATGTACACCATTACTTACACCAAAGAAAGCAATTAGCAAGGCATGTTTCAATATTCAATATTCAATATAATAAGTGTTGTTAGGTTGAAACAATAATTCTAACATACAACCAACCCTTTAGAGGATTACACAATGTGTATGTTGTAGGCTAGTAACACATGCGCTAAAGCACTGTGATGTGAGTTAAGCCCACAGCCTGCTAACTGCACAGCACCCACTCAGTCCAGTGACTGTGCCACAGATGAGACTGACACTAACAGCAGGCTGCACTGCCTAAGCCTCTTATCTGCCATGCTGTTGCTCCATGAGGAGCACAACAACCTTCAGCCTCTCATTAGATCAGATGGCCAAGACACCAGCACCGGCTCCGACACAACCTTTTTTGATACACCGTCTAACTAGTCTGAGTTGATTCATAAGATAGGGTGACCAGACGACCCTGATTTCCAGAGACAGATGCCTATTTTGGTGGTCTGTTCCTGGTAAAATACAACAAAACCCACTTTGTTCCCGATTTTTGAAGCTAAAACGTTATTAATTAATACTTATTTTTTTAAATTAATACTTATTTCTTTATGATATGACTGTAGAAATAGGAATGCCCTGGTTCCCAAGGAAAAATCAGGGAAATGTGCCTGGTCACCCTCTCATTAAAATCTTGTGTACAGATTAGCAAGCTACAGAGTATGCTAAAACAAGCACAAATCAATTTACCGCTTATCAATTCTCTGAAACCATATAAACTAGTATGCAGTGAATAGGCCATTTTGTGTGCCACATCTACTTTAATTTCAGAAAGACGCTGACCATGCCACCACTTTTTTTATAACTCTGACCCACATCAAATTAGTTGCATGGATATTAGCGTTTTTAAAGCAGGAGGAGCTGCTTGCCTGTTTACATAATTCTTGAAACACTTGATTATGACCAGATTTGCCAGATTTCATAGACCAATCAAGGCGTTTAAATTGGCCCATGGGATGGAGAGCAGCAATCAGCTGTTATAATTTTTGTTGCAAAAGGATGGAATGAATGACAGGAAAACATGTTATGTAAGTGTACTGCAGCATTGTAAGTAGGCCCAAGAGGAGAAGAGATCTGAGAACAATACTAATTTGCAGTGCAGACTTGCGTGGATGCTACTTGGCCGACATGATGCCATGTCTGAGCGGATAATTAAATTTGCCGACATTAGGGACAGAACATTGCCCAGAAGCCCCTCCCCCCGAGAGACCAAAGGCCAGGCAGCCAGTCGAGACTGGCCTTGCCGCTGCCTGTTGCTCTCTTCTGTTTATTCTGTCGGTTGACACCTTGGTGTCTCTCAGGTCTTTTGCAGTACCAGTCTCCTATGTGCATGACACTGGGTCACCTAAGCCATCATAACCCAGAGGCCAGTGGCATACAGTGACAGTAACACTGGATGGCAGGGATGCCCAGCCCCAGATGGCCCAGCTGACCTTGGTAGCCCTCAGTCTGTTATGATCTGCAGTAGGTTACTTCAAGGAAACTGCATTTATTGGCCACTTTTCTCTTCTTTTCCTTTTCGTGCATTTGCAAGGTGCATTGGGAGATTATAAAAGCTCTGATATCAGTGGAAACTCATTTCAGTGCTTATGATTTCAATGCTAGTCTCTCAACTGCATCCTCCATTACCACTTGACAACCCTAAAGAGCCTCTAGGACCTTTCAGACACAGAACAGACCATTCTCAATCAAGTTCTCTCTCTCTCTCTCTCTCTCTCTCTCTGTGTTTGAGTAAAAAAATGTGAAACAAGGCAAGGCAGGCAGCCCAGAAGACACCATTACTGGCAGGGAAAAGGAAGCACAGCTGGCACAGCATGTCTTCTTATTGCTGCAAGTCTTTCAGTAAAAGGCACATGCTGGCAATCTCATTATATAGAACAGAGATTTAAGATGTCAAGAAAAATGTGAATGAGCCTGTGGATCGTCTCTCTCCCTCCCTTTCTTGGCTGTTATGTAATCTCTTTGAGTTAAACAAAACACACATATTATGACATTCCAGTTACAGGCTTTGCAATATCCTCCTCAAGTACAACTTGATTTTACGATCTCCTCAAGTTCACAATAACCACCTGCACCTGGTGTAGAATTGCAGTGTGTCCTTCATGAGGGACATTATGTGTTTATTATACTCCTCCTCTTGTGTCAGCTACTGAATTGCACATAAGCTATTAACATAAATAAAAATACATTCTGCATAATCAGGAAACAATTACTATATGCATACTCAGAGTTATATGACTAATGCTAAATCAACAGAACTGCAAATAGTAAGGTGCTGCACAGCATTTTACAATGCTTTGAGGACCTAATCCTGTCCTTGACTACAACAAGGCTAGGAGCAAATTCAGAGGATTTCCCTGTCAGAACAAAACATTTTTAAGTTTTTTTTAAAAAGGATTTCTAGGGATTTGAACAAAACCGCTCTAGGTGATCTTGAAACATAAATCCAGACCCTTATCTTTCATCCCAAAAAGTTATAATAACACCGTCTTAATGTTTTCGGCTTTTTTTTTACTTTTTAGAAAGCACCATGAATAGAAATCTGAAACAAGTATGATCAGTATTTGTCATACATTTATATCTTTACAAAACATTTCATTATTTCAGTCTGTAAAAAGGTACTGCATGTTTACATTGTAAGGTGTAACCGCTGTAAACACCTAAACTACTTTGCAAGCACCCTGGTAAAAGGTAGTATTATCAGTTTTGCCATGCATGCAGAGAGGAGAAGGACTGCATGACCTTGCCTTTAAATGACTACTTCTCCTTCAAAGAAGTGAAGGCATTCCTTAGAAACAAGTGTGTGTTTCCTAGAAAGATAAATTCATTACACTCTGCCTCAGTCCAATAAAAATTTCATATTTTCTAAGGTTGCTTTTCAGCTCATGTGCAAACACAATTTGTTCTCTGTAAAAAAAAAAAAAAACAAGAGGGAGAAAGAGAAAAAAGGCAACTCTGTGCATATTTCCCTCATGTAATAACATTACATGACATCACATGAGCACGTTTCAACAGTTCTCCTGTTCCTTGAAACCGACACAACCCACGACAGCATATAGGGTGTCAGGGAGAGCTATATCACAATGCAGTGCAGCATGGAGAGAGAATCTGCTTTCTTTTTTTCCTTTTTTGCTGATGTCCTGTTCTCTCTTGGAAGGAACACGTGCCTCGTGAGACAGACATGTGCCTTTTTGTAGTCAACGTGCCTGCCACCAAACACTGGCACTGACTCACAGACTCCAAGGTGACACCTGAGTGATGCTATACATAACACCTCCCTCAAAGAACAAGAATGTCAGCAGAGATAGACATATCGGAGGTCAATGTGGGTCCTTTATATACATAGCTCTTGCAGTAGGAATAGTGATCAAGGGACAAAAGGCTTGCCTGTCATTTCAGGATTCAATGAATGCTGCTAGATGACTGTCTGCATGCACTGTGCCAACAGATTTTTAAGTTACATCTGTCTTATGGCAAAACTTATTTAGTCAACTCCTGTGATATGATTTACAGCACCACAAATATAGAATGTCCATAGAAAAAGATGGTTTTTGTGTTTACATAAATCCAGCCATTGCCTTCTGCAATGACCTATTTTACCATCCAATCTTGGCTCACGCTTCTGATATGAGAGTATTTTTTATTACTTTTTGAGAAAATTCTTTTTTGCCAGTGATGATTTTTTTTAGAAAGCCAAGCAAGACTGGCAAAAAAGAAGCAATAACTCTTCTTTCCACACGTGAGCGTAAACACTCTGCAGTCAGGCTTCAGGTGGATGGCCAGACACGTGCCTGCATCCCACAGCAATCAGTGCGTCCCCACTCGTTAGCGGTCTGACTCTCTCTAATGTGAATCCAGCCTCAGATGACAACCTGAGAGATTTTGTTACTCTGAAAGATAGCAGACATTTATAAGTGCTCAGCAGCAGACCCCTGATATTGTCTTGTGGTGCAGGCGCTAATTGCTCGCAATGTGATGGGAAATGGGGAAACACCAGTAATGAGTTGCTTTAGAGGTGATGCAGTGCTGTTAGATTAGCAAACACAGCAGGACAAATATAACAGCAAGCTAAAAACACTAATCTTGCCTCCTGAGTTTCAAAACTACACCGATGTGACCACAAGTACCCAGTCTTTTTTTATTTTTTACATTGGTAGACATCCCAAATGTGCAAACAAATGTTTAAAACCACTGAAAAGGTGTCAGTTTCATGATATGGGACATTTAAAAGTGATAATGCCATCTACGGAAGTGGTAATGCCATCTATGGAAGGATGACAAAAAAAATTCGGTACAAACAAGAAAGTGTTCTGTCACATACTTCTCTTTATGAACTATAGGGCCATATCATTCGCATGAGCTTTCCTGTGACTCAGTCAGGTGTCAGCTGGTTTGACAAGTTTGCTTTCAGCTGGATATAGGCCTCCCTTCTCCCTTTACTGCCTTTTTAGGGACACTGTTGGACACAGCTATTCAGTATAGATTGCAGCAATTGCCTTGGAGCTGCAAAGGCCTACAGCAGATTTGTTTTCTTGTCTTACTGTCTTCATGTGCTGGAGATCTTAGAGCCGGTGGTTCATTTGGCTGGCTCACACCCAGGCACTGGGCACGCTCCTCACCACGCGACCCTCCACACTCGGTGCACGCCAGTGCCAGAGGTGATCCGTGCTGAGGCTAACCACAGCCACTCAATTGCTAACCGTCGCTAAGCGTAGCTAAAGTGTCACTGTTGGCATGCCCAGTTATCCACTCCACCTTGTTGTTGCTAGGTTGCGGCACACTGGCGTCTCATGGTAAGTTGGCACCACGCTGCCCGTGCTGCTCCTCAGGTGCTCCTCAGGGACTCCTCAGACTCAGACAGTCCACATCAGCTCACCGTGTCCTGACTCTTTACCTGTATGACTGCAGACAGGAAATCCAATAACCGTCTTGTCATGTGTGATGTCTCTATGCAAAGCTATAGGCCTACAGCAACTAGACTGCACTAGTCATTAAAAGTGTATGAAGTTGATCATGAATTTGGTTCTTTGCTTTTCATAATTCTTGTCAGTGCAACTAGACTCCCTAATGGTGCAAGAAAGATGGATTTTATATACAGATAGTCAAAATCCACATCAAAAAGTATGAAACCTGGACGTGGACAACTGCAAATGTTGACTTTCACTAAGACTAAACTAGTGTCTATGAGTTACTAATGTTTACTAATGCAGCTAATGAAAACACAATATCTCATCAGGTTTAAACAGCACTATCACCTTCCACATGTAGTAAATGTCTTTCTTGATTGTCTGCACATGTAACCAGCAGAACAGCTGAAATTTATCTCACTGCACAACCTATTTTCTCTGAGTTAACAATGCTCTGTTATCAATCAAAACTAAGTTCGACTTCAGTGATTCAATTATGGCTTCATTGCAGATTTGATTTGATTTGTTATCTCAGTCAGCTTCACTCTCTCCTTGCCTGCATGGCCACTCAACTTTCAATTGTGCAAAAAAATAGCATTTGCGACCAGCCAGACACAGGTAATTATGTGCATGGTACACTACTGCACCTGTCTAAGTTCTCAGTGACCTCCCTGTCTGGATCGTATCTGTTAGCAAGAGTGGCTAATTAGCATGAATGGTATGATGCCTTCAGTACCTGGAACTTAGCCATAGGACACTTCACAGAGGCCCTCCTGAGGCCTGTCATTTCTGCTATATACAGTAACAGCCATTCTATCTCTGCTGGGTCTCTATGGGGCAGAGACCCCATGTAACTCAAACTGCCAAAAAGCTTTTGCCAGCTGGCAGGATAAAGCTGCAACCCTATCTGATAGGTTCACAGCCCGATGAGGAGCTGGCCTTGGGATACACTCAACCACGTAAGCCTTTGAGTCCAAGGTGTGGAGAGAGTAAAAGAGAGAGAGAGAGGGGTGGGGAGTGGATTTTGTTGAAAAAAGACTTTAGTATGGGTGAAACAAAATTTTCATTTGCATTTAGTAAGTGAGGTACAGGTTAGTGATGAGGCACTGCTGTACTGCTGCAACACCCAACATACATACACACACACACATTTACACATATTTACACATATTTAGACAATCAAATAAACTGATCTATCAAACTATTTAAAAAGAAAAATTAGCCTTTAACTACATCTATAATTACCTGGAGTTTGCCGTTTCTTACCACCTCTAAACAATTATGATGACATTATGTTGCATCTGCAGTGAGATACCATGTAGAGATGATGATCTGATGATGATCACTCTCAGATCATGTTAAGCTTACCACTGTGTAGACTGAAAGGCAGAGCCAGATGGCTTGCTTTGTTAGCAAGAGGTTAAATGCCCTGTTAGAGTATTACTAAAGTTAAGTACCCTATAGCTCTCTGGGGTTTACACAGGCCTGTTTTCTGTGAAGAATACTAGCGTGCATTATGAATTGGTTGAATGTATGAGAGCACAGTGAAGTGTAAGTAGGCCAGAGAGTTATGGGCAACAGCGTTCAAAAGGACAGGTTTGCTAGTGAACTTCTCATATGCAAAGCAGAAAATACGTCCATAATTGACGGGGGTAGAGTTTTTTGTCTAAATCTCCATGAATTTGAAACAAAGCTCTGAACCACTCTGAAACACACATAGCCACCCATCACATTATTTAAATTACAGTTGTAATTTGTGCAAACTCAAATCATTTTCTGGATTTGTGTATATATATGCATTAAAACTTTCATGTTGCTCTTAATTAATCAGCATTAGGCTGTAATAAGTACAATGGTGGACTATACAGTAAGAGCTCCTTCATTGTTAGGTCTCTCTCCGATTTTCCCACGGGACTGAAGCGGCTGTGGCTTAGCTGGAAAGAACTGGTCAGACAGAAAGAAGTTGAAAGAAAGGCCAGGCTGAGCCACACGCCATTGACCTAATTTCTGTACCGCCTGGGGGGATGGGTGTATCAGAGGGATCGATCTGACTGTGTGCTGACGCCACCATCCACAAAAGGGATAAAAAAGAGGACAAATAAGTCCTTAATCTGGGCAAGGGAACTGTGCATTTTCTTAAATGACCCAAGGGCAGCGACAGGCAAACGGCCTCCTCAGGGAGTTTTGGCAGCAGATGCGATAGGTGATGTCAGGTGAAAGGGAGGGTCATGGCCCCCTACTAGGTAGCTGGCCAGCAGGTACATTTTCTTTGTTTAGTCATGATCAACCAAGGTGGAGTGTCATGGAAAGGTTAGAACACACTGAAAGGGAAAAAATACACAATAAAAAATGAAAGGTTTATTGGCACCCATATAAAGATTTTATTATATTTTTCCAAAAAAGGAGAATGAGATTCAAATAGTTAATTCACAAAGAAACCAACAATTAGAAAAAAAGAAAACAATTCAAACCTTGGAGCATCTAGACCCTGCAAATCCTGCCTAGTAGATGGCAGGACTGGAGTCTAAACCCAGTAGAGATGGACCGGGACCAAAGTGGTAATGTTGTGGAGGAAGATCAAGATCACTGCACCTGCAAGCTAAGTAGACACTGATGATTGGTCAGGAGTAATAAAAAAAAAAATGGTTACGGACTGCGAACGCATTGATTGCTGTGTGAATGAGGCCTTACAGTTTGTCTCTTTTGGTGGACTAAAGTGTTATTAAAAAAAATAAAAACATGTCACAATTACTAGCAAACCTGTTTAATTATTTGTAAAGCCTCTCTATGACAATAAATTAGCTCTTTGTCCACTCCAGTATACAGTTGGATAATACAGAGCAGGGGATCTAAGATCCTTTCTTTTTACAGAAGATCATCTCCTGCACATTCACCTCTTAGGCTCAATCCACTGGTCTTATATGGTGTTTAGGCCAGGGAACTGAAGTACACATGACAGAACTTGATTTTAAACCATTTCTACATTGATCTGGATCTTCATTTTGGATCATTGACCTGCTGAATGATTAAATCATGATCAGATCCTTTAGAGTGACAATTTCCCAGAACATTATAGGCCCTCCAACATATGGCATAGGGGTTTAATCGGTATAGCCATTCTTCTGTGTAAGTCAAACATGACAAAAAAGGCCTTTTCCTGGCATTTTTGCAAATAATATGGTAGCAATGAGGTCATTTCTGATGTGTTTTTAGACTAAGGTGACCAGACCTCTGAGATGAAAATCGGGGACATTTCCCTGAAATCCCTGAAAATCAGGGACAAAGTGTGTTTTACCAGGGACAGACCACCAAAATTGGGGACTGTTCTTTGCAATCGGAATCGTCTGGTCACCCTATTTTAGAACCCAAGAAGCCACTTATCTGTACCTTTCCAACAGTAATCTTTGGTATCTTTTTATCACTTTTTTCCAACCGTGATCCACGATATCTTTTTGTCGCTTTGGTAGCTTTTAGCAGGAACACTCTTACTCCCCATCTAGTTCAGTTCTCTAGGCTGGAGAGAGAGAAAGAGAAAGAGACTAAGGGAGAGTATGCATTGCCTGGCAAGTAGGTTGTGACAGGCAGGGTAGCAGTTTGGCGATGGGATGAGGCTCCTGTGCGCATGGATGGCAGTCTGGTAATAGGCATAATGAGCAGGAGAGAGAGGATAAGGGGCTGGAGATTAGTTGTCGCCCAGTGGTAGGACTTTGCTTTAGCCTGCATTATGGACAGGGAGGGTGGATGGAAATAGACAGAGGAGAAGTGGGGCATTCGCTGAGCACCCAGTCCATTAAACTGCAAGGATGATCTGATACACACACTGAGACACAACTACATACACACACTCACATCACACATTGTGAAATTCAAGGGTGTAGAACATGGCTGCAGAAGTATGAGTTGTTGCACTTATTGACAGAGTTAGTATATACCGCTGCTTGTTGAGGAAACAAAGTATGCAGCCATGCAGTGTCTATAGACAAATACTAGAAAAATAGGCTGTTCCATCTACAATGTTTTCAGATGCCATGTTTTATTTTAGCTTATCACCAAGGCATTGAATGAAGTAATGAGTAATGGAAACCTCTAAAAGCCCTTGGAGTCCAAACCCACCTCTATTGTACTAATGGCCAATTTGAAATGGGACAACCAAAGCTGATGAAGTACAGTAAAGTTGATGAAGTTGGAAGTAGGCCTAAGGTTTGCATGAAACTGTGGACCTATTTGAAAATCACTCGCTCAGATTACTCCCCCCCACCCCATTCAGTGTCAATCCTTCTCTTTTCACATTTGTCAGTGTCTGACCTCCAGACACAGAGATCTCCTTTTCTCCTTTATTTTATCGCTATTAAGCAAGTGAAACTGAACCTTCAGCAAAGCTCCCTTTAATCCCGGAATTCATGGCTCCACGCTTCAATTAAGATCAACCTAACCCCTGCTGCCCAGCAGCCTCTCTTCCACCCTGCCTCTACACTTCCCTTTCTTGTGACAGGATGCTGACTTCAAAGGCAATCACTGTGTTGTATATGTGCATTTTTCACACTAATTCTTTCCACTTCCTGTGCTTGTGAAAATGCAACAAAGGTACTTTTGAATGTTGGGGTTTGAAATGACATGCTCCTGGGTTTGAGCTACCAGTTTGGGCTTGTGCACTGGGGCTTCTTTGGAGAGGTGCTGGTGGTGGTGGTGGAGCTGTGAGGTGGGGTATATAAAAATGGCATTTTTTTTGTTGGAAGCTGTAACTGAGCTCAGTTGATAAAAGAAGCCCCTTTTAGAAGCTTTAGCCCATAGTGTATTGAGTTTCCCAGGCTTAAGAGCCAAGACCTAAATTATTTAGCCACGCAATCCCAGCACTAGGCGGCTCATGCTAGCATATCAGCCCTCTAAGCCGTGTGGAAGTTTCACCTCAAGTGGTACAGGTCACCATGCTTCTGTTACAGCCACGAAGACCTGAAAACTGCCTGTAAGCTCATATGACCCCCCTAAATTGGGCTGGAGAAAAAAGTCTGCTTTGTATCTGGTTATTTAAGACCAGAAATAAATGCTACTTTTTTAAGCGGGGTAAGATTTATAGCTCTTTCTTACTTACCTTAGGGGAAAAAAGCTACTTGGCAAAACCAAGGTTGGCTGAATGTAGAAGCATGCTAAAAAAGAAATAGATTCTATCCTCAGCACGAGTGTGATAGTGTTGGGTAATGGGTTCAGACTACACTCATCACCTGGTTTAATGTTGCAGTGTTTGCCACACATGCTACCTTGACACAATTTAGTGAGAGGGTTTGACGTACCTCCTCTATCTCTCTTCCATCCATGCTGAAAATGAAAACTCTTTAGTTGTCCTAAAAACCCAGTCAGATGGCCTGAAATGAATCAGGTGAATTAATGTTCAACAACTGTTCCCAATTAAATGAAAAATGTAATTATCTCTAATTTGTTGTTTTACTCTGATCATCTGGAACAAACAGATTAAAATTAAGCACCTATTTTTCAAGAGCAAAAAAGGGCCAGATGCATGCACACAAAGCATGTTCTACAGTTACAGGCAATAACATTTCAATGATGAACCAACCTATTCACACACACAGAGTGATGAGGTGAATCATCATGGGAAATGGACAAGCACATTCTTGTGAAATAGCAATGATTGAGCAAATAGGAAACCCAAATTGGAAAAAAAAATTAATTAAATCAAATTAACTTCTTGAATACCATCTGTGCTCACTGTTTCTCTGATGTCAAACTGGAGAACGGTGTCACAAATGGAACTACTCTCAGCGAGCAGTTCTCTTCGGTCTCCATTTCACAGCTTTTCAGAAGAAGGTGTTTGTGTGTGAGCATGTGCATGTGTGTATTTGTGAGGCTTATACATCTTTACAAACAAAGAGCATAAAGAAGGACAGCATGCATAGTCTGCCTTGTGCTGCATTTGTGACCATGACCCACTGCAGAGCATTATAATCTGTCCTTTAATGAGTCAGCATGTGGTGTTCCAAGGTTGTTGAAGACCATTTGTGTACTCTTTACACAATTGTATTTTAATTTTCATCATCATCATCATCATCATTGAACACAAGAGACAGGAGTACTATCCCAGAGGGATAATCGAACACAAGAGACAGGAGTACTATCCCATAAGTGAGGAGCACACAATCTACCTGTTATATGAACATCATCATCATGTAACATTAGCTGTATTTATAGCTCCTGTTTCTTTTGCAATATTCCAGTGCTATACTGGGTAAGATGGGGAAACACACACACACACACATGCACACACACACACACACACACACACACACACACACCAGTTTCAAACCCCACCCTAGCTCCCTGCTGTTCAAATCTCATATCAGGAAATTAGCTGTCCCTTATTGCAGAAGAGGAGGCCTCCAAAATAGAAAAGACCAGACTGAGAATGAGGGCAGGATTCTATTTTTTTTGTTATTATTATTTTGCAGTGGTTCTCATTTTGATGTACACCTGCTGATTGATGATGCAGAGGCAGGCTGACAGAGGAACAACAAAGCACATAATGTGTGTGTGAATGTAGGTCATCATCAAGGGGAAATGTGTGTCAGTGTGTGAAGAACGTGAGAGAGCAATTTCACAGCACCCTCCGAAGTCTGAGCGAGGGGGAGGAATAAGAGGCAGATGGAGAGAAAAAAGAGAGGTGCAGCACAAGGAAATGTATGTATTATAACTATAATGAGAGAGAAAGAAAAAGGGACAGAGCAGAGAAGAAGCAATGGAGAGAGCCAAACAAACATTCTGAAACGCAGAGCTTCTGATTGATTCGCATCTTATTATTCCAGAGCTGTGATTTGTCAAGAGATGTGATCTTGAATTATTAATCCATAAGTAGCGCTGTGGCTCAAATCATATGACTTCAGCCACAATACTTGTTTGGTGGGCATGCTTATCCACACAACATTAAGACAGGTACCCAAAGGGGAAGGGGAAGGGAACTATTGTTTTAGGACACAGCCCATAGTCAACAAAATTTCACATATTATGCATGAAAGTTACACTCATTCTGAAAAAGAAAGGCACAAAAATATTGGTAATTTCTCTGACTGTGATAGTATGATATTTATTTATTGTTGAATTTCTGGAAAATAATAATAAAAAAATAGCTTTGTAAAATTATCACTGTCCCACAGCTTTTCCTGACTTGAAATAAAATTTTACGACTACTACACTATTACTAACTTACTAACTACATTTCATATACCTGAACAAGAGCATTTTGTTGAGATGTCATATAAGAAAATCTAAGAGCGAACATATAAGCCATACTTTTATTCCCTGCACCTGGCCTTTGAAATTGTACTGTACTGTATGACGCATATTAATTCAATTCACAAGGTAATGTAATATTGCGACAGGCCAACCGGATACAAATCACTCATATATAACAGCAGCTGTAAGAGTCTAATAAGCAGAGTAGGATTCTCATTTTGTCTGTCAAATGGTGCAAAGATTTCCCAAGCCTAGTGAATCATCAAGTGACAATGTGCCAACCTAATGGGGGCCCCTACTCAATGACATCATGAGCAAGTAATAGAGGTCACGCCTCTGAGAGGCTGCCACCTACAATCAGCCCCTGATGACAGTAACCATGGCGAGGAAGAAGAGCGCAGGTTAGGAGAGGGATTGCTCTCTCACGCACAGTTGTTTCTCCAAATTTGTTGACAACTGTGTTACCTATCCAAGCTTGGCTGGCCTTTTGGAGAGACTCTAACATTCAGAAATACTTACAGAATCTATACTCTGCTCTGAATTACCTTGATTTGTTTATCTGAAAGTTAGTAGCATTTCCTGGAATTCTGTTTTCTGATTGGCTGATAGTGTGTGTTAATGCACTCCAATGAAGTTGATCTGGTGAAATCAACAATGAAATAGATCTGATAAAATATTCTATCATTGTTGCATATCAATGTTGTATTGAATGGTAACTAAAACAACCACAGTAAACATTGGTGGAACTTGCCAGCAACAATGAAATCAACTGTTACTGGTGATAACCACAGTTGTTAGTAAAAAAAAAAGTAGTACATCAACTGAACAGGTGTCGCATGAGCTGCAACAGCCTACAAGGTGTCCTGTTATACGGAATTAAAGAACTTGGCAGAGGGAACTCCACTCCGCGTTGGCATTGAGAAATCCTTTGCCTCCACCTCATTGATTAATTCTGTATAACAGCACACCTCATAGGCCATTATCCCTTAGTAAACATGTACTAAATATCCAACAGTTCAAAATGGATGGTACTATATCTATCTGTCTGGGATAACAAACCTATCATTCCATTTGGCCTGTGTCATCTCCTTGAGTGAAAATATTTGGATCATTTCAATCTGGTAGAGCTTGTACCAGTTGTTCTCTCTCACTAAAGGGAGTGGCAGATGGATCAACAACACCTGTTGCAGACTAATCCTGTTGGCTCAATCTGTGTGCTGAATATGTGTGTGTGTGTGTGTGTGTGTGTGTGTGTGTGTGTGTGTGTGTGTGTTTATGTGTGTATGTGGGCTTTGTGTTAGGAATATTCTTCATGCATGAAGTGTGCCCTTTAAGCTAATAGCTGCAAGGCACGTGGAGAGATTGAGCCATGCACAAGGGGTGGGGAGACAGGGGGCAAAACTGCGGCTGTGCTCCTCAAGCTGCTCCCAGTAAGACCCAATCTGTCAGGAGAAGTGATTAAATTCTTACAGTACACAAGTGCATACACATTAGAGATGAATAACCACTCACACACAAGTGTCCACTTAGATGAATACATAAGTGTGTTCTTCTGATCCACTAAAATCTTCTAAACTGATCAAGGTGAAACATTTTCCCATACCATGCACACTGATTGGCCCAGTCGTAAGTCAAACAGCTGACCCCGTCACAGCTGTCTCTGTCGCCAAGCAGAAAGGGAGGAGCTGACTGGAAACAGTGGGCTGAATACCAACAGGCTGAGTCTTAACAGAGTTAAGGAGTTCAGTTCTCTGCAGGTCTGTCAGGGGGATCCCACTTTAATAGAGAGGGTGTCTGTGGGAGAGAGAGAGAGACAGAGGGGGGGATATGGGGGAGCATTGATTTTCCTATTTCAAACTGAACGGGTCTCCTGTGGCTGTGCACAATATCGATTGGCTGTGTGTCCCACTGACTGTCAAAACACGACTGCCAAGCAGCCCCTACAGTACACTACCCAGAATCAACTGCGGCAGCTCACTGGTGGGGAAGATTAAACACATTACTGTCTTCCTCCTTCCAGCACTCCTGCAGACAAACATTACCCAGCAATGATCGATTCTTCATCATCATAACCCATGAGCCTGTCTCAGTGTAAGATGGCTCAGGACTGAGCGTTTCATGTGTTAGGTGGCCTTACAGGAGGACACCTGTCTGCAATCAACACCCAAAAGTGCTCTGAGAAGCGCCCTGGCTTTGGTCCGCTCGGTTAAGTGATACTGAGTAAGAGGAGCACAGTGTGGTCAGGCTGCTGCAGTGCAGTGTGTCTGATAACTCTGAATGGAGCCCAGTGGTCTCACTCAGCACTGACCCCAGGTCTACTGAGCCAAAGCCAGACTGGCAGAAAGAAGGCATGAAGTGCTGGTGCAGTCACAGCCATGGCCCATGGGATAAGAGCAGCACGCTGTGTGCAAGACTGTGCTGCCCCTGGCCTCATGGCACAACAGAGGATGGATTGTGTGCTTAGTGGAGTCTTGTGTGTGTGTGTGTGTGTGTGTGTGTGTGTGTGTGAGTGAGTTAATGAGAGAGAGAGAGAAAGAGAGAGAGAGAACGTTCATTTTAACATTAACATTTTTCCATTCCCCCTACACTTGAAACAGTACAAAAATGATGACTCATTTTTAATTGCTATGAGATGTGAGTTTAGCCCAACTACTAATATCTCTGCACATTAATCAATCGTGAACAACCTTCACATGTCAACTGTCATTTGAGGTTAGCATTTGCAGACACCAAAACACACACACACAAACAAACACACACACACACGCGCACAGTTGCACGCACACACACACAAACAGATGAGAGTGTTTTCACCCACAAGCACTTAGCAATTATCTAGTGTGTTCATCACTGTGTAAAGAGACAGCACACGTGAGTGGAAATCACATACTCTCAATGTCGATCAATGTCAGAGTTCTGGGAACACCAAAAAACAGGCCTGCTTAGTTCGCTCCTATTAACATCAGGATTGCTGATGATTGGGGGCCTTTAGTCTTCCACTGCACTGATAATTCACATCACTAATCACATTTCTCTATTAGTTTTAAGCACATAATGGCCTTGATTAATGTGCATCATTAGGCCATTTCTCCTTTATAATAATTCTGTCAAGTCAATGAACATTACTGACTGTTTATTATGAATAATGTGTGAATATACATTATATTTCCAGCCACAGGTGTGTGTTGAAAGGTGAGATTGGGATAAATAGTTTGTTATGCATCCTTCTTCAAAGCCCACCATTGCATTTAGGTACAGTGTCAAAATAACACACAGAAACAAACAAAAACACGGTGTTCCCATTCCCTTTCATCTGAGCCCAGAACAAAACAGTCACTACAACAGAGCGAACTCACTCTCTGCTCGAGCAGAATTGTATTAGTAGGACAGCTCAGAGCATCTCAGTTTCACTCCACATCCACGACCGGCGAACAACACCAGCTGCACTGCTGTTGTCCTCTGGACTGCAGCTGTTGTGCTGAAGTGGGCAGCTGAAAACATACAGCCACAACAGTTTGGTCCACTGTTCCACTAATCTGATGGTAAGGGGACAACATTTATGGCAGCAATCTACTTGCAAATGTACTATCCTAGTTGCAGTTAGAAATGCTGTGCAGATGCCATCAGCAAAAAGCAATAACATCTGAGTGGATTCCATCCATGGTGAACAGGCACAGAGGTGACTGATTGACACAACTCATTATGAGGCTAGCGTGACACGGCTTATTGGCTTAGCCCGTTGGCCTGCTGTACTAAAGATTTTTTTAAAAAAAGAACAACCGAAATGTCAAAAGTAGAGCGGTGGGGTGTATTGAGTTCAGATGAAACAGCCTGATGTCGCGCTTGCGCTTGCCTCCAAAAGGCTTGTCAATCCAGTTTCATACCTGACCATTTTTTGTCTATGGGCATGGATTTCATCTAGGTCTATTGAGCTCCATCCTTGGACTCTGAATGGTGTTTGGAGTGGACCTAATTTTCAGGTGTCGATTTCTTTACAAGTGGACACAATGAGTACTGTTATCATTATCATTATCACCCATTTGAAAACTTAGCAAAGATGGTTCTGGAGAATAAATTCCTCTTTGGGCGAACCATCCCAAATGCACATTCTATGCTCACACCATCAGAGGATGGGGTACCAAAACCAGTCAAGGACATGAATGTTTGTATCACATGGATACATCCTGTGCTTGACCAAAAAATGTCTCTGTCATTGTTTAGGTTCAAAAACAGACCATTTCCATTTCAAAGCGCCATACAAATGCAGGAGATGAATTAGCCAGGCAGGTTCCAAACAAACTTCCACTTCCGCGACTGATCACTAGTCATCGACTGGTCATTCACTTGTCTATTCAGAGGTGTCATGTGGACCCAACACTTTGGCTAATGGGCTGCAACGTGAGTGATGAGGATGGGAAAAGAGGCGTCACGTCCGAGCGCGTGCCCAGCGGAGAAGAAACGGAGAGATGCTGGGTCCCACTCACCCACACGCTGGATGTGTTTATTCCCCAATTACTGACTCACTCCAGTAACAACATATGCGCTCACCCACGAGGCGAGCATCTGGGAGGGGAGCAATGTCTTTGTGTTCGGCCACTACTGTTCCTGTTGGTGTGTGTGGTAATTATATTCCACAGCGAGTGAATAACAGCGAGAGCGGAGACAGGCCCCCTCGAGGTTGCACGGGATGAGAGGGGAAGCAGGCCCACAGACACAGGAGACTGGCACAGCACGGGGCAGCCTAGAGCCATGACGTGGCATAGTAACATCGGCGTTAGCAGCTAGGAGAGGAATATTTGAGACTGATGCCACTGTAATCCTGACTACGCAAACCACGGACAGACATACACTGTAGCCACTGCTTTTTCCGCTGAGGCTTTGCAAAAGGAAAAGTCCTATGAAGTCCTATATTGCTCAGCTTACAGAGCTCAAGAAGTGAGAAAAATGTGATGAGTTCACAGTGGATGACCTCAATCATGACTTCTATAGCATCTAAGCAGGGTTGTGTGGGTGTAGGCTATATTTTCATTTTAGTATGACGCATGCTTAGTGCAACAATGGTGTTTTCCATGCCAATATCCATAAAGAAGGTGGATTCTATCAGTTGATGATATGCATAGAAAACATACACCACAGACACACACATAGGAATACTTTTCAGCATGTGGCCCTTAGAATCTTATAAAACCAAAATAATACATGGGTTAAATCTCAAGATAGGCTTCCTGTTCACTGGACACTGCTTGACTGACATTTTTTTAACTCTGTGTTAACATGTATAACTCTGTATAATTTCTATAACTCTGCATGAGATCTGTCATAACACCTAAAGAGGATGACACCATAAAAAACACCCTATCTAAGTTTCAAGAGTATCAAGAGAGACGAAGAGAGAGCAGACCTCATTTCCTCATGTGAGGGCAGATTAACCTGACTGACGCAGTGGGGAGACGGATATCACATAGACCACTGCTCTTAACACCCCGTCTATAGCTACAGGGAGCTCTATTCTTTTGGCTGGCTCATATAGGCCTGCCATGCAGCTGTCTCAAGGGTATGATTGACTGGAGGCCATAATTTGGTCCATGAGATATTTGAAGAACAGGGATGGGTTAATGACCAACCCAGACAGTGATATTGACCTACATATAGTACATTATATCTGCAGATTATTTCTACTTTTCAATTCAAAGCAGTTGAAAGTGACCGATGGCACAAATGACCACGCAGAGCTTCACGCCGCCATGCGCTTTGTTATTAAAACCTACTTTTGCAATTTGTCAGCAGTGGTGTTACACATCTTATATCCTTATTATGTGGCTCCTCCAAGTGGTGCTGAGTGTTCAGCTGACCCTAAGGTCCCCCTCAACATTCAGAGGTCAAATAAATCTGTAATGATCGCTGACAATGGTGACAGCGTTTGTGCTTGTAAATCTGGCTGTTCAGGCTGTTCACTGTCCACTAGTGATGAAACTTTATTGAAAGTGACAACAGAGATACTTCATGAGCAGAATGTTTGTTTCAAGTTTGTTCTGTCTGTGTGGCAGTGAAAACTGGTCAAGATTGGAAAATGAGTCCCTTCAGGACAAAGACCAAGAGAAGTGATAAGAGGGACAGGAGAGCACTCAGTGACCTAAAGTCTGTCAATTTTTGACAAAAAATTTTCACAGAATTTCATGGCTTCAATGGATTGTTTGACAAAACTGAAGTCCTAATGCTGTACGCTGCTCCCCTTCAGCAGGCCTGGATGTGCTGACAGAAACCTGAGGAGTGACTAGGTATCAAATATAAGAAAGCTTTTGTTCAGTGCAAATGGAAATGTGTGTTTTGAACCGATATATTTGCCTATAATTCCTGTTCTCTGTGCACAAATGCTGTCTTTCAGAAGTGGCAATTTATGAGCAGTGATTGAATTAGCATTCTTCCTCTTGTATTTTGACAGCTGTTTTTACCTACAGTAACATTAAGTCTTAGGTCTGAGTTGCTTTCTACAGCTCTATGTCATTACTCCTCAGCCATTATGAATGTCTACCTCACAGCCGACACACAGTCATCAGGATGCAGTCTGGCTGGTACTGATATGCCTTGAATCTTCCTTTAACAGAGCACTAAAAACTCTTCTAGTAGCATAGATTGTGCTGCAAATCTTTGAGGGCAAAATGACAGAAAAAAGAAATAGTCATAGGAAAGCTTTTCCAGATTGCTACTCCTACTGGACTGTACTTAGTACAGAACGGTTTATCACAGTGCTAGTATGTGGGTGTGAGTCATTCTTGTGGAGTTGTATGTGTGTATGTGTGTGTGTGTGAGAGAGAGAGAGAGAGAGAAAGAGAGAGAGAGATGGGATGGATGTGGCATGCGGTCCATTAAGCCATTATCACTTGAAGTTGACTCTGTGTGGTAAGGTGACTTATGGACTTTTTTCCTTGACAAGGAACTTCCCACTGCCTGTACCTGTGCTGTATGGCAGGCATAAGATGAAACCTATTGCAGCTGTTACTGTTCAGCAACCTGAAACCCATGAAATACAGTTAGGGGTGGAAAGTCAGCTGAACAATGAGTGCTCAACATTTTCCAGTGAAATGTGTGAAATACAAAGACAGAGGGACCAAACACCAGCCTCCCATGGCTGCTATAAAGGTGACTGATTGCCCATAGAATGGGGAGTTGGAATTGAAATCTGTGCTAACTGTCACACACTTCCTCAAGCCCCTGCTAAAGCCCCGTCTCCTGATCAGGTGACAAGTACCGTCAGTGTCGCTGTTGATCAGAACCGTTCTTCCTGCCAAGATGGGAACAGTCGGAACAGGCTGTTGAGGTCCTCGGAACGAGCCTCGAAAAAAAATCCTAACTCTGCCTCCCGTGCACAATAACAGCTGTCAATTCCTATTCTGCTGTGACCTGGGTGAAATTAGGGGCACGTGTGTGTGTGTATGTGTATTCCAAAGGCCTGGGTTTTGATCGCCCTATAATCAGCCCCATCCAAACAGGGAGACAGCAACTCACCAGGGAGCCACGTTAAGAAAAGCACAAAGGCTGTACTCTTGCTGCACTCTGAGTAGGATAATCATAGCTTTTTTATCCCCAGTCAAACTTCAAGAAAAAAAGAAGACTGTTCAGGACTTTGTAAGTGGTTCAGAGAGTTGTGCTGATGGTCTGAGGTTGTTAAATTGACTGCTGCCTCAACATTAATTATGAGCCCCCTCCACCCATAGAGAAATATGCACTTGTTCTTCTGGAGTATTGCCTGAGGGACTTAAGCTAACCGAACAGAAGACTGTCTGTCTCCCGCTCTTTCTTGCTCATCCAGAGACAGAAGTATTAACAAGGAGAGATGATGCTTTTGCACCAATATGTTGTATGTGCATTTACTGCAGCCGAGTGATTTTAATTTAATTACACTGGCACATCACTTGAAAATTGAATTTGAGGCCCACAATGCCTCACTTCTTTTCATCTGGCCTTTATCCAGAGAGATCTCTCAACTTCAGAGCATTTGACATGCATAATTGACTTTCACAAGGCCGCATTGTAATGTGTTTTTCTCGAGGTTTAATTGTTTGGACTCAAATACCCTCGGGAAGAGAGAGAGAGAGACATACTGTTGTCGTCTGATGCTGATACATGCCCGATAATCATCATCTGGATCATGTCACTATGAATCTAGAGTCTGAATGCAGTCAGGCACAACAAAGGAGTAAAGGGCAGTCAGATGTCCCCTCCACAGCCCTGCTTGCCCTACCCACCATTACAAAATCAACTTAACAGCTTCTACAAGTCGACTATTGTTAAATAGCAAGTAGACTATTGTTAAATCAAAGAATCGCTTTGTAATTAAGTATATAATTAACACAATAAGCCTGACTTATCGCATGTGGCTTTCATATACGTCCATCAATCTGTACTGCATACTCTCAAAGGACCTCTAGAATTCAGAACACTTTCAGACCAGTGACAACAGCTCATCTTTCCAGTTATTAACATGCCACTCAGGCACTGACGCAGATATTGCAAAAAGAACTCACTCATGCTGCTCAGAACTCCAGGAGCCCAGGCAATAAGTGCTACTTATACTTATGCAACACATTACTCTTTTGCACACTTCAAGCCAAATCAGCACTGGGTCAAAGCTCTTATTGTACAGCCTGAATGTATAGCTGTCAGGTGATTTGTCTATAGGAGTCAGTTGACTGAACCAGACCACTGGAGCTGCCACTTCACCTATGGAAGAATGGGAGCACAGAGAACGTGGAGATAGGACTATGTAGGAGTGAGCCAGGCCATTTGTTGTGTGTGTCACTCATAATGAACGGGGTTAAATCAAGGTCATGTCAGAGTAAATTTGAATTTAAATATATTTTTTTCCATGTTTAATTTGACTTCCTTTCATTTTTTATATGTCAAATTGCTACAGTATGCGTAAACTATTACAGAAGTCTAGCTTATTCTTTCTTAAATATTTCCTCTCACTTCACCTATGTGTGTCCATGATAACAGAGACTAAGGTAAAGGTAGGTGGTCAGATCAATAAGTTCTCAGAATTTCAAATGGCAATTTATTCACAACTTCTTTTCATAAACATAACTTTTTTCATGTGAACACATGGAAATCTGGATTGTTTAATTTCCAAATAAATATATAGGCCATGTCTCTTTAGAAGCTATTATGCTGATGATGCAGCGAGTTATGCCATTTATCTTTGTAGAACAAACAGGAAAACCATGACGCATGAGACCCTCCATGGCAGGGGACTCAAAGGTGCAGTCTTAAAAGGGAGGTTGCAGGGGATTGACAAGGGGAGAAATAGGCCACAGAGTTTCACAATTATCTGGGTCAGTGCCAGTGACACCTGCACGTCTCTCACACAGATGTCCGTGAGTAGCCACGTCTCCATGGGAGGACCACCTGTCGTTAGACAAAGAGAGAGACACAAAAAGTACCTTTATCCAAGTCCGCATGGGGGTTGTGGGCCAGTTGGAGGGGGCATGGAAGGGGTGGTGGTGGTCGGGGCAGGTGAGGTGGGAGGAGGGGGTGAATTACATCCATCTCTGAGGGACGTCAGCGGTCCAGCCTTGGAAATGTCATGTGTGACGCGCTCTGGCTGATTAAATTAATTCTTGGCCGCTGTTTGGAAGTAGCTTGGCTGAATGATGCTGTCACTGTTTTCCAATGGCTAGGGGGCAATGCTAGAGATGGGGGGGGGGGGGGGTTAGAGAGAGAGATGGGGGAGGGGGGGTGCTAGGGAAATGGAGATGGTTGGTCACAGTCATATACTAGATGAGGATCTATGAAATCAAAGCACGGATCTTCAGGTCTGACCTACATTTTCACAACCCCCCTCTATAAAGGCTCTCTTCACTGAGGAACTGGGTTGAAATCCATATGTGTTGTTGTCCTCTTCATTTAACAAAGATGACTTCAGTCATTTGACCAGATGAGTTCAGAAGAACACAGACCCAAATATTGCCTCAGTTTTTGGTATTCCTTGAACTTTCTTTTTTTAATAATAAGATACTTGCCCAGTTTTGTTTCACATCAAGAAACTGCAATCATTCAGTAATTTTGAGGACAACCCTCCACCTGAGGTCAGAGAGCTATGACTAAGCTGATAGGTTTAGTAATTTAGTCTTCATGACTGCAGTTGAGTCCAATTATTGTCTTGCTCTTTATCTATCTTGCAAAAATACCTCAAATTTGTGGAAAAGAGGTCAATGTTAATGGCCCTTTATGAAAGTTATGAAACGAGAGCAGAGAATACGGATAATTGACTATAAAAGGATTATACAAGGCCTTTTGAAGACAATGATGAAAGATGATTACATCCATTACATCCATGCACAACTAGAAATGATCACACACAAAAAAGGAAATAATTCATTTCACATTGTATATATATTTTATCTATTATATATTATATAGTATCTATTCATATATATATATATTAATAATTGATTGATGATTGATTTATGGCTAACAACTCCCCTTAGCCATGGTAAAATCAGCATCACCCATGGTGGGTTATTGCTTACATAACATTCCCATTCCTTGGTTCGTTTTTCTCAGCGTTCCATCATGCTCTAAAAAAACATTTTACATGTATGATTATCCTCATTTTTATTGGAAAACATCTTTCAAGAATCTCCAGGTGTACTGTGGCATTAGTCCTTCGAGTGAATTATTGAGAGACCCTATTCCACAGACATTGGAAGTTATGTATTTTTTTTTACATATTTCAGTAGCCTAGCTTGTAGGCCTTGTAAATACAATGTTTAAAAGGCCTGACCATACTGTGTTGCAGTCCCCAAAATTGTCTTTTTTATGTGACCAAGTTCCTGTGGTGCCCCTCAAATAATATTTGAAATAACAATCCAACCTACCAAATCTATTTAAATGCAAGGTCCCACACTGTGATCTGACCTAACTGTGATGAAAATGAAAAGTTTGATTCTTTGTAAGGACAAAGAAACCTCCGTTGTAAGGACAACAAACTTGACACACTTCTGGAAATGACCGTCGGCCACCACCAAAGGCCACCCCTCCTCACTTTAAACTGGAGAGGGCTGAGTCAGAAGCAGCAGAGCTAACAAATATGGAGTGAGTGACGTGGATATGGACTCCGACTAGTGTTTTGGGGCATAAGCTGGCGGCAATGCCACCAGATGCCTAATGCCAGTGCTGCGTGGGTGCCATCGCACGTAACAGAGTGGGCACAGGGGTCCCATTTCCAGGCCACTCAGGGGTTTATGTGTCTATAAAACCTCTGTGGTGTCACTGGCCGTGATGGTCCTAGGAGCGAGGACCATGTGAGAGGATCACTTCTGGCACGGGAGCAGAGCATGGGCTTGCTTAATAAAGGGGAAAATGACAACCATGGCTCTGAAGATAAGACAAGCACCCTTTAAAAAAGGTGTACGGCAAATAGACACAGATGTCGTTTATACAACTGCCAACAGTTCGAATCACTCATCCTCAATCCCATACCTCAAGGGGACTATTGGACCATATACAAGACTGACCTGATGACAAGTATCAAAACCTGCTCTACAAGGCTTAAGGGATATGAATCATTTACATCATAAATATTCTGAATTACTCATTTACATGTAATGTTTATTTTCACCATTGGTTGAACTGGTTGAATCAATTTCAGTCACAGCAGTTTGGGAGGGGGAGAAAAAAAATAAATGACCCTGCAAATCATTTCACACCCACATCAGACAAAGCATCAAAAAAGAGATTGCCATACAAAAACTCTATTACGAGTAAAGGATGGCAAACCTGTGTGTGTGTGTGTGTGTGTGTGTGTGTGTGTGTGTGTGTGTGTGTGTGTGTGTGTGTGTGTGTGTGTGTGAGAGAGAGAGAGAGAGAGAGAGAGAGAGAGAGAGAGAGAGAGTGTCAAATAGGCAGGCCCAGGGGAAGGGTGGGTAGAGTGACAGAACTGGGTCAAGTAACTGTTATTTCAGCATCTGAGAGAATCTGTGAGTTCTGCAGAAAGTTGTGCTGATAAAAACATCAACAGGGAAAACACAACATGCTGCACCAATGCATTCCAGAGGAGCACTAAGAAAACGTCAAGTCACTGAGTGCAAAGAGCACCAAAAAAATATATTTAGTCAAAGTAAATAGATACACAGGAGCCTGTCACACCGTTAGATTGGACAAATACAAGCAATTTATTTTTATAATGACAGCAAATAAAATGCAAATGAACAATCAGATTTAGGTCAACAAATACAAAACGTAAACAATTCTGCACAGAGCTATCCTTCGATTAAAATGCCTAATTTGTTTATGGCTGCTGTACTTGTTCCTAAGATGATTGAGTATGTAGTAGTACTCATGGTCAAGAGTTCTCTTGGAATTAAAGAATGATGATTCACAATATGTGAGTAACAAGGACTGACACAAAACCAAAACAACTGCTAACCTTCCACATATAATAAATTACAAATCAGATGTTAAATAGACCCATATTAGATTTGAAATAGACCCATATTCATTCATATTTGCAGCTTCCCTTTTTGACAGATTACCCTTCATTGGTTGGATTTTAAAACCAAAATACATCAAGTCAGTAACCTTTTCAAATACTTCAAGTGGATTAATCAATTGAACTCAGAGTTCTAAGTAGAAAATATTTCCATTATTCTTTCAATGTCAAGGACCAGGGCCTTGGCCTCTTTTTGGCCATGATAAAGTGACACAGATTCACACAAGACAAATGACAGCAACTGACAATGAAAGAGACTGCAACACTTGTGGGATATTCACAAAAAATGGCAGTTAACACAGTTTATCTCAAAATAGAAAATAAGCTGTGAGCTAAAGAAAAGAAGGAAAAGTGAACACATTTCCAGTGACAGCACTAATCAAAAGTTACAATGTCTCACATTCTCTCACAGTTACAGCTGTCTGACTTATGAACAGAGCTCTAGCAGTGTCAGCAGTGACCCATCTGACTTATGGTATCGATTGGACCTCTCTGGGGACAGACTAATCTGGTTCAATAAGGGCACAGCCAGAACCAGAACCAGAGCCAGAGCCAGAGCCAGAGCACAGCACAACACAGCAAGTTCCACCCCATAATCTCTCTCGCTCACTCTCTCTTGCTGCCTCCCAGCACACTTTCATCTGACCCTGTCCCTCTGAGCCTGCATTCAGACCGCTGGCCTCAGGAAACTGGGTCTGGGTCTGGCCACTGCCTGGCAACCACTCCGACACATCAACAGAGGGGGAGGTGGGGGTTGGGAAGAAAGGGAGGCTTTCTTCTATGTCTCCACTGCTCCCTCATGGCCTCCCATTTGTGCTAATGCTCAGAGCATCCAGTGCAGACACACCAGGGCCAATGCCATGCCATGATAAGAGACGCAGCAGGCAGCCAAGCATAACAAGCAGCACGATGTCTTTTAGGCTGCTATCAGCCTTCTGATCTGATGGGTGTCTGATCCTCCCAGGGGGTCACACACAGAGAACAGTGTGTGTTGTGTGTATTGTGTGTGCGTGTGTGTGTCTGTTGTGTGTGTATATATATATATGTGTACGTGGGGGGGGGGCTTCACCCTTTCCTCTCATCCTGCTGAAAACTGCCAAGACTCTCTGCAGCAGTCAGGAATGTGCCTTGGCACACCTAGTCTCCAAGCAGAACACACTCACGCTAAATGCATCTGCCAATCAGCAAACATTAACACCCCCTCCACACACGCACACAGACACACACACACACACACACAGTCTCTGCCTACAGACCGCCAACTGCTGAGAGCGTCTGCCTCCCTTCATTCACCCACTGAGCGGCGGGTTAATCCCATTCAGTGGCCCTGCAAGCGTGCTGCACTGGAGGAGACCTTGAGCTGCCGGGAGAGGAGAGGAGCGGAGCGGAGCTGGGTGGCCGAGAGTGTCAAACTCCCAAAAGTAGGTCAGAGCGCAGGGAAGCTTTGGTGCGGCTCTCCGCACGCACGGACACACACACAGACACACACACGACCTGCCGCCTCGCCCAGATGAGAGGAGATGAGGGAGACTGAGGGGCAAAGCATGCCTGGTACTGCTCTGCATAGATTCACATATTTAAGAACGAGGTGAAGGCTTAGAGAAAGAGAACAAGATCAGAGAAAAAGAGTGAGAGAAAAGAGAGGGGTAGAAAAAGAGAAAGAAAGAGGGATAGAGATGGATAGAGAGGTTAGAAAAAGGGAAAGACAAAGAGAGAGAGGAATAGAGATGGATAGAGAAGGTTAGAGAGAGAGAGAGGGGAGAGGGAGAGGGAGAGAGAGAGGGGGGAGAGGGAGAGGGAGAGAGAGAGAGGGGAGAGGGAGAGGGAGAGAGAGAGAGGTTCATGAATGTGAACACATATGTGAGAGCTTGCGTGGGAGTCCTCGAGCAGCACAGCAGACACATCAAAGGGAAAACGGATATCTGTGTGTGTGTGTGTGTGTGTGTGTGTGTGTGTGTGTGTGTGTGTGTGTGTGGGGGGGGGGGCAGAGAGAGAGAGAGACAGACAGAGAGAGCAGTGATCTGCTTCCCTCCTCTCACCTCGCCTCTCCACTGCACCGCTCTGCACTGCCATTAGTTATTCTCCTCCTCTTCCTTCTCCTTCATCATCCTCTCCTATTGTCTTCCTCTGCTGCAATCCCATCCTCTCCTCAGTCCAGCCATCTACTCCCCCTTAAACACACACACACACACACTCACAGGGAAGGAATCAGAGGGAATAATGTTCCCAAACTACAAAATGGCTCAGTGGTCAGATCCTAACAGCCACAGCTTGTGAAAGGGGGATGCTGGTGTGGACAGAGGTCCCCCCTCCTTCACCATTTCCCTGCCTGAAACACAGATAAGGAAGGGTAAGGGAAGGCTGTAGCGGCATTGCTGAAAACAACCACGCAAATGAGTGGATCATCTCAGGCTGGCGTGGGCCTTAACACTGGACTCCATCACACCCATTCAGTTACAGCCAAATGGGTGACTGCTACAGTGAAGACAAAAGGACCAGCGGTAACAGAAACCTTGATTTACACGGTCAGCAATGGGGAAAAAATGACAAGCAACAGTCAAACATGAAACAGTGGATTATAGTACAATTCCGGCAAAAAAACACTCATAGGCTGTTCCTTACATAGACATTCCTGAAATGATAAGATGTATCAATTATGCATAGGTTTAATATGGATCTTGTCCCTTTTTTGCAACACAGTGGTAGAATTACCAAATAGCCCTTTACAGTACTACCACTGTTGCCAAATTTTAACCTGTAAAAAACAGACTGGCACCATATAAAATGTTGTGAGGTACCTTGTCCAGTGCTCTCCCAAAGGACTTATTTTCCTAAAAGTTCCAATGCTTTTGTGCTCAGTTTGGTATTGCATTAGGCCTTTATGACATTATGCTACCACATTCAGGCTTGCTCCACATTCTCTAAGTGCTATGGAATGGTCTGGATGATTCAAGTCCTAGTCCAACCTGGGCTGTTCAGTCGTCCGGTATGGGTGTGTTGCAGTTGCCATGGTAGATGTACACAGGCCCTGCACAGCGGTAGTAGAGCTGAAAGACTTCCCCGTAGCCGTGGTCCCTCCACCAGGTGCACAGCTGCCGGTTCCAGCCACAGGCCAGCACGTGGAAGAGGCGCGGGTGCTCCATGCCAATCATGGTGAAGAAGTCCTGGTCGCCCAGGTGGCCCCGGAAGTGGTACTTTTCGGCCAGGCGAGCCACGCGCTCTGGCTCCAGCAGCCGGTTGTAGAGTGTCGAGACCCGCATGGCCTCCAGGTCCAGCAGCATCACACCACTGTTGAAGCCTGGCTGGCCATCAGGTGGCGGGTCACCCACGCCTGACTTGGGGTTCTCCTTGCGGTACTGCCAGAATGTGTGCCTAGAAGAGAGAGAGATAGGAAAAAATTGGGAAGTAATTATACTGGTATTCAGCCATTTAAGGTGGACTGCAACAATACTCTATTATTACATGGCTCTTTAGAATGCTGTAAAATGCTCCATTCACTCTAATGGGACTTCCCAACACCCCTCCGTTACACGTCAAGTTCCTGCATCACTCTGTTGGGGCTTATTCCACAATAAAGACCGTCTAAAAGACCGCAATCCCTTACTTATCAGACTGTTCTCATATTTAAATTCACTTCCTTTGCTTGTTACCTATCTGGACTACAAATTGTCAAAACTATAGTGAAGAGAAACATTTCCAAAATTTTCAGCCAGTCAAGATAACTTTCAACTCTGACTTGACTGAGTGTGAAATGGCATGGTTGACCATGCAAGCTCTCTGAGAGTGCATTGAAAATTTATTTAAAAAATAAAAAAAGACTAACAAAACTAGACTTTAAGTTAGCAAGCCCACATGTGACTAGTCCAAGAAAAAAGGGCTGCATTTTTTGTCACGGCATCAAATTCTAACTAGGAGGATCCATTCTGAATGTTAAACCAGGGCCCCTCCAACAGGGGAAAGCTGAGGGACCGAGTGGGGAATGCTGAGGAATGCGTGCCACGTAAGGGATGCAAACAGCCATGAAATGAAAACTGTTACTGTGTCTGTGTATGTGTATGTGTCTGTGCGTTCGTGTGTGTGTGTGTGTGTGCACGTGCGTGCTGGGGTGTGCGTGAGTGCAAGGGGGATGGAGAGTGTGTGCGTGTACTCAGTCCAAACTCATAGAAAAGGTATTAAGCTGAAACCAAAGCACAAAAGGGATGAGAGCACACGGATGAAAATAAAAAGAGAAAAAAAGAAAAAGCAAGAGACACAGAGAAAGAAAAAAGGAAGAGTGAGAGATAGAAGGAGAGGGAGGGAGAGAGGGAGAGAGAGAGAAAGAGAGAGAGAGGGGTGAAGTTGCTTATTCAGAGCTGTACGTCTGGGCTGTGGGCCAGACAGATCAGGGGCCATGGGGCAGAGACAGAGGCAGAGGCAGAGGCAGAGCTGGAACTGTGCTGGGCATCTGTCAGGAGTGTGGGCCAGGGGCACGGGGAAAGAACCTAGGTATGCACAAACAGGAAGAGCCAGGGAGCCGGAGCCAGATGGAGCACCAGAGGACAGAGCCAGCTCAGCAACCCATGCAGCGCGCACACACACACACGCTCACACACACACAAACACAAAACACAAGATGCACACTACTCATACAGATGCATATCCATACACACACACATGCATAAGCACTGACAGATCAAGGATAGTGGTGGCAGGTGGGTGATGTATTATGGCTGGTGTTATAGAACAAAATATGTTTGACAAGACTACCAGATTCCAAGAAATAGGGGAGATCGGTGAAGATAAAATCTTGCAAAAAGAGTGAGTCTACTTGGTGGCTTGTTAAAAAAGAGTCCCTTTTCCAGCCCAAAGTGAGCTTTCCCCTGGCACACAACCACTGGAATGCAAACCAGAGAACCTGGAGGGCTGTGTGCCTGTTTGCTCAGCTGGAGCTGACCTGGAGGCAGAAAGCACAGGCAAGCCCTGTAGTCCACATCCCCACCACTGATGAGGATTGTGCCTCTGTGCCTTCCTCTGCAAGGAAAGAGGGGGAGACAGTGGGGCAGCCGAGCACGCCACCACTGGACTAGATGCAGAAAGGACAGAAGAGCGGCTTTTATCCCTCAAGGCAAGACAAGTGTTAATTAGACCCTGGCAGAAACATCTGAGAGACAGAGAGATAGATAGAAAAAGAGAGAGATAGAGAGAAAGCGAGTGAGAGAGAAAGAGATGCTCAGAAAGCTAAGGCAAACTACAGTGGGTAGTGTTAGTTTGCCCCCCCATCACAGGCTCAGGAAAGGCTGGTCTAAAGACTGTGGCTTAACCTCAGTGTGAGCTGTCAGACCCAAATTAAATTAACTCCAAAGGACACATGTGGTAGAATGAAAGAGTTGGATAAGAATCTAGTTGCAAATGGCAGAACAGTCACGCTCATTCAATTGTGGTCACTTGGAACAAAACACTAGCTTTTAGACATGATGACTAATTGATCAGCACTGTATTCAGCTGAGTCCAGGTTTGGAAAGACCGCACCACACATCACGAGTGTGAGCCAACTGTGCTCCTTCCCATTTTTCCTTTGTTAAAATCAAGGTATCAACAATGCATCCAATTCATTATTGGATTAACTGAAGTCAAACTAAAGGGTGGCATATTGATCTAGTACTTGCTTACTTTATTTACTTAGTACTCCAATTCATTATTCTCTCCAGCGCAACAAGTGCATGCATGTTCACTTGAGATACGTCAAAAACATTTGTAGAACTGAGGTCTTGCACTGCAGATGCATGTATGTTAAATGTAAGTAAAATATAGAGTTAAATTACACCATGAAGGCAGTTACTGTCAGCAACACACAATGAGCCACTTCAGAAGACTGAAACCAAAAGCTGTTACTATGTATTAAGCATGCTTTCAAGATGGATTAGGATTTTTAGTGTGCATCTCAGCTATATATATACAGTATATATATAATAAAATAACCACCAACCGATTCTGGAATACCACAACAGCTTTGACACAGGCTATAGGCCTACTATAGCATCTCATCGGCATCAATCACTCAAGTCTACCACACCTCTGTAGCAAATACCATCTCCATCTGTCTGGTTTCATTTGGAAAGAGGTAGAGATGCTCAAGTCTGTGGCTGAGGCTGTGACAGCATGTTGTGGTCTGGTGTGTGAATGTTTTGACATTTTGTTTTTTAAGGAGTGCTTGTGTGGCTGCCAATACAAGATCAGGTCCCAGGAGAGAGCAAAAGCAAGAGCGAGAGAAAGAGAGAGAGAGTGTGTGTGTGGAGGGATGGGGGACTCTTGGCACTTGTGAAGCCCAGGCCCAGCTCGCCTTGTTGGGGAGAAAATCTTTAGAAGCTGGCAATAAGCCAAGACCCAAGTCGATTTTAATTTGCATTCATAAGAGGATGAGGTAGAGTAGAGAGCAAAAAAAAAAACAACTTCATTTCCGAGCAGAAATAACTCAGAATATTTAGGCCAGCCCACTACAACTCCTCTCTGGGGTGTGAAATATTCATGCAGCCACGTCCTGCTCAGATAAAGACAGAGGAGGGAGAGGGAGAAGCCGCCAGATATGAGATCTAAAGGTGCTCTGCAGATACCACTAGCCAGGGAGTATCAGCTCCAGGAATGGATCCTTGCTTCCCAATTACCCATCTCCAGCTCCCAGCGAAAATAATACACAGAATTTATGGAGATAGAATTCACCTATGGAGGCCCTCCATACAAATCACTGAATAAAGTGATGTTGATAAAGATTGCATGTGAGGGAGAGAGTTAGACAGAGAGAGAGAGAGAGAGAGACAGACGAACAGACAGAGAGACGGAGAGACAGACAGAGAGAGAGAGACAGAGAGAGAAATCGAGATCAAAGGAGACAGGGGTATGCAGGGAAACTGAGGGACTGAGTGAGTGATATGTCCTATTGCACAGTGAGTACTTCCTTCCAAACACTTCCAGTGACTTGAGGCTCTTGAGGACTATTGACCATTGGTCTATGGCTTTTATTTTCCCCTCATTAGAGGGGCCTGGCCCTCCTGTAAATAGGCAGCCTGCTGTGCACACACTGGTCTAGGACAACTTCTGCCGTCATGTCCGCTTCCCCCGGAGACCCAAACCCTTTGTCCCCATCACCACCATCTTGCTTGAGTAGAGACGCAGAACTTCACTACATGCGTCAACACACACATGAGTTAGGTGTCTGTTCCCGGCATCAACCACCACGCAGATGTCCCACCCTCATCCTGTGCACCCCAACTCCACTAACAACCCCTTCCATTCCAATATCCCCCCTCCCCCATTCCCTCGCCTCACTTTCCGTCACGTAGGCAGCTGCCAACCTGGCAGCGAACAAACCGCTCCAACACATTAAATATATCCACTCCCGGGGCAGCTGAAGGGAACTGTCCAAACAGGCGACCACTGAGATGAGGGGTGAGGAGTGAGCTACAATGGGCCCAGCTGCAGTGCCAGGAGCCTGGTAAATAAGAACTAGTCCAAGGGCGTTACTAGTCCAAGTTACGGCTCCTCTGGGTCTGTTGGGTATGTATAGTGTACACAGAGAAAGAGCGGGGCTTTCTCAATTTCTCTGGACACATGTTGATCTGCGTGCTCCAGGAAGGATGGAGGGATGGCGAGGGGGGGCGGGGGTGGCACTGAGTTGCTGAGATTGTTGGAGTTGGAAAGGCTGTACAGACAACACACACAGACATGCATTCCTTGTCTAGTGCATTCCATAAGCTGCTCGTCATTGAGGAGGATAAAGGAACTGAAGGGTGGGGGGGGGGGAGCACTGCTGTTCAACTTCACCAATTACACTGCTCTGCATGATGCGTTGATGTGTTGTCATTTGAACTGTAGTTTGCTTGGCTGTCTCCTCCTATGCCATTTCACCAGGTTTCTCTCTCGCCTCTTCTTTCTTATTCTCATATTGGTCTACATTAGCGGACACTGAGCAGACTGCTCTCTATAATGGACAGTGACTGCCATCCCCAGCACACCACTCTCACCAAGCAGAAAAATATGTTCAGTAGTAGGCTCTTGTCTCTGCCTTGCAAAACAGACAGGCTGAGTAGATCCTTTGTCCCTTGGGCCATTTAGCTCTTCAATGCCACACAAAAGGGGAGGAATGTGATTGACTTACGAGTTTAAGCCTGTTCTACAAAATGCCTTTTATACAATGCTTTCATCTGGGTGTTTTTATGCATACACATACACTACCCTGGACTGGACCCAGTGGCACTGATAGGAACCTGGCAGTCAAACTTCCTTAGCCACTAGCTCAGCTTGCTTGATGGCCTGTATGGTTAGCACACCACTCCTTTAACATGCACAAACTAACGTTACTGGAATGGCACACAATTGCTATCTTCCTTTGTATGTTGTATTTTCTGTATTTTGCATTTTGTATACAATTTAAGTTGTATTTTGTATGACAAACAAATAATATCTTCTATTGTTTTTTGTATTTTGTATACAAGTGAAGTTGTATTTATGCGTGAGTCGATATCAGAGGCCTGTGGGCCTATTTGTGTGTATGACGTATGCTACTGAACATCTTAATTTCCTTTACGATAAATAAAGTACATCTATCTATATAATATACTGTTGGGGGTCAACTAGACATCAAATATCTGACTGTGGAGCTATGCTTTTATTTGCCAACACAGTGTGCATCCTCTTTGCAAACAGTTGCAATGGAAAAGCATAAGAGGCAGAAAAATGCTGCAAGGATGAACTCAAATCTAAATAAGGTAGGGGATTAAACAACTCTCTTTTTGAACAACTGAAAAGGAGAGTTTCTAAGAAATATCTTCAAGCAATGATGCTCAGGCAGCCATCTCAAATAGCAGTGCAGCTAATGTGCCAGACCAGATGTTTGCAATTTCCCGTCTAGCAGAATGTTCTCCCTAAAACCCTCCCTTCATGTCAAATACTTGACTGTTGTTCTACCAAATACCTGACAGGAGCAAAGGTTTAAAAAAAGAGACTTGAGCTGTCTCTATTTTCATCTATTCCCATCTCTGCAGAAAATGGAAACAACGGCACATGCTAATAAATATGGAATGTGCTGCCTACACTGACCCCAAATCTGCCACTGCAGATGTAGAGGGCACTGATATGCAGTTCCATCGCAGCAATTTGTATAGCAGAGCCCTGGAGCTGTGGGCTCAAAGATGAATGTATAAAGACCACTAATAAAAAAAAACATCGATATCTGCATGCTGCTATGGTAATAATGTGCCATTCTGCTCTTGCTTGCCCTGACAGTTTCTGAGCCTGTACTGAGCTGATAGTTTTCAGTATTAAACACGATAGATAAACAATCATTGTCAATCTCCCATTAATTATGATAGCAAAAGTTTACAGCAAAGATTCAACCATGTTGGAAACCGTGTTACAACTTGGAGACCTGATTGAGCTATCACCTGGACAAGGCCTGGGCTGAACTGCTGAAGTATTCGAATTGGCCAGTACTCTCCACGCCCCTACATCACCCTCCATAACACTCTCTACCCTTCAGGCCATCCAGAATCACTTGGTTTGTTGTTGGATGTGTCTGGCTTTAGTATAAATCCCAGACCCTGCCAAAGCACTTTTATCTGCTATTTCCCTCATGTGTGCAGGAGAGGCAGCCAAACGCCCGGGCCACAGTCACTCGCAGTCAGCTAGCCAACCATGCTTCGCTGAAATAAGAACTCACTCACGTGCTGCCGACAGGACAATCTGTGCTGCGTTTTTCTATTCATCTGTCATATGCATTGTTCCCTTTGCACGCACGGCATGATCCTGAAAGCCAAGCCAATCTGTCACTATCAGTGGGGATGAATTAAAGAAGTGAAAAAAATCGACAACCCCAATGATTTCCTGAATGAGACCGAATGAATACCCTGGATTATGTTTAGAGTGCCACGTAGCTTAGGCAGGTTTCTGTCCAGCATTTTAAAATGTGGAGTTGGAGAATGACAGTGATAAACAAGAGAAGTGATAAACCAGAAGAGATGGTCACAGAGAACAGTAATTTGAGGCAGAATACTCATTTGAATGTAATTTCCCAAATAGAGCAGAATCAGTGATGTCTCAATATGTTCTGTTCTGTCCTACGCCTTCTTCCCACATGCTGCATTGCATCACAAAGTGTTTAAATAAAAAAAAAATATCTCATTTTGTAAGCCAGCACCGGCACTGCAGAGGTCTTTTTTAGTATGAGTGTATACACTACTTAAAATATGATGCCATCTCACAGTAAAATAGGCCAACAGCCCAAACCCTTGCACATGTTCGATCTCTGTTCTGCATACCTGACTGAACTTATTAGTGGCACTTCCGATGCACTAAGCACTGCTGATGGACTGAATTGAGAGCATTTTAATTACATTGGGCTCAATCAGGTGTGCCTTCCACAGAGAAAGAGAGAAAGAAAAAGAGAGAGAGGTAGATGAGAGGTGTGAGGAGGAGGTTGTCAGAGGCACTGAGACAACACAGTCAGCAACTGATGCGGAGTACACAACTATGAATGGGCTTGGAGACACTTGTTCACAGTTCCCTTCCAAATCTTCTCTGGTAAAGGGCATTCCTTCACATTCATTCTTTGAGTTACAACCCACATTCACAATTGAGCCGGTGAGTGTGAAAACCCCCAGTCTTCTTTTGGCATCAGCTTTCATAAATATGCATTCACACTCTGCCAACATAAAAGACCCCCATTCATTTTTTAAAACGCAGCTTGCCTATGAATATGCAAATTCAACCGGGTCTGAGCATCCTAACATGACCCAGATATATTCCTAAATTGTAAACAGACGACATTGGTAAATACATGGAAAATAAATACACATAGCAGCATCAGGATATAAAGAACATCAGGAAGAAGCTACTCCTCAGTCATCGCTAATGTCTGTAACTTCTGCCAAGCTACACACTGGAATGAGAGGAGATTCATCAAATACTTTCTCTGACTTTGGAATAAAGAACACTGCAAGCATTAAGTTTAGATGAGGAAAAATTACCCATGAATTTCTAGCCATGGAAGTTCAAAATGTATTTTTTAGTTTGGACCCAGCTCTGGCAAAGTATTTGTACGCTGAAATGGCATGATTTGCTAACATTAATCTGAGCACAACAACCGTATTTAATGGGGTGATTTAAGATTCAAAAAGCAGACTACTGAGCACAATTTGTACACAGAATGACAAGTCTGTCTGACTCATCACATTAATTAGTATTCACATTGTCTACAAGTTTGGAGCAGCCGAGCTTGGTGATGTCCACGTGCCCTCGTGACAGTTCCATCACTAAACCTGAGACTCATGTTCTCCATTGTGTTGAAAACAAATTTCCCCATAAAAAAAACTCCTGTTTTTTTCTCCTGTAACACATTGACGGTGTTTGACTTAATGTGTTTCCTGACCAAAAAAGCACCACACTGACACAGCGATGATGTTTAGCATGATCCATGTGAGCGGATCTCAGAAAAACGTGACATGCCTCAGCTGTAGTACGATGAATTAAGTTCCATTGACTGCTTTGATCCAGAAAGTTTTCTCTCACTTCTTCAAGGTCAACACATTAAGCCCCACAGACCTCTTCAGAGTGGCTTCCCACAATTGGCACGTGCACCTTTCACAGCTGTTTCACACAGAGTGTATTTTCAGACTTACTGTGCAGATTCAATCAGCCTATGTGTTTATGAGGCTAAAAAAAGCAAGCTGACTAAACAACGGAATGCTCAAAACAGCAGACTTATGTTCCGTTAGGGTAACATATATGGAGGATAACACTGCACATCAAACTAAACAATACACAAAGATGTGATGTTTAAACATGATATTTATAAAAATGGGAAAGGTAAAACAAACTGAGGTTTGCAACCCTGGTTTTAAATGATCTCCAAACTACAGCAGCTCTCTTTAAACTTTTGCATTTCACTTTTTCAGTGAAAACTGAAACTAATGACAAGCTACAACAAGGGGTTTGTTCTGAATTGGTATACCGTAAATTCCTGATTATTAACCAAGTTTAATACATTGATTTTGCAAAATCTCTTCATCTGTGAGGTTAATACATGGGTAAGGGCTATATATAGAAATGCATGTCTTTTCATCATTCTACTTTGTCATGAACTCAAGACCTGATTGTGAATCAGTAGGTAATGTTTAGTAAACTGAAGTCAATACATGGGTGAGGTTAATACACAGGTGAGGTCAATACATGGTTTTGTTTTTTTAGTTTGCATAAAACACTGGCCTGAGATTTATACACGGTACAGCTTATATTCTGGAAATGACTGTATACAGTTTTTATTGATTGATACATTTTTGAAATGTTGGTCATCTCAAGCAACACAATACAAAATCGATATCAAATAAAACACTTTCATTTCACAAACTGTCTGACTCATAAAACAACAATGCCTTATATTGCAGGTAAACATTTTGTCTTGCCATTCCCATTAAGCTTGGTCATCTTCATTCTGGTCAGTCTGGGTTATTTTCATCTGGACTTCTGATATCTCAATCCACCACATTACTTTGTTTGATCTCTGGGCTTCCTATGGCCTGCTGAGTGGAGCTCCAAGTAATCAAGAAGGAACTTGGCTGCTGTACCAGAGAGGTGCCAGGGTTTCTCCTGACCTTCACCTGGCTCTGACCAAGTGGTCAAGTGGCTCAAGAGCTTATTAGTCCTTTAACACTGATTGCAGACCAGCTGGAGTGCACAATCAAAATTTAAGCCTTCACTTGTTTGCTTCCCTGCTAGCATGGATTGGATTGAATGAATCAGACTAATCAGATCTTTGTTTTGAGAAGTGGTTTCTTACAAGGAAAAATTTCAATTGGGTAGAGAATGAACAGATGCATGTGTTATAAAAATAACCACATAAGTGTTTTCCTTATAAACTTCCCTGTAGTTTTGTTCAGGTTGTGGTACACTTGAGCCCAGCCTTTATCTGTCTGTCTGATATCAAGAATGTAGTGTGATATTGTCTAGCAAAATGTAGGAGTGAGAGAGACAAAAAGAGTATGCCCAGGCACCTAGCCAGCTGTGTGTGTGTGGTGTGTGTGTGTGTGTGTGTGTGTGTGTGTGTGTGTGTGTGTGTGTGTGTGTGTGTGTGTGTTGTGTTTATGTTCCCAGGGCGATTACCTAACTTCATTCAAGACGTTCGTCTCCCACACTAACAGACTTCACCCGCAACAGGAACATGCGGGAGGGACAAGCCAGACCATGGCTAGGGGACACACAAGGCAACTCTCCATGGCTCCTCTGTGAATGAACCATCAGGTCCCTGGCTCCCAGAGCAGGGCCTTATGTAACACAGAGGGAGTGGGGGGGTGATCTGTGGTGGTGAGGAGGATACGCCACCTCGTAGTGAATTACAGATGAGACAGTGACAGGCTGGGTGAGATCTGACATCTTTTCCGATAATTAACTTTTCATTGGGAGGACGTTTGCAGCATGCAGGGCACGGGTGAGTCTGTTCCCCTCGCAATGACGCTTCATCCATTAGCAATAAATTGGACCAGGAGCACAGAGCACTTTCCGATGCCAAAAGCACATCCTGCATACAAACCCAAGGCATGTGAGGGTACTGCTAATGTGTGTGTGTGTGTGTATGTGTATGTGTGTGTATGTGTGTGTACGTGTGATCTATGGGGATTATGCTGATAAAATAAGGAAATAGAGTCAAATGGAACAAATGAAAAAAGAGAAGGAAAGCATGTAAAAGCTGCAAACATTAGTGCATGCAAATTAACTCTTACACACACACATATAGACGGTGACTGAGAAGGAGAGGGAGAGGGAGGGAGAGAGAGAGAGAGAGAGAGAGACAGAGAGAGAGAGAGAGAGAGAAAATAGAGACAGACAGAGAGAGAGAGAGATTACTATAAACATAGCATTATAGCAACACCATCATCACGTTTGGAAACTGGAAGGCAAAAGAGCAGTCAAATGTGGAACACATACAATGGAAGACTGTCACAAGAAATCTAAGAACCATTTCCAACCCTCAGACAATCTGTTGCAACCATCAAACAGAAGGTGCATGCAGGTGCAGACCAAAAAAGCAGATGCCTGAATAGAGAAAAAGCCTGCCTGTGTCCCTCGGCCAAGGGGCTGGGGAGATGTGGACACATAAGCAGACAGGCCATCAACACAAAATCATTAAAGTCCAAAAGCCCCATTATGAAAGTTGGCAAAGACCTCAAAAACAACCAAGGTTAAATTTAATAGACATGTCTCATGCCACACATTTGTGTACGGTAGTTTCTTCTTTCTTTTCCCTTCCTTCCTTCTTTCTCTCTCTATTTTCATTTTGTTTACGGTGTGTGGGTGGTGCAGTGGGCTACAGGCCTTACAAAGCAAAGCTTCTTGCAGCCCAGATGTAGGTGGTGTGAGGTGCACAGAAAGCACAGCGTTACCACCATCCCTACCATGATCTAGCCAGGCAATGGCCACCTACTCTCCCCCTGCCACTGCAACGTGTCACAGTACACCAGGGAGTGTGGGTGAATGCCACCTTCTTCAAATGGATGCCTAGAAAATAAATAGGTCCCCACTACAGAGATATCTCACGCTGCACAATAGGTCCATCACTAGGCCCAAAGGTGTAAACAGAGGCCATGGCAAGAGTAGGATACTTGTAATATAACCACAGTGCATGGGCAGAAGCAAATCACTCATTCAGATCCTACACACAAAGACAATATGTATACTAAAGCTAATTGTTTAAAGCATAGCCATTTATTTTTCATTACAATATTCAGTCCTGAATGTGGTAATATGTGCCTGCAACTGTTCTGTTTCCATTCTAAATAGCCTAGTTCAATAAGGACTTGGTGAATTACACCATTCTCTAGTTGCTTCTCTTGTTGTGTCTCTTACGGAAACTTTCTACTTCTACTGAAATGTGTCAGCAATGCATGCCTTTAGCTGTTGGCATTATGGTATAACTGCTAGATGATGCTAGCAACACTAAAGGAGAAAGTATTTAGTACCCCCCCCCCTTCTTTCACTGCAATAGTGAGTCATGTAAAAAGTACATTGCAAAGAATATGAAACATTACACAACAGTACACTCAGTCCTATCACTTCATACGGCAAGGAAGCCTCTATATGCACACTGAACTGTTCATCCAAGACAGATTCATTTGATCTGGATAACTAACATGATGATGTAAAAAACATATTTCTCAAGAAAAAAAGAGAAAAAGAAGCAATTCTGACTTTTATTCTCTTGCGTCTCCAACAATCAAATTGGCAAACACTTCATTCTTTGACCAACATTTACACAGTGCCCACTGGACAGCCCATTTTGTGCACGCACACATACACAGCCTGGCCAGGCCGGGCACTAGGTAGCAGGGTGACGTGGGGGGTGTGGGGGGGGTGTCAGTAGGATGTTCAGTAAGTGCTGGAGAGGAGGGCTGCGGTAAGTGACGTGCGCAGCTGGTTCAAGTGTGCAAGACAGCACACACCAGGCGACAAGGGGGGGTTTCCCCTCCAAAAATGTACTGTACATTGTGAGGATGAGAGAGAGAGAGAGAGAGAGAGAGAGAGAGAGAGAGAGAGAGAGAGAGAGAGTGGAGAGTGGAGCAGTACCTACAACAACGTGAACCGTGATACAGATCTGTTTGCTGAAACTGGAGCCCTCCAAGAGCTGCCAGTAAGGACCGGCTGTTTCTGTAATCACTTCCTGTGTGAATGAAAAAGCCTGGCACAGGCAGCAGCCCAGCAGGAAAGCACAGCCACAGGACACAACGTGAAAACAATCACGTTTTTGTGTATATCCCCAGTCACAGGGATTCTAAACAAACAAACAGACTAGACCAAACATAGACTGAAACCATGATGGTGACACTGGGGTCCATACCACAGATGAATGTTTAACCAACAAACACAGGACAAACCTGATTGGGAGAGAGGGGCATGAAAGATTTGTGAATTTTGGCAGAGCAGGCATGCAGAGAACCCACTGCGAGTGGAATTCAGGAAATAAAACCAGGACTCTTCTACAAAAACAAAAATAACATGAGAATCAGGGCAGGGAAAGCACCAGAACACAGAAATCGTCATCAACATGATCATCATCAGCCAGACGCACAATACAGTTCAAGTCCATAGGCCATATGCAGAGGCTGAGGACACATGGACAGAACTAAGAAAATACAAAGACAAACATATATACAGATGTAAAATCAGACAGATAAACCAGGTCAAACACAGTCTCTATCAAGATATCACAGAGCAACAAGAACACAGACACCAGCAGACAGAACCCCTAGCATATGTACTGCATGACCTAAGCACGGCACAAATAAACAGAGACAAACACAGGAAAAACACATACATATATATATATATACACACACACACACATACACACACACACACACACACACACACACACACACACAGCCCAGAGCTACACTTGCAGGGCACACAACTTACTCCTAGTCTAGATACACTGGTAGGCAGAACTTAAGAAGGTTTTAGGATAAAATTTTTATGTCATTTTTTTATAAAGAACTACTGGTACTGTCAACTTCATATGCATGGTTTATGTTCATGTGAAGGACAGATCAAAAGCCCATGACCTGTTCACTATGAAGTTCTAGTCTGGGTCTGTCGACTCCATAAAAATATAAAAGCTTTCACAGCACACTATAAGGCTTTTTTGTTTTTTGTGGCAAAACACCAGGCCAGAGTGACATTACAGTGACATAAAGGAGTTAAACAGCACATGCTGCGGGGCAGCCAACGGACATGAAAGAGTTAAACAGCACATGCTGCGGGGCAGCCAATGGACATGAAAGAGTTAAACAGCACATGCTGCAGGGCAGCCAACAGACATGAAGGTGCCCATTCTTGTGTTTCCATTTTCTTGTTGTTTTTCCTTTTACTTCTTACTTTGGCTCTGTATGTGGAGAAGGCAGTACACTGGTGTGCCAGTTCAGTCAGGTTATTATGTGGTGAGGTTTTTTATTTCGAAGTAAGGTGAGAAAAAAAATCTGAATTTAAAATGTGAAAAGGTGATTAAGTGAATCCTTTTACCTCACTCAACTGCTTAACTGCTGTAACCTAAATTAAAAGGCAATGGACCAAAGTGACACAAAGGCACCTGTGAAAATCTGTGAAATTTTTTTTTTGTTTTTTACCCTTCCATCTCATGCAAAAGAAATATAAGACCAGTGAAGGCTGCACTTGAGAGAGACAATCAATTGAAGAAGGAAAAAAACAGTAGGACATTCATCTTGTTCTACAGAAGATATGTGAAATTGCTTTCAAAGCACAGGCAAAGATTGATGATGGCAGATACAGCAGAAATTGACTTTTCCTCTCGCGTGCTACCTCACTTGCGTTCTCTCCTTCCACTACCTTTCTCTCTCATTCCAGTGTTTCTCTCATGAGAACAAAAATGTGCAGCATGGAGCATGCAGCAATGTTCACAAAGAGCCAGACAGCAGGAACAATGGATGATTCAACTTCCTCCACCCTGCGGGAAAAGCCATGCTCATGACTGGGGCTGAGGCAAAGACTTCCAGGGACCAACAGGCGTAAGGCTTAAAACCAATTAAACATTTTATTCAACGAGAACATATCTATACCATCACACCCCCACCCCTCACCCAATCCATACCTTGTATGCACACAATTCTATCAACAACAAATCCAAACTCTAAAGTAGTCTTTGGGTAAGAGGGCACTGTGTTTTTGACTGGGTTTCAGGCAGTGACTCTAGAAGTTTGAGTCTTGAGAGGTTTAAATGCAGATCAAATCATGATTTAGGGATAATTTTCTCAATTGTAATTTCATTTGGGATTAAACAGATTTTTTTCATGAATTACAGAAAATAACTGTTGACATAGTTCACAAGAATAACCAGCTGGCAGGGCACAAATAACTTCACCATCAGCCAAAATGCCTCTTTTACTTTCAAATCATAAGAGTTTATATAATAAGCATTATAAAAATCATTACAACATGCAGGCACAGACCAGTGGAACCAGTGCAAATAGACGTGTTTATCAGTGGTTGGCATGACTATTTTCCATTAAAATTAACTGAAAAATTATACCAGCTCAGTCAAAAAAAACATCCTTCAGACAAGTGGTCAATTAAAACCTATTTGTTCTATCTTGTGTCTTTAACTAATGAAGAGTGGGGAAGGATCTATTATATGTGACCTCCTTTCAGTTGTAATGACCTGACCTATTAACATAGTCTATCAACAGCTAATAGAGTAAGTAGGTAGCATTTCCCTGCATGTCCCCTGCTCTGTACTCCTCTCCTTCCACTCAGCAACAAGACTGAGCCTGTTGCTAAGGAAAACCGCTCTCCACACAGCTGAACCCTTCACAGAATCAGAGACCTTCTCTGCAAAAAGACGCTAATCACAGAGGCTGCACCTGGCACACACCAATAGGATGTTATTTTGCTTTAGAAATGATCTGTTCAGACTCATGTTTGAGGAATGATTTTTTTCTCAATTACATGAATCTTTGGAAGAGGTTTTTTGATTCCAACTACATTGTCTACGCTAGAAAAACATGTGCAGACAATAATGCAGTCTTGTGTAAAAGACAGCCTATTATGACCTAAAACTATCCAGTTTTTCTTTCACTTAATCCTTAAGTAAACATCTTAGTCAACTTCAATGTAACTTTTCCAAATCATTGTGGAGCAGAAAAAAATAACAATCAAGGAGGCAGTGTGGTATAGCACATGTGTATGCAGGAAAGCAAGATGCAACAGTGACCCCTTACAACAACTCTTACTGCCTGGTATTTTTGTCTAAGCACTGAGGCCAGGCAAGTCTACGCTGACCTGTTACTGTATGTTTGTGTTTGGGTTTCCTCTTTGGGATTTGTGGCAAGAACAAAGCTTGAAAACATCCTTCTGGCAAATTCCGACAAGATGTCATCATGGTGAAACTAACTCTTCAACTAAACTAGGAAGGGAGCGTGTGTGTGTGTGTTTGAGGGGGGTGCTGTTTCCCTGCTACAACTAAGCATACATATCCTGTGATTCTTAAATCCTTGTTGTCCTGAAACTCTGAGCAGATACACACTGGCAGTGCGGGTAAGGAGTCAAGATTTTATTCATCTTGTATGCATGTGTTTATTCCAAATCTACTTATTCTTTCTCCATACACCTTCACTTTCTAATTGGTTTGCTCTTCTCTATATGGAGGCAGTGGAGTGGTGTACTGGCACCATGCTCAAGCTCTCCCCCCATGTTTCACACACCATTGGCCTCTCAGAGGATCCCTGACCAACTGGTGCGCTGGCCTTTTCCATGTTGTGCACAGTGCTGCTACAAACAAAGATGCCAAGAGGAGGAGGAGGAAGAGGACGGATGATTGGTAAGTTGCAACAAGAGACACTGAAGAGGTCTATGACTGCTGTATTCCAGCAGCATTACACAACCCAAAGAGACCAGAACCACTTGAGTCATTACACACAGGTGACCCTAAAGACAGTGGGGCCCTACTTCTTTCCAAGTGTAGTTCAGCTGGCACAGTTACCTAACCATCAGATGTTACCTCAGGTCGGCCCAGGGCTCACCGAGAGGTTGGCGCATCCTCTGCAGGCAGCGGGGTGGGGAAGATTTGAGCACTTCCAAAAACATTAAGCAACATTCCAAAGGAGACACGGTTGTGAGGAATAAACAAAACAAGTGGAAAAAAGGACAGTGAAGAGGAGGCAAGCTCACAAACAAGTCTACATGTGATTTGAGTCATGCAGGGGCTTGGCTCAGTGAAACAAAACATTAATTACTCTGAGAGATGACCTAGACCAGGTGTCAGACTTTATCCTCCCTCGCCATCTGTCTGATCCATGCCACCTAGCAACCAGTGCCCTTGTTAAACTAACTAACAGTTTTTCCTCTTTAATAGCTGTTATTATCCATATCGATATCAATGGTTCCATGTAAATATTTATACCCCTAGTTTTGGGGTCATGTAATGTTGGCTACTTTACCTCAGATGCAGGAATTATTTACCAACTTACTTATCTACTTTCAGTGTTTTGAGACAACTATTAAGGCACTACCACAGACATGTGTCACCTCTATTGTACATGGTGAGGCTTCAGGCCTACAGTAGACACTCTCTGCTTCCATTTGAGCCATCCACTCACTACTTAAGATACACTACAGAGGTTAACTATACAGTGGCTATGCATGATATAGTTCATCATAGTGAATGAGTGCTAGTTAGGATGTGCTAAATAGAAGCTCTGTCATCTTGTTTACTCAAATAGCCAAAAAAATGAGGCACTCCAATGACAAGTTAAGTAAGTAAGGAAGTAAGCAAATAATTTTTTCATTCAATAAAATTAAATTCAATTATTTTCATATGGCGCCACTCGTCTTGTGGTGCTTTAATGACATTAACAAGGAGCACCCAAGAGCAACATGGGCAAGGAAAACTTGTGGTAGATATTCAAGAAAGAAACCTTGGGTAGTTCCACGACTCTAGGGCCCAACCCAACTGCCAGGGGTTGTGCAGGAAAAGTACAGTGAGTAGCTCCCATAAGCGATAGACTACAATTTGTCCATGGTATTGGCTGAGCATCACAACAATTCCAAAATATTGTCCCACAACATTGTATATTATAAGCCATGGGTGGTGGTCTAAAGTTCTGGCTGGACAGCGTAGTAGCAGCCAGACATAAAGTCCATTATGGGGGTGACATTGGGTGGAGCCCTTTCTGACAAGTGTATTTTTTAGCAGACAGGTCACTCTATGCTCAGCAACTGCTGTTTGTGGGCAAAACGTGTTTTAATTATTTAATTAGGTCATGTTATGTTCATGAGTTTTGTTTAACCAACAATTTACCACAATTCAATGCTTTTCAATTTCACAGATTAGCAATCAAATTTGGTTTACAGTATAAAGCCTTGGGAATATTAAGAGGCCTGAGGAGAGCTAGACCCTGACTGGAATGAGGTGATAAGCCATCTATAGCTCCATCTAGTGTTGGCCTGAAAAGTGATGGAAAGTGTATGCTTGAGATCTATGGGGTTTACACAGTCGTTTAACAACTGCTGGCAACTCCCACTAACAAACCAAAGGTCATGAGAGGTGCTTTACAGCAAGATGAATGTGAGTGTAAGTTCACAGTGTTCTATGTGGTTACAGTCAGTGAAAGCGGATGTCAACAATCAGCTGACATTAACTTACAGTGCAGTATGCACTTCACTTCTTCAAGGTATCATCTAACTAACAACTGGTAAACACATGGGACTGAGAGCTACTTTCAGTCCCAGATGCATGCAGTGAGTTTGCCATGTTAGACTACATAAAGGAAAACTACAGTGTCCTCAAGAGGGCCAAACATTACCAGTGCAGGCATCCTGTTGTTGATGATGACTGGTTAGAAAAAAACCTAGCCTGACCTTCTGTGCTCAAAGAGAAGGAAAAGGACTCCAACACTATTTTCCTTTGTTGATTCCACTTTTGTGGCTTTGAAACCCCTTCCCACCTCCACACCTCCATTCTATTTGTTGAGCTGATGAACAGGGCAGCATTAGCATAAGCAAATGCTTTCCTCAAAAACATTATACTAGAGGGCATCGAATTATATATAAACAGTAAATAGTACACTTTATATCACCAAAACAAATATACATTAAGAGTAAATAGATTATTTAAAAAGTATAGGTAGAAGTTATACTCCAAAACAATGTGTTGTATGATATGATGATATGAGCAATGATACAAAAAGCTAATACTTACTTTGCACAATGCATATATCTCTGTGTCTGTTAGCTTATCTATACAGTATGTTTCCCTCACATGTTTATTGTTATATACCGTATGCCGATGGAAGGTCCAAAAGAAAAGTATAGAGCGCCCAACCCCTGGACTTTTCGCATTAGACAAAGTGACAGGGTAGTGCGGTGCCTGTGCACAGGGTAGCATTGATTTGCTTTAGCACGTGTACGCCTTCATGTTCCCTTTGCACGTGCTCCTGAGGCCACTCAAGGTAGCAATTGCACTAACAACTAGCTGATCATACTTAGTTTTCAGTGTCACATAGTTATTTAGCATTCAGTCCATTCTACACATGTCAAGTTAGAGGGATAGGGAGATTGGAATAATATTCATTTGTAACTAAAAGACTGCTTTTCAGACCGATCGGCAACCATCCACTGACAGCTAATGGAAAGTGAGTCTAAGGAAAGATTAAATCTATTCTAAATGATCACTGCTGAGCACCACTGGCAGGGTTTTGCTCTTAGATTTATCGTAATGCATAGAGAGCATAGAGAGATAAAATCATGTCTGTTGTCACGTTGAACTCACACAGTCATGTGTATTAGACAGGCAAATTAGTAGTGTGTATGTCTGTGTGTGCATGCTATTAGGTATGTACACATGAAAGTGTGTGTGTGCTTTTAAGTATGTACATGAAAGAGTGTGTGTGTACTGATAAAATATAAATAAATTAAACAAGCTGATGTCCATCATGGACAATGACCAACAGCCACTGCACTCCACATTTGTCAGGCAGAGAAATGTTCAGTAGCAGACTCCTGTCACTGACATGCTCTTCAGACAGACTAACTGTCTTTTGTCCCAGGGGCTATCCAGCCCCTAAATTCAACACAGAGGAGCAAGATTGGAAGTTGAATACTGCCTACAACAACCCTGGCAATATATATGCAGCAGGCCAGTCAGATTGAGGCTATTTGGCCACTGTGCATAAGTGGGCTAAGAACTTACGTGTAGACTTATACGCTTAGCGTTTTAAGCCCAAAAGCATCTGTTGTTTTAGTTCAGTTAAAATGTCTTGTTCTGTTGGTAACAATTTCACATCCTTGCACATAACTGAACATGACTGCACTGTGAATCACTGCACTACTCACCACTCTTACACTACCTACATAGCTACCTCCTATGTCTCTTTCTACTGTTTATTGGTCAATAGACACTATGGTCTATCATTGCGCAACAGCAATTTAGGTGCATAGACTATCATTGTATAGCTGTTAAATATCTTTGGCACATAGATATGACATCTTATTTTCTATATTTTATATCATATCCTAAATATTTCATACCTTTGTTTCATATCTTATTTTTTTGCATCTTATGTTAAATCATAGGTTTCTCACTGTATTTTTATACAGAGTTTTTGTATTTGTGTAAGCTGCTGGATTCTGTATTTTCCTTAGGGATCAGTAACAAATTAAGTATCTAACTATCATCTATCTATCTATCTATCTATCTAATAAAACTGGCTGAAGTCAGCCCAGGTACTGACAACACACTCTGGTCACTGTCACATTTTGTCTTGTGCTATTACATTTTATATATTTTGCAAAGATAATTTTCATTATATTTGACACCTGGATTCAAAAAAAGAGCTTTCTGTGATAATCATTCATCCATACTTAACTTTTAAAGTATCATGAATGACTATCTGTATTTACTGTATTTACCTGTACACAGGCTGCATTTCCTGAGCAATTCCAATGACAGCTTCTGGTTGGAAATGGTTGAATTCCTGGAAGAGGTCCCTAATATTACTCTTATATTTCAAGTCCAAATCCAGCTGAACAATACACTTCATATCTGTAAGGAGAAAGACAGGAGAAGGAAGTTTGATTTGGACATCACTCAAGACAGGAATCAGATCTAAGTGGAAAGTATTTCACATGAGGTATGTTGTAAACTTATGATTTAATTTGATGTATCAATTATTTATTTTCTTCTGTCTTTTGTTATCAGTTAGGAAGCTGAAAAGCTCTGCTGTAAAGTGGCATGAGACAATACTATTGTAAAAGGCGCTGTATAAATAAAACAGAATTGAATTGAATTGAAGCAGCACGGGGGAGAAGGTTTAAGAGTCTATGGTGACACACTCACCAAATGTTGTCAAAAGTTTAAGTTCATTTCCAGGGGCAAAACTACCAGCATTAAAACAGCAAAATATGATTACAGATTACAAGGTTGTCTGATGTTGGTGACATCAAAAGACCCTTCAAGAGGCTATAATGAAGAGCCTCTTCACCCAAACCACCGGCCTTGGGTAAAATACACAAAAGCACACAAAGCCCACTCCCGAGTGCTGCCATTGTGATGTCTGACCATACAGACAATGCTGTCGACTTGGTAAGGAAAACATCCAGCGAAAACTAAGCTTGTTGAACCTAGAACAATGTGGACTGACCTGACACAAGCACAGACAAAAACGCGCGATTAGCCGCAGGAGGATTTCGGACTGATGTCTGTCCAAACAGCCGCCCGGAAATCAACTAAAACCACAGTGTGTCAATCGCCTCTCTTCCCTTGCTCCATTAAAAACAAGGAAGTCCACTACACCGCCACTGCATGAGTTTCACAGTCAAAGATAAAGCCAGTGGCTACAGCAAACACATACCACATAAGCCCAGTTAAGGATCAAGTTCACACTGAAACTGTTGTCTGTTTACAGTAGACTGTTATGTTTGCCACTTCCTCTGTGACTGCTTTTGGGTGGAGGGAAAATCCACAATCTAAATGTAGAACAAGCTCATTTGACATCACAGGATTTGAGATGCTTGCACTGCTGTTAGTGCCTTGATGATGCTTGAAATTTTCCAATTCTTGACCGAGAATCTCTGCTTCAGTTTGGCGAATAAAAAAAAAACAAAACACAAATACACTTTGAATTATTTAAACAAATTGCTAGTAGATAGATAAATTCCAAGGTAAAGGCACTGATAGCTTCTTACATAAGTCAGCCTGATTTCAAGGCCTCAGTCTAGACCTGACCTGACTGATCAGACCATTAAAAAAAATCAAACATGAAATTCTGTATCTGCTTCCCAGAGAAGAAGAACAGTGCAGTGATTATCGAGGCTGAGAGAGCAGCCAGTAGAGAAGTGTCCTGAATCTGGGCTGGGGACGCAAGACTGCAGGGGGATGAAGGACATGGCGATCAAAGGACTGCTTCTGCTAACTAGCTTTACATCGCCTGTGGCAAAAGCAAAATGACTTCCCAGAACCACCAGGTTTGGAAAAAAAAAGACCCAGACCCCTCCCCCGCTGTCTCACTGTCACTCTTTCACACACGCACACACACACACACACACGTTTCCATGGTTTGTGACAAGTTCTAATCAGGGCACGCGGTATGGTCCTGAGGTAATGAGCCCATAGTGCTAACACGGGAGTGTAGAGGAAAATGAATTCTTGGAGATCTGTATAAGTAATCAAGAAGGTAATCTTGGCTCTGCTGGTTGACATGGCTGACACTGTCAGTCAAAAGGTCACCAATCCATTTTTTGATGCTCATAAAAGCAGTAAACGGATTTGCTCTTCTAAAAATAGATTTAGTTTGAAATGTACCGTTTTTCTATGAGTTTTCACCATCACTTTCAAATAAAATAATGTTCTATATAAGGGAAAATATGGTCTACAAAAAAGTTTTCTCTCCCTGAAAATGATTCTGGAAAAGGAGGGTCATCTTATATTCAGGATCTTCTTATGTTTGGGCAAATATGGTATGGTATTCGGGCCAATATGTTGAGCAAGGCTAGGGGCTATAATGATCCTGGAAGGTTCCTTTCTGTATTAGGCAGAGTTAATGTCCCTGCCTTACTGTCTTTTCTGTTAGAGAAAAAGAGAGTAAAAAAAAAAAAAAAACAATTCTTATTCAACAGGTTGAACTGAAAGTAGGTCAACATAATTCTGTCCTCCATACTGTGGCTTATGTCTGCCCATTCTGAAGAGGCTTAATGAGAAGAAATATACAGTAGATTGATCTTTTCCTGTTTATGTATAGGAATATAGATCACATACCTATATACACATATACATAATCATGTTTTATACCACCTCAACAGCTAAATTTTGTTATGCTTATAGTAAATTTTGGCATCTAAGCAGGTACTTCACAATTGAACAACAGTTGCATTAACCTCTTTACTACAATGTACAGTCAGTGTTGACAGATCTATACTGAGTTTTCTCAGATACATCAGTTATAAGTAGTCTTTCACAGGCACTAGGCCTATTTGTTTTGTTTTGAATTCAAATGATTCTGATTTTAAAGTCCTGTAATGATGTTTAATGCTACATTTTCAGCGTAGCATTACAGAGCATCCAATGATCTACATCCAATGATCTACATCGGTGGCAAGCTCTACATCAGACAAATGAATTGTGTGCCAGGACCAGGCCATCACATTATGCACAGAGACTTCAGTGCTTGTGATCATACATTGATTTGCTAAACTTGATGGTCATTCATCTCGAGCGGTGCTTGTTAAGATTCATCAGGTCGGTGGGAAAGTTCAGATAAGAGTTGCTAGAATGTAGGTCACTGGACCGGAGGCTGGAGGCCATGCTTTTCCAGCAGCCCAGTCCACAATGCCTTTAACAACATACGACGCACTCTAGTTTCCTGACTACAGGTCATGAAAGTTGCAGCTTCTACTATGTGCAGCCCACTACTGTACAATGTAGCCTAATATCTGAATTTCCTACAGGAAAATATTAAACTTTGTCTTAAACTGGCAAGTAATTTTAAAGTCTGATTTTTGCTCACAGTTCTGTTCTTTCTGGGAAACTGTGATTTTACAACCTTACTCCCTGTTGCATGACCCATTTCAATGATCTTCCTGGAGAGTTATTGGCCCTAACTTCTTGGAACATGTTAGAAAATGGCACAATTCCAACTATATATCAGCATCTGATTCAAAAAACACTCACTGTCCAGGTAGGGTAAAATGACCAAAATCAGACAGGTAGTAGGGGCATCAACTCATTCAGGTAAAAATACTAAATTCATATACGAGCTGCATTTTTCACACTCACTGATGTTTCATAGTAATTTAAGTAATTTATCTACATTCTTAAAACTGTTTGCTAACTCATGGCTTTTGGTAAAGTAGGGTTTTGTAAATTTTCAACTGAATTGTCTGTCTCAGAGCAAGGACCTTCATAGCTAACCAGAATGAGCAGTATTTATGCCCTTCACATGAGCGCATATTGTGAAAATGATGGTGAATATACACCTATTTGGCTCCAATCCAACAGTCGACAATAATACTTAATGCATGACACACATCCACACTGCATTAAACTCTCACCACACTTAGACATTAAACTGTCAATGTATGGCCATAATGAAATAAACAAGATGCTCTATGAAATAATAACGAGGTGCTTTTGCCATTCTAGTGCATTGGAACTAATAGACATTGACTACATTCATTTGCACGGATAGTAGTTGGCTGTAGGTACAGGCTACTTCATCACTTCATTTTCCGTTTTTTTCCATTCTAATGTTTACAAAAAACAATATAACAAAACACACCCTTGGCTTGTCAATACCCTGAGATTACACTCTATTTCTCCCATGAGAATGTCCAACCAAGCCAGCTCCAAGTAGGCTTTCCCAACAGCCTTCCCAGCCAAACACGTCACTCAGCACTGGGCCTCCATACCGTAATGCAGTCTCCATTCAGACTCCTATTGACTGAGCCACCAGAAAGGGTTCGATCGCTGGAACAAGCCTGGCGGGGATAAGGGGTTACTAATGTGAGCAGACAGGCCCCCTCTGGGCCATGCAGGGAAATGCACAGTAATTTCTTGAAGGTCTCCGAGAGTGGGGAATGGCTGGCCTTTTGAAGTCCTGTGTCCACACCAGATGGATGTTTTTAGACCGCTTATGACTTTGCTAATCATGGACCAACACCAACTCCACCACCAGTGCTATGTTGAAGACAATCTTCCACCCTGGAGGAGTGTGGTGACAGCAGTTTCATTTGCATAAATGGGCACCAGTTATCATTTACCCTGATGTCTACAAGTCACAGAATTAAATATTTGCACAGGTAAAAAAAAAGAAAACTAATGACATGAGGCTGCATTTTTGTGAAGATTTCCAAATAAATGCTACATTTGTAAGATTTTTAACATTTTAACAGGATTCTAAGCTAAACTAAAAGAGAGTTCCTGGAAGAAATGTTATTACCATGAAACCTTGCCAATTATCTTCCAAGTGTTCTGAGCTTGGGTCACAGGTCATTGGGTCACAAAGCAAATGTCTACAAGACAAGACATCCAGTCATTAAACCTTCTGACCTTGTTCTTTGCCACAGGTGCTTACTTGGGTTTGACAGAATAGATGATAACCAGACTGAGCTGCCAGAGCTGAAGTGTGTATGGTTGTGGGCTGGTAAGTCCATAACCCATTGCAACATGCTAGCCAGCATGATCACACATACCAAAACAACAAAACTGGGTCTTTCCGGTGCGGAGGAAGTCAACCTACAGTGTTCCTTGACTGGGCTGTGTTGACAGTTAACTACTCATACTATTATATGTCTGAGAGCATCGCTGTCCCTTTCTCTCTCACTCTCCCTCTTTTTCTGACACAAAAACACACACCTCTCCTTCAAAAACCCTGCAACTCTTATGGCGCCTTAAGTGCTCCCCTTACAAAAGACTCGTCATCTGATAGTTACAATGTAACTGAAAGTAGTTCTTCTGGCCTAGATCTCCAACAAAGTAAATTGCCAACCACAGCAAACTTTCAGAATCATGTAAATTTCAGCCTTTGTGGCAACTGAAAAAAAAAAAACGCAAGTAGAGTTGTAAGTCAACCACAAAATGCACTGTATATTGTCTAGAAAGGAGAGGATGTCATTTCAACTCATAATATTGTGTAGGATAATTGCTTTGAAATTAATTCAGCTAGTTCAAACAAACTTAGGTTTGTTGTTTATTTCTTATGACAAAGGCAGACATAATAAATACACTTAGGGGAGAGATGAAAGGGTAGTGGAGAATGATTGTTGACGTCCATTACAGAGCCTCCACGAGACAAGTGTGTTCACCCACCCCCATGCCTTCACCGGTCAAAGTGTTATGTCTAAATGCAAAATAAACTTTTACAGACTTCTTTGTGCCTTCATGCCTGGTCTATCAACTGGTCTTCCATGAATGGCTGAAATTTGTTGACAGGTAACAGAACACAAAATGGCACATGATGCCTGTTAAAAACACATTGTTTGTCTCAAAACATCCTGAAGGAAATGCAAGTCAAGAAAACGGTTGCCAGATCACTCAGGGATGTCAAAACCACAACAAACCAAAAGATATTTTAAAGAGTCAGAAATTAAGTCAGACATGCAACGATGAAATGATCTCTTTAGCAAGTGGTGGGTAGCGGGTAGGTTTCCACACAAATAATGAAAAAAAATCTCACTTCTCCCACACTTATTTATTTCCAGTTAAACTCTAACTCCTACACTATACTTACAAATGGCACAAACAAAGCAAAACGGAAAAACATTAGGCCTACACATCTCTGTTGATAAGCCAAAGTACTGTGGTGTGACTAATTTTGCACTGCAATTATCTATGACCTTAAGGATGAATACAAGCCATCAGTGAGTGGGGGGAGGAATCAAAAGAAGACCTAAGCTTTCATCACAGGTTATCATATCACCTTGACACTGTTTGTTCCATAACCTCAAACCTGGCCCAAGGGCTCCACCGCTCTAAGCTTCGGGAAAGACGGAGCAGCACAAAATCTCTATCAAATTGAAGGCTTGTGTGCCACCCCTGTACTGATGGCACTTTTTGTTTAGGTTTACATGGCATGGGATCCAAACACATTTTAACAGGTGCCAAATCAAAATGTAAACTTAGGAAAAAGTGAAAAAAGATCTGCACACAGCTTCAAAGAAAGCATAGAAAAATATGTAGCTAGAGAAGTCATGTGAAGACCAAGGAGGAACAAGCATGACGATATAGCGGGCAAGAACAACTGGAAAAGCACAAATCCTACCAACCACTCCTCACTGCCACAATCCAGCTCAACATGCCCCAACATCACAATCCGACCACCCCACACTGACACATATACTACACACACACATACACACACACACACACACACACACACACACACACACACACACACACACACACACACACACACACACACACACACAGGATTTGGCAGCAGTTACGACACAGATCCACTAACTACTCTGATATAAAAAGGCTCAAGGTTGTGGCCATGTTTCAGCAGCCCAAATCCAGTATTCTGCTTGGACAATCCTAATGTAATTGAAGGACCTTGTCCAAGATAACAGGTTTTCTCTCAGATGGCCCACAAATTAGATGAGCCACAGCTGGTTATCTAGGGAGTTTGCATTGTGTGCTGTAAATGTGCAAACTGTGTGGTTTTAACCCAAGAGATAATAATAAGCTGCAGAAATATTATTTCAGTTGACTGGACTAAAATCAACTGATCAGTTCTAAACAGACAAATGAAGACTTATCGGACAGAGAGACTGATAAGACACATAAATGTCCAAACCAAGTCACAAAGCAGGGTGTAGGATACCTTGTTCAATTCAGTTTATCACATAGATATGTATGCACATGCACACCATGCACACACACACAAAGGCATATTTTTCTTTTCCAATGTTCTATGCATTTACAATGTTGTGTAAATGTGTAAAAGTATGTCTTAGAGAATTCACAAGAAAAACGCCTCCTCACCAGCTGGCATGATGCGATGCATGGCCACTGACAGGAAGAAGATGGAGTCGCTGTAGTAGGCCCCAGAGCCTGCACTGAAGTGCTTCTGCATGGCCTCCACAATAGGGAACAGCCTCTCCGTTAGGGCTGCCACATCATGGAACACCACCTGCCGTACCAGAGGAAATAAATCAGCATTGGTCCAGGTCAGCAATCCAGGTGTAGGTTGCGGGCCAGAGAGGCTTACAGTGCTCCCCCCGTCCCACCTTCCAACTATGCTTAATGCTTAAAAACCTGATTTAACATGTACTGAGATGTCACAACTTCCACCATACCATGTACTTATTTCGTATTTCTGACATTCTGACACTGAAACCCATTGTTTTTCAATGGGCAGCTATTCATGAGGCTTTTAAACTAACATTCTGCAGGGCCAAATAAAAAGCTGGGAGGTGAGGGGTGACCTGTATTTGATTCATTTTATGAAATGAAATATTTCTCTTCATTAATTGATCTATTCATGCCAATCATAAGGGAATAAAAATCATGAGGTCACCTCTATTGAGCTACAGTAATACTGAGGTTAATGGGTTAACCACTGAAAGTGAAAAACTACCCAAGACATCATGTAACAAATCAAGTGAAACTCATCTTTCATTTTTTGAGGAATGAGAAATATTCTCAGAAACACCCACACACATTGGGCCATAGAGTGGAAATACCTTGACAAATCTAAAAGCAGGCTATATTTCAAAAGCCTAGGTTTGAACATTGCATTACCATTACTGGGTGAGAAGTGAAAATTGACACATAGCTGACGGGTCTGTACAAATAGGTAAACTGCAGCAGACAGAGAGCCATCAAATAGCTCTATTAATTGCACAGATGTGAATCTTCACTGGCCTCATAATCTTTTTAAAATTCCAATTAAATAGTTTTTAAACTGACAGTGATCTGCAAAATCAACAAAGATACAAATAAAGGACCAGAAAAGAGAAAAACGTCAATGACAACCTATTTTCAGGAACAAATATGTTATGAATAGAGGTAGATCATATAAATAATTTTACACATTCTGCTTTTATTAACGGAGGCCATGTGGCCTTTTATATGCCTTTAAAGCCTAATCCCAAACTCCATCGCAGGGACTTACCAGTGAAGCAGGAGTATCCATCAGATAATAGAGATCCCTCACCAGATTAGAGAAAGAGGATTGGAGATAGAGTAACCACAGATTCCCATTAAATATTCCAGAGGAAACAAATATGTTCAAGAGTGTCTCGGATTACCAGGCCCTTCCCCGATTAAAGCGCTTCAGAAAACGCTGTGATGCAAAACTCAAATTTGGTCTTAGGTCAGTGTGAGGATATCTGTGCATATGGGATATAAAAACATTACTTAAATTCTCCAACAAATATGGCTATTCAAATGTGCCACTTCTTACATTGCACAGATCCTCTATAACCAATAAATAAAAAAAGACCAGGCTATGCTTCCAATTCTTTAATTTAGGGGAGAGAAGCTGCTAGCCCAAAACATAAAAGCATCAAAACATAATATAACAAAAGTTATACAAACAGTACTGTATGGAACCTTACAATTCTACCTAAGTCTAGACAATGCCAAACACTAGACACCAGATGCTAGTGGCATTGCTGTGACACTGCCTTTAGTCATAGCAACTATAACTGCAACTTTTATAGTCAAATGACCAAAGGCAGTGTCAACAATAACAGAGAACGATGCATACGAATGTATTTTTATTTACAGGGCAAAAATAGACTAAAAATAGCAAGGCAAAAAGGCTTGAAAAACAACCACATGAGCCTTCATGAAAACAGTCCTCTCTGCATGCAAGTCCAGTGTGTTAGCAAGGTATCCATCAGTAGCCATAGCGACAGCTGCTTCATGCCTGTGAAGGAGAGGACGGCCCAGTTTGTGTCCCTGTTTAGTGATGCCCTTACCTTGATTAGAACTGCCATGCACAGCCGTGAATGTGACTTAATGCAAAGTGACATTCAGTGACAAAGTGGTGCAGAACAGCCTCAGGATGCATCAAGCTTGGAAAAGGCCCAGAGAAGAGGTCTCTGATTGCCAGCCAGCTAGCGAACATCAGTAAAAGGCTCTAAGATCGAATGGCGACTGGCAGGTCTACCAACATTGCTAAAGGAGGACAGAGCGAGTGGGATGGTTAAGCTTCTACCAAACATGAGATATGTGAAGCTCACACAGTTCTCAAAGTTCACACAGATTACTGGGAAATAATTACTTGAGATGGAGGTGATTATATAATTAAAATCTCTCTCTTTCTTCCTCCCTCTCTGTGGACACTCGGACTAGTAAATCATCTGCATAAAATTCGCCAAAGCGTAACAAATACCAGGAGCAGAGATCATATTAACACTAAATATATGTTTGTGTTAATGTGTGAGGAGGGATCATGAACAAAGAATGAAGGTTTTGTAGCCAATTAATTATTTAGTGTTGTGGGCTCTCAAGATGCATTAACTCCAATTCATTGATGACTGATTGACTTGTTTGCAGCTGTCACAAACTACGGTAGTTATAAATCCTTGGCCAAGCACCGAATGCCTGATTTGGATTTATGCTTAAAGGTTTTATAGGAAAGTCTCAGTCATAGGAATGTTATAGGAGTAATTTCATAAGAAAGCCTTGTTGCTAAGAGTCCGTCCTTGTTGGCTCATGAATAGCATGTCCATCATGTCCATACCAAATAAAAATACATCTTCTCAACTTCCTGCTTGCAGAGACATAAGCACCTTGTAAACATAAAATAACCCTTTTAACCCTAAACGTTTGTGTAAGCAGTATAAAAACTCTCTGCTTTCATGTGCATAAATCCCCTGCATCATACTCACTATCTAGACTACAAATCATGATGGGTTAGGCTGTTACAACCAATCAGAGATCGTTCACGAAGAGGAAGCTGGGGTTAAGCAAAGCTTCCTTTTTCCTGAGCAGCTGGGTAGCTTGGCTCCTGCTAACATGGAACAGAAGAAGGAGGAGATGGGCCGGGGGGTTTGTGTATACCTCTAGAGTTTCCAAAGGCCTGTTAGTCTGACACACTGACTAAGCAGAAAGCAAAACAGCTACTGGAATTAGCCATCAAACATTAACATCAAGCCAAACGAACTAATAACCTACTTATTTCTAAGAAGTGGTTGGTATAACCAACCATTTATTATGTTGTATTTTCATTTTTAATATTATAACAATTGCCAGTAAGCAAAAATGTTTAATTCTGAATAGGACTGTGTTGTGGATCTGTTAATAGTTGTTGTAATATCAATGGTCTAAAGCAAATGTGCAATTACTGAAAAAAAACACACACAAAAATAAACACTAATGATTGGCTAGTAGGACAATTTGGGAGAAAATCAAGGAAACACAGCCTATAAAGCCCGTGTAAAAACACAGGCACACTGCTAGCTGATTTCAATTTGCTTGCTGGCCACAAAGTCACAGCCTATTATCCAACATTTATATGTATGTGATTCACAACTAATGAAGATATCTACATTCTTGTCTATGGTTAAACTATGGACATGTATTTTCCTTCAAATTGAGTAAACAAATGCAATTAAACCATTGTTTACATGAATGATGTGTTTGCTGCTTTCCAAAGAGTTTTGGTCAGTGTTACATGCTTCTATTTAACTTCAAAATCTCATGCTGGTTACACTCTTGGAAATGGATGGTCAGTCACTTGTTGCCAGACCTAGACTACATATTGCTTTCTATAGGTCTGGTCTGGTTCCCAGGCTAAGAAATGTAAACTGTAAATAAAATAATTAAAAACTGCAGTTTAGCACAAAGGATGTCAAGTCTGAACACACCAGCAGTGTGTGAAGAGATAGTGAAATGAAATGTCATCCTCTGAGAGTTATGTTACATATAGTCTGTGAGAACAATGGAAACAGAAGCTAAATGCTAAAATGCATAGCCTATAACAATACACATAAGAGCAAGACTCGGCAAGCTACCATCCGCCCACGTGCATAAAAATTACTTTCACTGGATATGCATGTCTCCCTATGCATGTTCAATATTCAGCATCAAAAACCCTGATGTTTTGACCCTTCTGAATACATAATAAATCCATATGGTTAACAGCCTCAAACATACAAATTCTTGTCTTTTAACCAATGTCTACTGGTGAACGTTCTTCCCTGTTATTTGCCAAAAACACAAAATAAAAAGGGGATTAATGGCGTGCATTGGCAACACATGGTGGCACGCTTGGAGTGGATTACACTAAACAGGATGTCACTGTTAGCTCCACACTCACACTATAGTGGAAGCTCCATAAAAAGTTTGAAAGAGGAGGGGGGCCATGGGTACGAAACCGGGTTAGATTATATGGGTTGGTAATCTGCCTCTCTGGCTCCATGCCACCTCTGTTAATCCACACAAACTGCCCCATAGATCCAGGTTCAAGCTAGGGATCAGCTTAAATTGAAGCAAGGATGACAGTCATGTACGGAGAGGCAGATGTTTTGAAATGTTCTGGCACAGTGAGCTGTTCAATATAGTGCAAGAATCTGAGAGTAATGTTGAGAAAACATTCCAAAATGGTGATGCTATTTCTGTCTATAGGCAATAGTCTGGGACCTCAAAGAGCATCAAGATCACTGCAGAAGAACAGTGGGGTTTTCTGGCATGCAGACAAGATTCCACAGATACCTGTCTTGTCCAAACTATGAATGCCAATGTATTCTAATTCTGCCACTCATGGCATTTTAATTGACAGCTACTCTACAGTAATGTAGCATTCTTTGCATAGCTGAGTGACCAAGGTGAAAAGTACCCATTTTTGTGCCCTTAAGGGAGATAAGGAGACAGACTGATTTTTCAAAAGGCCAATACTGCCCCCATGTGTTAACTTACATCTAGATATTGCAGCTTGACTTGACTAGACCACTGTTTAACTAATAAGCAACCTTGTGCAAAATTTTAGACTACATAAGTTTCCAAATTTGTCACACAAAGCTTACAGCATAGAAATGCTTACCTTGTTGTTTACAATTTATTTAAAAATCATCCTTCATCAAGCAGCATACAGCAATCTGAACCTACAACTAGATCAACTGGGATATAGGTCAAGTGAGAGGAAAGGCACGAACAGAATCTGCGGCCTCTACAGATGTGGCCTACAGACTCATGGTCTTGGGTAGAATGCATGCATAACATGGATACGAGAAAACTTTTACATTTCTTGTTCTGACTGACCAGAAACTTTCACATGCGCACCTGAAAAAATTAGGTGCGAAGCAGAATTATTTTTTTTTCTTTCACCATGTCTCTTTAGGGGCTCTGTACATTAATAATTTCAACTGAGCAATTATCAGTTTATATTATTTATATGGAGCTTCCATAGTCAAAGATGAATCCTGACAGACACCAAGTTTAATAGGGGCTTAGGCCTAACAGTAACTCATTTGCTTCCTCTGTCCACATACACTACTATCATTTCTGCTAAGTATCATCCCTGCCTGCCACTGAACGACTTCCTTGTCACCAACCCCTCCTGAGTGGACTGCGACCAACTTCACAGGAGGCCCAAGCCAAGACCAACTCTCCTTCCTAGAAGCCCTGTGACCTACCTCCTCTCACAATGGCACTGTCAAAATGGACCCACCCAATATTAACCCTATGATCGAGCTCACTCCTGACTTTAACATTATGTCTGGCTGCTACAACACTGTCCTGCCAGAACTTTAGACAACCACATATGGCTTGACAACTATATAATGATGTGGGATAATATTTTGGAATTATTATGATGCTCAGCCAAAACCAAGGACAAACTGTAGCCTATTATGGTAACTACTGACTGTACTTCTCCTGCATGAGCCCTGGCAGTTGGGTTGCCCCTTGAGCCATGGATCTGCCCAAGGTTTCTTCCTAGAATAACTACCATAAGGAAGTTTTTTCTTGCCCCTTGTTGCTCTAGGGTGCTCCTTGTTAATGTCTGTAAATTGTCTTATTAATGTCTGTAATTCTATTGTAAACGGGGCTGTATAAATATAACGATTGAATATTGTTTGACCAATTTAATAGGCAATAGCATGTTTCATGATCTATCTACTCACCTCATACTGAAAGGAGGCATCCAGAAGCAGCTCAGGGAGCAACTGCTTTCCAAGCTCCTGGCTGGCCTCGTCACTCACAAAGTGGAGCACCAGCACCTCCTCTTCCAGAAAGCGGCCGTATTTGGCCATTGAGCGCATCGCCACCTGGAACTTGGCCTGAAGACCCCTGTTCTTGTCCACCTTGGTGAACATCATCAGGGCATGGTAACGCTGCATCTCCTTGGTCTGACCGTGGCTTCTCCTCTCCTTATCTTCATTGCTGTCCCCTACTGCCCCTGCCTTTTCCTCGGCATGTAACAACCTAGTGTCCAGCGATAGGTCGGCATCATTGCGATTGGCGTTATGGCTTGCGTGGGACTGTTTGATGCGCTTAGTGGTGCTGGAGAAATTCTGTCTCTCTGACCCAAAATAATAGAACGCAACCACAGCCAAAGCAGCGGCAATGAGGAGTAGGATCTGGTAGGACCTGAAAGTACTGATCCTGCCCATGACGCTGGTAAATAAACGCAATGCACCCATTGCCTTGACAGTTGAGGTTCAACAGCTAATTATCAACTATCTCGGATACTATCTTGGAACCAGAACACTCGTAGCCTAATGTTAACTTCTTGGAAGGGTAGCTGCCAAACATGGAAAAAAACGACAGCTTGCTCAAGTAAAGAAAAAAATGGTCACAGTAACATGTGTACTGAGTCAGTCAACTTATCGTAGAGATGCTAGCTAAACCTTTGATTTTTCACGTGAGAAAGCCTACATGCAATCTGACTGAGTGTCTTATAGTGCGACGTGAAAAATTGTAAAAGTGATACATCAATCATGATCACTGACCTAGGTTAACGTTCCCATGATTTTTATGGCATGCGGTCACATATGCCAGAAATGTCCAATTGTCCAAAAATGTCAAAATGATACGACGTCATTCCATTATGGTCACGTTAGCGAATATTTACAATGTATCTTTGATCATGCACAAAATGCAACAATGTTTCTTTTCGCTTCAGTACAAGCTACAGTAACCAGGCTGACAAGAGCTAACGTAGTATTAGAACTACTTTGAAATGTTTCATCTGCCATTAGACGAAGTTCTTCCGGGTTAGTATGGGCAACAATCGCATATCGCATACTGCAGTGAAGAATTACCATGAATAAAAAAAAGAAATAATACATGTCATGGGTAGATATAAAGGTAGGCTAAATGTTGTAGCTTGTATCTAGGTTTAAAATGTATTGTTTATTTTGAATTTTTTTAAGAATTAAGAATTGTGTCAAAATAAAAGTAATATAATATAATAATATAATAATAAAATATCATTTATTTAGCAGATATCCTGTAATAATAATAGTATATGCTGATATTTAGCTAAATTCAGGTTTAGGAACATTTCATATAGATTTTTGCGATTTACGTTTTTTCACTTCTACAGACCCCATAGTTCTCAAACCCACCTGTTTCCATTTTTTCCATGGTTTTTTTTTCTTTTTTTTTAAGGATCTACCTAAATCCAAGATGGCAAATATGTAATAATAATTTGCTTAGAAACACTATTTAAACACCAGTTATGGACACCAATCATGTTTAACGACTATACAAGGTTCAAGAAGTTTATTTGTCACACACATTGAAATACTAATGTAAGACATGTAGTGAAATTGCATAAATTAGAGTATTAGCTCAATAAAAGAGAAAAAGAAAGATACAGCAAAAGCAAAAGCAAATAAATGGGCATTAGTCCATATGGGATCAGGATCCATGTAGCCTACAGATCCAGACACGGTTAGTCAGTTTGGATCCAGTATCTTCTAAAGACCGTGGCTGCTATGAAGTCAGGATGGAGGAGTGATGATTGTCTTCAGCCAAGGTGGTTATGGAGATGGCATCACTTGAGCCACCCAAGTGAGATTGAAAACCACCGCACAGCCAAAACGATTGGTTGGCAGGGCCATTTATACAGAATGCTCAAAATGATCATGATAATTATGATCAGAATTGATGATTAGTTAATGATTAATTAGCTAAAATATTGATAAATTGAAAATTTTTCATGCTTTTCATTTTTTTTTTTTTTGGTCATTCTTCCCCCAAGCTTGTGTAACCGTTGCCAGCTGGGTGATAGCTGTGCATTAAGAACATTGGTAAACCTGTCTCCCAACACCTTAACAATTGTGCTAGTGAGTGAAAATGAGCACCCTCGTATAGGGTTGCTAGTGCGCTGGACTCCCGTGGTGCTGCTTGTTGCAGGTTCAAGCCTGGGCATGTGGGCTGAACCGTGCTGGACGAAGCAGGTTACACTGGTGCCATGACCCAGATGAGAGTGAGGTTTAGGGGGCTGAGTGTAGCCATCTGGTCGAGCCCAGGCGTATGCAGGGCTAGACTATACAGGACCACTGGGACAACAACTTAAGGTGTGAAAACCACTCAAGAGTAGTTCAGTTTCCTGGGATGGAATCTCAAGGCAGGATTGTAGATAGCAAAAAGATAATGAAGCCCCTCACCCCTGCTCCATGATGGATGTTCCAGATGAACATAGATGGCATCCTTCACTCCTCTGTCAAACCACTTATCTTCTCTGTGCAAAATGTGGACATTTGTATCTTCAAAGGAATGCCCTTCAGTGCTGTCCTGATGAAGTGGCCCTTCTGTGTTGTGTCATGTATCTGTGAGGTAGTTTTATTTCCCCTATGTAGCCCACTGATATAAGCACTCCTCATTGCACTGCATAAACAAAATTGTTAATATTGTGTCTTGTACGTTTGTCCTTGGGATAGACCAGTCTCTGTCTAAGAGTGCTGTTGGGCTTCAATTCAATTTAGTTTTATTTATACAGCGCCTTTTACAATAGTATTGTCTCGTGGCGCTTCACAGAAGGAGCACCCAAGAGCAACAGGGGCAAGGAAAAACTCCCTTATGTTCAGTTAATCTAGGAAGAAACCTTGGGCAGATGCACGACTCAAAGGGCTAACCCAACTGCCAGGGGACATGGAGAAAAATTACAATCAGTAGTAACCATGACAGACTATAAGTTGCCTATGGTTTTAGCTAAGGTTCATAATAGTTCATAATTGAGTATTATCCCACTTTTACATTACATGGTAGTCAGTCTATAGGTGGTTATCAGGAATTATGGCTGGACAATGTAGCAGCGGCCAGGCATAATGACAAACTCAAAGGAGTGAGATGGGCTTGAAGTGTGCTGTAATGTGTTTACAGAATATCCTCCTTGGTTTCACAGACAGTCCAGCCTCATAGGGGATAACCATGTGGCTTCTCCTGTTGCTTTGCTTGTCAGTGGTTGGTGTTTTGGATACTTTCTCCTGTTTCTTTCCTGGCTTGATAAAGGCCCAGCTGGGGTAGCCACAGGTCCTAACTGCCTCTTTGATGTGGATGTTCCTTTTGACTTCCCTCAGTCTAGGAGTGGATGCTTTCAGCCCAATGCTGTAAGGTACTGATTTTTGTGTTCTGGCGGGTCAATCAAGGCAATATGCAGATTGGTCTGTTTGGCTTTGCAGCCTCTGGAGCCTGCCTGATTCACTAGTTGTTGCTGCATAGCTCCTCTGGTGTTCTTGCCTATTCCTTTCTAGGCACTGCTTATGTGTTATTTCATGCAGCCTCTCATATAATCCGCTATCCATCTGAGATTCTGTGATGTACACAGGCAGGTAATTGGCCTGATTTTGGTTTAGCTTGTTTGGCTCAGTTGGCTCAGTAGCCATGCAACATGTCAGGCGTTGGTGCTATGCAGTTCTTAATGCATGTGTGTGGATTTCTTCCACTGTGATGGTCACTTGATCTTGTTCAGGAAGGTGTAAGTTCTTATTTTAGTTTTTATTTTTGTCATTTTTAAATACAGTCAGCTCTCTTGGATTTTGTCACTAAACATGAAGAAAACTACCGCATAGCGGTACATGGTATGACCGCTGCAGTGTATTGAAATGTGGGAACCGTTGGTATGATGAGTTTGTGGTAGGTCACTGTTGTGAGGTGAGAATTTGTGTGGAAATGATTTGCTAGAAGTGGGAATGGACGTGGGTTTTGAATGAATGACAGTAGCAAGAAGTTTTTATGGTATGTGCTGTACTTTTAGAGGTTTTTGTGCTGATCGTGCATGACATCTTTTGTGCAGTTCCTACCTTCTCGGTCCAAGATATTGGAAACTCAAAATTGTTTTGCATTTACACGTATCACTAGGTGGCGCGATGGTTCAATTGACTGTTTCTGGGCTAGGTCGATATGCCTCTTTAACACCGGCATAGTAACACAAAATCGCTGTCTTGGGCAAAAAAAGAGTTATTTAACAAAAACTGTTTTTGGACACCTAGCTTCGGTGAGAAACATCGCCCCCCTGTGACGAAATGTCACAACACATGACAAGAAAGCTGTTTACAGTTTGCATGTCAACTTTGACCAAATTTGAGGAATTAGAAGCCAAGATATGGACTTTTAAAGAAGTTTAAGCTACGTTTTGAATTTTGATTAACATGTAACTTTGAAACGGTTCATCTCAAGATAAATCCTTTGATAACTTTTTGCCAGCATTGTCTATAGATGACATATACCACAATTTGGTGAGATTCAGGCCATGTACACACGTAGGCGGGTATTTTTACGAACGCACATTTGCTGTCCTCCGTTTTCTAAAAACTCTTGGGTCCACACACAACTGTTTTAAATATATTCCCATCCACACAAAACCGCAGAATTTCGCTCCTAAGCGCAGCTGTAAGCATACCAAACTATATGAGGACGAAGTAACCCCGACAACGACAGAAGGGAGGACCTGGACATGCGGAAATTTTCTCGCCATTCATCCGGGAGGACAACTTCCATCTCAAAGTTCTCCCACCAGCTGGCAGTGCGTCCTGGTCTGACCCAAAATCTCCTACGGCGTCTTGCGCGAGTTATATACGAGGCGGAGGTAGAGTTATTTGGTGTTAAATAGCTGATTCCAACGCACTCTTTCCCCTTTGCTCCTCCACAAGAAGCAGTAGCTGTGTTTTTAAAAATAAACAAGCAAAAAGCGCCTGTACCAGGGCAAGGAGTAACAGGCTTCTCAGTTGATCCATGCTGTCAATTGTCTGACATAAACAAGGGCGCATAGGTGACGTTTACGCATCAATTGTTGCAGTTAGTGACGTTTAAAAATGTAAAACTCCGGTTATTGATATCCATACTGAAACGCCAAACTGGAGTTTTTCCAAATCTTCACTTTGGTCGGAGTTTTTCAAATGCTCCGTTTTAAAGGAGATAATCCTGCGGTTATGTGTGGATGACAGGCCAAATCGTAGAAAAATATATTCGTTTTATCAGATACCCGGCTACGTGTGGACAAGGCCTCACTTGAACGGCCGATGACGAGTTTGTTTGCTTTCACTTTCGCGATTTTAAAATTTCACAGGAATCGTTTTTATTGGAAGTGGGCGTTAAACAATGTTTTCAATCAGGAGGGTTGGCGGTAGTAGCGTAGTGGTTAAGGAACCTGGCTAGCGTGCAAGTAGCCTGAAAAGTTGTGGGTTTGAGCAAGGCACTTAACTCCAAAGTTCCTCTAGGGGAGACCTGGATGGCTTGATAGTTGACGAGTTGTAAGTCACTGTGGATAAAAGTGTCTGCTAAATGCATAAATGTAAATGTGTGAGGGTCAATAGATTTCAAGACAAAAAAAATTTGGTTGCAAACTTTAGCGTTCCATAGATAATAGGCAAAATGATATTTTGTCCTATGTTTTCAGAGGTCATTGTGCTGATCGTACACAACAAATTTTGTGCAGTTCCCGGCTTCTAAGCCCAAGATATTGGCAATTCAAAATCTCAATTTTTGCATTTACCCATATCACTAGGTGGCGCTATGCTACAAGTGAGTCTTTATGGGCTGGGTTGATACTTCTCTGTAACACCGACATATCACAAATATTTCATGTTGTTGGGTGAAATGTTCATTGAGTTATTCAGTTATTCTTTGACGGACACTGGCACAGTGGGGGTGGCCCTTTGGGGCCAAAAGCTTCTAGTCGCTCACATCCTACTAGGGCTACATGCCTACAAAGATTCATGTCCCCCAGGGTTTCAGTGTCCGTTGAGAGAAAATCGGTGGGAAAAAAAGGGGGGAAAAATTTGACAAAACCAATATGACCGCTGGTAGCGAAGCTATTGGAAACAGGTTGTTTTGTATTGAATGGGGTCCCAGAAAGTGAAATAATAACATCAATTGCAAAAATGTATATAAAATGTTCCTACAATTACATATCACCATATACTATAAGTTTTAAAGGAAACCTAGGAAGGAACCCTAAGATCCCAAAATGCTGGTCTTCTTGTAATCCCAAGAATATAAAAATCTACGATAGGAGGAAGAGCCTTTTGTTACCGTGCACCCCTCCTGTGGAATAATCCCCCCCCTTCTTCCGACAAGCGGACACTCTCAATACCTTTAAGTCTAGACTTAAAACCTTCCTCTTTACTGTTTTCCATAGTTAGGGATGATGCATGGCAAATCATCACTTCTCATGGGAGGAACTGCCTCTGCTGTTGCCCCCAGTTGTGAGGCGTGGCGGCCACTAACCATCCCTGCAGTGGTGCTGGTTTGCCATGCACCATACCTTAGTTATGCTGCTATAGCGTAGTGCCGCCACAAAACCTTCATGTGTCATGCCATACAACTCTCTCTCTCTCTCTCTCTCTCTTACTCTCTCTCTCCCTTTCCCCTCTCTCTCTATACTTATTTATATACATATATGTATGCACAAATGACACATTTGCTCTCTGATGTGTGAGCCTGGCCTAATTCATTTGCTTCCTCTGTCCACAATCATCTCTGCTGAGTGTCATCCCTGCCTCCTCCCAGCGGACTCCTCTCACCCTCCCCTCCTGAGTGGACTGCAACCAACACTACGGGAGGCCTGTGCCAGGACCGACTCTCCATCATAGAGGCCCTTCCTAGATGCCCATGCCAGGACCAACTCCCCTTCCCTGAGGCTTTGTTACTGACCCCCCTCACAATGGCAGTGTCAAATGGACCTGTATTGTTACCCCCATGACCATCTCACTCCTTGAGTTTAACACTATGTTTGACCACTGCTACACTATCCAGCCATAATTCCTGATAACCATCTATGGATTGACTATCATGTGATTTTCCTGCATGACCCCTGGCAGCTGGGTTAGCCCCTTGAGTTGTGGATCTGCCCAAGGTTTCTTCCTAGACTAACTATACATAAGGGAGTTTTTCCTTGTCCCTGTGGCTCCTGGGTGTTCCTTCTGTAAAGCGCCATGAGACAATACAGTAAAAGGTGCTGTATAAATAAAACTGAATTGAATTGAATTGAATTTCAACACAGCACATCAGTCCTTTTCTCAGACTCAACATGACATGCATAGCCAAGGTGGTACCACCAACCAAGACTATGAATATAACCCCGGCTCTCTGATGGAAAACGTGAGACGCCACTTAATAGGATATCGCCAAGTGGGATATCGCCTTCCTACCCACTCTGCTAAACCCTCCTCAACCAATGCCTAAAAGGCTGTGCGCACATGTGCTACAGCATCCGCTCGTGGGCATATATTACGCAGACGTAAGCACGCCAATCTTCCCTCTTTCAACTTGTACAAGAGGCAGATTGATGTGGCATCTCGTGCTCTTCAGATAACCGGGGTTATATTCATAATGTTCACTTTCAGTTAAAGCACTTTGACGCCACGTAGTGGGACATGCATACCACACAGCCTCATGTACACGGTGTGACATGACCCACAGAACAGTTTGACCTTGGTGGAACATTAACCCAAAATCATACACTTTTGACAGAGGACAGGACAGAGCATGCAAAAGGCATGCTTGTAACATCCAGACTATTGAGAGTGAGGAGTTGTCATCATGGATTTGAACTCCACCCCCCACACACTACTTTGAGTGGCAAGCTTTATGAAGAGGGTTTCACTATTACTAAGGTACCTTAGCAGAAGAAGTACAACGAGATTTCGCCATGCTTTGATCAACCTGCTGCATGATAAACCTCTACAGCAGGCAGTGCAATCTACAAGGGAACAAGACTGAATGGAAAAGGTTCCTCTCATAACGGTTCCGAGATGCTGCATCAGAGACGCTATAGGAATTGAGCCCTTCCAGGGAAACTGCTGAAGCTGCATCACACCAAAAGCCAATGAGATGGCTTCAAGCATGCACATCACAGATGCACTGCGCGACTATAAAATCCTATGCTGTGCCTACATACGTCCTCTTTAAATACTTTAGGGTGACCAAACACAATACTGTGTGTACTATAAGCTGTATTCATTCTAGTGACTTGTTACCTTAACTGTCCAACGCTCACATAAGGCCAGTCACGGACATCCTCTGGTCTGGTGTCCAGTCTTTAGTCCTAGATGGGAGAGTTCTTCTTTGGCTAATGTTTTCTGACCTGTAAGAAATATCAAAGACTAAGCTATACCAGCAATAGTCCTATCATTATTATTAGTGTTAAAACTTAACTATAAGTTAATTCACCTCAATTCTGTAGGAACAGCAGAGAGATCAGTCAGTTATTTTGTAGCTGTCTTTCTACACTCTACCAAAAGAGACAGACATGTTCAAAGCACAAATATACAGCAATGGCAATGCAATATTAATGTAAATGCCTCTAGTGTGTGCCCAAGAAATCCAACCCAGTCTGTCCTCCTAACAGTGGTTCTAGATACAGTAAACTTTGCTTCAAGCGACTGGACATCCAATACATTGGCTTCACAGAGTCATAGTACATGCATTGAATTGGTGCCAGTATATTTGAATTTCATCATTCATCTTACATTACCCTCTGGTAAATCTAATCTGGCTGGAAAAATCTACATGTGGTGTTTTTGGTCATCCACAGCAGATGTGAGATGTGAGCTGCTGAAGAGAGTGGCTCTCCAACCAAAGTCAGTGCCTTACTGAAATGTGCAATTATGCCATTCAGGCACTAGAGAGCATTATTATCAAACTTCATAGATTTCATCGTATGTTTATTTTTCCCCTTTTCACTGGAACAAATTCAAGGAAAGGATATACCACCATACCATGTCTTCGGTATGCAGAGGTGTGTGTTGCTGTCCTGAAGAAAACATTTTTGGGAAATCATTATTTATTATTGCTTTTCTCATAAATTACAGTGTATTGTTGATTGTTGATTGCTGATTTATTTTTATTGTAAAGAATGGTTGCAATGGTATATACACCTATGAAAATATGAATAACATCCCTCTGTTTACAAATACATGAAAGTCTATTGTGTATTCTGGTCTCATGGCTTGCTCACCCAAAGTCATATGAATCTATCTTGCTTTACTTAGATCAGTTTAATACAGTATGTGATCAGCTTCAGGTCTACACGTCTATCACGCCATGTATTTCCTTTTACATGAAATACACTGAAAGTCTAATGGGCATTTCATGCAAAATCTTTCTTTACTTGTTCAAGTGAAATGTTGTTTGTTAGTGTACTTACTGCATTTCTATTGACAGTGAAAGAGAAATAAAATGAAAAATCAAGAGGGAAAAGATAAAACAAATATATATATATCTAATTACAATTGTATAATATATTTTTTATTACAATAACACAATTCGAAAGCTATGCTACGTCTAGACTAACCATATTTTTATAGAAGCATATATACACATCTCAGCTATAGATGTGCACTTGAAGTTTGTACCTATGACCTACCATTTTTGTACAATTCCACCGAAATTGGCGACATCTCTAAAAAAGTACAAGGTTATCACAATACAATGTATGATCCATGTGTAAACATACTACAGATAAAAATAAAACAGACTGCATGTTAACTATTTACGCATGGACAAATAACATGCGTATATGCGCGTAAATATGCGTATATGCGCATCACATGCAGTTACAGCCAGAGTCTAGGTCATTATGACATAAAAAGCCTTTCAAACAAAAAACAAAAAAGGTAAAAATTCAAAGCATGAGAAAAACTTTAGGCCTAGTGCGAACAATGTATGAAGTATGAACAACGTATTTTGCATGCTGATGAAATAAGTTTTGTTATTGATCTCCGAGAAAACGTATTCAATCTGACTCATATTAATGTGGTCAGCAATGTGGCCCTGATCTGCAACTAGGTAAAAAGTGAGTGTTACATTTAATCTTGCGTTACTTGTGCATCTGCGCTCCGCCTAGCATTACTTAAACTGCACCACCGACAGGCCAGACAAGTTTTAGAGTCGGTTCTGGTAAAATTCACCGCACCGCACACTGAGAAACGTAAAAGCGAGGGCTGTGCTCAACGTTGAGCCCCGCCCCTCACTGAGGCTGTAAGTCCGTACAGTGCAGTAATACAAGTGGCCAAAAATGTGGGCTAGAAAACTGCACTTTTGCACTCAGTTTAGCCACTAGAGAGCACTACATACGTTTGTGTCATGGAGTTATATATGGCTTTGGTGTGTGTAATACCTTAGTTACAGACTTTCCATGATACAACTATTGTATATCTATCACTATATTGGTGTTAAAGCAGTTAACAGCTCATCCAGAGAATAATGTTTCTTAATTGCCACTTGTACCCCCCCACACACACACATACACACACAAACACACTTCTAAGCAATCTACCCTGCTTTGCATGGTGCCATGATATAAAAACACAGCTTGAAGAGTCATCATTTGACAGAAGACTATAAATTACATGTATCCTGCTCTTGCTCTCTCACCACATCACTTGTGAGAATTATTTTTGCTGGCTTCCTGTGGTGATAATAGCTGCCTCAGTATCATTGCCTGGCACATAGAGTACTGCCAAGGGATAGGGAATGAACTGTTGCTGGCACAGAGAAAAAAAACAGATTGCTTTTGTAGCCTCTCTGAAGTCAGGTAGATATTGATCTTTTGCTTATCTGTGTCAGGGAAGTGTCATCACTGGAGTAATGATGGTGGGGTGGACCAGGGTATGTACCGATGCAGTCTAGATAAGAGCTATACACAAGCCAGCTGTGGACAGTGGCTCAGCCTTGACATCAGATAATAGAGTCTGTCCATCACAGTGGTGATGAGTGGTGAATGTTGCCTTGAACATGACACAGTGGCAATCAAACAAAAGAATTAAGGCTTTGTTGCCAATTGTTTTGTAATACAACAACCAGATATAGAAATTTGTGTCAACAGAGTCATAGTACATTGCATTTATTTAACTTAGGTCACACACCAGAATTATGCCACTCCCCCCCAACACACACTCCCACAAGTAAGCCAGTAAACCACATAGCTCTTGCCCTTTCTCCACACCACTCATCACATCAACCCCCTCAACCACCACCACCACCATCTCTGCACAGCCCTCAACAAGCTGTGATCCAAAAATAATTTTCTCACCACTTACCTTCCCTGACAGCGTGCCTCCCATTTCTCTTGCAAGGAAATTACAGATTTATAATCCTGCTAATCTATGAGATCCCATAAAACAGCATGAAAGGCTTAAATTCTCAGACACGTTGCCTGAATTCTTGCACTGGGTCTAGACATTTAAGGTTTGAAAATGGCATTTAACACCTTTAAAAGTTTCTGATGGCTTCAGTTCAGGAACAGAAATGTTTCTTGGTCAAGGCCCAGTGAGCAAAGATCTTACCATGGAAAGTTTTACACTTTGAATCATCTATACCATTGTATCTTTGCCTCTCCCTCTAACTATTCACAATCACAAGGTTGATGTTCTCTACTGCTTTAGGCCAATGTACATTTTCTTGCCCTTTTAAAGAGGTAATAAACATGTTGAAATGTGCTGTAACTGTCCTGTAAACAAACTAAGGCACCTTATGACATGCTCTTTTCCAGGAATGTGAAACATATGACCTTCTGTCTTTTAATACACAAAATAATCATTTCCGTGCACAGATTTCTTTATCAACAGCTGTTCAGTTTCAAACTAGTTGGAGTCAACACTCTCCAGGGCTATTTCTGTCACAAGAGGCATTGCATAAAAAGCTGTTTTCTGGGCCACTTGCACTCTATTCCATTGGAAACAACAACAAATGAGAACAAGTCCTGACAGTGCACATCATGAATTATGGTAGCTGTTCAGATGTTTTGTTTTAATAAAATGTGTTTCTAGTGTATTATATAAATGCATATTGAATATACATAGCTGTTGAAATACTTCCACACAGGATCAAAAGAGTATCTATCATTATTATTACAGATATTTTCCCATCAAAAACATTGATCAAACATTAAAATGTGCTGTACCCTTATATATAACTATGTGGAATATCTAAACTAAGACAACTGGAATTGCAGTATAAAGGACATAGCAGTACCGGTATTCTTACCCTTGTGTAACCACAGTGAGATTTTATTGTAGCCTACTCATCAACTGAGTTGAGTTTGCACCCTGCAGTGGGAAGATAACTTCACAGTCTGTGAACAATTAGAGAGACACAGCATATCCCATTCCAAGTGTCATGTAAGATTTCTTTGAGGCAGCCCAAGTGCAAAGGATTTGGAGCAAAATGTATAACAAGCAGGAGATGGCTTTCATCTTACAAATGCCCTGCTGTCTGTTCTTTGCATGTTTCGGTTTCCTCACCAAATTGGCTTGCAGGGGAGAAATAGAAATATCAAGTTCCAGAGCTGTTGATCTAGACTACTGATCATCTCTTGTTTCTGGTCTTGTCCTCACCTAGCCTAAAATGGGTTTGCTCCAGCCTTGAGGATGCAATAGCCCCCTACCATACATGAACATTGAATATTGATTCTCAACAGTAGCAGAGACAGAAACTATTTGGTAACAAGTTCCTGTGCTGTGATATTAACTGCCTCCTCTTACTACAGTTTCTTGCGACAATAACTCTGTCTTTTCCACTCAGACTAGAAATTTGTTGTGGATTATCCAGTCTGGTGGAAATCTCATTTTTTGCCTGAAATATTGAATGGATCTAAGGCAGTTAGATTGGGCACTGATTGTCACTGCCTATAGGTGACAACCTCTTGCTTATACAAAGCTTATACACTGCAGTGTTAAATGTACATCAGCCAAGCCAGTAGCCAAATAACAGCCCAGCCCATAAATATCCACACCACACCATCATCTAATCCTATGTGATCCCTTTGTACGTTTGTCAATCATAGCTGCTCAAATAGTTCTATGATTCGTCTTCATTAACCATTTTTCTTTTTTATTGTTTTTCTCTTCGCACTATTCATTTTGAAGGTTTTGTTTTAAGATGTCATGTGCATTCAAACATATGTACAAATTTGTAGAAAACAGTCATTGCAACAAAGCTTATTTGAAAAGCTTACCAAGAAATGCAATTACCAACCATAATATCCACACTCTGTGTTTATTACTTTTCCTCACATTGATCCTCTAAACATATAAACAGTACATAAAAATATTCACCACATTGTTTCACAAGCATAAAATATTTACCAGTTATAGCATTCCACTGTATAACAATGCATTTTGAGACTGCTAAGTGTCTAGGAAGATTCAAACAAGTATTGTCAATTGTTTACCACTGTGGCAGATGGTTATAACTCATTATGCACTTACTATGAAAAATCTCCCCATGATTTTCATGCATGGCAGAACAGTTAAAGGATGTCGTTTTGCACATCCCATAACAGCTTTTAGCCTACCTTTGTTTTTGCACTAAACCATAAGTCCAAGTTGAAAGAGCTGTAATTCATGGTCATTACACACTATGTGATGCTGACGAGTGGCAGGAAAATACCGCTCCCTAATGGTCCAGCAACAATGTTAACAATCACGTTGATGATCACTGATGCCCACAAACCAGTAACCAAGATGATATCTCAGAAAGACACTGATCATCATCCATTGAAACATGATTATAACGACTGCCATCTGGGAATCCGATCTACAGAATTGTGGCAAACTGAATGTATTCAACTTGTATTCAGATGTAAACTGCTGGGATGCTTGTTTATAATTCAGTCTTCCTTAAAATCACATAGTTTTTTTTGTTTGTTTTGTTTTAATTCTCTGTTGTCTTTTAAGCCAAACACGAACAACTGAAGGGCTTGAGTGAGGGACTTGTCATTTTTTAAAATCATTATGTCAAACAATATAATTTGTGTAATCTTATTTCCTTTGGAGAAATTAAGGATGTTTTCAAAAAACATCTCGATATTATCAGGTAATCTGTCAAGACTGTCACTGGCTGGAATGGATAACTGCATGGGGTTGGACGGACTGGCGCTTGGGGCAGAGAATCTTGGCAAAGGCCCTGCGAAAGCTGCTGTGGCACAGAGGGTACAGGAAAGGGTTGATGGCTGAGTTGAGCCACAGGAGCCAGAAGGTGACCTCGTACCAGTGGTGCTCCACACAGGTGCCGCTGCAGGCAGCACGGATGATCATGAGCAGCGTGTAGGGCGCCCAGCACACGGCGAACACGCACACAATCACCGCTAGCGACTTGGCAATCTTTTTGTCACGCGACAGCCGCGAATGTCCCCCTCCCCGGGAGGGAGCCCCGGATGAGGACGACGAGTGACTTGGTGCAGCGCCCGAGCAGGCAAAAGTCCAGCCTCCGGTGACTTTCCTCCTTCCTTTGGTCTTCCTCATGGAGAAGCCCACTGACTGCGAGCTGCTGGGTTCGCCACTGGACGACGGCGACATCTCCTCGTCCTCCTCGATCACCGCCGAGACTGCCGCCGGCTCACTGGATGACACTTTGCGCGTTTTGATGAAAAACACAGCCGACGCTCCTCCATTCGAGTCCCTCAACCTGTGCTCGTCACTCAGCTCCCTCCTTCCCTTGTGCAAAGTCCTGCCCCTGATTTTCTCTCTACGGTGGATGTTCAGGTAGATGCTGAAGTTGAAGAAGGCCACGGACACCAGGGGCGAGAAGAACTCAAAGGTGGACGCACTGAGCAGAAAATACCAGGTGCAGTAGAACTCTGCAAAGCACTGGTCCGCGGGAACTATACTCTTGCCCGCCAGTAGTTCCCAAAAGATAATGGCAGGGCCATAAAGTAGGAAAGCCAGCAACCAAACCATCAACATCTTCCCCACCGCCTGATTCGTCATTCCCTGTTGTGCTCTATACCGTACCTGATGGAGACATTGACAAGAATGCAACATTTTAACAATTAAATTAAATCACTTAAAGCTGTCTATGTCTATGGGTTAAATGTTGTTCATATAGATTACACTTTCTCAAGACAATATTGCCAAAACGTATCCCCTGCTACAGTGCAATAGAATATATTCACAACATATTTCAATATATTTAAGAACATTAATTACAAATAAGAACATTTTGGTCAGGCTATTTTGTTAAAATGTGTTAATGATGTGTTAGTGGCATTACATAACTGCACTTTAACTTCACTAAAACAATTTATTATTGTCAGATGACAGGAATATGCACCATAATAAGCAACAGCTGGCACTGAGTTTACAGCCAAGAGCAAAAACACATTCATTATAACACATATGGCTGCCGCTGCGATGACAGTAATTAAGACGCACCATATTTTAGTCATATTTCAAACAATTTCAACTACAGTAATTTTCATTCACAGTAAATATAACTGTACATGTTTAAATGTCATTTATGTCAGTGTCCATCAGAGATAGAACTTATTATTTTATAGAATGTCTTATAATTTTGGACGCAGTCTTACAAACCAAATGTGCTTACTCATGCAGCTATAGAGGAAATGGGAATGTGACAAAGATTGACCTACATTAATGGTCCAAAGTCTTTGAATGATGACTGACTCAGAGCATGACTCATTGTAAATGAGCTCAAGGTCAAGTCTGTTGTCAATGAACACATCTGGGGCAAACTTAATTTTTTGCCTATTCTGCCATTTTATTATTCTCATTATATAGGCCTACGTTTATATGGTACACAGTCTGTCATTTCTGTAGGCTGAATACATGAAGGTCTGGCTCTGATGACACTAGCATGAAAGACAGAAAATGATGATAGCTCAGTGGATTCTAATGTCACTTTTTGCTAAACTTCTCCTCTGCTTTAATCTGCTTTGGTCTTATGATGTCTGCAGGAGTCAATCTACACTCCACTGGCTGGATTTCTACAGAGAACAGCAGAGAGTAGACAATTTGCCATTCATAAAATTAACCTTCAACCTTGAAAGCCATCAAATGTAAAAGCCTGAGAAAACATTATATTTAAAGCAATAGTCTGGCGTCATTCCAATCATAGCCCTCCAACAAAGACCAAATAGTGAACCGGTCGCTATTAATAACTGAATGTTACCGTGAGTAACAAAAGTGAAAGTGAGCTTATGGTGCCACTGAGTTAGCATAAGTTGTGCATTCGCTAGTCGGTCTATGTTGTTCCACATTTTTTTATTCTCCTTCCAGTCGTCAGCACTCAGGAAGGGTGACAACCAACAGGACTATGATTGGAATGAGGCCAGACTATAACTTTAAGATCATTCCTCTCTTTGCAAGGAGCTTTGTAATTGGCATAGACATTCTTTTTTTAGACTGTTGTGTGAGTCAACTATGCTTCCATGGATGCCTGACATTTTGTGGTCTACTCTTTTGGATCCAAGGATGTGTAAAGAACAAAATATTCTTATTTTGTCTTATTTATATTCTTGTTGCCTTGTATTGGCTGCATCATGCCAACAGAACATGCGCACATGCAAAAACTCTCTCCGGTAAGGAGCATTTTCCGATTAAGGTGTATACCCTGAATTCCATTTAATTTGGGCATGAACGAGGAGGTTTATTCATGCCTTTAGAAACTAGAATACAGCCAAGTTCGGAAGGAATGAGGAGTTTACATGACTCATGTGCAAACTGAATATTGCCAATATTAAAACCAGAATATTCCCAGCATGCCACCGCAGTCATTGTTTTTGCTGTGTAATTTGTGATCTGGATTTGTCACCTGTGAACTTAACATTTCTCAAACTCACTTGATTTTTTCCACTAGATCCTATAAGGACAGCGGATGGTATTTAAAAATACTACAATCAACAGCAGCATTTTATGGACTCTATTCAGCCAACCAAGTCAGAGTGGGGAATTTACAGCACACTTGATCCATCGATTCTTATGTGGTCGTAACATTTTCCCCAACGGGTTAGAAAGGTCATCAAGAAAGGTGCAAAACCTCACTTGCATCCCCTGTGGTCACAAGACATTTGATCTGTGCAGTGCATCAAATGGTGATCCCACCCCTGGCCCAGTCTGATGCTATTGATCTTACACAGAAAGACTCACTGACACACATACACACACACACAGTTTGTCAAGACCTTGTAGCAGAAATGATTCTCTGTGCTATTGACAGAGGGCATACTGGCAACACAGCTGCAGTGAAGTGAATTGGACATGACTTATCTGTCTATGCCCTATATTGTTCAAAGATTTTGATGTGGTGATGGGTGTTTTCTTTCCTGGTGTTTGCTTGTGCTGCACTCACCGCCCGGGTGACAGATAGGAAGCGATCATAGCTGATGAGGACGATGTTGAAGACAGAGGCTGTGCATAGGAGATAATCTATCACAAGCCACAGCTTGCACAATCCACGGCCCAGCATCCACTGCCCAGTAAGGATGTACGGGATGTAGACAGGAATGCAGAACGCCCCTGAAAAGAGAGGTGCTACTAGTGTGGAATCGTGGAATCTTGAACTTGAAATGAACAGAACCATATAGAATTCTTTAGCTCCCTCACTGGAAGTCCCAAAGGGTCTTTAAATGGCTTCAAAGAATGTTATACAAGGTGCCTTTTTTATGGTACTCAAGAACGAGTGAGATTCAAGCAAGAATACATAAGCTGAACTACAGACTATGGATTTATTGGTGTTAATACAAACAAACTTTGATGTCAACAGCAGATTCCAGCCAAACAAAAGAGTTCACATTTTACGTTCAGATATGTTGAGTCTCCAAATTCATTTTTCGCTGATGATGGCTCACTATATTAATTGACCATATGTACAGAGGGATGAGGGATGTGGTTATACTGCAAACCACATTCCATATCAATGCCTCACAGGCAAGACATGGCAACGAGCACAATCCTTTGTCCCCAGTGCTGTCTTCCAGCTTCCAGCCTGAGCATTTCATTTCAGCTAGCTTTACAATATCCAAGTACATGTCAGACAGTCCCCTTGCTCTAATCTGTGCTCCTTGCTGAATGACAGCACAAGACCTGTGACACTAGAAATCCTTTAATCTTCTCATCTCTCTCTCTCTCTCTCTCTCTCTCTCTCTCACACACACACACACACACACACACACTTTTTTTCATGTGAATCTTGTGGTGTCCACACTAACAGAGGTATCTTATACACATTGGTTTGAGTGTCTCACAGATCTGTCAAAGATATTCTAAGCACTCTCGTCAGACACTATTAAAACAGTCTACTCCCATTTAACTTCACAAGAATTACAACAGAAATTTAATCTCTGTATGTCATGAGCGAATATAAGGTCTTTTTTCTTGAATTCAGAATTGTTAATTTATTACCAAAAGTCTCACTCATCTCCTGACCCCTGCACCATGGTAAGATTTACAACAAGAAAACATGTATTTTATATGTGCAACTGTAAAGTTTATGGCGTAGTATAATGTCACCTGCATTGTGTAATACTGTACTACACGGCACTACACATCACGTAATACGTCTTTATTTTTACAGTTGAAAAAGTGAATTTTACTCACCAACAAGGAAATCAGATATGGCCAGGTTTAAAAAGAAGTAATTACTCTGATTTCTGAGACTTTTATCCACGACAAAAGCCAGTATAACGAGCGCATTGCCACCCACCACTACAACTATAAGTGTGACCATCAGTATAGCCAGAATCACCAAGACGTATCCAGAGAGCGCAAAAGCGTTCCCGCTTCCATCTGCAGGAGAGAATCCTGAAGTGAAGTTCCAGCTTGCGTTTTGCTCAGGTCCACAAGTCCCCATCGTGGTCAGCAAGGTAGCAATCCCAGTTTGTTACCAAAGGGCATTACTGTTAGTCTTATCAACTTACATTTTATTACCCGCAGGAAAACAGCTTTTTTCATACGCTCGTATCAGGACACCATATGCCTAAATATAAGCCGCATTCTTGCAGTATTGTCCGTAGCATTGTTGTTATAAATTCAGTTCTCTGTGTGCCTTGTTCATTTACGTGCGATTCAGCGCAGAACCCCCAATGCGAAGTACTTGCATGGGTAACTGGAAATCCCAAATGCAACCAGACGCGTCTCTCGTCTATGCGGACTTGCAGCACATGACGAGAGATAAGAATCGTCTTCAAGACAAAGCGCTAGGCAAAAATGATTCTGACTGTACCTGTTGCACCCGCTGGATTCTCATGCCGTCTCATGAACCTCCCGCTGTCAATCACAAGAATAGAATGGACAAATGGAAAGACACTGTAATAGCTTTATTACAATGATTTACATTTAAAAGGAAAATATTTCTAATGACAGTAGCCTAATAGTTATAGTGCAGTAATGTTTAACTGTAGTCAATTTCACCCTTAAAATTTCATCCAATATAATAATGATAAGAACGAGAATATTGCACCAGTGCATAGCCTGTCAGCTATGGTGACTTCACTGGATTTGTTTTGATTTACATGATTCAGGTAGTATTATCTGATATAGTAGATGGGGATGACTAGTACCAACCTTCAATCTTTAAAACAGAGAGGACTTGACTTTTAAAGGCAGGCTATTCCTTTCTTTCATGATAAGTCTACATAGGAAATCTAGGTCTCCTTCCCTTGCACCAGAAAGTATTGAAATTAAATTTTAGTGAATTCCATTCTTGACTTGTCTCAGTGATGGTGTTACAGTTCAGAAATCATAAACTGAGCAGAGCCAGGTGGGTAGCATAGGCCTACATAATAACACAAAAATAGACATAGGAGAAGTGCCTGTGCAAAACCACTCACAATAATGGGATGCAGAATGCAGACTGAATGTGCTTTTTTCGCAGCAGTGAGCCCTGCTTGTCTTGAGGCTCTCTCAAATCACGCTTCATCCTTAGCCCTCACTGGTCCCAGCTCTGACGTGAGCGTGTCAGCTTGGTTGTTTCCTGAGCCTCTGGCGTAATTTGCCTGCTCCCATGCGACAGCATATTGCACTTGCTCTCCCTCCCCTCACACCAATACTGTATTATCAGGCCTGAGGCTGGCTATTGTGAGGACAGTAATTACCAACCTCCGCAATGGTCTTTTTCCCCTTTTAGAATGAGTCAGCCAACACAGACACACCAATATAGGCTTGTTAATGCACCCTCAGCTGCACTTTAGGCGTCTCCGGGGTATGAGTAGCGGTGAAGACACAAATAAGTGTTTTGTCTCAAATGTATCGGACACATAGCTGTCATGCCAAGAAAAGGCCATGACGAAAGTAAGTGTGTGAGTGGCGGTGGGGTGGGGGAAACATTTAGACTATAAGGTTTCCTAAATGGACAGATGTGGGAAGTAAAACAGTCTCTCTCCTCACATACAAAACATCCCATCGTCTACCTCTGTCACTTCATGATTGAGGCATGCATGTAATGATTATTCTTTTTCCAGTCATCTCTGGTCATTACAAAGCCATATACTGTAGATTCACTTGAAAAACAAGAACATTGTAATTCAAAAACAAAATCGAAAGTATTGAAGGTACTGATGATGGAAAACACTGACAGATGAAGGCCATTTCTGAGAGGCACGGCTTCATTTTGTTTACATGAGTGCTGTCTCTTGTCTTTGTCATTTGGTACCCACCAAATTTGGCACTAAAGTGAAAAGAGGCAGTCAGCTAAAACAAACCTTTGATTAACATTAAAGTGATTAAAGACAAAGGGCCTTTTCAATATCTCGATTGCTTCTAGGTTGTCTGCCGGTGCCCTGCAAGTGCTCAAGCAAACCCACCCACTGCCAGGGGGACATGACACACAACTGAATTCATTTGTCCCTCCAGCTGGCTATTTCCACAGAGAGAGCTGCCCGAGAGACACTTAAAGAGAAAGCCACTTCCCTACTCTTCCCGCCTTTGATCTTCAAATGAAGGGTTTGGGACGAACGTTTAGGTGAACAGGCCCTAAAAATTCATGAAGCCTCATCTGAGGGGACACAGATAACACGTGCCCTTCCCTGCTTAGCCTTCTTTTCATTTCATCTCAAGGGTCCTATTTTGAAGCCGTTAATGCTCTTATACCAGTAATGTGTGGTTGTGCCACCTTTGAATTTATACATTTGCTGAAATGCTACTGACATAATTCTCAGAAAAAGTATTTGAAGTATAATAACCAAGATTTGTGTGTCTGTGTGTATGTATGAGTGAGCAGTATTGATGGTAGTCTTGAGAGGCAAAGAAACAGCAGATTTCAACCTTAGTTTCTGTGCAGAGGTGAGAAATGACTTGGCATCTCTGTCACTAAGTCTTGCAGCACCACAGGGTCCAGTTAACCATCATTTTTCAAAATTGCTTTACTTGTGTGAAAGGGATTCAGGTCAGGGAGAGTTTGAGCTGCTGTTTTATGGTCTGCAACCCCAGTGTTTAAATTAAACTGCGGTGTTAGGTATTGTACCCCAACCTACAACCATCAAGTTTCAGTCCACTCTGATGGCTGGTGTATGTGTAAAATACGCCAAATACATCAGTTCTGATCTCCAGTTACTGCTCCAAGACTAAGGAGAAAACCTTCCAGGTATGTCTAGTCAACAGGTAAAACCTGCTATCGAACAAGGAAGAGAATTTCAGAGAAAAAAATGGCAGTTTTCTAGGAGACAGAGGAGCTAGCAAGGGCCGAGAAACGAGGAGGCAGGAGAGGAGAGGAAAAAGATGAAGCTGAGAGTGCAAGTGGTGATGGAGGTCAGGTCTCAGAATTGAGGTGCTGTGAAGAGAGAATTGGAAAAAAATCATCACAAACTGCAGAAGTACAACATAAACTCTTGAATAATGACTTGTTTTTACCTTCCATGACCCTTGAATTACATTACACAAAACCAGAAATAGCTGTGGTTTTGCTACATTTTGGAACTGATCTTTACGATAAGATGCATAGATGGAATGCATTCATACATCCACCAACCCATTAATATCAACAGATAAAGAGCCAACTTGACAGGTTACGGAAACACCTGTAGAACAACGAAATCTAGTTGAATGATCATCACATGCTAAGCATAACTGTTCTGAGTCATTAACAGTGATAATTTCATACCAGGTAAATACCAGGTTGCCAAGGTATTTTAATCACAACCCTGCATGTCTATAAGAATTAGCCACTGAAGAGCTACGCATTTCATAACGAAGGACAGCAGCATTTAAATGCAGGGCTTTTTAGACAATGGAGGAGTGAGACACAACAAGTAGTGAGATAAACAGGGTGAAGATGCTCTGGGAGGAGACAAGGGAGTTTAACCTGCACAAGTGAAAGAGGAGCCAGACTGAAAAAGCTGATTAACATTCATCAGCTGTAGGAGCCTCTGTGGGGGGAAGGTGGCAGAAGACGACTAAAAGAGAGAGAGGAGGGCAGATACTCGGCTGGAGGCTTGAAGAGAGGGATGGAGGGAGGAATAAAGGACAGATGGGATGGAGGAGGGCAGGAGTAGAAAAGTGCTACAGAAGTGAGCGAGGTGGTGTTAGGGGGTTGTAAGATGAGACAGTTAAAAGAAAGAGAGAGAACAAACGACTGGAAATTCATTCTGGTCATAAAAGAGAAAGTCCTGGTAAGGGAAGGGGGGGGGGGGGGTGGGGGCTGAGGTTGAATTCTGTTAAAATCATCAGGGTAACTGAGATACCAAAGAATGAATCTTTCTCACAACAAGTTCAGTGGGTGCCATTGTGGCTGTGAAGTTTGAAAGAATGAGATTCTGAAGTAGGAAGATTTTCTCTAGGGGAGGAAGATTTTATATTTGATGAGGGATCAGCTTTAGAATATTTATTAGAGGGCTTTGGCTAGAGGAAGATGGTGTGATGTAAGGAGGCTTTTGGAAGAATGTAAGCCCTACCCTTGCCCTAAAATGCCTAATATCAAAGAGCAGTCATGACAGAATGGTTTGGATTAACATCATTTGCATAGTAATTCTCAGTCATTAGTGTGACAAAATGGAAGAGACAGGGAGAGACATTACGAAAGACTTCTAATGTGAATCAGAAACCCCTTGCAAATCAGTAGCTTATTAAATATGGAATTCAATTTGAAATATCTAATTGATAATGGCATGAGCTGGATATCTTTTCTTGTTGATAAGACAGACAAATTCAGGTGTCAAGCACTTTATACCCTAATAGGATATCTCCATTCAACCTGTCAGCCTCTTGACATAAATGGTGTTGGCAGGTGTCAGAGGTTTTATTACTAAACACTGTCTTGTGTACATAGTGAAAAGGTCTCTCAATTTTGTCAAAAAAAAAATCAAACAATTAACACATCTAACATATAGACACTTTTAATCATAAAATAGCCCTTGATACAATCCGTTCAGCACAAATGCATATAAATGTGATTATTTTATCACAAATTACATGTACTAATGTAATAATTGGTGCATTCCAAGACTGTTTTTTCTCTTTTCCATATGGGGAAGTTACGACTGAGAGACCCGAGGAAGCCTAGGCACAATCAGCCAATAGCACAGACCCACAGCCTGACAGCTTTTTTTTCATTAAGGCCTCAGTGATGCCCCTCCAGGTGTCATTCTTACAGTATCGAACTTGTTTTGTCTATCCTCCACATTCTCTACACCTGTCTGTCTGTGGGCCCATCCGTCCATCCATCCATCCATCCATCCATCCATCTTCCTGCTTTTGGGTTGTCAGAATCCTGTGGTTTTCCTGTCTTCATTTTATCTTCTTGCCTCGGGGCTTCTTGCTCTTCCCCACACCTTTGGCTGCTTCTTCCTGTGGGAGGAAGGGGAGAGAGTGAACAAGTAAACAGGCAGGAGTATGGAACGTGAGCACGGGCCAGGTGACTTCATCAGTGAGCAGCTCCACTGTGCTGTGCTGTGTCTCCAGGCTTTTTCTCCACTGAGCAAATTTGCACTACCCGCAATGCTTTGTTCGCTCTCTTTTCATGCTCTCAACATCTTATTAATTACAATTAATTTAATTACAATTCATTCAGTAGATCCACAGTATTCCAGCAGCACAGCAACTTGTATTTGAGATTAGAACACACACAAAAGTCAGCCAAAATTACAATATTAATCCTATTTAAAAATTTGGTTTCTTTTTGGTACTTAAAAGGATGTGATGTTTAATCCTGGACCAGCACTGCATTAAAACATTTTTTATGGGAATATGAGCTCAACAGGTTGCCTATTTAAAGAACCACACATTTGTCCCAACATATAAGGCCGTGGGTTGTAATGTATCCCATTAGTCAAATGTTTCTTTTTCACAAGAAATTATTTTTTTAAAAGTCCGGGCCTTTTCACGTGAAACAATTACATTAGTACATTCAGTAACATTATCTGCTGGTACTGACATTTCACAAATTCCAGCAGGAAGCCTGAAGTCTCTTCTTCTCTCTGAACCATGTTTAAGATGGACAGGAAAGTATTCCTGAGTGAAGAGATCTCTAGCTTCTCATGACTGAAAATGCCCCTGCAATCAGCTTGGGCTGCAGTAGTGCTTGGCTCTCTGTACTACTGTAATTCTAAACTAATGGTGCTTTCAGGGGCCTCCTTTCACAGAGCCAACCGCTCACTGTGTAACACCTGCTTTTACCTGTCAGTTCTGCTGCTGCCATCTATGAGCTGCAGCCTGCCTAATAGACTACTTGTGTCACTGGGGCACAGTGCTATTGTAAGTCCCTGTAAGACTTCTGTGGAGCAAACAGTACCATTCCCAGTGCTGTGACACCCACATGTGCATATCAAAACTACTCCAAACAACATTTAAGAACTGGATTTCATCAGTGGAGAGGAACGCAGCGACAGTCAAATTGTTACATTTTCTGGGCATGTTTCTGACACATGGCTCATGCTGGGGAGCGACATGCCCGTGCTCAGTGCTCAGTGCTCGGTGCTCGGGGGCAGATTACAGCATGCAGGCTGGCAATCAGACGACCCAGCGTGTCGGAGTTGGAAGAATGGCAAGGCAGGTATCAGCCTGATGGAGTGTTAGTTGTCCTTTATTATAGCACAGGGCCAATTTCATGGTGGCAGACTGAATCTTAAAAGGTGAAATGTTTGTGTGTGTGTGAGTATGTTTGTGTGTGGTGGTGGTTGGGGGGGGCCGTGGTTCACACAACCTTTATTTTTACTACCAAAAAGATGGTTTTGTTCATAGCACTTTCATGTTGTGTAATTTTATTAGTAACTAGGCTATCAGATTAGCTGTCATCTTAATAAAGCTGAAGACAGTTCCGTGCAGAGAGACATATGTTAGCCTAAACAGTGTCTGGAATGTGATTAATGCAGTGTCTAGCAACTGCATTGCCCTTTTCACTCTTACTGCTTTAATGACGGTAACAGGAAATTTCATTCCTCCAACAATGGAGTTGGAAAAATCTTACGTCCTCCTCTGGCTTTTACTGAAGTGTTAACATGTTGACTTTTTCCCTAAATTTAGATTCGTTGTAGCTTGCTTCAGCTAACATCAGGTACACAGATCATTGGCTGTTCATTTTTAGAGCTCTATGTAAACATTTAGAGAACACTAAAGCTAAGTTTAGGCAGCTGTTTGCAGCCTTTCACTTTTAATTCCACACTACCTCATCTAATATTTATGTCATGGTTGGCAGGCACAGATCTCATGTCGTGTGAACAGCAAGGGTAGATTATGATTGTTCGTCAAGCATAATGCTATGCAAAGGCTCATTTCAAAACTGCATTGGCTGTTGGCTCGATATTGTAATGTGTGATACAAAGACAGTAATTATCCATTTAAAGTAGTAGATGCTGTATTGTTATCCTTTCTTTGGGCACCAGAACATGGCTATTGAGGCATTTTCAGACACACTTTACGCACTACAGTAACACTAAAATTCCTTACAAAAGAGCAAAGTATATTATGGTGGGCACAAATGCACAAAGCATGAACTGTGATCAAAATTTCTTCTCCTTCTTCCCTATAAGTTATACCCTTTCCCCTTTTCATGTATATGTTTATGTATTTATTGTTGTTGTTGTTGTTGTTGAAGTGGTAAGATGGGAAAAGAACATATGATAGTGAAGTAGTGTGTTAATGAAGTAATGATGCGTATGTGACTGAAAAAGAAAGCACTGATATAAAAAAAAAAAACAACAGAATTTAATCTGATCAGTCAGACAGTCAGACCACCTCCAGAGGAATTCTATCTGTGTATTCAGATGTCAGGTGTGTGTGTGTGTGTGTGTGCATTCTTGTCTCATTCAAATGGGCAGTAATATAAGCATGTAATTACAGTTATTAAAAATAGCTGCAGACATTCACAGCTCTAATTCCAAACCAGCTTGGTCTTATCCATATAATCAATGCAACAAATGTTCTTTTTTATGATTTTCTATGATGATTCTGTTCTTAATCTGCAATTCTGATCGTATGCAAAATAACAATGTGTTATCAAAAGATTTGGGATTAATCTGTTGAAAAGGGCTGGATACAGTGATCTGTTGATCAAGGCTGCCATCAAACCACTTAACTCTTCAGCTACCGGCAACAACTGAAAATGTGTAGTCTAAATAAGATGGTGGCAACAGCTCAAGAGTGACTGTTTATCTTGGGGACTTCAAAGGGCTGCAGAACCAGCCATCCTTTGGTTTACTTTAGAGCAAACCCTTTAGCATGGCATGAAGTCTGGCATGAGGCAGACAAGGGCTGTTGAGGACGTGTGGTGCATAAGTAGCAGCGCTGCAGGTAACTGCACTTATTAAACCTATTAAAAAATGTATTTTTAGTACGTTACTGACAAAGTGATAAGACCTCAGTTTCACCATCTCCAAAGAAGCTGTGCACCATGTCTCTCAGGAGCAGCAAAAGAGCAGGGCACTGGCCTCTTACAATGAGCATGTCAGCTGCCAGGATCACAGGAAACGGAGAGAGCCCTTCTGCATAATCTAATTATGACACTCCAAAGGGCCTGCTCCCAGCTAAGTGCTTACTCCATTGATTGTCATGCTAATAAACAACGGCATGGACATGCGTCGTCGTCACAACACAACAGGCTCACGCGTCTCACTGCTTCCAGCTGCAAGCATTGATGGATTAGGCTCTCTGTTGAGCAAATACTACACTGTCCTCTACAACCTCCCACATACAGTAATTGCATACAAGCCATATGTTACAACAAGCATGGCCTTGGGGTCCATTTTTGTGAGTGAATGAGAGTGCTTGTGAACAAAAACGCACAGTGCTTGGTGACAGATTTTTCAACCGGGCTCTGTAACCATGACGATGTGGCACTTTCTCATTTGCACAGAAATGAACCCACCCATTGCCACCCAACAATAAACAATCCAGTTTGTGTTACTCCAAAAAGAACTCCTCTCTTCTGCATTATCCATTTTTTTGACACAGAGGAAAGGACTTTTCAATGGCTGCAAATTGAGGCTCACCAAAGAAGATGTCACTTCTTCGCCTGAAACAAAGTGCTCTAGAACATTTAATCTTCCTCTGATTCTGTCTAACTCTTGAGGTTCCCTGAAATATGATGCAAATGCCAGTCTGGCCCTCACAGCGATGCAAATAAGCAATTAGTCCAATCTGACTGACAGGCCCGATAAATCGCTCGGCCCTTACCGGACTTTCAGTGTAGCCCTCATGGACAAGGATGTTCCTGGCACAGTTGTTGATGTGTTTGAAGCGGTCGGGCCCCAGCAGAATGCCCCCATACCAGCGAGTGACCACCACCAACACATTCCGAACGTCCAGAATCTAAATGAAAAGACAGAGCAAAAGACGAATGCCTTTTAAAGAATATGTTTCGGAAAGTATCAGAACACAGAGGGGAAAAAAACTCAATGAGAATCTAAAACCTGAGACACTATCTGCTTAAGTAGGTCTTTAGGTAAACAACTCTTTGTGTGGTCCATCTGCATACTGTTGATGAAAATAATATCATAAAATGGGGGTGGGGGGGCTGGCATGGTTGGAGTGTGACAGTGAGGATGACAGTTACAAATGAGTCAGCCTGAGCAAGATCTTTGTTTCGTCTGTCAATCATCTTATGGCTTGTCTGGTGGAGTGCCAGTGCAGAGAGGCAGTGGGGTGTCTGTGCCATCTGCCTGTTTTCATTTGGTTTCTGAAAGAGCACACTTCAATGGGAATAGTCTGCTCCGTGGAAGAGCATGTGTCATGGCATTCAACCCACACTCAATGAATTCAGCTGAGTTTAAATTGAACAGGAAAGGAAGCCAGAGCCAGAGTGGAAAAGAGAGAATGTAGGAAAGGAAGGAAAGAAATGCAGAAGGAAAAGAAAGAAAACAGTGTGAAAATAGAAAAGATACAGGATGTTAATTATAGTTTTTTAAAAACAAATGTAAATTAAAAATATTGCCCCTAACAAAGGGGCAGACAAAAAAAGCCGCATCTTATTATGAGACAATGGGACACCAGATGAAAGGGAATTAATCACAGTAAACTGGCAGGCAAAGGAGACTTGTGTGCACAACTCTCCAGCTCAGCTCCACTGTGCTCAGATATGTTGTTTTAGGGGAACAGTGGTGGATCAGCAGTAAGAGATTTGGGGCCCTATCATGCCGCGGCGCACTGTGCATTCGCGACATGCGCATGGTGTCATTGCTATTCTGTGCCAGCGCATCGTTCATTTTTTCCGGCAAAAAATCACGTTGTCTAGATAGCAGATGACACTGCGCCGTCATGGGTGTGTCAGCGAAAAGAAGAGGTGTGGTCTGGCGCAAAGTGTGCCAGATGCTATTATAAGGACGCAAAAATGAAATCCGCCAGTGACCAACAAAACCCTGGTCTGTCGTCAGTTGCGCATTGCTGAAAAGCTATTTTAGGGGTGCACAGCGTTTTGCGATATGAAAGCGTGCACAATCTAACATCTTCTAACATCATTGTACCGCTTTCGGCACTGTTCGGATGTTCTTTTTTTGCCAAAGGCGGAGGACATAACTGAGGATATTTCCTCCCATACTTCCTTGACCCGTGGAGGTTTGGGGGGATTCTTTCCATCCCCGAAGATAACCTGTTCACACGCTTTTACCTCACGCACTAGCAGATCGGTCTCCTCCATCGAAAAACGCTCCGGTCTTCCGGGTAAATTCGCCATCACAATAGCAACACACCATGGAAAATGCGCCGCTGGCTTTTAAAGGGAATGAGAGTATAAATCCTGATTGGTTAATTGTATGTTACGCCCAAAACACACCCATGACTAATGAAGTACTTTAAGACCAAACCTTTTGAACCATGCGCCTGGCGCAATGTTCGCTTTTCCCGCCGTCAAAATATCAAATTGTGTCGGGCACGCCCCCAAAGCAACTTGCGCGACTGACTTTAGACAATGCGCATATGATCGTCAAAATAGAGCCCTTTGGCTCTGATGTATGGACAAGGGTCTGTGTTGAGAACATCTGAAGGCTGAGGCTCTGCACTAACTACTGTAGTTGATTCAGTGTCAGCCTCACAGCAAGGCAAGGCAAAGTTTATTTATATAGTGCACTTCATACTTAAAAGCAGTTTGATGTGCTTTACAGAAAAAGATGGGAACTCAAAACAGAAGACCAAGTGGAGCAGACATAAAAACACATCATTAATGACAATAATTATAGCACTAAGTAAAAGAAAGAAAAAAGCATGAAATTAATAAATCTAAAACAGTATTTAAAACAGCCAGGAATAAATATAGGCAATTCCACACACAACTATCACATCCATAACAGCAACACAATGCCATGGTATGGTATGATGTGAACAATGATTACATAAAATCTGAGCATTCACTCGTCTTGGCTGTAGTACAAATTTCATGAAACTTTTCACATAATCATTCACATCTTACAAATACCAGCTGAAAGCTGCTTCAACCACTCCTTGATTTTACAGAAGGATGAACTAACATGAAATTTGCTTGAGATCTAAGGGTCCTGGCAGGAGTGTAACCCATTTAATGGTTAACCCATTTAATGATTTAAAAACCAGCAGCAGAGCCTTAAAGTTAATCCTGTAGCTTACAGGAAGCCAGCTTCTCTCCACTTTTTTTCCTGAAGAACATGGAGCCCACAGATAATGTTTTTGCATTTTTTGCATAGTCTTCCTGATTTCTATCTAGGCACCTCACTGGCATGGCCTACGATACAGACAAGTGTTCTTTTTAGACTGACACCAACAGGAACTACCAAGAACTACCGAACAACGCTGTAACCTGCCTGTAACAACTGTTCTCGGCCAGTTGTTCCAACCACCAAACTTTCCAAGCATGTTTGCAATTTATCATTGGAGCTAGTGCTTGTAGACACACCAAATTTGTGAACAATAGTTTGAACGATCAAGATTGTGATCGTTGTTAGCTATTGATGATTTGTAAAAACACACCCCAGAATGAGAGTAATATGCTCACATGTTTTTGTTTTTCGCAGGACCCTAGCTGTTGCATTTTGTATCATTTGAAGGGACTTAATCGTTTTTTTGGGAAGGCCTATAAAGAATCCATTGCAGTAGTCAACTGCTGGACATAAATGCATGAATAAGGTCATTTCTGAAATAATTTTTTTTGTCAATTTAATGTTTTTTAGGTGGTAAAATGCTGATTTAGTTACTGCTTTCATGTGATTGCAGAAATTAAGATCATTGTCCATGAGTCTTGAGTCTTTTGCTTGAAGCCCCTTTGAGGCAAGTAGAGCAAATATTCTAAGTCTGATCTTTTTTCCCAAATATAATCACATCTGTCTTGTCTGTGTTGAGCTGTAGAAAATGATGTGACAACCAGTTATCAACTTGGTCAAGACAAGACAAAGGGATTCAAGAGGGGCATTATCATCAAGTGACAGGGCTAGATAGAGATGTTTGCTGTCAGTGTAGCTATGGTCGTAGATGGAATCGTTCTCAATAATTTGTCCGAGTGAAACCATGTATGGATTAAATAAGAGTGGTCCAAGGATTTATCCTTGGGGAAGTCCCCAAGTCAAGGACCTTGAAGTTGAGACAACGGCTATGAGACATAGGCAACAAAAAAAAAACTCCAAACTTGTAGATAGGACCTCAGCCAACTGAGGACTACACCAGAAAAGTCAACCCAGTGTTCGAGGCAATGCAGTAATATGCCAGTAATATGCCAGTATCAAATGCAGCACTAAGGTCCACTAACACCAGAACAGAGGTTTTGCTCTGAAACCAGATTGGTGCTTGTCAAAGTAGCTATTGGCTGTTAAAAATGCAGTCAACCAATTAAAAACAACTTTCTCTATGGTCTTCCCAATAAACGTTAGATTTGAAATGGGCCTATAGTTGTTTAGGACTGACACGTCCAAGTTATCTGTCTTACAATAGCAGTTTTTAGAGACTGTGAAAACAAACCTCTTTGTAACGATGTGTTTATGATCCACAAAATATCAGGTATAATGAGGTTAAGGACAGATTTGAAAAAAATGTGTCGAGTTCAGATGTGGAGGTGCTAACATTATGTATGGTTTTACTAAGAGTCTCATTGCCAATAAAGCTAAACTCAGACATTGATTTGTAGAGCCCAGTCTTTGGTGGTGGCAGAACTGGATGATGAGTTGTTTGTAGCAGAGCTGATATTTGCTGTCTTATTTCATCCATTTCACCCATTTAAAAGGAGGCAAATTCATTGTACTTCTTCAGAGAGTACTTCAACAGAGAGTAACTCAGATGCAAATTGTGGTGGAAGATTTGATAACTTCTCAATGGTTGAAAATAGAACACAGGCATTGTTTATATTTTTATTAATTATGTTAGAGAAAAATGACTGTCTAATCTGATGTCTAATCGACTGTCAGTCTGATGTCTGACTTGAGGTTTGTGACAATGTTTGCTCAAAGAGCACAGCCATATTAACGTTAATGGTTCTCTTTTTTATAGTTTTAGACCGATTCTGGACATAAGGGGATTTACAAACATTGTAAAAATACACAAAAATGATCAGATGACGCCATGTCCATAACATGTACAGAGACATTGAGACCTTCTGTGATATTAAGGTCAAGGATATGGCCATGAGAGTCTGTTGGTCCTTATACATGTTGTGTTAGGTCCAGAATGTCAATTAGTGAAAGAAATTCTCTGGCATTAGTACTGTCTAGTTTATCAATATATAAACTAAAATTCCCTTATATAATGATGCTGTCAAAGTCTAAACAGACAGCTGACAGCAATTTTCCAAATTCTTCAAGAAAGACTTGAACTCAGAGTCTTGAAGGCCTATAAATAGTTAATAATAAAATACTGGATGTAAACTTAATAAGTGCACATAAATAGTCAAAGTAAGTCACCAAATGATGCCTGTTTGCACTGAAAAGAGGCTTTAAAAATATTACCTATCCCATCTCCCCCATTTGATACAGTGCATAACACTTAAGAAATTTGAGTTTGGAGGATTGGATTCAATAGTAGTAGTAGTGGCACTCTTTACTTGATCCAGCCAAGTTTCACTTAACAACATAAATCAATTTCATGCGTATAAATGAGATCATTGACTAAAAATGACTTATTTAAAAGGGTGAAATGGGATGATGTGCAGAGATGCATGGACACTGCGCTAAGGGAATGAGATCTGAGGAATTAGCCCTACAAACTGAGCATATTCTGGACTTTCTACTTTATGTTGCCCCTGAGATGGCGTAAACAGGGGGAAGCGCCTTGGGGAAGTACATTTCTGGCTAACTGCATGTTGGCTGCTGGGTGTCACAAGCCTAAGATGGTCAAGTGAACACTATCACTGTAAAACAAAGTCAGAACGATTCCAAAACAGGATAAAATGCAGTTTTTGTTCCACATGCCATTTGAAGCCAGGTGTGAAGGCTAAAAACGCGACTAAAATGGCAGTCCCCAAAGTCAAACGTCGGAATGGGCCCCGAAATAAAGACTGCCTTGCCATAATGCCCAAGAAAGTCAAAAAGGCTGATGAAATTTTTGAGTTCAGAGGGATAGCGGGATGCATCATTTGTTCAAATATGAATTATGATCCTAGTTACTGTGGTTGGGAGTGAGGGCTCTTGAGGTTTTTGAGAATAATGGGGACAGTGGCACCGTTTGTTTTGTTTGTTTAAAAATGTTTACTCTTTTCAAGAGAATCAGATGGGATAGATTAAAACCATAAGAGTATCAGCTAAAGGATCAATAATTATGTAAATAATTACTTAGTAGAGATACCACATTGGAGTGGTATAACATGGTGCAATATCTTTTTGCTTTCCATATGCTTTATGTGGCAAGGCAATCAAGCAAATGAATCTTTTAGCCTAACTCAAGAAGAAACGTCAGAAACGTGACTCAATGCATTCTTGCGATACTGTGTGAAACATATATATGGTCACAGCGAGTTTGACTTCCTCATAGTTTCAGTTCATCTCACAGTCTAAGTAAACGTTACGTTACGTTAGAGCATACATCAAGGTATTTTTGACATATAGCTTTCACCTAACTGGGACATGCATGGTCATGGCTCATGCCTTGAGGTTTGAGATGAGTTCACCAGACTACTCAAAAACATCAAAAACATCAAAAATAGTAATGGCAGGGTTTGGGCAACTGAGGATATGGAATAATGGTCACTGCACGCATGATTCATTGCTGAATGAGCAGTTCCTAATGTGACAGGAAGGAATAAAGATCTCAAAGCTATTCATTGATGCGCTGTCAAGTGTGGGTTATGCCTTGACTTAATAAACTATCAACAACATCTACGTGTTGGCTCTGATTTACATTCGAGTAGTCACGCATTAACATTTCTTGAAAGGAGAGGGGTCATCCTGGAACAAGATATAATCATGGGCTGTCATGCAACCAGATGAGAGAAGAGGGGAGGAGAGGGAGAGAGGAGGAGAGGAAAGCAGAGGAAGACAGAAAGATAAGATGTTGATGCTGGAGATCCCCTCTGGCACAGCGGGCATGACAAACTGCTTGGCTTTGATTAAAATGCTGCAATAGTTTCATGTTTTTTTAGTGGGTGTTTTGCATAGCTCCTCTCCGGGGTGGCTAACGAATGGAGATTGTGATATTGTGGGTTTTTTTGAGAGAGAGGGGGAGGGGGAGAGAGAGAGAGAGAAAGAGAGATATGCAGACAGACATGACAGGGAGAGTGGATGACACAAAAGTTTTTTGATGTTTTTGATTCATTAACACATTTCATACATAAATTCATACCTTCAGCAAATTATTTTTGCTTCAGGTAATTACCTTCTGAGAGAAGCAATACTGTTTTGTATCTGTAAGCTTCTGACACAATTCTAAATTAGCTCTGACAAAAGGGACAGCAGTGCCTATGTTGAAATGTGGCCATTATCATTTCGCAGGCAAACAAGTCTCGCTCTTTCTCACACACGCAAAATGTACCTGCAAAAGATGAAGCAGTCTTCCACCTGCGGCTGTCTCGCCATCATCTTCACAGTCTTGCAGGAAAGTGTTCTTGTCCTCACAGTGTATCCTGCACAAAACATAACAAGACGAGACACCATGAATTAAAGGGATATTCGAGGCATTCCAGCCTATAGCCTCGTTGTTTGAGATCACTGAATGCTATTGGTAGGAAAAAGAACAAGCAAAACGGCAGCTAAAGCTAACCAGTGGGAGACCCTATTAGTTAGCTTTAGATGTCAGTCCACAATTTGGTCTATATTGTATAAAATTTTCTTGTTTTTTTTTCTTACCGACACAGTGACCACAAACAACAGAAATGCACCAGATTATCTTTTTAAGGAGATCACTAAAGATTTGTGAAAGGACAGCAACAAAGTGCCTATGTTGACAACATACATCTGTGCATGCATGCTTGGAGATTTGAGACCACAAAAAAACACTTGGGGAAAGCACCGGGCAGAAAGTCTCTCCAACAGAGCAGTGGACTGACTAGACACTGCTTCTCTGTAGCCAAATGCATGAAAAGGTTTTGTCTTTTATACTTTGGACTTAATCAGCCCTTGATAATCAGACTCTCATAATCAGAGACGCTGCAAGATGAGAAGTGAGAGAACAAAGACTTCCTCCCAGTCACATTAACCTCTGATGATGATGGCTCTTTCAAACAGCACAGACATATTAATTATACTGTTCAACAGGTTGGGCTCATTCAAGCTAATCCCAGGCTCATGCAGTGAAAGCTATATTCAAGGTTCATTTTCTATCTGCATGGCCTTGGTATATGCATGTTGTAATTACACATGGATGGATGCAGCAGGCAAGCTCTGAATGTCAGTATCATCTGCTGGATAATCTATCCCAGGTGACACACTTATGTCCACTCAGATACAACCCATCCTCCTCAAACACAGAGGAACACAAACACACGTGTGCCCACAAGATACAAGTGTATGCACATACACACGTGCGCACGCGCACACACACACACACACACACACACACACACACACATACACACATGCGCACACACATGCACACACACACACCCCTCCATATTTACACATGCTCACGCATCATTAAATAAACACTGAATCACTATAGAAAATAAAAATACACTAAATTAAAGCAAACCAGAGGACACAACACCATTAAGCAACAACAATGAAAATAGAAAGATGTGATGCGTGCCCATGCCCCCGCAATGAAAGCCAAATCACATACCTGTACGCATAAATGTTGTGAGTGGCACTGGCTATCTTCTTATTCTCATACAGTTTGTCTAGAACCAGTTGGACCTGAAACAAAAAAAGCAAATACAGGGCTTGACATTAATATTCAGTGCTGTTGTGGAAACCAGCAGACTTGGCAGAGGGATGCTTTTACCACATGCTAATGAAAAGCATTGATGCAGCAGACAATGCCATGAACCTCAATCAGAGGTTACTTCTGTTTGGCAGAATGCTTGTGATGGCCTTCCTAGTGTTGAAAGTCACCCTGAGAGCTGTGTGTTGCAGGTCACGTTAAGTGCTTGTCGTTCCTGAGGCATGTAATGCCTGAGAGCTGTGTGTCTGTTGCAGGTTGCATTAAGTGCTTGTCGTTCCTGAGGCATGTATAGCCCCTAGCTCCCACCAGCACCACCAAAAAAAAAAGGAAACAATTTTAGTATTCACAATGCCCCACTGTTTGCTTTTCTAACAAAAGACCCTCCATTTTCTCTTTATGTCTCTTGTCTGTATTTGCCTTGAACAAACGCACACTGAGACCAAAACATTAACAGGCTCTGATTATGGAAACCAATGGAGCAAATCCGTCTCCTCACCCATTTATAAAAAGCAACCTGATAATCATGCATCAAATTACACTGCACAAGCCTCTACTTCCCCTCGTTTGACATTTTTTTTAGTCTGATTTAGACTGATGGTGCAACGAAGTGAGTGGAATGTGTGTGTCTGTGTGTGTATGTTTATATGCACCTGTGTTTTGCCATTTCAACGGCGTCTGCCAAACCCACTCAGAACACACTCGTTCAGGCGTGTCCTCAAACATGAAGAAGAGACCCACACAGTCTTGCACCATTTTAATTAGAAACTAATCGGACAGTTTTAATCTCACAAATATCTTACGCCTTCATATTCCCATGGCAAATCATCCATCTCCCCACAGTTGCAATCAACTCAGCCCTGACAGCACCACGTTCAGTAATAATGGAGAAGGTGTTTACCTGAGCATCACAAATATTGGAGTTGGCGCACTGTGTTCACACTTGAGATAAAGGATTCGGGCTCCTTTCAGTGATGTGTTTACCTCTCCACCCCAGAGCAGTCTTAGAGAGAAACACCTGCTGAGACTCTGCAGACTTTGGAGGAACGGGCCAGGGAAAGTATTGACAGACAGTAGCGTTTAAATATGCACTGCACACAGAGTATGCTGTGCAATAAACACTTTCAAGAGGAGAGTCCAAAGAATGCAGTGCTTGCAGTTCCTTCTTATTCAAATCTGAGCCTGATCTGGTCTCTCTATCAAATAAAACCAGGCTGTCCGGTAATGTTCAAAAAAGAAAAAAGAACCGTATATTTATAAATATCTAAATATATTTGTATATTTATATTGAGGTTTTCAGAGATTACGTGATGGGAAGAAAATTTTCCCAACTCTTTCATACCCACAGCCACAACTCCCCTTCCAACACACACACACACTCCACAATTCCACCAACTTATTCTCTAGGGGGAGAGCCACTCAATGAGTTCCGTGTTCTGGCTGCATTGAACAGTAACTAAACAACAGTGAGCTGAACTGAACACACTGAACGTCAGGGGAAGCGTTTTCCAGGCTATTAGCTGTCGAAAGGCCCTCTGTCTCTTGTTTATCCCAGGGTCTGTTAAACCGTCAGCAATGATGACAAAGAATGACTTAAGCTGCTGGTTTGTAGCCTCAGCTTTTCTGGGAATTTCAATCACACTTTGAAGTGCACAACTCATTCTCGCAGGCTGACAACAAGGAGTGCTTAAACACACACACACACACACACACACACACACACAGTCTCTATCAGAGGAGTGGGAGAGAGCCAACACTTCCAAATATTCAAAATTTGACATTTGGGGCTGAGTGTCTATGTATGTGTGTGTGTGTGTGTGTGTGTGTCACAGTCTATTTGTTGACACGGCAAAGAATCCAAAACCATTTCCACTTTTCCACAAGTCAAATCTCAGTCCTGCAATAATAACATCAACCCCAAAACATAAACAATCACATTCAACAAAGGTAATTGCTTGTCAAAACAGTAGAGCAGGTACAGGAGTTAAACGGATTGTTATGCTTGTGTCTGAAAAGTGCCTCTCTGACTTTTGACTAGCTTTTGGACCACTAAACCGCCATAGCAGCTGTATTTATCGCAGTGAAATTAGCCAAAGTCTTCCATCTCTGTCTAGCGCGGACACAGTGAACACCAGGAAAATGTATTGGTGCTACAGAGCTGAAGTTGAGAGTACTAAAGGTGGATTCTGCATGACAATTTATCATGCCGGATTTGAAAAAAGAGTTTCGCTTGAGAGCACAAGGGCCAGTTTGTAGTTTGATACTTACTGAAAAAAGGACACTGGGCTTCAGCTTCAGAGCCAATACAAATAGGGTGAAAACGTGTGGAATTTTATTTGATGTCTGAATAATCATTTTTCTCTGCCTTTCCAATAACAGCCTACTTCTTAATGTTTGCACTATAAACAGACACTGCACACTTGGGATGATCAGCAAGTTTTAAAGTACATGGGTGCCTTATTTATCTATTTCTGTTGCATAGGCTGATGCATGATCGCCCATCAACATCAATCCCACCAGCATTGTGAATTTTGACAGTAGTGTTAAGTGCACTAAACAACAGTCTGCAGCACCCTGGTGTATAACATGCCTAATTATAGCTCCTGTCAGTCCTTCAGTGATTTGACGCTGAAGTGGGGGACTGTGGGTATAGCCTCAGGCCGCATCTAAGATGGAGAAAAGACCATGGGTTGGAAGCGATAGGTGTATAAATGACTCATCCCACATAGGTGTTTGCATGCAAGCATCTTGACGGCTCTTATGAGCATGGAATATTTGTCAAAGACGTGTAGAATTGCGTGGGAATAGCACCGGCACCAGAGCAGAAACATATTGTCAAGTTGTGCTGCCATTGCAGTCCCGACAGGTGACAACTCAGATGTATCAGCAAACAGGAAAGAACGCTCTGTTATTCATATGCAGACGCAGGTGTTGAATGTAGAGTGTGAATGTTTGTTGGTACTGCTAGTAAGACTGAGAAAAGAAAAAACAATTTCCTCAACATCAAATTCAAGGACTTTCCAGGCATGTTTGAGACACAGACTGAGGTAAATTTTGTCAATGAGACAATACAGAATTCCCTGGTTACTTTTTAACTAAGGATCTGCATTAGAAGTTCAGTAATACACATACCCCATTGTGAGCACACTACTGGTGGTACCAGTGCTCTATTGCCTCTACATTAACTCACTACTATGCTATTGTACAACATAAGTACTGAGATGTAGGCTACATAGGAGGAATTTCAGTGAGGGGCAATTATAATTTTCTATGACAACGTGCTTTATTTACATGGTATTCGATAACTTCAATCAATCTACAGGTGTCACACCCGCAATTCTAATTTTTCCATGATTGGTGCTTATAAATGTGAAGGGCACTGTAGTTTTAGTGACTGTGGGTATAGTTCATTATGCAGTTTTTGTTGTAATTGATATGTATGTACTTTATGGTTTTAGTTGCCCTCTGTGCCATTCCACTTTATTACATATACATAATATACATATACATAACGTTATTTATGGGCTTAAATGTTTTGATTTCTCTATATGTGGATTTTAAACATCTAGTAATAATTCCATGACAGTAGCCCAATTGGAAATATAAAACAGGTAAAATAAGTATTGAACGCATCAACACTTTTTTCAGTACTAGTATTTCTGACTGGATTATTGACATGGCATACTGACCAGAAATTGATATTAACCCAAGAAATCCACACATGTAAAAAAAAAAAAAAACACAACCTTTAAACATCCAGAATAATACTATGAGTAATAAAGTGAAATGGAAGAGGTAAAAAATATTAAAAAATAAAAAGTAGCCAACTAAGTCACGGAAAGGTAAGGAACCAGCTTGAATCTGTTGTAGTTTGAATGTATTTATGCCTCCTGTAAGCACATATAAATTGGCTTGGATATAACCTGGTCAGATTATCATGGCAATTTATCTGAAAAATCATAAGGCACTATTTAAGCACTTCCTACATCTATTAATGTCTATTTTCAAGGACCAGTGGGAACTCTGAATGATGAAACATACAGCCTTGAAGGAATGTGTGTTGTTGGAAAAAAAAGTATGGATCCGCTTCCCTTCAAGTCAGGATTTTTTTGAAAATAAGATAAAGAACCATATGATACGATTTGTATATATGTATATATATATATATATATATATATATATATATTATATTGGCTTTTGTAAAATTACCGCTTTCCATAACCCCAAACGCAGCGTAACAGACGTAAAATCCATCTCTGTCACAAGTTAAAATGTTGCTGTGCTGCGGACATAGGTCAGGCTGCTAAATTGTAACCCTGTGTTAACGTGGCAGTTCATTTAAACTTCACATTGAGATTTGTGAATTGACATGCAAGTGCAATACAGCCAAATGAGTGTAACTTCGCCATAGGTGTGCGGTTATAATGCACGTTCTAAACAGGAAATTTGATGAAGCAGTGGTATATAGGTATAGTTCATTATGCAGTTTTTGCTGTAATTGATATGTTTGTACTTTATGATTTTAAATGTTACGGTTGTTACTGTAGTGTTATAGAGTTGGCAAGAAACCCTGAAGCCTATAGCTTTTTGTGACAGCATTTAACCGGTTGGTAAGGTGAAAATCCCTACGGGAAGTTTTTTGCAAACCCGGTGCACATAATTATACTCTTTTGATCCTGTGAGGGAAATTTGGTCTTTGCATTTATCCCAATCGTGAATTAGTGAAACACACACAGCGCACAGTGAATACACAGCAAGGTGAAGCACACGCTAACTTTTCCTTGGGAGCCGGACTTTCCAAATGCTAATTCGCCGCATACAAAATGTTGCCGGTGTCTTTCCATCTTTGTTGTGCATGTTTGTGTGTGATTGTGGTTATTTTCAGTGAAATGTAAAGAATGAAAAGATGGCAGTCAGATATCCTTTAGTGTATATGGGATGTCATTTAAATCCCTGTTTCCTGTTCAAACCCTTTTACTGTTGAATAAAAATAATAAAATGCGCACTCTATTTATTGTTCTGACAAACAGTATATGGAGTTTAAAGGAAATCCTAGAATAGCATATGGACAGGGATGTATAAATAACTGAATAATCCATTTTATGCTATATATTTGACCCCATAAAGAAAAGTGTTCCCAGGCTGTGGATAAGTGTGTGCGTGGGAATGGCACAGACAGTCAACAAGGAGATTACCGTAAAAGGCCAAGTAGAGGGTGAATGAAAGAGACAATAAGTGGACAGAACTTCAGGTGATATACCTACAAACGCTGTGGAACAGCTGAACGTCTCTCAGACGCACTCAGATGGACAATTACAAACAATTACCAACTCGTTAGGCCTTCTTTGTCGAACAATGAGTGATTTCCTTAGCGCTGTTCACGAGTCTGATTTTGTGTTTTCTGTGAATGGTGCTTGGGCATTAATGCCTTATCTTGTTATGTAGTGAAGGCTACTTGTCAGATTGGCTGCAATGGTAAATGAGCGAAAAGGTTTGCATACCTGCTTAGGAGTGACCACCATAGCTAGGTGAGGCTGGAAGGTGCTGCGTCTGTCTGTGATGGGCTCGCCATGTTTAATTTCAGGCAATTCATCACCTGGACCCACACACACACAGAAGTATTTGACATTTTTGTGAAATATGAGCACAGCCAGTGCATCTGTTATGTACAAACTTGTTACCGTGCGCAAATACTACAGCAGCAAAAGGTGTCAACTTCATTTAACATCCAAATATCTCCTACACCCACAGACAAAATGCTCAGCAGTGACTCCTCTCCAAACTTTTAATACAACTTTTGAGGAAAAACAGAATGATTTTAATCACTGTAGCAGTGAAAAATGGAAAACATCTCTGTGCCCTGACTGAAAGGGCAGCTGTATTTTTTTCAGCCCCCAGGCCAATACTTAGACAATGCATATAATTTAGAGTAGGACAAACACACTGGCCCACTCTGTCAATATAAATAGAGAATAGAAACTTTGCCTGCAAAGTGGATGGGAGAATGCAGCCCTCCAGACATGTCACACCTGTATCCTTGGCAATGCTGCTGCTGGGAACTGGTGCAGAGTGTCATAATGGACATTGTACCCCTGTCAGGTGTGTAAGTGGACTAGGGGAAAGTGTGCCCCTGTCATTCAATTTATTTCCATGACGCATCACTCTCAGTGGATTGAAATGTCAGACAGCATTGGACTGTAAACCTGACTGACTTTTCCATGACTTTCCCTGACTAAAAAGTAGAATTTCCATGACATTCTCTACAAATAATTGTACAATATACTGCCTGCATTCAGAGCTAAAAATACATGCTGTTTTAAACCAATTAATCAATAATCTCCATTTTCAGGTTCACAAAACTTAGTTAACAGGTTAACCACAACTCAAGCAAGGTATAAGATAAGTTAATAGGCTACCAAGAGGGAAGCAAGGAAATGAATATTACTTTTACAACATTACAACAACTAACGCTATTAACAAAATTCCCTGATATTCCCTGACTTTGACCGAGGCTGTGGCAAGCATGGGGCAATAAATTTTCTCCATTTGAGGTGAGAAAGCAAAACAACAGGGCAGCGGTCAGTGGCCCAGTTCCAGTCAGTTGTCTTCAGGCTTCAAAACCCAAGAGTCCACAAACCACAAGCTTACCAAGAAAATCTGACCGAAGTCAGACATTACCAGGGTTCACTGCCAGTGCTTAGCCTAAAGACAGCATTAAGAGATTTTCTGCTTTGGAGACGGAATCTATGTTTACTAGCAGCAAGGCATGAGAGAGCTGCGCAATTCTTTTTTATGCAAACCTTAATGTTATTCAACCCAGTAACATAACAGACCCAAAACCATGGAGAACATAACTGCAGACAGTGGCACTGTATGGTGTCCCACAGTAAACGGTTTCTTACGCCTTTGATGGTGGCTCCAGGAGATGGAAGGTAAGCAGCACTGCATTTCTTGTCCCATTTCAATAACACTCACCCAATAACCATGGCAACACTCGTCTGAGTATGTGTGAATTTTGTCCTCTTGTAGAAAGAAAGACAAGGCAGTATGCTCCACCACCGTCACATGTTCACAATATTAAGTGGTCACGGTCTCTTATGTGTTCATTCACAGAGTCAACTGTCAAGTTCAATCCCAATATCAGACAGAATTCCGACTAGATTTAATCAATTCAGAAGCATATACAGGGTAGCTTATACATATTGAGACAGACTTGCAGTCCAGAGATAAAACAAACTACAGTAACATACCCGCAAGATGATCTACAAATAGATGAGCTTGGTCTGTGTTCTTTAGCATGCTGTAATCTATAAGGTCTTCCTCATCCCCGTCATCTTCCTCCTCTGTCACCATGGTTCCTCTGAGCTCTGGCTCCTCCACTGCAACACAAAACACAAACACACACACAAAAAGTCAGGCTAATGACCATCTGTGGTGACAGTTTTTTTTTTTCCACCTGCCATACCTGTTCACACTTTGAATAAAAGCACTGAGGCAACCATTTCTAAAGCATACATATGGGATCTCCCAGAGCAGGCACACTGGGAAACAAAAACTAGCCCACATAGCAAGAGAAAGGGCAGAAAATGAGACTGTGGGGAGAGTTATATACCCTGAGCATTTTGCAAAATTCAAGACTGACTAAATGATATAGGCACATGTAGAACCCAGCCACTGTTCAATTCTCTCGGGCTTTGGGGCTGCAGAGTGGAATGGCCAAGGAGAATGATTCCATTTAGCAGAACGACCGACCAGCAGAAGAGATTTTAATTTGTTCCCCTCCAAAATGGCACCAAACCTCTTTCCAGCAGGCAGAAATTGCATGCTGGTAGACCGTCAGATAATGTGAAGTGATGCGATAATGCATACTGATGAGGAAAGGTTAACTACCGTCTGGCTGCGAGGCCACTGTTAAGTCAGTAAGAGTCTCGAGTGTGCATCTGTCCCTGGTCCACTGTCCAAAGATCATCCCCACAACAACGACCCCAGCTAACGGTCTCAGGCAGCGAGGGCCACATGATAGGAGCTTCAGATCGTGGTTACTCTCTCAGCAGCAGTGAATGAGGCTACATGCTTGTCAAATCAATGACACAATCGATTTTATGGTTAGCAGACAATTTGTAAACAGTGATTAGAGATTACAAGAAGGATGGACTTACATGTTTATTGTGGACTGTGTCAAGCAATTTTCATCATCCATCAAAGACACAATCCAGGCACAAGATGATATTACTACTTAAGCAGAAACAGCTAGATAGCAGGATTTCAGCTATCATACCTCTTTATTTCTTTTACTTACATGTATCATAGGACTGTAAATAATCTGCATAACCTTCTATGTACTCATGTCAACTTCATTTAGTTTTTTTCATAAACCCACCCACGTATCAGAGATAAACTGTACAGGGAAACCCATGTAAATTCTGACTTGTCACTTGCCTTGCCACTTCTACTCCCCCTGGTGACCTTTTAGTAACTTAGCTCATCCTACTCAACTTTTTTTGCTTCCTGAAACCTCCTGTTGAAATATTAATGACTTTGGCAGGGTAAAACCCTGTTTGATCTTTCTGACAGGAGTGTGCTCTTCGACCAGGCTCAGGAATATCATTACCATAATTATGTCCCAGAGGATGCAACACTTTTACTCCTCTTAATAAAGGGACATGCATATCTTCCTCACTCCATGGAGCTAATTAATTGTTAATAAGAAGACCCAAAAACATGTAGGGCTAAAGTGATATCAGAGGTTTCAGTTGACACAAGTTGCTAAATCTTTGGAGAGAGGGAGATGCACCTTGCAAATTAGACAATTTATTTCTAATGTCATACAATTAAAATACTAACTGTAGGCTTTAGTTTGAAGGCAACAGCCAAATGTTGGGCAGTCATAAACTACCACCCAAGGGTAATTCAACATTAACACTGGGTCATATTGTTATGAGAGAGATATGGAAATTTGTGTCATGAGAGAGACATGGAAATGTCAGTATGCTGGGTCCCTGAATTGTTTTGTTTTTATGAATATTTATATAAACACAGTATGTGCTAGCACATCCATTACATGTGAATACAATGACTACAATGAACTTTTTACAACACACAGTAAACATCTCACCACAATTCCCTAGCTATCGATTATCTGAGTAGACTGTTAAAAACAAACAAACAAATAAACAAAAAATCGGTCTTGTTCCACAGCCCAACAAGACGGTGGGGGCAGCCTGTTTCCCAAAAATTGTGTAGTTTCTCAGAAGACACAGAAGAAACGGCTGAACTACATCATGCTGTGTTTTCTTTTGTCTTTGATTCATACAATACAAGTTGAATTGGACAAAAGCATATGCTAAAAAATGTAAATGTAAACACAAACAAACACAATGTCATCCAGCATCACCGACTGCACAGAATGGAACAGTACATGCTATAAAAAGAGATGCCTCTAGGTAATTACCGTGGCTAAAGCCCACAGGGTGTATTCGGAATGGTTTGTCCTAAAACCTTATTTCTCTCCACTGAGACAGACACAGTGTAATCAAGCACTCTGGAAAGCAATCAATTAACCTCAACGCAGCACAGATGATCACTGTCTGAGGCATGTGCATAAAAAACAGCCACTGCAAAAAATACCCACCACAGACATGTCACATGAGGAAGCAAAATAACAGTCCATTTAAAAAACATTCTCCATGCCTGTTTCAGCTTGTTTTCCTTATTATGACAGCACTGAACATCACACTAGTACCTTCAAAAGGTTAGGGAAATAATACAGACTAAATTATGGTATAAAACGGTCCACACAACACTCTGGCTTATATGATCATACAAAAGTTACAAGATTTTCATGGGAAAAACTATGCACCCAAACCACACTTGGAAAGTTATCCTACAAAGAATGCATTTTTCCCCTTACTACCTGTAACACTCCTCATTTTTAATTCACTTTAATAGTGAATATGACTGAAGTAAAGAGGCAAAGAGAATGCACGGGAAAGACATTTTAGAGCCTTTGAAATGTAGATCCCTAAGCTACAATGGTCCTCAGATACAGTATTGATGAAAAACAACAGACAAACTCTGAAAGGAGTTGTCCCCCCAGAATAACTTTAGAGTACTCCTCTGTGTACAACATCCAAAACTCATTCAAAAGCTCCACTTCCATGCATTAGCTGAAATGCCATATAAACACTATAAAATGCGTTAGCTCTGTGTAATTAGAGCCAGCCATCGATTTGTACACTTAAAATCACCAGCTCTAGCCACTCAGGCCCAAATTCCAATTTGTGTGTCAAGGAATGAGAAAGACATCCTGGATGTGCAATCCATGGCATGCAGTTTCTAAGATTGATTACAAGGCTACGGCTCACAGAGTAACTCTAAAGCATTAGAATTATCTCTGACAGAGGCTGGGCGGGAACAGCCTACATGACAAACTACCACACTATGGAAAATATCTTTTACAAAAGAACAAACTGCATACAAACTGCACACAGCACTAAATATAATGTGTCTTGACATAAAGTCCAAAGTATATGCACACGTCAGCCCATGCCAGAGCAGTGCAGTCGTGTACCCGTAATCCTGCCAGAGTGGAAAATCGGCACTACTCCATCTCCTCACGCCAGCACATGCATTTGGGACTGGGTATCAGTCGGGTGGTGTGGTGGCACACCGCAAGGCTGAGAAGAGAAGAGGACACAGGATTGACACCAACCGGAGGAGGATCTGCCCGTCGCTCCATCTCCACTCCACCGGGCCCAGCCACCGCTGATCCCTGTTTCTGTGGGATATGATAAGCAGTCATCTCTGCTGCCATATTTACAACAGCCAGCATTGAACCATCTGTACAGAACAGTGGGTGGACTTGCTCAGGCAAATAAGGGTGACCTGAAGGCAAACTGGAGCTACCAAGTAAGGCAACCGCTGTTCAAAAATAATGCAATCTTCACACTAACAGGATGGACTGAGTGTATAGGAGTGTGAACAACAGAAACAAATATGTATAAAATACTGTATGAACTGTAATCTTTAGACAGTTTTTTTCTTCTGCAGTGCTCCATTTGTGTGTAGAAAATGACACCAATACTCCATAGTACAATTTATTTTTGTACTTTTCATTGTCATCAGTGTCATTCAATGTTTCATTTTATGGCTGTTAAATTGATCTTATTACAGTGATTATACAGGCAAATGTTTTTGTGCTCCCTCCTCTTTCAACCCTCTTAATTGAATCAGCGCATTATGCCTTTTCAAAGATACTTCCCGCTGTGTTCAAGCAACACCCTACAGTCATTAGATGATGTAACCTTCTCTATCATTAAATTTTCATTAAGACTGACAGATGAAATTTGCATCATGTTTAGGCGTCAACGGTAATGTGTGTCAGTGAAACTTCTTTGTCTCATACACAAACTTGCACACAACATAAAGGAGCTAATGACTGACAGAGGCTACAATTCAGAGAGGGAAGTGCCCCGAACACCTTGCTCTTGTTATGAACTTGCTACATGAAACTGAAAAGATGCAAAGTGCATTTTACTTAATGAACAATGACAGTGCACTCACTTCAATGATCAAAATATGTTTTCTCCTTAAGGTTCTCTCTTTGAGCTTTGGTCAAAAGATGGTCATGGTATTAAATCAGTAATTGATTTTACTTTGTTATTACATTAACTTTAGCTTGTTATTAAATTAACCTTGACTTTAGACTATGCACTTTGCTCACTGTTTAGATTAGGGCCCTTAGGATTACATAGTCGTTATTGTCGTTATTACCTAGTTCATACAGTGCAACCTGTGTACAGCTATCACAGCACAGCTGTATTTACACAGCCCTGCCTAAGACTCTATCTTCAACCCTTCCCACAATGTCTACTTCTAACTGTTTAAATCTTTCTCAGTATGCAACATTGTACATTACAATCCATACTAATTCAGTAAACTAATTCTCACTTTCATGAATAACTTAATTTATTGCCTGCTGACTACTTTCACTACATCTACTGTTCATTCAGCAGACATTTAGGACTACATACCTCTAGACCTCCATACCATAATGCCGTGATGAGATGTCAACAAACAAACAGATTCTTGGACAATTCTGCAGGACCAGTTATTCAGTCTTCCTCACCTTGTACTTACTGCATACTCCACAAATAAAACACATTGTAACAAAACCACTTAGCACACACTTGCCACTTCAAAACTGCACTGTAACAACCTCATTGTTGCTCTGTGTATGTAATTAACATAACAGTTTATGGCCAGCAAATGTGAAGTACCTTTTATGCTGTATCAAAACCAACAATACATCCAGGCCCACATGGACAAAGATTTATGATAAGTAGTGCCATCATGAGTCCTGTCTAACAGATGGTACGGTGAGTTGACAAATGGTGTGAAGCAGGTGATCTATTATGAGTAAACAAGTGAAACATTAAATATTGAGGCAGCCTTTGTTAAAAGAATCTTCAGTGTCTATCAGTCATCATGGCAAACATGAAGCTGAAAGGGACTAGCCACCAAAAGGAAATGAACACAGTGTGAATACTGCATGAGCCAGAATCTCAGTATTTGAAAGTACTGTTGGTATATCAAGACTCTGAATTATCCGCATCAGAAACTAATTTATAAACTGAAAAAAGGTCCCGGGGTATTCACTGAGATGATGATGGAGGAATAAAGCATCAGCTCTGCAGATCAGGTATATTTAATGAGCATCTCCATCAAAGAGCTCCTTGTCCACACAGACCCGACATAAACACATCGAGCCGCAGCTCCCTGGGTCAATTTTGAGCCTGTCATCAATACAATGTAATCTTTTTGTCTCCATTAGGCACTCTAAAGAAGATTCCAGTGTCAGTAATGGAGGCTTCCTTGGGTGGTGATTGCAATCTCAGCCCTGTGTCTTGCTTTGATAGGCGAAACAAACGAATGAAAGAAAAAGGAGGTCCTGGCCGTCACCCACCTGCAACTCACAGGATGCTTTAAACATAATTGCATTTTATAAAACCGGCCAGATCAAAAGGCCTTTGTTCGAAACTGGGGACACTGACAGACTGCCATTACTTTCAAAGCAAAAACATCACAGTAGCTCAGTTGTCTCGGGGGAACAAATGAGTTGCGCAGGGGCAACAGGACCCCAGTGATATTCTGGCAAAATCCCAGTGGCAAATTGGTATGCATGACTCTCAAAAAGCTTTTTTGCTGTTGTTGTTGTTTTTGTTTGTTTTTTTTTGGTAACACCACAGTCACACATAACAGATTGCTGGTTGTACCTCTTCTTACTACTGTGTTTGGGTCATATCTCATACTATGTACCACTGACAATGAAAACTAAAGTAGCAAAGCAGCAGATTATTTACCGGTAAATTAATGAGCTAAACTGCATAACTGTTATCAAAGCGCATCTTCTTGCTTACTCCTTACACAAGGCAAATGAAAGTAGACCTCAATTTCACACTTCTGTTCAATGGTTAAAAATGGCATAATCATGAATAGGACTAATTGCCTATTTCCATTAGGCTTACTTCATCACTTGGAGACAGCATCAGTTTATGTGTTTCCCAGATCCTCGCTGTCATTTTGTTTAAGTAATGCCACCTAGTGTATGAGTCATAACAAGCAATGTTGACTTCAAAAGGAACCCCAGCCAAGACAGAAAGAGAGCATGATGGGCAAAAAAACACATTCACACAATGTTCCATCCAGGAAGCCACAAGCAATTCTATGGTTCAGCCTGTCTTCTCTGTGCCATGGGTATCAAAATTCAAACACTATGTGTATGTCTGTGTGTGTGTGTGTGTGTGTGTGTGTGCGTGTGTGTGTGTGTGCGCACACATACATACTGTACATGGATGCTTGCATAATGCCATTTTGTGATGTATTGATCTCTGACCTGTATCAGAGCTCTGAGACTTCTCCACAATAAATTCCCGGATTTTCTCCACCCAAAGATAGAGGATACTTTCACCAGCATTCTCCCTGATAACACACAGTACAGGTTAACCAAATCTCGGTAAGTGCACAAATGTTTTACCAACACTTGCCACTGTAAAACTGGCATCTATGTGTGTTCTTTTTTCTCAATATGAGAATGTGCACAAGGGTAATAGATCTGATTATTAAAAGGGTGTACAGACATCAGATATATAAGAAAAGACTGCAGAATCTTGTCAACAGAAAACCAAGTCAACTCACAGATAAATCTCTTCCAGACTATTTGACAGTTCCATTCTTTCTGGACCTCTCAGCCACCCAGCACTGGAAAATATAATACACACCCAACAACATGCTGTTACCTCTATTTTGATAGTCCTTCAAAATTCAACTTTATTAATGCAAAGGGGATATGTATTTGCATGAAGTCTCTTCAATTGTCCAAGCAATGTATTTTCAGGAAATGGACGGATTAACTCTAAATTTGCAAAAGGTTTAATGAAATATATAGCAGGATGAGAGAAACAAGTTTATTTGCATAAAATCACATTTGAGGTTCAATTCAATTTGCCATGACAACAACATTCAGATTCCACAGCTGTTCACAGTTCCTCTCTTAAAAGCAGAGTGCCTGCAAGTGGCTATTTAAAGTTCCATAACACAATGATGGAAACATGCACAAGTTTGCTGCTACATCAGTCACATTTCCAAGAGTACAATTATGCAAATGCTTAAGACAGAAATGAACAAACTGGAGCTAGGAAACCTTAACTACACCGAGTAAAGAATGCCTCGACTAAAAGCAAAGGAGGTGGCAACAAAAACTATGGATCATCTAGTGATGAGCAACACATGTGCAATTATATCACTCATTTATGAGGATTCAAAAATGTCAGAGGAGGCAACAGATGCAATTCATTTGCAGACAAATTATGATTACAATCACCTAATTTTCCACCAACTCCTTTCAAAACACACCAGTCTGATAAAACAATGGTAGTATCTAACAGTAAGAAATAAGGATGTGTCTGGTAACACAAAGATAAACTGGAGCACTATTAGTTCATTTGAGCTTAAGCTTGGCCCTCTGTGATGACAACATTTAATATTAAAGTTAGCCTTTGCAAGAGGTGAAATGCTTACTATTTTAATTATACAAAGCAGTTAGTGAGATTCGTTTTAATAATTGTGTATAATTTAAATAATTCTGTCTATAAATCCACAGTTGAAGTTTACGTTTAAAGCAGTTGTATAAGCCCCTACTGCCTGTGGGTGAAGGATGTTAAGATATCTATAAAACTGATTATATACCCTTTTGGTTGATTATTTTAGTTGGGAAATATTGGGATTGGGAAATATTGGGATATCCATGTACAATTATTCATCAGTAGTCATCACTGCTCAAAAAGATGCTCCATGTACCATCACTTTTAGTATGCTGCAGTTAGTCCTCTAAACCAACGACATCAAAAGCGCAGGCACATTTTCTTGATATTTGGATTTTAAGTTCTCAGTTGACGCTCCAAGTAAATTTAGGCAAAGGCGACAGTCATCTTCGTTTTATCCAACCATTTATGCCTATCCTTGTCTTTTTAGGTTTTCAAAAGAAATTCCATAATAGGCTATTCCATCACATAGGCTACACAGGACATGGCTTACCTAACTTGCAAATCTCATCAACAGCATGTGCATTTGAGTAAAATAGATTAAATACACATGCTTTTCATTCAAACTTACTTTATTTGATACAGAGGTGGTGCTCTACTTGGGTAATCTGGAGGTAGAATCATCTAAAAAACAAATAAAGCACACAGCCTTACACCAGTATTGCATTTATAGCATATACTGATTACAAGTAGACCTACAGTAAGCCCCACCTGTAAACAAGCTGTCCACTTTGGATGGTCTGAACTGTCAGATATTTTAATGCAAAATATTCTGGAAGCTTCATCAATCACACACCATTCGTCACCATATATGGAAGACAGAGCTTCAATCTCATCAATCTGAGGAAAAAAATAATAGATAAGTGGAATTTAGTTTTGATCAGGTTGCAGTATTTGCATGCTCCTCAGTGACCTATGGTGGTACTGACATGTTGAACAGCTAGCTACATTAGTATTTTCAGTTGCGTTAGTGGGACTATTAACCCTTTCAAAATAAAGTTCTGTTTACAGTAACATACCTGAGATTGGAGATCGCCCATATCCTGTTGAGCCATGCTGATTTGACTTTAGGTCATACCGTACATCGAGTTCGAACAGTCCACGTTGCTTTGCTTTGCAGCAACCCCCTCCAGAAGTGTCCAGTATGACTAACGCAAATGCCTTGAAGAGGAAATAAGGGCATAGAGTACTTTGGGTCATTAACAAATAATAAATAAAAAAAACCTACAACGGATCCAAAGTTGATCATACAGCATGTGTTGACAGTGTGTAGACTGTCATGTGTCGCTCATCCTTAAACCAATCAACATAGAAAACCCTACATTCATCCATTATCCAGCCAATAGAAAACGTTCGGTCTAGTGCTGCGCGTTCATAATTTACTTCCGGTGCATGATTTTGAGTTCCTAGTTAATAGTAAAATTGATTTCTTTTACTTTTTTACGTAACATACTGAGAGGGTTGCCTTTAGTGTTCATATAGATTGTATAGATTTTAGTTTATTGCGAGTCTCAAACATGTTCAAGTTTATCTGAGTGCTTAACTTTCAGTCGGCTAATGTGCACTTGTTCGCCCATTTATTTGTTTGCATGATATTCTGTTTACGTAATTCTGCAAAAAAGCGTGTCTCTTATAATCTGAGTTGTTGTCAAACATGGCTATGGTTGCAGCTTGCTTGTCCAGTCCAGCCCTAGCCTGAGGTAAAAAAAAAAAATATGCGCGTGCACGAAGATAAAGCCGCTGGGCAGTTTGCTAGTTCTACAGAGTATTCAGACTTCTAGGCTGATTGACTAAATTGCCGTAGAACACGTCCTAATTGTTACATAGAACCACCTTTGGAATGTAGGTTTGGTAATTGCGAAATCTTTAGAGTGGCTGTCCACTCTATATTTTAATAAACAGGAACAGAGCGCGGGGCTTAGGACATCACATGCTGGCTCGAGAGGAGGGAGCAAGTTCCCCCTCCATTCTCCAGACCACACAGCGAAGACAGCTGGTCCATCTACTCGCGTTGCCGAAAACTAAAACATGAACTTCGTTTCTGTCAAACGTCAGTGACATGCTGTTGTGAATGGTAGGTAAGTCCACCCTTGTAAGCAACGTAAATGCCAGACTAGATGCTGTCACCAGACTTAGCCTGTCCCACATAGAAAGTGAGTTGATAGTCACTTACCCTCCCTTTGCAGTGACTCATGGAAGTTTCGAGTTGAGCCACTCTCTCTCTCTGGGTGTTGAGCATAGTAAGGGATGTGTGGACAATGTTTGTCTCATCAACGCTACTGTTTTATGTAAGAAACATCATTTCTTTAGTCTGTTTTGGGTTTTGTTTGGTGGATTGCAGTGCTTTGTCAGTTAAGCAAGTGAATACTAACTGTATAGGCTATGGTGTTATGAGTTTGTTGACTTTAGAACAAGAAATAAGTTGGATGAAGGAATACGATTATGTTTCCTAAAGCAAGAATTGCATTGTTTTCATCGATCAGGTATATTTCTTATATTAGGTTAAATTAGGCGTAAGGTGGGCGTGTCGCGTAAAAGTTGTAACGTAAGTTGTAAGTTGTTGTAACTGTTGTTGTAAGTTCTTAACGAATTCTTCTGACACCATAAGTGCAATTAAACAGAAATGATCTCCTAAAAGTTGTGATTGAACTGTTTTTGCTGTAACTAACCTGGGGACCACAGAGCAATAATGACAGAGAAAAGGAGCATGTGATGAAGGATAGGCCTATTGACTTAAATTCCAAGTGAAACTTGATGTGTGTTGACACTAGTTGTCTCTGATTGATCAGAGCTAAGTGGGTCATGGTCAGCATTTCTTATGAGAAAAAGGAATCATGTGAGTTATCATGAATATTTTCACAACTTCCTGAAAGCACTTGGCTGCTGAAAGTAGTCACAAGATGTTAATGTGTTTTTCCCGTAGGATTGTTGCATGTAGACCACTGTGCGTGTTGGGTTTGCCATCGTTTCATTTACTCTCTCTCCCTTGTTTTTAAGGTCATCACTGCCAGTGTGCTTTAGAGAAACTGGTCATTTAAACACAGAAAAATGAACTTATCTTAGTTTTCCTTGAGGGGGAAAACCAGTGATTCTACTGAGGCATATAGTGTGCACTGAGATCCAAATATTTCAGTATTTTACATAATTAAAACTTTAACTTTGATCTTGTGTCCGCATGGTTCCAGCAATCCTTTGAAACTCAAGTAGCCAAGTGGCTGAACCATCTTTCTGCCTATGACATTTCCCTCTAAGGTTGGGTAGAAATAGTTGGTAAGCTTTCTTTATTTGGAGGCAATATGCCACAACTTTGGGAGTCATTGAACCATGTTATGATTTCATAAGCTGTGAAGCAGATCAGGGCAGACCTGTTGATGACGGCTGTCTTGATGAACGTTAGGACTCAAATACATTTGAGAGAAGTTAGCAACAGTGTTTTCTTTATAGAAATACAGTGAACATAATGTACTGTGATGTAAAAAGGCCATAAATGCAATTCCTATTAAACAATTACTATTAAAGAGAGACCATTTGATCCTTTGTTGCACAGTTCAGATTATAGACATTGTCTGTTTTCCATTGTAAAGATTTTGCACAGCATTTGAAACAACTGAACAAGAGCATCTACATCAGCATAATACTTTACGGACTGACCCTACGTAATCTACTTCATACCAGGTTCTTCTTTGGAAGACAGCCACCAACATTCCAGCCAGAATTCATGAGAGCACACAAAGCCAGCACTGTGTGTTTGTCTCTGACATGAAGTTCCTTATAATAAGTGGCACATCAAAGACTGTTTTCATCACAGATATCTAAATGTCATTTCCCCTCATATATTCTGATAAATGTCCCTCCTGACTAAAGAGTTTAAAGAATAGAGACAACATTAGACACAATAAATGATTTGTGTCTTTCTTTTGTGTTATTTTCTTACCCAGTAATACACAACTGTTTTGTGTTGCTAGAAGAGTGGTCATACACATTGTGCCGTGCAGCCGTAGTCATGAGCATCCTACTCATGTACAGTTCCTAGTTTTCTGTGTTTCACGTTATTTTTAGTTTTGAGTTGTTGCTCCAGTTTACAAATGTATATCTCTTTGCTTTTTGTGCTAATGTCAGAGTACATTTCTGTAGCAGCTGCTTATTAGAACATTGACCCTTGGCTATTCTGAATCATTTGTCTAAAGCTTGTGCTGTATGCTTTCATCAATGGTAAGATTAGCAAGTATAAGCCTTCACATTGCCATTGCTGTGGAAATCCAGAAAGAAAGGATTCTGAACAGCTGAGAACTTCATTCTATACAGAACAAGACAGGTTCCTCTGACAGTCAGCCCACAGATCAACCAACATGTTATACCATAACAGCAAAAAAAATGATGTCATATTAGTGGTTAATAGTGGACATTACTTCTGTTGGGTGTCTTATGACTTTTATTTTTGTAATTGCTTGTTATGGTCGTTATTGTTCGCTGATGTGTGTGACCATTTGTGCTCTCCCCCTTCAAAGAGCGATGGAGGAGGTGGACCCAGAGGAGCAGTTCCTTCGAGATGCCAGGAATGGGAACCTGCAAGGCATCCAGAGACTCCTCATGTCCAAGATTAAGGAGGAGACCAAGATTGACATCAACTGTAAAGGTCTGGCTGTATTCTTGATAAACCTGAAATGTAGCCAATTCCCTAGATGTTCCCTTGAATGTTTTTTTCATCCATTCATATGAAAGACGTCTTGAGTGGTGACATGTTGAAACTTGTTGACATTTTGAAGTTTCTGTTCTGGCATGATGAAAAATATGTCCCTTTTTGCTGAGAGGAAATAAAACAAATAACTATATTTGGATAATGCAACACTAATTAAATGACCAATCTTGTGTTAAAATATTAAGTATATATTAGTAAATGCCACACTTTATTGAAACCATCTTTGTGTTAGCAAGATCAACCATATAGCCATGTACTTGTCATGTTCAGGGAAGAGCAAGTCAAACCTGGGCTGGACACCTCTCCATCTCGCCTGCTACTTTGGACACAAAGATGTGGTGGAGGAACTGTTGAAGGTATGTACATTAAAATTAAGCTCACTGTTGAGTTAAGTCCATAGTTATTTTAGTTACAGTTGATGTTGATTATTTGGTGTCCAGAAGGTGTCATGAACAGTGTTTTTGCTTTGTTTACTACTTAGGCAGGAGCCGAAGTAAATCTGCCGAACAATGTTGGAGACACCCCTCTTCACAAAGCTGCCTTTACAGGGAGGAAGGTAGTATGGCGTCACCATGTCATTTTGGTTTACCTTTCAAATTCTCATCTTGTGTGTGGCAAGCATCTTTCACAGAGCGGTTTCTGTTTGGCTTTACAGGAGGTGGTGATGTTATTGCTGATGCACAACGCTTGTGCCACCACCATCAATGGGACTGCTCAGATTCCCAAAGATGTCACCCAGAGTGAGGAGATTAAAAGCATGTTGGAAGGTAAAGCAAACCTATGATTAAGCGTTTCTGTCTGGGGTGTACTCTCTAAAATAGCATAGAATCATAAAGAGTTGGGCAAGAGCTGAAATCATCAGAAGTCAGCATCACACAACTAATATGCTGTGGGGGGAAGACCCCATATATACCATTTTGAAAGCAAGAACTCTCAAGTTTTTGTTCATTAGAGATATGAGTTATGAGAGTTATGTTCAGATGAGTTATGAGAGTTATGTTCTCTCTACACTCTTACGAGGACGATGAGATGCTGTTGAAATGCATGATTTGAATCATTTCAAGAGAGTACAACTAACCTTGAGTTGGTATGGGTTGGTCTGTTGCTGGTGCTCTAAAGTGCATTCATGGAGATTTGCTGTATACATTTGAACGCCTACACTGTATTAGCAGTACATGTAGTGACTTGCTAGGCACTGTTCTTGAGGAGATTTGACGCAAGCTAATTGTGTCTGTGTCTGTCTGTACATACTTTTGATGTTAGCTCCAATTAAACATTTGCTTTGATCAAGCCATGGAATGTTATGTTTTTGAGCCATTATATAAATGACTGTCTGTTATGTCCTGATAACCTATAAGAAAGATAAGATTTGGTTTTTTTTTTGATAACACTTTCGAGTCAGAAGATTAACTCGCTTAGATATGTTTTCTTTTAAAACTGACAGCTGCTGAGAGGACGGAGGAGAGAAAACTGGAAGAGCAGCTCTTGGAGTCGGCAAGAGAAGGGGGTGTGTCAAAGCTAACCCAACTGGTGAGTTCACATACTGGATACATCCTACATTTCTCACACTCCCTGCCCTTTTTCCCTTTTGTTCTGCAGGCACCTCCTCTGTGAAATAAACAACAAATGCACAGTTTATAAAGCAAAAGAATTTTTTATAAATGTAACTGTTTTCTTCAGAGTTTTGAGGCTGGCATCTTGGTATATGGAGATGTCAGGAAATAAGCTACACTGTTGAAAATGCCATTTATGGCTGCACAGATAAGGCTTTTTATATGACTAGGTAATATAAGCAGTGGTGCTTGGCATGTTTGTTTGTTTTTTTTTGTTTTTTTTCCCAAACTGCGGTTAAGGTATGTGTAGCATAAAGCAACATGTGAATGTACACACAGTGCAGCAGTTTACCCCTAGGCTAATCTCACTGAACACACTGCACTCTGTTTAAAATGTTGGTGGCATAAGTGCATGGGTTTCATACTCAATAGTATGCACTTTTTTAAATCTCTCACCATGGCAACAGTCTTGCTGCAGAACATTCAGTGCAGGTTAAGGCTATTTTGTAAGTTAACCCCTTGTTGCCATACCCTCCAATGGCAGCTATTCTGTTAGAGTACTTGTGCTCCAGACTAGCTGTTCCAGTCTGTCTTCAGGCCATGAAACTGTCAGTGTAAGTATGGATGGCGTCAGCTATGAGAGGCATGTTTTTCACGTCACCCTGCACACCATGTTTCTTGAATAAACTGTCAGACCAAAACACCCATTTAAGCAGCCTTTCACCCCTGGCATTTCTGTACTATGACATGCTCTTAACCCATGGCTCTCATTACAGTTGAACAGGAAGAAGCCACCTGACATTAATTGCGTAGACTTGCTTGGGAACACACCTCTGCACTGTGCGGCTTACCGTGGGCAAAAGCAGTGTGCCCTGAGGCTCTTGCAGAGTGGAGCCAACCCCAACATCAAGAACAAAAATGGTAAAAAGACCCATGTATCAGGGTCAAATTTGTATCATATCTGTAGAATGTATATTGATTTCTTAGTCATTGAAATCAACAGTAGATAAGAAGCAGTAGAATTCATTAAAGGGCATAGTGCATGTGTAATAATATGAGCATATGAAGAGAAATGGGACATATGGTTTATAGAATAGTAAATGAAAATGTTAATTATTGCTTTGGTATGGCAACCAGTTCAAAGATTTAGGGGTAAGCCTGCATCAATAGATGTGACCTAAGGAATGACACACACTGTGGCCAAGATGAACCATCATTACCAAGTGTCTTATAATGCAAGTAAAACAAAAATGAATTGACCACACCCACTTATTAACACATCTTTATTAAACGTTGCTTTATAATAAGTCAGAATCATATTGTGATATGATAAGAAAGAAAAATGAAGAAATGAAATGCTTTTCCAATGTCTAGCCTTGATTCATGTATTAACTGCCCACCTTAAGAAATCTTCCGAAATCAATGTATAAACCTTGATTAATTTTTGAAAAATTATTGTAAAAAATGTCCTAAAGCACTTAATTGCTCAACAAGCAGATTGTTGCTAACTATATATGTTGTTATTTCTGTCAGATCAAACCGTGTTTGACCTTGCCAGTGATCAAGAGATGAGACAGATCTTGGAGGGCAACATGAAAAAAGTCAGTATTTTTTGCTGTTGAGAAAAATATTAATTTTGATTATTCTCAAGTTGTCTGACCTGATTAAAGGAAATGGGCAATTTGTAATGATTGCCTCTTGTGTTGCCCACTCTTTACATTGCCACTACTTCAGTGGCAGTGAGATCGGTGCCATCATAATGAGGTTCATGTTTACTTGTCATTCAGGCATTCATGTTGCACACCGATCATTTTGCATAATAATATTTCAGTCATACAATAGACTGTTCCTTCAACACTGCCATTGTTGAGTTGCCAAAGTATTAATTACTGTTTGCTCTTTGCATCTTTCAGGGCATGACCCGACATGTACAATTGTTTGAAGGGCCACTCTTAAAGGTAAGACTCTCATCCGTTGCCTGGTTTACCTTAAACAAGCATGACACTGTAATTTTTGAAGGATTGCCTTTATTAGTGTACAACAGCTGTCCTTCCATATAAATGTCTCACAAACTTATATGCAGTGTTCAATGATTGGATGCAACAGTCGTTGGTTTGAAACCTCCCAGGCTGTAATGAATAAACAGCCCCTAATTACCTTTTCTCTCTGTTCCACTGGTTTGTATAGAGCTCTCGTTTCTTTGGGTGGCGTGCATATTGGGTTGTTCTTCAGGATGGAGTGCTGTCATGGTACTCAAAACAGTATGTACTGTTTTTTGTGAAGTCTGTTAAGCTTCCAAAAAACTTTTCAATTTAGTTTCAGTGCTTCAGTTTTTGTTTATTCATTAAGCACAGTTAATAAAGAAGCATAGTGTAAATTCTCTCACAGGTCCAGGGACCTAAAATATACAATGTTTAGACAGAAACATTTACATTAGCATTTTCAATCACCTCACCTGCTCATGATATGTTGCATATGTCGGTAGACTAACACTTTAGATTAGGGTACACAAATTAGTAGCATACTAGCCATTTGTTAGTCATTACAAGTCACTCATAAGTACTATATTTTACAGGAGCTTATTCTACCCATGTTACTAGTATGTTACTCATTTGCGTGCTAATAAGATGCTAGTTAATGGTGAATATGTGTAACCTAATCTTTGTTACTGTCAGTAGATATCAACAAATTAGTCTTTTTTATTAGACTGATGCTTAAGATGGATTTAACCTCAATCAGACCACTTACATCTTACTCATGTCTATTTACTTGTGTGATTGAACACCTCTGTCAAGGTCAGATGCGGCAACTTCAAGCAACAGGCAAGGCTGCAAACCCTTAACACAAGCTAACTGCATGGTAGGTTTATTTAATTTTGAAGTTGTGTTTTTGTTTAGTTTTGTTCTTGCACTAATTCAACAATTTAATTCCACATAGCATGTTGTTGGTGTGTTGTACAACAGTTGTGTAAGGATATTTTGGTTAGCACATCAATCAGTACAGAGCTTTACACAATATATTACAGAAAATCAGAATTTTTGACAATTGTTTCCAAGCAATACAATGTTTAAGAGGCTGTTTTAATACATATTTCCTTACATTGAAGTGTGATTAACTAATTTGTAATATATTGACTGTAAATGTGGAAAAGCATGATGTACATGTGTATTCATGATTTAGCTGTGCTCACAGATTGGATAGATTTATCCCTATTTACAGTGAGGTCCGGCCAAACTATTTAGCAATTTCTGATTGGACAAGAAGCATTCTACTTGTCACTAGGAGTGGGGATATCCCACAATAGACCACAGGTGACTCTTTACAGCAAGCAATCACTCGTCACACGTATTTTCTGTTGAGTTGACCAATGTGAATGTCCAATTCATTGAAAGCGAGAGGGCAGTGATTTTCATAGCATCATTGTGTTGCTTAGGAACTGGAGAAACAAAACTAAGCTTGGAACTATTTTAGGGGGCAGAGGATAAACGACCACAAACTGATCACAATTCAAAGTCTCAAAACTTTGTTTGTTGGTAGTAGAATTGTTGTGTAAAAACTTCGGCTTTGTGCCTGCAGCCGAACCACACCCATGGGGATATCCGTTAACAGCCCCAGTCCCACTTGTGTTGTATTGCTGTATATAGTCTTTGGTATGGAGGTATACGTTTTTGGAAATCCATACTGTATTGTGGAAATGAAATTTTGTTTATATGCTGTTCCCTGTTATTGAGTTGAATGCATTATATATTTGTAAATATATTTGTAAATTATTTTTTTCTCATTTAGATTAAAGCCAAGGATAACTGCTATTTTACTGTGAAGTGTTTCGATGACAGTCTCCATCATTTCAAAGTGCTGCCCAAGCACAACCCAGAAGCAACCAGAAAAGTGAGGAAGTGTCAAATTCCTAATGCTGTTGTTTTCTCATGTCACATGCACAACGTTTAAAAGTTGAGAAATCATCGGAAATGCCAAGAGCATGGGTGCTTGTGACATTTAAAGGGATACGCGCCATTTTGGCCAATTTACTCATTTTCCACCTCCCCTCCCCAATTAGTTAAACAATTGAGTTACCTCTTCAGTTCATTCATCCGTTGTCTCAGTCTCAGTCAAAATAAGTTTAGTTGTTGGCAACTAAAGCTTGACTGTCAAGCTCAATAAGAAGTCCAGTTGCTAAACTCTTTTTTACTAAGATGACCTGGATGTATGAGAATGTTCACAGACATCTCAGTCTCAGTGTTTTTACTTTCAGGTTAGCATTCATTGAATCCTTTCCACTAGCCACTAGTTGACACGAGCATCTTGCTTAAAAGTGTCCACAGAATTCTGGCATTTATTCTATTTAAAACTTGACTCTTCTGTAGTTGCAAGGTGTACCAAGACCAATGGAAAATGAAATGTGACGATTTTCTAAACTGATATGACATGGAACTATGTTGTCATTCCGGCGTATAGAAGAGTCAAGTATTAAATAGGAAAAAAATAGGAATTCTGTGGACACTTTTAAGCAAGATGCTGATGGATGAGATGCTAGTGGCAACCAAATGATTCAATTATTTATGCTTATCTGAAGCTATAAACACTACCGACAGACTGAGACAACGGCTGGACAAACTGAAGATAGGTAAAACTCAGTTGTTTAACTCTAGGGGAGGTGGAAAATGAGTGAATTGGCCAACAAGGTGGTGTATCCCTTTAAAGGTGGCATTTTATAGGTGCTTATGTTGACTAGTGTGGAATCTCCAGATAGACCACCACCCTTCATAAAAGGCTTTTCCATAATTCATAATTTTAGAATTAGCTTCCATTCAAATTAGGAATTGCAAGTGGAATCAAATTAAATTAAATTATATTTTACTTCCTTTAATTCAGCATTGCAATTCTGCATTCTGTTTGCGACCTCAATTCAAATCCAACTGAAGTTCAAGGGTCATTCGCAAAATTCAGTTCTACCCTGCTCCATACATACTCATGAATACGTGTACACACACACACACACACAGGCACTCTCCACACAAACACACAAACACAAACATACCCACAGCTGAAGCAGTGGCTGTTACCCGTAGTGTAATTGAGAAAATGTGATCAGCACCACTGAAGCAACTTTCAGAAAGGACGCTCACATGGGACTCATCATGTCCATCAGATGGAATGAGTGAAAAAAGTGCAAGTAATCTGTGAGTGTGTGTATGTGCAAGTGTGTTAATCCATTTGTATGTGCTTGTGTGTGTGTGTGTGTGTGTGTGTGTGTGTGTGTGTGTTTGTATTTGCATGTAGGTGCTCGTGTGTGTGTATGTCCTCACTGACACAGACACATTTTAAGTTGTTCCACACTGACTGAAAAAATGCCTCTGACTGTAATCTTTGTGTGTGCTTACCCTAAGCGATGGCTGGATGCTCTGGAGGAGCACTCAGCCTTTAGCACACACTACCACTCCCAGGAGCAGGCCAGCGAGGAGGAAGAGGAGGCCGAGGTCATGTCCCTTAGCGAGCTCAATGACTCGCTGCAGGTGAGTGTCGGCAGACTTCAGCTCTTGCTACACTCCATCCCATCCCCCCCAAAAAACATACACACACACACACACACACACTTTCTCTTTGTTTATCCCTCTCTCTACATCTCTTTGTCTGTCAGTTCTGCTAGTCTGTCGAGAAAAACTAAATGTCAAACCCCACTCCCCCCTGACTGGGGAAAGAGACAAAGAATGCCTTATTGAGATTCTGAGTCGTTTTCCTTTTAAACTAGCCATTGTTATTTTCTCTTTCTTATTATAAATGGCAACTAAATAGTGTATAGTTTGAATCAGATAGCATTTTTTTTTGTTGCTAGCAATACACTGAGGATTTGAGGATGTGTGTCTTTTGGCCGTGTTGCAGCCAAGGGAGAGACAGCAGTTATTCTTACTGAGACATCTGTATAGTGCTGATCACCCCTGAAAAGTCAGTCTGATTGCTCACTTTATCACGCTGGCCTTTGATTTTGGGATTACAGAGCCAAGTCAGCCGAGGGAAAATGTCGGCCTCTGTGGATTCCAAGATTTTTTTTTTTTTTTTGGTCTGAGCCAAGCTTGCCTTTATCAGCTTAGCAGTCTGGTTCTGTTCTGCTGTGTTGGCTAATGTTTGCTGTTGCAAGGTCTTGATTGACAGCCTGTAAAAGCATTCTCAGCAGCTGAGTGGTTAGAACCAAGGGGTCACATAAAATTGTGAAATTAAAATGTGTGTGTATGAATGTCAGCTTTGTGACCCATTCACAGGAATGAAATGTAGAACCTGTAAGCATTCTCTCTCTCTCTCTCTCTCTCTGTCTGTCTTTATCCCTTTCTCTTTCTCGCTTGTGTGCTCTGTCTCCCCATTCACAGAGAGCTGAGGCATATCACAAGAGACTAGAGGCAGAAGTGTTATCCTTCCTGTCCATGGTGAAAGACAATGGACTGGCTGAAAGTAAGGCAGATCACTAACGGCCGTTCTCATTGTATTGCTGACTTCTCTTTCCCAGCAGGCAAACTTTATAGAGAAATCCATATGATGTTAAGTTTTAACAGAAACCCATGTCTCTGATAACCTAAGTATGTCCCAGCTTCACCTCTTTCTCTTGCACATTCACTTCAAACCTCTCAGTCCCACCTCAGCATGAAGATAACCTATGCACATACAATCTGCAGGATGGTTTGTTCCTGGATGTATTGACAGCTATGACCGGTTGAATAGAAAGAATCTTAAGGCCAGATGTTGTCCAAAGAAACTAATTTCAAGTTGGTACAACTTTTTAATCATGTGGAATCTGTGGAAAAGATTATTTTGTAATTACATTGTAATTAATTTGGCTGAATATACACTGTCAGAAAAAATAATGCCTGAAGCCGCATTTCACAGTCCCGTTCAACCTATTTTTCAAAACGTTCAATCCGTTTTTTGCAAATGTTTAGTTTTTGCTGTGGTTACCGTCTGGCTGGCTACCCTGTTCAAATCAAGTGAGCAGATGGACATCTTCATTTAAGTTTTAAACTTCATTAGAGTTTTTCTTCATTAAAAAGAGGTGGAGGCAGTTTCATTTCACACAATCTGTCATGGGCAATACCTGCGTTTAGAACAGTGTGATTTGAGATACCAATAACTAGAAGTTTTAACTAGTAATAACTGTAATAACTAGTTAGTTTTAGAAGATACTGCCCTCTTCTGCTCATCTGTATGCTCCCAGCTAAAATCTCAAATCTTGCCAGTTGCAGTGTAGTTTTTGTCACCTGTACCAAACCCAGAAAACGTTCTGTACAGTCCCTCCAGACCACAAGAGAAGGCATTTAAAATATGTGAAATGGTAGCTTCGAGCTACTGTCAGTCAACATTTTGGGGATCACTGTGGGAGACATTGTACAAATTAAAAAAAATGAAATTCTCTCAGGGGATAATGAGATGTGAAAACTTCTTTTGTGTTTGTCAGCCATCAGCCTGTCATGATAACACGAATAGGTTTTCAGAATTTGTTTTGCCGTTTGGTGAAAAATTCCCATCCCAGGCTCTCCCCAGGCCTGGAGGTTATACTGACAGATCATAATTTTGTAGCTGTGATGTAGGGAAAAAAACGCCATTAGTGTCATTTCCTATCTTTGAGGAAGAAGTGATGGCCTGTTTGACAGTTAGGGGCCTTGTTCCTACTTCACGCCAGCAGTCTGACACTTTGCTGGCATTCTAAAGTAAAGGATGTTCTGTTGACTTTACAGGTGACATTTAGTGTCAAAGATGTAGGACATTTTACTAGATTTAGGATTGCCTTGTCGTATTCAATTATTTTCAGAGCTGTCAGGTGCAGGATAAGTGCAGGATATAACCATAATAATTCATTTCATAACTTATGTGTGAGTGTAAAACATGAAGTTTATGTAGGGTATTAGATAGAACTTGGTGTGGTGTTTGAAGTAATACCCATGCAGTTTTCTTGAAGTTTAAGATAACCGGTAGCTAGCTCTCATCCCAGTGTGAACTCAAGTAAGACTTTGTTCATTCTCACCAAAGTAACCTTAGTACACCACTGAAGGACTAGTGGGAATCGCCAGTGTTATTTTTTTTATTTTCGCATTGTGTTTTCTGTCTTCTGACAATGAGCACACTGAAGCAAATTCCCAGCCACTTACACAAGTTGCATGGCAATAAAGTATTGAATCTTGAATCTTAAGTAGACTTCAGGTAGTGTAAGTTTGAGTAGCCGTAGTATTGGTCCTGAGATCAGCAAGTCCCTCCAGAAGTGCCTGATTCAATTAGTTCCGTTTAAAGAGACTTTGTACGACCTTAAGAACTGCATGGTAATGTAGTGCTAAGAAAGCATTTTTGAGTGCCGAGTTAGCTGTATTCATGGTAATTATTTATTAGTTAATTTGGAAAGGTTAGGTATTTAGTTATTAATTAAATGTTTTTTTAGTAAGAAATATTTAAACTGGACAATAACAAAATGATCCAATGCTGAAATATGTTGTAAGGAAAGAATGTGGTCTCTGCTTTGTCCATTTTATCTTGCTTTGTCTCATTGCAGTGTTAAAACAGAGACAAATAGGCAATGACCTGCACCCCCTTGCTAGCTGAACTCCATATTACATTTACTATTTGGAGGACAAGGGCTTAGAATCATAGAGATTGTGCCAGAGTACCATTTATTATTAAGCTTAAGATTAAGGTTTTTTTTCCTGGATACGTCATCTAATGTTTTTTTCTGCACTTTCTCTCTACATGCAGCCACTAACTGGAGGCATGAGAATGGCATTTAGATAGATTACATTTTAGGAGAAGTATCTTCATAGACATGGAATGGAAATGGTTAGATGTGGTTATAAGCAAATTATTTTATTAGTAAGTCAACAGAATTCAGCAGAATTATCTTGCTTTCTGGTTCATGACTGCATGAGTGCCTAGACAAGCCCCAGAATGCACCATGTTCACTCTGTGCTTCTGCACAAGTGAAGCAAACAGACATCAACATTATTCTGCTAAGTGATAGTTTATCTTTTAATAACAAGCCGATTGTCATCAGTGACACTCTGGTGAAATCCTCAGGAAATTAAATAGCCAAGGCCTTCAGTGACAGGCTGCTTTTGTTTTCTTCAGGGCTTCCTCCAGGCATGGTGCAGAAAGTGCGAGACGTGTGCGAGCTCTCCAACGAGACATGCAGCTCCCTGTGCCAGTGCATTAATCTCTTCTCCAAACAGGAGGGGGTAAGTAGCACATGAATCTCATTTCTCTGTGAGGACATGCTTCCAACTCTTTTGTTGGTCTGTGAAGGATTTGTTGTTGTTTGTTTGTTCAGTTTACACAAAAAAACTTGTCACTTTTAATTATTAGCAGCTGATAAACAAAACTAATGTGATGTTTCTTCAGTTGTATGAACCTGATTCAGAAAAAAACTAAATTGGCAGTCAGATGCGACTTGCGTACACAATCAATCAACTCAAATTGTATGATAATGTTTGAAGGCAAACATCAGTCATCTCACCATGCCATTAAAACTCTCAAAAGTCTCAATACCACTGGGCTGTTACTGTTAAGTGAGGCACTTTGTAAACGGCCTCATCAGAATGAGGCTTCTGACAGGTCAGGGCATCCTATGGTCCGCAAACACCATAAGCAGAGTGACAGAGTGGGGCTGGATGGGGCCAGACAGGGAAGTGTCTGTGGCACGTCAGGCACCTTTAGGCACACGGGGGTGTTAAGTCGTGTTTGACAGGGCCCCCTCTGTCAGTGGTTAGGGGGGTGGTGAGGAAGCACTGGATCATGTAGCTGTGGCTTTTTCTGACAGCCGAGGGAGGGGCTGATGGTTCAGCAGAGAGTTTATGTGTGTGGTTCAGCTCCCCATTCAATGCTGTTACATGATCTTACCCAATCAGTCGCCAGTGGTATTGTGTAACTTGGTGGACATCTGATGCACTGGCCTTGAGACTTTCCTCAGTCTCATTTGTACGTGTGCATGATTGTTTACGCACATGGCATATCCTTATTGGCTGACAGAAAGTCAGTGTGATTTTGTAAGGAGACGTGCTCACTATTATCCAATTTTTAAAGCCACCCATTGCTGTGTTAAAAGCAAAATAACACGTAGTATATCAGAATTGGACTGTTGTAATTAATGCTTGATCACGTCAATGACTTGGATTCATTATCCTGTTCTGTTCTACTTTGTTGTTCTTGTATGTTAAATCTTTCTTCTCTGTTTATTTTTATTGCAAAACTATTGCTATTGTAACTTTTGCATCTTTACACACATAATGAGTTATTTGTGTATTTGTGTGTGTGTGTGTGTGTGTGTGCATGCACGCGGTAGGCGCGGAGCCAGAGATTGGAACAGGAAGTGGAGAAGAATAAGATCCTATCGGAGGCTCTGCAGACCTTGGCCACTGAGCATCATGAGTTGGAGCAGTCAGTGGTGAAGGGTTCGTCCCAGCGAAGTGCCCTCAGTGAAGATGAGTTCTACGATGCCGTCTCTGGTGAGGCGGACACTGAGAGGGAGGGAAGGGGGGATTGGAGAGCACAGAAGATCCTTTCAGCTTTGCAAGAGTATTGATTGATATGAGCAGAGAGAACAAGAGATGGTTAAGGTTATGTTAAGAATTATCCTAGCAAATAACCCTGCAATGAATTGGTAACTATTGTGTAGTGATTAAATATGGTGGTTTATGGCCTTTTTAGGGGAGGAGGGATTGAAGATATTAAAAATTTTCTGGATATTCTGACACTCATTTCCAATATTTGGTCAAATTTGGAATTTTGCAATAGTCTTATGTACTGATAAAGCTGTTTCCTATGTCAAATGGTGAAGCTTAAATTTCCCAGTGCAGTAGACAGAGATTGAATTTACTAAATGCAGTAACCACCGTCTGACAAAAAGTTCTCTGATATAGCTTGGTATTGCATTTGGACTTGCAACTTTATAAATGCAAAGAGTGTATTGGTGTGAGCGCCCTTTAAGTGCTATGCGATACCCAACTCAGGTTTCCAAAGGTGTTGGATATGGCCAGTGACACCCCATCCCTCTAAACACGTGCCTCTTGCCTCTCTCCTCCACCAGACTCCGAGTCTGAGCGCTCACTGAGCGGCTTCGAGACACTGGCGAGCCACTCTGTCGACGAGGACGAGGACCACAACGAGGAAGAGGAAGAAGGCTCAGAGCTCTTCCGTAGCACGCGTAGCCGGCCCATCACCAGCATGTCGCAGGAGGATCGCCGCGGCGACGAGGAGGACGAGGAGGCCAGGCCCAATGGCGTGAGGAAGCACAGGTAAAGTGCGTCACAGTCATGCTAGCACCACACACACTCACTAACTAAGTCCTAGACACTCTCTGTACTGTACATATGAAACAATGCTTTTCCTGCCAGTTGGTTGTGGTCTTCATTGGTAATTCAACTTCACTAGCTCGCTTTATCACCAGCCACAGGTTTTGAGTTGAGACTAGGTCTCCTTCATTTATTCAGCTTGGCCTGGCTAGATGTACAGTGCATTATTCACAAGTCTAATGGATTTTTCTGCCCACAGTTTGAAGTCTGAACCTGTTTGCAAAACAGACGTTTGTACCACTGGCTGCGTTGTTGTTGCCAGTCAAATCTAGCAAGTGAATAATTTAGGCTGGATCAGGCCAAGGAGGGTCTCCCGATGAAAAGGTGTCCTTAAAGATTGATGAGCTTGCCATGTAACGCTGTAATTTGAACTGTGAAAGCACCCTGTGCTGACTGATGTGCTTAGTGTCAGTGGCTGAGTGATTGATGGCTGAAGTAGTTTCAGTTAGAAAAGCTATGTCTGACCCAATGGCCATTTCTCTTTGGGGTAGACTGAATGCCTCTGAAATAGTGCTAATGATTTTTTTGCACATTTATAATTAATGAAGTACATTCATAGTTCTTTTGTTTCTGCTCCCATTTTCATCAGTTGTAGTAAAAGATAATTTGAAGTCTTATTTCTCTTTTTTGTTCAAATCTGTGTTGCTGGGCACTTCTATTTTGCCAAGGTAATACAGAACCTGACAGATGTGGCAAAAGATGCTAGTGAGAAAACATGATTATTGCTCACATGTGCTGTGCACTATTCACAGTAAGCGCCTCTAAAATGTCCAGCCCAATGTGTGACAACGTGTGACACTGATGTGAGTTTTGGGGGATCGTGCCATTAGTTTGGTGACTGAAGGAATGTTTAACAGAACTGTTGCCTGTGACCTGAATGTCAAGGTGAAGTGCTCACTAATATAGATCCCACTAAATTTCTGAACAACGCAAAGCCTTCAGTTTGACATAAGGCCTTGTGTGGATGGAAGAGGTCTTGAGATGTTGTGTTTATTCCTCAGTTTAGGAAAAGTTGTCTGAAAGAAAAATATTGAATCATTTAGAGTATCATTTGGTAAAATTCATACATTTTAGTGCATTTCAGACATGAAGTATACACAACCAGTTATCTCTGTTCTGGCATCAGCAGAACTTCATTCAGTGGATAAATGCTTTGAGCCCAGTAAATAACTGACAATTCTCTGCTTCTGTGATGTTGTTTATATGGTTTGATGATGTGAGGTACAGACTAACCAGTACCTGGGGTTACACTGTAAATATTTGGAGCATCTAATAAGTCCACCAGAGAGGGTGGATTACGGTAACTCCCAATTTGCATTGGTAGGGTATGACACAACAAAAAGTGTATGGACAGATGTGTGAGTGAAGTTACAATTGTTTTTTGTGCCTTGTTTCTGTTAATATTCTGCTGATTAGGAGATTGTCCATGTTAAATTGCATTAACACAACAGCTATACAACTGAAACACCCAAATATCATGTATCCACTTAAAACTGAGTGTCGTGAATTCTAAAATCTTAATGTTTCTTGACAGTAAGTGCTAGGTCTTCTTAGAAGCTCTTTGATCTGATGTAATTCTCTCTCTTAATTTCTGTCTTCAATAACACCCCTTGCCATATAATGCTGCACATGAGTTATAACAGTGCCTGTCTGCAGAGGTATTCTCCACACTTTCCACAATGTCATAATAGGTGCATTTTGGGGCAACAGCTGTCACAAGTGTCAATGTAGAAGTAAGCTTCGGTCCTTCCCAGCTTGCCTCCTAGCCATGAGCTTTGACCTTTCCCCTGGCCCCCAGGGCTGCTTGTGCACACCACAGAAGTGCTGCTGTTTAGACTGAATCCCCTGGGCTAAAAGAGCAGGATCCTATGGGCCGCTTCCCTGAATGTGATCTGGCTGGAGGTGTGGCGCATCTAAATAAGAGATAAAGCATCCATTTACCTGTCTGACGGCAAATGGAGTCTAGACAGCTGGGGAGCCAATTACAGCAAATCACACTAACTACTCCTTTTAGTAATTAGCCTGTTAAATGGAAATTATGTGGTGGATAAAACGTTTAGGCTTTGAGGGACAGTGTATGGAGACCCTAAAGGGACATGTGCAAAAGTCTGCAAGGGACTCCTTAGGACAGTTTTGTGTAGTCACTTTATCATCCAGTCCTCTGTAATTGTTTCAGAAACTGTGTCCATTTCATTTTATGTGTGTATTTGTGCATTTGTGCGTGTTGCACATTTTTCTCCAGAACAACTTTGCCAGCACCCATGTTCTCCAGGAATGACTTCAGCATCTGGAGTATTCTGCGCAAATGCATTGGAATGGTGAGGAGCTTCCACTGGAATAGCTGTCTAATATCTGACATCAAATCAAAATCACAAAGCAGGTGTGCTTGGATAGCATGACATATCTCCATGGGTCTTTCAGTCTGATGTCTGTGGAAATGTTTTTTTTTTTAAAGTTCTAGTTGACTGGCAAAAGCCAAGAGAACAAGACACGTTCATCATACACGAGTCATTCGTGTGTGTGTGTGTCTGTGTGTGGACCATGTCATAGAAACTGAGTCATGTCAGAGCACGATTCCTCATTGGGCCCAATCTCTGTGTTTCTCTCTCTGACTCTCACTCTTCCCTCTCTTCCTCTGCATCACTCACTCCCCCTCTCTCTCTCTCTCTGACTGTCCATCTCTCTCTCTCTCTCTCTCTCTCTCTCTCCACCATTACTACTGCTATCCTTAAGGAGCTGTCTAAGATCACCATGCCCGTCATCTTTAATGAGCCCCTGAGCTTCCTTCAGAGGCTCTCTGAGTACATGGAGCACACGTACCTCATCCACCAGGCCAACGCCGCCACAGACTCCATGGAAAGAATGAAGGTGAGGAGATACCTTTTCCAAGGCTCCGCCACCTTTATCTACACCCCACTGGTTTAATCCCAAGACTCCGCCATCTTTATCTGCACCACATTGATTTTTTTTCTCCATCCGTTCTCTTAGCTCCATTATTCAAGGACAAGCAAGTTCAAGACTTGGTTACAGCTTTTGAATTGACTGACTAGAGTGGAATAAAAAGAAAAAAAAAAGATAAGAAAGAAAGCAACTTAGAGGCGTATACATGGCTGTCTAGACGGCTCATATCGCCTTTTTTGAAAAGCATCCCTCTTTGAGTCACTGATGCATCGCTTTGAATGCTTGAGTTATTTTCTGCTAAGATGGAATTGCCCCCCTTTGTTGTGGCTTTTGCTTCTGAAGAGCCCTTATTCAAGTTGCACTTTTTGACTTTCTGCTTGGAGTGTTTTGATGTCCTGGCCTGACCTCTCGTGCATTGCAGTGTGTGGCGGCGTTCGCTGTGTCCGCGGTGGCCTCTCAGTGGGAGCGGACAGGGAAGCCGTTCAACCCCCTACTGGGGGAGACCTACGAGCTTGTCAGGTGAGAGCCGCAATGGACTGGTTGTCAGAATTGAAATTACATTGGATATTGGATTTTAAGTGTGTGTGTCTCAGTCAGTGTGTTTCCTTCCCCTCAGTTGACCTCCCATTTTTTTTCTCTTCCTCCTGCACTTTTCTCTACTCCTCCTATCCATCTTTTACTTTCACTTTGTTCCTCTCCCTTGTCCCAGCACTCTGTAACTGTGTATGTGTGTGTGTGTGGTGTGTGTGTGTGTGTATTTCTCGTTCTCATCCTCCTCCTATCAGAGGGGACCTAGGGTTCAGGCTCATGTCTGAGCAGGTGAGCCACCACCCTCCTGTGAGTGCCTTCCATTCTGAGGGACTCCGGAATGACTTTGTGTTCCACGGCTCCATCTACCCCAAGCTCAAGTTCTGGGGAAAGAGTGTGGAGGCTGAGCCCAAGGGCACCATCACACTAGAGCTGCCCAAGTAAGGCATATGTACAGCACATGTTCATTTATACTGCTGTAGAACTGTTAATGATAAAAATGGGAAAATTGAAAGTTTAAAAGCCAAATGCATTTTGAAAATATCTGTCAATGAAAAAGTTTCTTCAGTAGTGTTGAGTTTCATACTGAGTTCAAAATTCTACTGACACATTTCCACACAGGCAATTAGAGTCAATAAAGCCATACTCAACCCTCTGCTTGTTTCAGATATAATGAGGCCTACACATGGACTAATCCAACGTGCTGTGTGCACAACATCATTGTGGGCCAACTGTGGATTGAGCAGTATGGTAATATGGAGATAATCAACCATCGGTGAGTAAAACTCCTCACATCTTCCCAACTCTGTTTCATGCTGTTCTCTTACATCACTAAGGGATGTTTATAAATTATGCTGTTTGATTGCTATTTTGATTGCCTGCAACATGAAATACTTAATACATAAAATGTAAACAGAATAAAATATGTAATAGTGACTCTCATTTTTATTTACTTGACATGTTTATTTCGTCAATGAGACACTTGCCAATTAAATGAGTTAAAGATTTTATTTGCAATGTTTTCACAGAACTGGGGAAAGATGCCATCTAAATTTCAAACCTTGTGGGCTCTTTGGCAAAGAGTTGCACAAGGTTGAAGGCTACATCTTAGACAAAAGGTACCTCATGACTGCTTGAATGTGTGTGGCAATGTGTTTAGCAACTGTCTGTGTGGCACATGTCCTGCCTCAGCTTCCCATATGTTACCCACTAGCGCATCTGTTTTTCAGAGACTTTTGGTTTTTAGTTCATGTTTGTCATTTGTTTTTCACAACTGTCATTATTTTTGATTTAGTAAAAAGAAGCTGTGCATGCTGTATGGCAAGTGGACAGAGTGTTTGTACACAGTGGACCCTGCATCCTTTGAGGCCCATAAGACTAATGACAAGAAGGCTGCAGAGGAAAAGATGAATAAATCGGTGTGTTGCATTAAAAAAAACACAAGCACTCTTTTCTGGAATTTGTGTTTTGGGCTGTGCTGCGTTTTCTTTAATATTTGCTTTATGGATTTCACATCATGGTGGTTTAACCTTATAGATTTGCTATTGTATTCATGTTTGTATTGTGACACTGATAGCTGTAATAAATACATCTGGCTGTACTAACCAGTTGGGCAACTTCCAAAGAATCAGCCATCCCTTCTTACCTGTTTGAATAAGTCACTCTATTTTGCTCAGTGACGTGTAAGGTTGTGTGGTCCTGCATTGCCTAATTATTCTGGAAGTTAAAGTAGAGCAAGGAGTGCCAACTAAACTTGACCCAAGGTTTTGGCATCAAAATGACCTTTATCGTTTCCCGCTGTCCTCCCAGTCCCAGGCTGCAGGAGGCGAGTCGGACACCAGCCCGTTACCTGAAAATGACACCGTGGAGGTGATCCCTGGCAGCCAGCTGCTCTGGAGGATAGTGCCCCGGCCACCCAATTCCACACAGGTCAGCCTGAGGTCACTCGCTAGTCGTCACCCAGCCCATCCGCAACAATCTCACAGTCATGGCCAGTGTAGAGGGGGCGGGAGTATTTGGGATTATGTCCAATTCAACTTCAATTGAATGGCTCCAGAGAGAGAAGAGAGTGGGGTCCTGCTACTGTGTGACTAATTGGGCTCCTGTCATAGAAGCCACACACACTGGTAGAATATAAATACAAAGTTTTTCAAATATGCTCTGCTCCTGTCCCGTAAGACACACATTGGCACCAGGGTCAGTGACAAATAAGGGTTTGCAAGATATGAAATATCTTCAGAATATATTTGAACCATAAAAGAAACACACGCCTAAGTTTTGTTCAAATGTATATTTTGTATCTGTTGGTTTCATATTGATATAACATTATATTATAAAACAGAGCAGACGTCTCATTAAATCATCAAATGGTGTTACCATTAAAAAATCCTAGATTCCCAAATTCCTAGAGTTTATCTCACTCCACTCATGAAATAAGTTGGTTTTGTTAAATTTATTTCTAAATTTAGAAAATATGTTTTTCATATTGAGCTTAACTCCATGCTATAAACATGCATTTTTCTGCCTATGCATTGACTATTTGAGTAAAAATGTTTTTTACACACATTATTACAATGTAGTAGAGTATTAAGTTATTATCCATATTGATTTTTTTGTACAAAATTATCTTTTTATAAAAAATACAGGTTACACCAGTTGACATGAATTGGTTACACCAACTGACCACAATACTTCAACAGCAGGAAGAAATGACAAAGAATCTATTTAAATTATAAAAAAAAATGTAATTGCCATCACAAATTACTTACTTTTGATCCTAAATTTGATTAAATTGGCCTGAAACAGAAAGGAGTCAAACGGGGTAACTGGTTACACCATTTGACATTTCACTTTAAAATTAAAATTTGCTGCAATTACTATGAACAAATATGTAAACACTTGACCTTGGTGTGGATATTTAAACATATTTTTTACATAAAATGCAATACTATATGATAATTATGTTCTATCAGTGTTTTACAGAGGTCATACCATTAGATGTGTAACCTAAGTCAGTGGATATTGGCCTAAGTGAATTACCAACCCTGACAGTACATCTTGTCATATGATCTCCAGACACAGTAGTCACAAAATCATTACTGAAATGGCGGTTACACCTGTTGACATTTCAGTGGTTGACTTTCCCGCCATTATTCCTGATATTAATTTAAATATTTAGAACAATGGTGTTTCATTACTTTTATTACTTTTATTCGGATAAAAGCGTCTGCTAAATGTGTAAATGTAAATGTCAATGTATGTATGCTGCTGACAATATTATGTAAGTAGCTTGTTTTGATACTGTAGTGACTTGTGGATGACCAAATCCTACGGCTTATCCAATCTATCCAGTTTCTCTGATTTAAACCAAGCCCCACTGTCTTCTTTTTCTTCCTGATATATTGAATAACTAATGTTAACATGCTGGCTATGAGATACATCATGAGATTGATAGAATAGACAGGAATCTGCACAGAGCAAAGATATAGTTTATGTGAATACCTTCATCTTTACCCAGTTGCACTGCACATGTGGTGTTGAAGGAAACATCTGGATCTTTCCTTTCCTCTTCTGACCTGTTCCCTGTCTGCCCCATAGATGTACAGCTTCACACTGTTTGCCATGCAGCTGAACGAACTGGATAAAGATATTGAGGAAGTAATCCCCAAGACTGACTGCAGGCTCAGACCAGACATTCGGGCCATGGAAAATGGAGACATCGGTTGGCTTTTGCTGGTTTATTTAGCATTTAACTGACTATCAGTATTTGATTTGTTTTGGCTTTTTTACCCTCGTAAGTTTATATTACACGTCGTGTTGGCTTAAAATACCTTGTGTTCAAATTGTGAATAATTAACCTTACTGTTGGCAATGCTAGTTCCTGTCATGCAGCTTTTCATTAAAGACTTCAACACCGTGTTTTTACAAGTTTTGCAAGTTAAGCCTAAACCATCCATGCTTTTCCGACAGACTTGGCAAGTGAGGAGAAGAAGAGATTGGAGGAGAAGCAGAGGGCAGCCCGTAAGAAACGTTCCCAGACAAATGAGGAATGGAAGACCAAGTGAGTGCACACCACTTCTCTAATTTCCCTACAACTGACATCATTGATCCAAGAACAGATATATGGCAGTTTCTAACACAGCGAAAGCAATGTGAACCTCAACAAGTGTCTGTCTCCGGTATTCAGAAATTTATACTATTTATACTGAATCCCTTATTTCTACTTGAAATGCAGTCAATTATTTGCAGTCAAGTGCAGGTTGATTTCTTGAAACTACAAGTAAAAAAAATACCAAAACCTTAGTGGTGAAAAAATCCTGCTTAATCTCTGGAATTTTGGTGTTGAGGTGATGGAAAAGACAAAAACCACAATGACGTAAGTCTGAATACAAGATGGCAACACATGTTCAGACGCTCACACCATTGCAGCATTTATTCTCATTTGAGTCATACTCATACCATATTTATGTGTTGAGCCGCGGGCACTGATGGACAGGAGAGTTTAAAGGGCCATTGCTATGCTATTGCCAGCCTAACACTGCAGTGGTGCAGGGGATGGGAGTCATTTTCATGCTTGCTATTGTTGTCATTTTGCTCATCTGTGGTTTTCTCTCTTGCCATCTCACTGCTTGCCATGGAACCCATTCACCATGGTTCCCAGAAGCCCTCCTCTCGGCCCCAGGTTTGATTCTCTTTCGCTCTTTCTCTGTATCTCTCTCTCTCTCTCTGCTTCTTGGTCTTGGCGTGTGCCCATGAAGCCTGTCAGACAACAGGAGCGAGAGTGGAAAGCTCTTGTTCAGTTTCCTCTATTTCCACTGACACTTTATGTTACTACAGCTTCTGACATCAGCTCAACCTATTCAGGGGTTTATTTTATGGCAGCATCTGCAAATGAATCTGAAATTTGACAGAAACTAAGTTCAGGATTTAAAATGATCAGGCTTTCTTTCCATGATCTTTTAAATGCTAGATTGATGTAGGATTCATATGGTTTGTGGAAGAATTAATCATATTTGCACCTGGCAAAGTAGCCAAAGGCTCAACTCAAATGGTTATCTGTGTAGTTGAGAAAAGAGTGCCATCTCCTGGTCAACATGTGCACAACATGTGCAAGAGACCAACCAAAGCAACATATTACAAAAGCAACATATTTGAGTGCGTGTGATGGACTGGATTCTGATGTTTGCCCATTTCTATGAACAGATGGTTTCACCAGGGTCCAAATCCTCATAATGGAGCCCAGGACTGGATCTTCTCAAGTGGCTACTGGGACAGGAACTACAGCCAGCTGCCTGATATTTACTAACAAACTACACAACGACAAATTGGATTCTGTGTCATGCTTACTTTGTAGGTGGCATGGAAGACACAGTTATTTTGATAACCTAATAACATTCCAAAACTGCTGTCCATCAAGGTTGTACAGCGATGTATGAAAATGACCACAACAGTGTGAAAGCAATACACTATGTTCCATATTTAACTTTTATGCGGCTATTATGTAGCTGTGGGTGTTTTCTACCCCTTTGTTTATACTGTTTTGTTTTATTTTTGCCTCGTTTTTTAAGGGATATAACAGTGATGAGGATTGGGATTAAAAATGCAAGCATCGAATGGCCTTGCAATTATAAAATCCTATTTAAAATGTACTGTACTTGAACCCCATCAGCAGTTCAAAATACAGCAGGTACCGGTATTACAACTCAAAGGAAGTAAATATTCAGTGGTGTTCTTTCAGCTTATGGCAATTAAACAGGCGTTGTGTCATCACCACAATATTGGTTTTATTTTTGACTTTAGTCACTAACTAGGATGTTGATCTCAAGCAGTGACTCTTCCTCAGTAGATAATCTACTCTCCTTTTTTAACTTGTGAAAAACACATGTGACAATCAGGCCTGTAGGTCTGTAATGTCATCTGCTGAGCTGATCCCTGATGGGTTCTGTGATGGAATCAGTTTTTGTCTGTAAACTGCTTCCATTTTATGAGTCTGTCACCACCATGTGGCCCGACTTGAGCTGTTGGATATGTGCAGGAATATTGAAAGCTTCATTCAGGCTTTTAATTGTTTTGGTGTCTTTTGCTTTGCTCTTGTACATGTATGTTCATGTATTTCTGTCATTTGCCCTGCCATTTTTTTAACCATGAACACCACCATTTTTCAATGAATATCAGTTGCTTCTAAGTGATGATTAGGACTTAAGTGTGGTCATCTTTCATTTAAGGAAAAAAATACTTTTCACTGTGGACCTATTGATATGCCTTACCTTGGCCTCTACACAATTTACCAGTTAACTAATAAAGGGCAGAGAATTTCAAACTGAAGGTCACATTTTTGCTAAAGATGTTGCTAAATTAAATGTAACGTATTACTTTGTAAAAAGTGTGAAAATGTGAATACAGTAATTACTAACCTCATTAGTCACTTTTACAGTACAAAGTTAGTACTTTGTCATTTCTGAAGATTGAGTGCATCTGTGTGCTGTGTATTGTTATGTCTGGATATGAGTGTGTCTGTCATATCTGTACATTGAGTGCATCTGTGTGCTGTGTATTGCTATGTCTGGATATGAGTGTCTTTGTCATGAAGAGAGCATGAGTGAAGACACCTATACCCAAGTGACCACTGAAGAACTATAAGAAAAAAATGTTACATATCAGTGACTTTTGTTTGGACAGTGTCTTGCTTTTTAACCACAAAAAGTACAAATCATTATCTGTCTGCTGATACAAATATTACTGGTGACCCATGAATATGCTTATGAGGTCCCCTTCAATTTTATGTATATATATTGGGAGATGTGTTAGATGTATGAGGTCTTATCTATGTATTTGTTTAGCATTTATTTGTGAACATGGACTGTCCTCATTTACAATCACTAAATAAACTATTTAATAATTTCAGAGGACTCTAATAAATCCCAGACAGAAAGTTTCTAGCTGCCTGTTTCCCACCATGATAAATTATACTAATGCGATATGTGTAGTACCGTATACTTTAAATACCTTGGACAGTATGGTTACATCTGTTGCTGCAAGTGAAGAGAGAGTCAAACTTTCGATGAACATAGTATTTATTGAAGCTAGTTCAGTGGTGTTTCAAAGCCTCTAAATAAATTTGATAGCCACCTAAACAAGAAAATGTAATAACACCGTCAATATCAGGCTAAAGTTGGTCAAGAGTAAAGTTCTATTACATTTTCTAAATGGTGATGATTGGAAGACAAGGACATCTGTTTCTGTCAATACTGACCAGACATCCAGGCCAAGGATTTGATCTGGGCTTGGCTTGTTTCTGGTGCACTAGAGAAACTATCCTGGTTTACAGTGTCTGTATCCACCACAAACACATAGTCTGGCAAAGTGAAGGAGGAACTGCTTGGTGGATGAGGTGGACGGATGACCATTTCACTGGGTCCGAGGAAGGATGGCCTCTGTCCAGACTTGAAAGCACTGGCTGAAACTAATCTTCCCCTAATGGGGGCTGAAAGAGGTTTCAGCCGTTTTTTACGCCATTCAGACAGAAGAACAGATCCTGGCCCAAAGTTTCTGATGTAGGCCTCCCCGTTGAATGGAGGTCCAGATAGTACTTGTGTGGACAACAACCCTTCATCTGTCTTGTGCTCTAAGTGGTAGAGAGTCCATAACTTATCTTTCAGGGTCTCCTCAGCTTCCTCACCCATAAGACCTTCAGTACTAATATCATGTGCAGTCTGCTTTCTATCATCATCTAAGAACACAAAGAAACATTACTCAAGTATATGTGTCATCAAAGTAAGGTCATTATAAATATTATTATAAATATTTTATATATTATAAATATTTTGAGAAATGTATATTTGGGCAATTCCACAACAATTTGAATTTATGTTATGCCCATAATGCCAATGAAGCGCCATAGTATTCCTATGATGTGAATGATTATGTGAATTTTTTTTCCACATTATGTTTTTCTGCCAAAAATAGCACAGTACCATACAAGAGTACCTATGCAAATGAAATGAAATGTACCTATGAAATCTATTTAGAGGCACACCAGGCAACATTTTTAGGTTAATTTACCAGCTTCATATAGTCACTTTGATGATTACAGTAAATGGCTCGTTACGGGATGAATGAAGGCTCTCTTAGTCGCCTCTAGTGTAGATTATTCTGCAGTTATTACATTTGTTGGATCTTAAGGGCAAGCTACTGATAAACAAAACTGCAACTGAATGAAACCATTGTTGGTTCCTATTCTTTGGTTTGCAAACAAATTCACATGGATTGGTCAAAATGTACAACTTTTTTTTTTGATTGTTTGTTTGTTTTTTTAATTGGTGATTGTAGGGGGAGCTCCTGAGGTAAAAAAAAAATGGCATGCTTGCCTGGTAGCACCTTTAAAGATATTATTTTACCTAAATTTAAATGTATTAATAAATAAATAAAAGTCAGACACACACCCTGATTACCAGCTGATGAGGACTGGTAAATCAATTGAAACTTCCTTGTGTCATGTGTCTCTTCAGTTATAGCCACTTCAGATGGAATAATCTTTTCTGTGCTCTGGTCCTGTGGATTGACTGATGACATTTGTGAGCCCTGGTCAGACAATGTCACCAAAGTTATTGATGTCTGAGTTCTCTTATCAAGACCCTGAGGCAATGTCCAGGACATCTGGGTCTCTTGATCAACAGAAGGAAGTGATGGTCTTGATTCTTGCTTAGCCACTGGTAGCACTGATCTTGATGTCTGTGATGCTTGACTGATTGAAAGAAGTGAGGTTCTAGACATATGTGTGCCTTTATCAATCTGAGGAAGAGATGATCTAGATATCTGTGGCACCCAATCTACTGGGGATTGAAACTCTAAAATTAAGAACCGCAAAGACAATCAACATTGTCACACACAAACACAGTAAGAAAGGAAGGCAGTTATTGGTGGCAGGTTCTGGTCATCTTACCTTTGACTGAAGATGGTTTTGACAGAGGAAATTCTAGTCTCTCAGCTGTTGTGATTTCTTTCTCAGGGATTATTTCAGGTTCAGAATGGCATCTTGCACTACTTGGCTTTGAAGACAGGCATATGCTTTGTGGTGCATCAGGGGATGAACTCTCTAGAGAAAAAAAATGTGTGTGTGTGTGTGTATAAACACTGTATTTATGCTGAACTTATATTTAATCCTCTAATTTTACTTATAAAATATATAAAAATTTTACTTACTAAGGACATAGGATGATTTAGGAGACAATCTAGGAGATCTGGTCAGAGACAATCTCTGAGATGTCATTCTCTTGTTTGATAGTGTAGGAATCAGTACTAAGATGTCTTTACTAGGTACTCTAGTGGAAGGTGCTAACAAGGCTGTAGCAGAGGCTGTTGTTGCAGCAAGTATGGTGTCAGTTTGACTTTCAGCCAAATCAGGCTTTGAAGACCTCAAAAGATGATGTACTTCTTCCACAACTGCCACTTCATGAATGTCAGCCTCAGCTTCAAAATCTGACGAAGCTGGGTCAAACATTCGATCTAATACAACACTAACCTTACTAGATCATCAAGACATTAATTTGTCCTTTATTAAAGACAAAAGACAAAAGAGCCACAAGGGTAGAGCCAAGAAAACAAGTGTAAAATTACTCAAGAGAATGTTCTTGAACAAAAACATCCATAGCCTGCATGTTACATGGTGCTGCAAAGTAAACATAATTTAGGCCATTAGAACAGTGCTTGTGTAATGTTATCACTTACCTGACACACATGCTTTTCTCAAACCTGCTGTTTCACCCAGCTGCCTGTGAAATGAATCGTCTATTGGAGAAGAAATTACATAATGTACATCAATATATCTTTTACTTGTTAGTCAAGGACTACTCTCTGAATAATATCTGACTGGATAATTTTACAAATGCACAATTGGAGAAACAAGAGAAGACTTACCACACCACATACCTATAATTTCAGAAACTATAGGGGATAATCCTGGCAATTGAATCTTTTCTTGAGACAATATTGTTGTGTCTTTTGCCAGCATGTCCTTACAAGCTCTGTCAGAGACATTTCCACTTGAATGCCAGGGAGATAATTTGGATGATCTGATCCTCACTTCTGAAACTTGTGGACAGACTTCATCTTGACGGGGTGTCCTTATACAAGCAATTCTTTGCTCAGTTGATTCAGATGGTGCTACAACATCTGCGTCACTTCCTAACTTCTCAAGAGGTAAACCATAATTGTCAGCAAGGTCTACATGGCCTATTGAGCTGAAACTACCAATTTCAGCAAGTGCCAAATCAGAAGGTGGTTTGTGAATAACTACCACATAAGGAACATTTTTAGCTCCTGAAATACAACTGAACTGAATTCTTTCAGAACTTGATTGTGATGACACATTTTTATCTTCACCTGTATAATGAAACAGAATTTCGTGTGAATTTTCTGAAATGCAAAGGATGTGTGCTCTAAGTTACTTTAGAGATAAAGTGCATATTACACCTACATGAGTAATGTAATATTTTGGCAAGACGCACCTAAAACTATCAGTGCATTCAACTTACATGTCGAACCACCCCAGAGTTTATTCTGAAATTAATAAAATAGGATTTTAAAATTTAAAAAAAAAGAAGGAAAAAAATCTCAGAAATAAACTTACCACTTGATGTAATGAATGGAGATGCTTCCGTTGTTGAAAATTCAGTTGTTTTCCTCTCCAGGTCAATGTAACTTGAACATTTAACTAAATCAGATCTTATGTCTGAAGATACTCCCTCCATACTCAAAGTTGGTTGAGGAGACAATCTTGGGGATCTCAATATCACTTCTGAAACTTCAGCACTGGTCTCATCTAGACTAGGTGTCCTATAATCAATTCTTTCCTCTGCTGACTCAAAAAGTGCTACAACAGGTGGTTCAGACACCCACATGTCCGCTGACATGTGGGGAGTTAATACCAGAAAATGCTCTTTGGAGGCTCTCTCAGAGACATTTTCACTTGAATCACAAGGAGACAGTCTTGGAGATCTGATTCTCACTACTGAAACTTCTGCACTGATTTCTTCTAGACTAGGTGTCCTTATACAAGCGACTCTTGGCTCTGCACACACAGGTGATGCTATAAGAGTAGAATCACATGGTTTCTCTACAGCATCATATAAGGTTATGCCATTCAGAGACCTTTTGGAGGCGGCTGATGGACTTCTCTCTGATGTGTCAGGTGCAGGAAGTTCCTCCCCAGAAGGGGTCTTAAGGGAGACCTCCATATGGGGAGAAGTTTCCGAATGTTCAGCATCCGTCAACATGCAATTGGACAGGATACTTTCTGTGCTTGTCTTTGATGATAATAATGTACACTCAACTGTATCATCTGCTGGAATTTCATTTGATGTCCCTAAAATAAAAGTAATTATATCATACAAGAGATATTTAAGCATGTAGAAATGCAAAATAAATGCATTTCAAACAAATATGATTAAAACTTAAAGAAAATGCAGCAGTTATTAGTCTTTCAGATCAGTTAAAACTTCTTACCAGATATATAGGATGATTTAAATGACAGTGTTGGAGATCTGAGTCTCTCACTTGACTTCACGGTTTTAGCAAAGTTCTGTCCACTTAATGTAAGATGTGGTGATGCTACAATTGCTGCCATTTCACACAGTTCCCTTCTTGCTACATTATTGTCACTTGAACATTTATCTATGTCTGATGTTTTCTCTGTAGAGACATCTTCACATACCAATAGTGCTTCTGTGACATCTTCTGGTGACACACTTTGAGCTGACAATAAACCAGAGGTTGACACCTGAAGGTGCTCTGGGGAGACTCTCTCGGAGACATCTCCACTTGAATCGTGAGGAGATAATCTTGGGGATCTCACCACTGAAACTTCAGCAATGATATCATCTAGACTAGGTGTCCTTATATAAGCAACTCTTTCCTGTGCTGATGCAGGTAGTGCTACAATAGTTCTTAAGCTTTCTGACTTCTGACCATCATTATATGAAAGATCTACATGGCTTAATGAGCAGGAACTACTAATTCCATCAAGTTCCACTCCAGAAACTGCCTTGTGAATAATTGCCACATGAGGAGCAATTTCTGTTGCTTTAACAGCTTCCGTAATGCAACTGGATTGAACGCTTTCTGAACTTGGTTGCCCTGATACAGATGTAACTTTAACTGTCCCATAAAATAGTGTTTTACCTGCAATAGATGAAAAAGTGTGTATTATTTCACACCTGTACTGATCCATTTTAGACCAAAAATTAACGACAGGCATTGCATACAACCCCAGAGATTGTTCTTTTGATAATGTCAGTCACACCTATACAGATCCAGAAGATTTTGGCAGTTACACCAAAACCTACCGACAGGCATTACATACAACCCCAAAGATTGTTCTTTTGATAATGTCAGTCCTTGAAATCTCTCAGATAGATTGAAATATTTCATTCACTTACCACTTGCTGTAGGACAAGGTTCCTTCATTGTCAGTGCTGCTGTTGCTACTCTCTTCAACACTCCCGATGTCATACCATCAGAAAGTCCCTCTCTTGAAGTCGCTTTGAGACAAAGAATAATTTCTGAATCTTCAACATTTTTCAGTATGCAAGGGGACTGAATACTTTCTGAACATAGTTTTAAAGATGGTGATGTCACTTCAGCTTTGTTTGAAATCTCTGAAACAAAAGTAATTATGGAATAGAAGGTAGAAAACCAGAGAAAAATGTTTGATATAGTAGCACAGCTAAAACGTACATGTAACTACATGGAAATTATTATAATCTCTGAAATTAGGCAAAAAATTTTACCTGATGTCCAGGATGATTTGGGTGACAATACTGGAGATCTGAGTCTCTCATCTGACTTCATAGTCTGTGTAATGTTCTGTTCACTAGATGTAAGAGGTGGTGATGCTACAATTGCTGCCATTTCACAGGGCTCCACCCCATCTGAGTTATGGTCACTCAAGCATTTCACTATGTCTGATGTTTTCTCTGCTGATACATTCTCAGCACCCAGCAGTATTTCTGTAACATCAATTGATGGTACAGTGAGAGCTGACATCAGACCGGTGGTTGACACCTGAAGGTGCTCTGTGGAAGCGCTCTCTGAGACATCTCTAGTTGAATGGCTAGGAGACAGTCTTGGAGGTCTAATTCTCATCACTGTAACTTCTGCACTGATTTCCTCTTGACTGGGTGCCCCAAGATAAGCAACTCTTTGCTCTGCCAACTCAAGTGGTGCTGCAACAGTGGTGCCATTTGCTGACATCTGAATATCTAAACCATCAGGGTCTGAGAGGTCTATGTGACCTAATGAGCTGGAACTAGTAACTAATGAGCTGGTTTCAGTACACTCAGCCCCAGAAGGTGTCTTGTGAATTATTCCCACATGAGGAATATTTTCTTCTACTTTAACAGCCTCTGATGTTTTCTCGGATGACACACTTCCACCACCCAACAATACTTCTGAGAAAACTGCTGGTATTGTGGGAGTTGATATAAGACCAGAGGTTGACGCCTGAAGGAACTCTTGACTTAAATGTAGAGGGGACAGTCTTGGGGATCTGATTTTCACCGCTGAAACTTCTGTGCAGATTTCATCCTGACTGGGTGTCCTTATATAAGCAATCCTTTGCTCTGTTAACTCACGTGGTGCTACAACAGCTGTGGTACTTCCTGACTCTTCAACAAGTAAACCATCATTGTCAGAGAGGCCTACACGACCTAATGAGCTGGGACTACCTATTTCAGCTAGTTTCACCTTGGAAGGTGCCTTGTGAATAGTTGTCACATAAGGAATATGTTCTGCCACTTCAACAGCCTTTGAAATGCAACTGGGATGAATCCTTTCTGAACTTGATTGTATCAATGCCATGTTAACTTCTGTGTTACCATCAAATGGTATTTTAGTGGAGTTTGCTGAAAGAAAAAGTTTTATTTACTAAATACTATATGGTAGTTCATTAATAGCATAGTACTTCTTGCGACATTTAGGTCATCAGTTGTCTTGGTGCTCCTCACCAGGGTGCCATCACACACACTGGACACCATCTGAGCCAAACAAGTTGATCTTGGTCTCGTGTGCTGAAGACAAGCAGTTCAAGAACATTTACTGGAGTCATGTCCTCTGGTCTGATGAGACCAAGATAAACTTACTCAGGTGGTGTCCAGCTTGTGTGGTGACACCCTGGTAAGCACCAAAACAACTGTCCCTTGCCTAAAGTCAAACATGGTGGTGGTAGAATCATGGTCTAGGGCTGCATGAGTGCTTCTGACACTGGGGAACTGTATTTCTTAGAGGGAAATGATTCCAAGCAGAGCATGATCCCCTCTCTTCAGAAACTGGGCTACATGTATGGCATGGCAGTTTTGCAACATGATATGCAACATGACCACCCTAAACACACCTCCAAGATGTCAACTGCCTTGCTAAGGAAGCTGAAGATTAAGGTGATGGACTGGCCAAGTACCTAAACCCATTTGAGTGTGTGTGGCACATCCTTAGGTGGAAGGTGGAGGAAAGCAAGGTGTCTAACAACCACCAGCTCTGTGATGTTGGTCATGATGGAGTGGGAGAGGATTCCAGTAGAAACCTGTGCAGCTCTGGTGAATTTCAGGCCCATAGGGACTAAGGCAGTGCATAATGATGGTGCTCACACAAAATATTGACAGTTTGGGCACAATTTGGACATGTTTTCTGTAAGGTGTACTCACTGTTGTGTGGGGACAGTGCATCTATGCTGCTATAAAAGCTGTACAATGATTGCTTTAAGTTGTACCAAAGTTTAATTTCTATAGTGTTATTCCATGAAAAAATATGACAGAATATTTCCAAAAATGTAGAGGTTCGCTCACTTTTACGATATACTGCATGCCTAAAATTGTCTGTGGATTCTACCTGGAAATCTAACCTTTGAATTGATTACTGTGAATAATATCTATTACACTTGAATTTAACACTGATTTAAGTATTTTGAGAATACACTTACCACTTGGTGTACTATCTGAAGATTCCTCATTTCTTGTCAATTCAGAGTGTGTCTTCTCCAAGCTAGCATGGTTTGAACATGTAGCTTCATTTAATGCACTATCTTGACTCACTTGTTGAACATTCAGCTGCATTTCAGAGACATCTTTCGTTGACACAGTGGGAAATGACACCTGAGGGTGCTCTGTGTGAGCTTTCTCAGTGACATCTCCAATAGCAGTAGCTAAAGATGCTCTCTGTGCTATCAGTTCAGATGATTTCTTCTCCAGGTTGACATGTCTTGGATATTTAATTTCTTCTGATGCTTTGTCTACAGTAATTTCCTCAAAATTCAAAGTTTGAGAAACATCTTGTGTTGATGTGGCAGGGCTTGACACATGAAGGTGCTCTGTGAAAGCTCTCACTGAGACATGTCCACTTGAATGGCAAGGAGACAATCTTGGGAATCCGATTTTCACTACTGAAATGCCTGCGCTGATTTCATCTTGAGTGCATGTCTTGATATTGGCAACCATTTGTTCTGCTGACACAAGAGATGTTGAAAGAGCAGTGTCACTTCCTAACCTCTGAGACTCCAAAACACCATTTCTTACAAGGCCTACATCATCCAATAAATTCTGGTATACTCCTGATAGTACTCTCTTTAACATTCCTGTTGTCATATCAGATTCAGGATGTTCTTCATTAGAAGGTTCTTGCTGAATTATCAACACATGAAGAGGACCCATTACTGAATCTGCAGCACCTTTTAACATGAAGGGAGGCTGAATACTTTCTGAGCTTGGCTGTGGAGATGTCAATGCCACTTTAAGTGTAGCTTCATCTGGAATTTCATTTGGTTTATCTAAAACAGAAGTAGTTATTCCACAGAGCAAGTACTGAAACAGGTAAAAAAGCAAACACAAGATGAAAACACAAATAAAACAGGTATATTTGAGTACAATGGGTCTACAACTATCTTTGATGTTTCTCTCATAAAACAGACTCTGCTGAATGTGTCCAGCTAATGTAGGAGGTGGTGATGCTCTGATTTCACAGGGCTTCTTCTTCTCTAAGGAATGATAACTTGAACAATTAACTATGCCTGATATTTTCTCTGCAGACATGTCTTCACCATGCAACAGTATTTCTGTAACATCCTCTGCTGGTACAGTAGGAGCTGACACCAGACCGGTGGTTGACACCTGATGGTGCTCTGTGAAAGTGCTCCCAGAGACACCTCCAGTTGAATGGCTAGGGCACAGTCTTGGAGATCTAATTCTTATCATTGTAATTTCTGCATTGATTTCCTCTTGACTGGGTGCCCCAAGCAACTCTTTGCTCTGCCAACTCAGGTGGTGCTACAACAGTGGTGCCATTTGCTGACATCTGAATATCTAAACCATCAGAGTCTGAGCTGGATCTACCAGTTTCAATAAATTCCACCTCAGAAGATGCCTTGTTTATAATTGCCACATATGGAAAATTTTCAGTAACACCAACAGCCTCTGAAATACCGAAATGAATCCCTTCTGAACTTAATTGTGCTGATGCCATTTGAACCTCACCTGTTCCATTAAATTGAGTTTCACTTGAGCTATCTGAAACAGAAATAGTATTATGTAATATATTAAATGGCTATAGCGTATAGCGTAATCAGCGTAGATTTAATTCAATTCAATTCAATTCAGTTTTATTTATACAGCGCCTTTTACAATAGTATTGTCTTGTCTCGTGGCGCTTTACAGAAGGAGCACCCAAGAGCAACAGGGGCAAGGAAAAACTCCCTTATGTTCAGTTAATCTAGGAAGAAACCTTGGGATGATCCACGACTCAGGGGGCTAACCCAACTGCCAGGGGTCATGCAGTAAAATTATACTATTAACTTAATGTTTTACCACTACAGAAATTATTCAGAGGATAAAGCAGAATTTTGGAATCTCACAAATTCACGTCTATATCTTGGAAATACTTACCAATTGATGTAACAGCTGCATATGCCTTCTTTGATTTCAGCTCAGATGGTTTCTTCTCTAGATTAACATGGCTTGAAAATTTTACGACATCTAATGTTTTCTCAACAACCACTTCCTCAATAATCAAAGATGGTTCAGAAACGTCTTCTGCTGGTACAGTGGGTGCTGACACCAGACCAGTGGTTGACATCTGAAGGTGTTCTGCGGAAGCGTTCTCAGAGACATCTCCACTTGAATGGCGAGGAGAGAGTCTTGGGGATCTGATAATAACAACTGAAATGTCTGTACTGATTTTATCTTCACTAGGTGTTCTTATATGTGCAATGCATTGCTCTGCAGATTCTGGTAAGTCTTCAACAGCCATATCAATTCCTGTATTCTGAACATCCACAGTATCACTGGTTGAAAGGCCTGTGTCATCCCCTAGGCTTTTAGAGGTTGGAAATGTTACACGCGAATCAGGAAGTTCCTCCCTAGAGGGTGCCTTCTGAATGATCATCACATCAGGAGTATTTTCAGCCTCTTCAGCATCTTTTGATATGGAAGAGAACTGAATTGTTTCTGCGCTGGGTTTTGAGGATGCCATTCTCATTTCAAGTGTCCCATCAACCATTTTATTTAATCTCTCTTTAACAAAAATAGGTAAATGATTCAGTATGCATTAAAGTAGAAATGTAATGAGTTAAAGTAGAAATGTAATGAGTTGAAACTACAAAAATATAAGGCAATACTGAAAATGTTATTGTCTGTTAAAATGTGCTACATCTTATTAGTGGATGTCCAAAATGTTTCTGAGGACAATGTGGAGATTTTAGTCAGTCTCTCAGATATGTACTCACCATTTTGTGCAAGAAGTGGTGATGCCCTGCTTGCCATCGTTTTGCCTGATTCCTTTTCTAGGTTATCATGACCAATACATTTGCTGGCATTTAATCCATCCTCAAAAGGTATTTCTTGGATACTTGACTGTGGCTCAGACACAGTAGTTGACACCTGTGTATGGTCTGACAAAAATCGAAGTAAATAAGCACATTATGTTGAATTACAGGCACAACCCCAATTCCAAAGAAGTTGAAATGTAAATAATGCAAATGGTAAAAAGCTGATGGGAAAGTGGGGAAATGGGAAAGTTGAGTAATGATAAAGATTAAACAAGGAAGGACATTTCACTGTGAATTAGGTTAATTGGCAAAATGATATGTATAAAAAAGAGCATTATTTTTAACCCATAACAGGATTACAGCTGCAGGTGAGTGAGGATGTTTTTTTTCACTATACACAAAATGCGACAGATTTGTGTGATGGAGTTACACTGCTGTTGTAGCTTTACACAAAATGCCAGCATTGTGTTAATGCAATATTTAAGATCTTTCCTTAAAATAAGGTGTCTGGATATGTGCAGACGAGTATACGAGTAACGAGTATACATCATTCAACATTAATCCTGACTCTCCAAATGTGCAAGATAGCCATACCAAAAGCACTTATGCTCCCCCCTTTTGAGCTGTGGATTAAAATAAAGTTGAATTGTCCCTCTCTCCAAGGCCCCAGAGGATGCTAGATAATTTCCAAAAATATAAAAATATTGTAACATAACAATGTTATATAATAAATTATTTACTTTATTATTCTTTTTCTGAGAGTCTCAATCATGTTGCCAGTTAATTAGATTAACTTGTTCGTCCTTGTATTGTTTTCAATATTATTCAATTTACACTTTTTTATTGACCCTGTCCAAACTTTTTTGAGACATGTTGACAGCATCAATTTCAAAATTACCATATATTCCCCAAAAACAATGAAATTCACATTATTAACAACAGATCCTCTCTATTCTTAATCAAATACATGGCTTGCATGTTTTAGAAATAATATGATTTTGTTTTTATTTAATCAAATGTCCAAACTTTTCCCGAATTGGGATTGTACAAGTAGACACTTAATCAAACAACTGAACTGAAAACTAAAATACTGTTATATGAGCAGCTGGCCATGCAAGATGATTTGAGGTGTTCTCTATTTGTTTCTACACACATTTTTTCAATAATCAACTCTGGTCTCAAAAGACTTCCCTCTGGATCTACTACCAATCTGGAGGTGGACACCCTGAGTTCACCTGAGCGCTCTCTTCCAGAAACATCTGTCTGTGGAGATAATTCTTGGGATTTTCCCCAAGTTCTGCCCTCTTGACTGGGTGTTGTAGTGAAAGTATATTGCTCTGCTGCAGTTTCCAGTTGTGCCATCATAGCAGTGTCACTCCCTGACCCCTGAGAGGTGGCGGATAGCACTTTTACCAAAACTGACTCTGATTCAGGAGGATTCTCTTCTGCTGACATAGTATCCTCAGAGAGGATTTTGGTTGTTGGATCTTTCTCCATGGTCGCCACATATGGAGAAACACAACACATGCACTTGCACTCTGCAGCAAACTTTAACATGGAGACTGAACTATCTTGTAGGGTTGAGAGACCAGTTTGCAACGCAATGTCACCATTAGATGAAAATTTGTCACAAGACTTTGAAACTGGAAATGTAAATTGAGTAAAAACAGGAATGTTAACAGAGCATCTAAAAAGTGTAAAACATCAATAACATGAAATGACTATCAATAAACACTTCCTTACCTGATATCTGAAGTGATTCTCTTGAAATTAGGAGCTTCACGGATCCAACAACATTCTCTACTGCTGGAGCTTTTTCAGCTGTTGCCACAGCTGTTCCTGTTTCATATGGCAGATCAAACATCTCCTGGCCTGTGGATGTAGTTGCATCCAAACACCTACAAAGTGTATTTAAGGCTATGCTCTCTGCACCTGGTTGCAATTTGCAGGCATCTTCCTTCAGTAAAGAGGAAACCAAGTCCCTGCTGCATGTATGATCCACCACCACAGACAGTTCCTCTTCAGAAGAAGCATTTTGAATATTAATCACATCTAGAATAAGGCCTGGCTTTTCAGAGACCTCTGAAATGGAGGGCATACACATCCTTTCTGAATAACACACAGCAACTGTATCACAGGCAGAAATTTCACTAGAACTGCTTGTAATGTTGTTGTAAATTCTACTATCAGCAGTGTATAGGCCTACAGCCTTTCACTTGGAACTTTGTAGGTGTGTCTTACCAGACGTGCAAGATGGTTCAGGTGATGCTCTGAATCTCTCAGTTGAATCGGTTGTTCCAACATAGTCCTTTTCGCTTTTTATGTTGGTTAAGGACTCTTCGTGTAGCGAGATTAGTTCAGGAAGGTTTTTCTCAATGTCATCACTCAGCTGTGCTTCACAGAGTTCTTCTCTAGAAGCAGAGGATGTCTTATTCAAGCCAGAGACTAACAACTCTCTTTTTGAATGCTGTGGAGACAGTCTTGGAGATTTGTTTGCCAATGATGAGACACTTTCATGTCTTTCATTCACAGCCTGTGTCTCAGATGTGGACCCTCTTTCATTTGTTGATGGGACCCACTTCAGATTGGAATCTGATCCAACACTTTCATCATTTGATGTAATATTGACTTCGGAAAGATCTTCCCCAGAGGAAGCTTTGTAAATGACGGTCACATGTGGAGCAGTGTCTGACTCTTCAGCTGAAATAGAGGAGTGAATCTCAGCTACACAGAGAATATCAGTGATGACCAGCTCTAACTTAAAGTACGCTTTCAACTCTGTAGTTATAGGGTAAATATTCATTCACCAAAGGCATGTAAAGATAGCCAGGCTAACGCCACCTAGTGCTTCAAGATCACATTTTGCTACAGCACAGTCAGGGATCTCTCCATTAGCTTTGGTTTTCTCTGACAATGTTTTGGCTGGAAAAGATGTGAAAGCGTTTGGTGCACCTGGCAAATGTAAAGATGGAAAGAACTTAACACAAAATTTTATGCGCCCATTCAGTTAATCTTAGCGGCCAGTTTGTTATTTGGTCTAAGTTGTATCAAATTTTCTCATTCTCTTTCCTACAGCACGCGGGGACATCAAACAACAGGGCTATGAATTGAATCACACCGGATTGCACCTTGCTCTCATTTTCTCTTGGCTGGCTGTCCTGCTAACAGCAGCTTTTGCTTAATTCTAAGAACTAGGCCTGCCTATTCATGTCCTCACCTCTCTAAGCTAATGAAGGCTGAATTATGTGCTGAAGATAATTTACCTAAAGCTGATCAAGGTCCAACAACATCTCCTACTCCTAGTGTAAGTGTAGTATCAGAAAGTGTGATATCTTCCTCAGAAGGTGCTTTGTGAATAATCACTACATATGGTGTCCTATCTGACTCTTCAGCCTCCACTGACATGGAAAGACAAACCTCTATGCTTTGTGTAGAGAATGGAAGTTGTACTATTACATAACTTCTTTCAAACTGAAATGTCTGATTGTAGGTGAGAACAAAAACAAATTAATACATTTATATGACATACTTTACCTGGCATTTTGGGTGACATTACAGAACCTTGTGATTGTTTTGCAGCACTTGGGGAGTCTGATCTACAGAGGTCCTCCTCATCTGTTTTGAGATCTGTCTCTGACAATTCCTCAAGTGAGAGAGCTTTGTGGATAATCACCACCTCTGGAATGGAATCATAGTCTGCTATACTTTCAGCAACAGCTATGGATTCACATTCACATGCACTAACATCTTCATCTGAATCTTCAAACAGTATTGTGATGGAAGACTCTGTGCATGCGACTGAGCTCAGGTGATCTTCAGAGAATCGACTTGATCCCTCTACTCTGTCCTTCGATGCAGTTGTGTGTGATCTCCTAATGAGGGATGACAGTATGGAAACATCTTTAGACTTAGAACAAGAATGAAGCCTGGCCTGGCTCCAACTTGATGTCAAATTAACGCTCTCTCGAGAAAGTCTCAAAGGGATGTCTCTTGTTATCACTATCACGTCCTCTTCATTTGGCATGTTAACATCTCCAGAGACATTAAGTAGCTCCGTAACTGCTGGAGGTGGTGTACTGGACAAGTTGTTTCCACTTGCACAAACTCCATCTGAGGGAATATCCAATGCACAATCAGTACCTTACATTTACTTTACCTTATTCTACCTTTCTGAAACATTCCCTTTATCAGTCTACAGAGGTTTCGAAAGAAAAGCTAGAAGTACAATATAGGCTTACATTAATTTAACTGTAATCACAAGAGCAAAGCCAAAATGGTCTTGATCTTTAGCATCAATTATATCTTAAGTCAAGGAACAGATTTATGTCCATTACCATGCCATGTCATATTGAGAAGGTTCTTTTATTTTACATCTTACAGAGTATACAATACCATATTCTACTGCTTTGGTAGTTGTTTTATTTCAGCTGGCACTTCTAGAACCCAATATAACATTGGTTATACTATATACTAACTATAGCCTACTAATTACTTATCAATGTCTGATTATCATGTCCATTATCATTCCTTCCACACAGTTACCTTCTGATTCCTCAGATGAAGCTATCCATTCATTTGAGGGTACCTCATAGAGGACAACTACATCAGCATCCCCATCACCATCATCCAATATTTTATCTGTTCCTCCTGAAAAAGCAATTTATCTCTTTTATTAAGCTTGATAAAGATCAATCTGAAACTGAGGGATGATTCTTTAGATATAGTTCCAACTGTGATTACAGAACTTGCTGATTACCTGATACACTTGATATCTTCATTTGCATTCTTTCCTCCTGGCTGACTGTCCTGAGTACTGTTTGTCTGAGAGACCTCTCTAAGACTGTAGCTGATTCCTCCTCTTCTGATGATGACCTGTACAGCATGCAGCTTGAGGTCAAATCGAGTTGCTCAGCAGATGCTCTCACAGTGATCTCACAGATGTGGCCTCTCAGAGAGTGGGACTCAGCTCTCTGTGCAGGTGATGTAACTCTGACAGCTACACCGAGGGAAGCCATTTCACATTTTAGAATGAATTCTAAATTTGATATATGACAAATATGGTGTATTTGTTAATGCACAAAAAAATATTTCTTGTTCTTGTCCTTTTACTGACCTGATTCACTGGATGACAAAGGAGATAATTTTGGAGATCCATAACCATCTTCTGACACACTCTCTTCAGTACTAGTTATTTCATGCATTGACACCTCAGACATCTGTTGTGTGGCAATCACTAACTCAGTCTCTGAAAACTGGTCATATTCCACTAAGGTTTCTGTCAGATATCCATCCGCTACTAAAGATACACGTTGTGCAGCAATCACAAATTGACCATCTAAAAACTGTTCATTTTCCATCAAGGTGTCTGACACATGTACGTCCACAACTGCAGACACACCAGACACTTCATTACTACATGGAACAATGCTGCAGAGTTCTTTTGTGGGACTCAGCAGTATTTCAATGCTTTGCTGGCAAGTTGATTTGTCTGTAGCTTGGCAACTTAATTCCTTCTTGGCCACATTTTGTTCCTGAAGGTCGCCTGATGGAGCTCGGCTCATATTTGGTGTCGGTACCAATGTGGGCACCTTAGAGTGGACCACAACATCTAGGATCACCTCTGAGGTACTAGCAGAAGACAGCTTCTCATTTCCAGACTTCACTAAGGAAGGACTCATGCACAACCCAGAAGCTTTGGAGACGTCTTTGGAATGACATTTTGTGGTAGAAGTCTGGACAAACACAGACTGACACATCTCATCTGTCTGTCCTGTCATTTGGACCACTGTTGGGATGTTATAGGCATCAGAGGATGGAAGTGTCATGCAGCAAAGGCATCCAAATTTTGAATATCCCACGGCATAACGCTTTCTTAAAGATCGTCTGTTCTCTATGAATTTGAATAAAAGTAACAATTGATAAACATCAACCACTAAGATGTAACTTTATTTTTAATCAGTCTATAGGCTAATTTATATTGGCATATCTTATAAGATAGGCAGTGAAGAAGCACCTCTAGATCTCTGATACATGCAGACAAGAATCCTGATGTCCATCGTGGGGTTTTCTACATGAAAAATTATTAAACAAAATGTTTGGCTGAGCTGTTATGTAACACAAATTAGTCTAGAAATTATGAAAAATAGCTAATCACCATCTCTGTACTCCAGCAGCTCCTTACAGTAGTTTGCAATGAAACCCCCTAAGCAATCGGGAAATTCCTGTACTGCAGCCCTGCTGACACACTCCAACCAAGTTTTAAGGCCATAGGGAACAAGAACAGTGTGTCGTTGCTTGAACGGCGGCATCTTGAAAGACCTGATGTAAGCGTTTGTGTCAGTAATTAAAGCTAAAAATAAATTAAGCTTACCAAGTAGGCTAGTTATTCCAATGTCTAGTATTTGTAGCTGGCATTAATGACTACTTAAAGTCACGCTAAACTTAATGATTTGCTGAGCAAGGTTACCTCTGAAAGTGGCTTGCGCCCGTAGAGCCCAATTTTTATCCATCCATCAAAGCAACACGTCGGCGCAGAAGTTGTTGCCAAATTGGGCCCGTTACAAACGCTCCAACAACAACTGTTGCTTACACTAACCCAATGTAGGCTAAATCATAAATTCGATTAATAATAAAAGTGATGTATGATCGTTGTTAACATTCTACAGAACGCTCTATTAGGCTTAGCTTCATTCTACTTAACACGCAAGCAGGGATGATGTTTGTTTAGGTCTTTTGTTTTTGTCCTAACCGACTGACAACACATAAAGATTTTCTAATTAAAATAATAAAAAGTAATAAAGCAAAGACTGTGTATGCAAGTAATAGTAATAATAATACCTGCAACAATACCATCAATAGCATCACAAAAAATATTAATACATACAAAAACACACATGCCATAATTCTATAAAAGAATCGGGTACTAATTAGAGAACAAATGTATATTTAATCAAATGGCAGCATTCTTGTCCTGTTTTTACGTACAGTCTATGATCTAAATATGTTTAAAGCTCCCAAGCTATCAGAATGTATAGGGACTTTACACCTTTTGGCCATCTAGAGCTTCATCAATGAACATTGACTGTGACACTTAACATAAGATTATGTATTTCACTAAAGAAAAATCTATGCAGTGTTGTTAAACATGACAAACCCCCAAATTTGTTGGTTAAGTGTTTTTTATTATCCAAAAGGTAATAAAACATAATTTTAAACATTTTTGCTTGCAACATTTTAGGACATAAAAAATCACCTCTTCGAATCACGATGACACGGCTCATGGGAGTGAGCACTGTTGTGCAGAGCACTGTATGGACGTTGTGTTGTTGTAGTCTAATCAGGATTGTTCATCAGGCTTTGTGGGGACTAAGGCAGAGGGCATGGCTGCATGACAATGAGGATAATGTCCCATCAGAGCAAACGGTGGCACGTATCTGTGCAATGGATGCACGCATTGATGATCTTCATGGGGTGAGCTTGGGGTGACATCATGATCGATGATTGTTTGAACTGTGTGGTTTTCATCTGCATAGCCTTAGTCTTTCATTGTTGAACAAGGGGCCACAGAGGTAGGCTATGGACTGCTGGGAGGCGGTGCCTGTATGTACAGTGGCTTGACAACATTGGAAAGTTTTGGTAAAATGGAATGACTGGGACACACGCCCTGAAAGCACAGAAACTCCTCTCCCTCTTAGGATTTTGTACAGGAGGTTTTTGAGTAAAACTATCACATCTGTATGAGCTATGACTGCAACAGGGGTGTCTCGGATGGTGGAAGTAGTAGTGATAGCAAAAATTATTATGTGATGGATGGTAGGGACAGTGTGGATAATGTAATGGCTGTATAACGGATAAAGAGATGCATCAAAGAAGCCTGGGTTCATTCCAATGGTTAAAGGGATAGTGTGTGTACACACACACTTCCAATGGTTAAAGGGTTTGTGTGTGTACATACACACTAAAGGACAATACTTGACTGTCAGTAAATTACATAATGTGTTTGCCTGTAATGAGTAATAGTGTATTAAAATAAGTATAGACCTATATTAAGATCTGGCTATATACTCTCAGGCACTGGGCACTGTGAAAATGCTGCCATGCCATGCCATGCCATGAAGTGGTGTGAATTTCCATAACAGTAAGCTAAAATACAGAGATCAGCAGTGATTTGCTAAAGAATACAGGCACTAGTCATTATCTTTGTCGTCAGTACAGTGTGTTTAATAATGGTCTAAAAATTTGTTCCTGTCCTGATATCCTGTAAAAGAGTCATTGAACATAGAGGTTACAACATGATTGTTAATTATTCCAGTCAGAGCACACTGATACTGAAGGCATACTGATTTATGCAAAAAAAGTGTTAGATCAGATCAGCTGATAATAGTGGAACTGCAGTTACTGTATGTGTAATGTTAAAAAAAGATATATCCATTGTGAAAACATATTTCAAAGACGACTTTAATAAATGAACTTATTTCTGATAATCAAATTGACATACTCTGTCTTACAGAAACCTGGCTAAAACCTGATGAATACCTCCCACTAAATGAAGCTACCCCCCCTAGTCATCTAAATTATCACATACCACGTCGTCATGGCCGTGGTGGTGGAGTAGCCACAATTCACAATTCAAATCTCACTATGGCCCCTGAGCTTGATTATATTTTTAAATCTTTTGAAGTTCTTGTCCTTAACTTGATTCATCCTGATGGGAATGGTGCTAAACCCTTAACAATTGTAACATTATATAGACCTCCAGGCCCCTACACTGAATTCTTATCAGAATTCTCTGCCTTCCTGTCCGCTCTAGTCATTAAAACAGAAAAGATAATCATATTAGGTGATTTTAATATCCACATCGATGTTGCAAATGATAGCCTGGCAATTAGTTTCCAATCTCTGCTTGATCACATTGGCTTCTCCCAAAATGTAAACACACCTACACATCAAGGTAACCACACCCTTGATCTTGTTCTGACACATGGAGTACAAATAGAACAACTTACAACCCTACCTCAACACTCTACACTAACTGACCACTACTTATTAACTTTAAAAATCACATTAGACTATGTAGCACCTAACTCAGTCTACTACTACACTAGAAACATAACTCCCAAAACTACAGATGACTTCATAGCAAAAATTCCGTCTCTCCTCGAGCCTCTGCTGAGCCAATATAGCCCTGTATTAGAAGGCTCTATGCCAAGCCCAACCCAAGTTGATCAATTAACTGACAGTGTTGTAAATGTACTATACTCCACATTCAACACAATTGCACCACTCAAAAAGAAAACTAGGAAACAAGAAAAAATTGCCCCATGGTATACCACACAGACTCGCTTACTGAAACAAGCTGCTCGTAGACTTGAAAGGAAATGGTATGCCACTAAACTTGAAGTGTTCCGCCTTGCTTGGAAAGATAGCTTAAAAGAGTACAAGACAGCACTTAACAATGCCAAATCAGCATACTATTCCTCACTTATACACAATAATAAAGATAATCCAAAATTCCTTTTTGACACTATATCCCGTTTAACAAAAAGCAGGAACGAGGTGTCCCATTCCATTCCATTAACTCTAAGCAGCAAGGACTTCATGGACTATTTTAATGACAAAATTGAATCTATTAGACTTAAAATACACAATTCCCTTGTAACCTCAAATCCAGTTGGACCACATGTAATGGTTACAGCTAGCTCTAGTCAACCTGTAACATACTTTGATTCATTCACACCCACCAATATATCAGAAATTACGTCTTTGATCTCTTTAGCTAAAGCCTCAACATGCTTATTGGACCCTATCCCAACTGATCTTCTTAAGGCAGCTCTCCCTCTATTGGCTGAGACGATTCTTAAAATTATAAATGACTCACTCATAGCTGGGCATGTCCCAAAATCCTTCAAGACATCAGTTATCAAACCATCAATTAAAAAACCAAACCTTGATCCTGATGTCCTTGCTAATTACAGACCCATATCGAACCTCCCATTTGTTTCAAAAATACTTGAGAAAATAGTGTCTAAGCAAATCTGTAGCTTCTTAAATGACAATAATATCCAGGAAACCTTCCAGTCAGGCTTTAGAACTAATCATAGCACAGAATCAGCCCTAGTTAAAGTCTTCAATGACCTCCTTATCGCATCTGATAATGGATATATATCAATATTAATCCTATTGGATCTTAGTGCTGCATTTGACACTATTGACCATGGTATCCTACTACACAGACTTGAACACATGATAGGCATCAAAGACACTGCATTAGCCTGGTTCAAATCATACCTCTCTGGTCGCTACCAGTTTGTACGTGCTCATAATGAGTCATCAACCCATACCAAAGTAAAGTTTGGTGTACCCCAAGGCTCAGTGCTAGGTCCCCTGCTGTTCTCCCTGTACATGTTACCGCTAGGATCTGTTATAAGGAAACATGGTATCACTTTCCACTCCTATGCTGATGATACCCAGCTTTACCTTTCTATGAAGCCTAATGACTATATGCCAATGACTAAACTTGATGCATGTCTCCTAGACATCAAAACCTGGATGACTAATAATTTCCTTTGTTTAAATTCTGATAAAACTGAAGTTATGATGATTGGCCCTAAACAGCTGACCAACACTCTACCCCATCACCAAAACTTACTCAGTGGCCTGTCACTGTCATGTAATGCAAAAGTTAAAGACCTTGGGGTAATTATTGACCAGGACCTCTCTCTAAATAGTCATGTAAAACACATTTCAAAAACATCTTTTTTTCACCTACGAAATATTGCTAAGGTTAGAAAGTTCTTATCCTTTGAGGATGCTGAAAAATTAATACACGCATTTATTACTTCCAGGCTCGACTATTGCAATGCTCTGTTCTCTGGGTGTAGCAATACTTGCATCAAAAACCTACAACTAATACAAAATGCTGCGGCCCGAACTCTCACCAGGACTAAAAAATACGAACATATCTCTCCTATCCTTGCTTCCCTACATTGGCTCCCTATTAAAAGTCGAATTGATTTTAAAATACTCCTCCTAACCTACAAAGCCCTCAAGGGCGATGCACCAACATATATTAAAGACTTACTTGTCCCTTACCACCCTCCTAGAACCCTAAGATCCCAAAATGCTGGTCTCCTTGTAATCCCAAGAGTATCAAAATCTACGATAGGAGGAAGAGCCTTTTGTTACCGTGCACCCCTCCTGTGGAATAATCTCCCCCCCCACATTCGACAAGCGGACACTCTCAATACCTTTAAGTCTAGACTTAAAACCTTCCTCTTTACTGTTTCCCATAGTTAGGGATGGTGCATGGCAAATCATCACTTCTCATGGGTCTTTTGGAAGGGACTGCCTCTGCTGTTGCCCCCAGTTGCAAGGCATGGCAGCCACTGACCATCCCTGCAGTGGTGCTGGTTTACCATGCATCATACCTTAGTTATGCTGCTATAGCCTAGCGCCGCCGCACAACCTTCATGTGTCATGCCGTACAACTCCCTCTCTCTCTCCTTCAGCTCTCTCTCAATATTTATATGTATATATATATATTTTATACACATGTATGTATGCCCAAATTACACATTTGCTTTCTGATGTGTGAGCCTGGCCTAATTGACTATTTTCCTCTGTCCACAATTATCTTTGCTGAGTGTCATCCCTGCCTCATTCTGGCGGACTCCTCTCACCCTCCCCTCCTGAGTGGACTACAACCAACACTACGGGAGGCCCATGTCAGGACCGACTCCCCATCACAGAGGACCTTCCTGGACGCCGATGCTGGGCCCGACTCCCCTTCCTGAGGCTTCGTGATTGACCCCCCCTCACAATGGCGCTGTCAAATGGACCCTTACTGTTACCCCCATGACCCATCTCACTCCTTTGAGTTTGTCACTATGCCTGGCCGCTGCTACTTTGTCCAGCCATAATTCCTGATAACCACCTATAGACTGATTACCATGTAATGTAAAAGTGGGATAATACTCTATTATGAACTATTATGAACCTTAGCTAAACCATAGGCAACTTATAGTCTGTCATGGTTACTACTGATTGTAATTTTTCTCCATGACCCCTGGCAGTTGGGTTAGCCCCTTGAGTCGTGGATCTGCCCAAGGTTTCTTCCTAGATTAACTGAACATAAGGGAGTTTTTCCTTGCCCCTGTTGCTCTTGGGTGCTCCTTCTGTGAAGCGCCATGAGACAATACTATTGTAAAAGGCGCTGTATAAATAAAACTGAATTGAATTGAATTGAATACATGGTGAATATATAGTTATGACTTAATTAAGCACAAATAATACTATGCAATATACCTTCAAAGCTTAATTTAGCATCTGCCTTTAACATCGCTGCATTGTCCTAGCAACCCTCCTGATGAGTGCTCACTGGCACTACATGGTGTGAGTCAGGGGTTTGCATGGCAGCCTGGTAAACTGGAACTACTGGCTGATGAAGCAAGGGGATGGCAGAGTACAGTGGTGTGGGATTCATCTCCAGTGAGGGTCCAGAGGGGCCTGCTGCATGATTCATGGGCAGAGGGTCGGTACCCAGTGGGCACAGGGCATACATGGCAGGAGTCTGGGCCAGGACAGGAATGTGAAGGCTGGCAGAACACTTCTGTTGTGTGTCAGTGGGTGCCTGGCCTGGTGAGGCTTGCTGAGTTTTCTGAGTAGCCTGACATGGCTCTGATTGGCCTGCTGTCTCTGCCCGACCAGCTGCTGCTATCTCTGCTGAATAAGGCTGAGCCACAAGGCATGACCATGCCTGGGGGCTAATCAATGGGAGCATCATGGTGGGCACACCTGCAGATGGGCTAAACTGAACTGTAGAGACAGACACAGAGAGATTCCTTTATGCCTTTAGATCTCTGAAATCAATAGCTTCCAAACTACTTGAGACATAACCCTGTATGAACATACAATATAAGCATTTCTCTAGAATTCCTTTGAATTCACCTATGCCTGAAGAGGTGTTTATGGAATACTGTGGTGATTTCAATTCAGTAACCAGTGGGTTAAGGTTTTGCTCGGTGGTAAGGGGCACTGCTGTTCCAGGGACAGTGGTAGGGTCAGAGTTCTCAGGCAAATAGCCTCCAGCCAGGACATAAGGCATTGGGACAGCCAAATAAAGCATTTGCTGGGCACCCTGTCTGGATAGAAGCTGGCTGGCCTCTATGATATTAGTTTCTGAGTCATTCTGAGAATAACTCGGTGGTTGTGGAGATCTCATTCCAGTCATTTTCTCTGGTGTCTGTGATAGCTTTGAATCACTATTTTTAGGATGTCCTGCAAAATCTTGACACAGGGCTCTAGGTGAAGTTAATTCCTGGTTTGCTACAGTAGATGTGGTTGCTTTAACATTTTTTACTTTCTTTGGTCTTGCACTCAGAAGCTTCTTCAATTGTTTGTCAATAAGCTCAGCTATTACATCTTCCTCCATTTTGGGTGGAATCCACTCTGTATGGGTAACACCCAACAACTCAGGGTCTGCAGCTGGAGCTATTGGTCTGACAAGCTTGTGAGGGTCAGTGACCAGTGCTGTTGTAGAACTGTGGTCAGCAGGAAGCTCACTCTCAAAGTCCAGTGGAAAGTCTGAATTTTCTGCATTTACTTGGACAAAACTTCCATCAGCTGGTCTAAGTACTGTTAGTGAAAGATGAAATTTTGTAAGAAATACCAAATAGCTGTAAAATATTTACAGATATAGGTTAATATAGATAGTTTAACGATGTTTATTTACGAATCATATTCTGAAATAAATCAAGCTTTGTGTCCTGTGATATAAAATGTTTTTTTTTTTTTTAAATCATAAGTGTCTACCTGTTCTGGTAGTCTTGTGTTCCTGTTGATCCACTGAGTAAACCTCTTGTTCCGTGGGAAGAGGGGGATAAATCAAACACACGCTTTTTTCTTCAGATCCTGTCGTAATAGGTGGGCCTTGCAAATGAGAAGTAATTTCATGTTTCTTCATTGAATCCAATGGGTTGACCAAAAAAGTAAAGGTCTCATCCTGTGGTCCCCAAGCAGCCAAGCTCTCGTCTAGAACAGGTTTCTCAGTGGGCACTTCAGGCTTGACCAGTTTACACTCTTTGATTATTTTTCTCTGCACAGGCTTTCTGGCCATAACAGCTACATCCTTGGTGAGATCCATGAGCTTTTTGGAACTGTCATTTTGAGATTGTAAGCAAACTGATGCCCACTTAGAGTCTACCCCTATGGCTTTCTGGGTGTGGGAAAGTCTGCTTTTGATACGTTGGAGCGAAGACAGCTTCAGGTGTTCCACAGGACCCACTGGAGGCCCAGTGATTGTATCCTGGTTGCTGTTAACATGCTGTTTGGCAGGGATGAAGCCTGAAATCTGCTTTTTTTTCAGCTGATTAGCACGGACAGTGACTAAAGCTGCTGTTGCTACTACTGCTAGCTTCTTGGTTCTTACATCTTTCATGGTACCCAGTCCCCGACTTGGCAACCGGTTCACTATTTTCAATATAAATCACAAACAAACAGCCGTCAACATTTCTTTCACTGCAACACAGGGAATGACTGGCTTCCTACATTTTTTATATATTTACCAGCTTTGGTATTCATGAAATCTAATATTTTCTAATAGTACACATATTTCACTCCAATATGAATTCAGATTTAAATCAGGCTCATTTAACACAGAGGTGTAAACATGGTTCTAAATCTTAACCTGTGTTTTCATGGAATTGTTTCACAAGCCCTTGGATCTCTTCGTTTTTATGCGCTGCGCAGAAAAGAGCAAAACCACAGGTGAAAGACATTACCCTCCAGTTTCCTCCAGTTTCAGTGCTTTACATTTGACTCAATTTATACCACATTTTTTGTAGCTAACCTGCTCTAAAACGCAGTAATTCTGCAAAGTAAAGCGTGGCGAAGTGGGTTATACTTTCTGGTTGTCTTTGCACAACAGCTCGGCTGAGACCCTCAGTGATTGTTCTAAGACCCCGTGGCACATTGATCTTTGGGGGATAGTGATAGGCGAGGACTTGTTCCATGTTCCCCTGTCGAAACATAGCTGTAAGCGTCAAAAGTAAGCTATTTGCAAATGCGTTCTCTGTTGGAAAATAATGCCAGTCAGAAAACTTATTAGAAACCTTACGAGGGATGTCCAAAGCCGCAATTCCACTTCTTTCTGGGAAACCGACGCCAGCTGGTGAAGGCGTTATGTAGTTACAACCGCCCTAATAGGCTACGTTACATTTTGTTGGTTGAACGATGTAGAGAACCCGTGTCGTCACAATGACTAAGTCAGTAAGCCCAGAGTTTAATGATGCTGTCACTCTTGTGAAGATTCTTTGACAAATGTGAACAGTATTATTAAACAGACAACAGCTGCGCTTGAATGTTGACAACTGCAGTAGCTCATACACAAAACAAATAAAGTGTCCAAAGAACATCACAAACACACAATTAAGGTAATTAGTACTATTGTACTTTATTGTTACAGCTAACCCAGGTTCAGAGAGAAAACACTACATGCAGGAAAACCAGTTCCTGCTGAAAAATTAACCATTTCACTTCCATAGCAACTCTCCCATCCCCTGAGACGTAACAGACTGTCCACGCTACAGTGCATGGCCTACGGAGAGATTGCACAACTCAAGTCCTTGAACGCCACTAAACAATTAATATTCACTACTTTCAGGTCATAAGCAAAGCAAGAGTAAGAATGACCCTTGGCAATCCCAGCCTCATTTCAATGTCTTTACTAGACTTGACAAAAGCTTGGAAATGGAAAGCATCGGGTCAAGCATAGGTTCATCATCAATGAACTGATGTTGTTGTGCACTACTCCCTTGTAGGAGAATAAAACTCGGGTGTCGTATGTGAGATGACCACCCATCCATTCGATACCAAGACATGACATGGTCACATGAGCAGTGTGCCAATATTTTCAATCTACTTAACATTTGGGTGGGAAGCCACATACACTTGAACACACAAGTATTAGATCAAATGAAATACAGACATGTACATCCTTGCTACAGTACACTGAGTGACAAAAAGCACACATGAAAACAAAGTGCAGCAAAGCTTTTCTTAACAACCTTCTGCAGAACCAGCACAGTTTTACATAACTATTCTTTATTGCTCATTTCTCACACCTCGAAGTGCATATTTTGTTGTGATATTCTGATACCCTGCTTTGAGCTTTTATGTCTGGGAGCTGCACTTGTCACTAGTATGGAAGTAAAGAAAAAGACTGGCTGTCCTTCTGACAAAATACATGTAATAATATTATGATTAAAGTTATGGCCTTGATGGAATCCTCTTTGTAAATTCAGTGATTAGGCATTATGGCCAACAAGATTCCATCTGAGTGTTTCCTAAAATCTACAGTATGTTAATCAAGAAAAAGCAAGTCATAAAACATGGTGACACTCAGAAAAACACAGACACAGCCAAATTAAGGCCAATATACTGTAAGGATGCACTGGTTATCTCCAGTAAGAACATGTTTAAGTATTCATCTATTAATCTATGTCTATGTGTAGCATGATGGGAGTGAGCACTAGTCTGAACTACAATGAAAAGTATTTATGTATTTAGCTTGGCTCCATTTTAAGCATACTATTGAGGTCATGATCATTTTAATTAAAAGTCCAAACTTGGTTCAAATGTCACTGCCAAGAGGCCTGAGATGATGTTGGGTTGGTCTTGGCAAATCATAAAAAGAACATAAATATGAGCTGGAAATTACACAGTGAAAAGTACAGCATGTCCCCATAACCAGTAAATATGTTTAATCTGTGATGTCCTTCTTGGCAAATCTGACTGTATTTTGGTGTATATACTTGCAAAAGGATGGCAGTATACTGTATAATCTCCACTGCTCAGAAGACAGTTATCCTACCAGAAATTACGAGTCTTGAAAAGGAAACAAATTATTAAACCCTGCTTGATTTGTGACACAGATTGTGATTAAGACTCAACTCTGTTATGTATCAGCTGCCAAACTGCTATTATTTTCTACAAATGTGCAGGGTGAGACAAAAGAGATAAACCAAGGGTGTTGCTGGTGTACATCACAGCTCACTAGATGGAACACACATGAGGTATCGGTTCCAAAAAAAGTCAGGGTTCTCACCTGAAAATGTTTGAGATGTGGTGTCACACTTGGCATTAAGATATGTTCCCTAATCCATGTGTACCAAAATAGAAAATATGTTTACCAGTCTAAAATCATACCCTTTCCAAACCTTGATCCTCAAATGATTAGAAATAAACAGATGGGGTTACCGAAGTCCAATACAGTTTCACAGGAATACAAATGATGTAAGGTTACAATAAAATGATTTTTTTTGTTTGTAAAATGTATGTTATTGTCAATTAAGATGGCTATTAACTGTTCTTTAAAAAGGACAAAAAAGTGCAGAGGTCAGAGAATGGGACTTGAACAACAGCTTCCTTAAATTAGTGGGGAATCACTGGGGAACCACTTCCTTCAAAGATGCTAGGGCGGCGTGGATACGGACGTGTAGTCTGTTCTCAAAGTCATAACCAGTGTAGTTGTCCTGCAGAAATGATAGAGTGTCCAAGAATGAGGACCTATAACCTGTACACCACATCCATCCAAACTGTTTGCTATTTCAAAGTTATTGCAACTGTCTTACCTTTGACTGAAGAAGCAATGACCTTCCCCTTCCCACCGTCTGCATGAAAAAGGAAAAATTACAACAGAGATATGTCCTGAGGGTTTTTATCTTACAGTCATCGAACAAGTGAATACCTAGTCGACCTCCAGATTACACTGAAATTCAAAGACAGTAGTTTGCCAAAGATCAGAAATATTTTCTCATTAAAATCTTCCCTTAGAAGTCCCACCCTCTAAACAAATGCATGCTCTGCCTTGTCTAACATATATGACTGACAGACAGGTTGAGACATTCTGTCCTAACAGACTTTTCTTTTTTTGCTATCTGAAAGAGCCTGCGGTACATTCAGAAACAGGACATTTTCCATTGGATATGTTTTTCATCCATAGCTCTTGGAATGTGAGGGGAAATCAAATAATATTGTGAAAGAGCACTCTGAATTAAAAAAAAAAAAAATAACTGAACTGAAGTGTTTTCACTCTACCTCAGGTTTGGTGAGCAGCATACAGCCGAGTTCGTAAACAGAATAAGGCTGTACATATGAGTTAGTCTGCCTCCCCAGATCATCTCTGGCTGCCAGCTGAAAGGACTGGAAGAGTAAAGTCACAACATGCACTTAGAAAATGATTGTTTTACCTCTGGAGGAAAGTCACAGAAAGATTAGGAAAGATTTTTGAGCTCTAGTACGGAGTACTAGGCTCTTCACCTATATATAAAACATACAGGCATAGTATATCATAATAATAATAGGTCGTGAAGTTGATGAGAGTTAACTGCTCCATTCAACTGCCCCAGTCTCCACAACTCAAATGCCGCATTTGGAGTATATTTTTGTATGATAAATTAAAATATATCCTGTATCCTGTGCCCAAACAAATGTCCTAATTTTTCATTTGTTAATTACCTGAACTGCATCTTTAATGTTTCCAAGACACTTCTGTATGGCACCAAGGAGGAGATATCTCAATCCATGACAAGATGGGTCCTCGAGACCTTGCAGAACTGAACAACAAGGAATAAAATTTGTATATATCAATCATTTGATCAAAAAAGCTTAACAATCAAAAGCACCATAAATGAGACTATTTAGTTTGAAATCTATAAACATACTTAGATATATGTGTAAATACAAATGTAGTTCAATTTCTTCTGACCTTGGCTCATGACCTGTAGTTTCGTAGGTGAGCAGTTGGGTAAAGCTTTCCAGAGATAGAGCACCTCAACCACTCCCAGGATGCAAAGCTCTCTCGTTGGGGATATTTTTCGAAGCCTTTCAGCCTGGTAAACAGTAGACAAAAATAGATTAAACATAACAATTACGAAACAGAATAATCCACAAGGCAATTAATTTCTGCACTGAAATGCTGAACTGCAAACTATTCAAACGCACCTTTCGGAGTGCAAACTGCTCGATCTGATTGTTCTTGCGTTTAAACAACTTCTGCACATCTTTAAAGATGCCTCTGGCTCCCTCCAGATCTCCAGAGGCCCCCTGACACACTTAAGAGGATGAAAGACAAAATGAGGGGCTTTTTCAACTACACAGACATTGGTAAGAGATAGACCAGTATGGTGTAAATATAAGATTCTATATTCCCTTTGTAACTGTAGTTCTATAAATTATGAACCACCACATCCCAGTGAAAAGTAAACAACATAAAGGGATATGATGGAGCAGTGTTGGGTAAAGATGTAAAGAATCATTACCTCCTGTCAAGTAGGCGTAATAACACTGTGACCACCGAGATTCATTCTTCAGTCTCTCAAACGACTTGTAAGCATCCTCAAAATTCAGCTCAATCATGCTGCACCAACCTGCATTTGGTTTAACACAGTGAAGCCAGTGGAAGAAAGGCAGAAATAAAGAAAAGAGGGAAGAGATGCAGAGAGTGACTAGGCAGGATTTTGGATTAAGTACATTAAGGTGGTTGTATTTTAGCCACTTAGATGTCTGGAGAATAAGTTATGTATCGACATGTAAATCTGCCATGTTATGTATGTATATGTGAGTGTGTGTGTGCTTGTGTGTTTAGTTTTCCATACCAATCTCATACAGACACACATGCTGTATCTCTCTTTGGTCTGAGACGAGCTCCAAAGCATCATGAAAAGATGTAAGAGCACTATTGATCTGGCACTGAAAGACCAAGAAGGACTTTTAGAAGAAAAGCACATAATCTCAACAAAATTTGAAGTGCATGCATATATTTACACAAGAAATAAAACACACAAACCTCAAGCCTTTGCACTCGTCCTCTGAAGAAGATAAAGAGAGAGGAGTTGGGGTACACCACTGACTTTTTCTGAAGAATAGCCTTGGCCTCCAGCAGTCCAGCTCGGGAGTCTGATCCATCCACAGCAAAGAATGGCTGCACCACTGTGTGGTACCATAGGAGTGCCAAGCTAATTGATAACAGAAATGATAAAAGTATCAGTAACATATTTAATCTGACTTAATTTTAGGATTTTGTATACCCAAATGGCGATAGGATGGTTCAGATTACCATGTGATACTACCATGCTTTACTGTTATGTTGTAATGTGGTTATCGGTCGACCATTTCCAGCTAGTGTGTAACAGGCAATGATAACTTGAGTGTAACATCTCTCTTATGCACTATTACATCCAAGTTACATCCAGCAGCTGCTTTCAGTCTACAACTGCACAACTTGACTGTGCACGTAGACCATAGCTATTCTTAGATTGCATGTAACAAGCAGTCAGCCTCTGGTCTACAAGCATGAACTATCTCAGCAGTCAAAGCTGCTTAACGCCACCAATCAAAGGAACAGTAAAGCAAATTAATAGGACTGGCTGTATTGAATCCTTCCGTTGATTTTTGAAAAACAGTCTCTTTTCACCCATTATCTACGTAATAAGATGACTTTTTGCTGAGTCGTGATTTTACAGAAGAAAATAGATCTGTTTCACATGGACTGTCTCTTATGTACTTCTGGGGCATCTCTATTGGCACTCTACTGGCACACTAACGTAGTAATCACTTGTTTATGAATATTTCATTGTCAGCTCTTCAAAAGCTGCAGTACATGGATAATGCCCTCACAAGATAGGAATATGAACCATGCTAAAAAAGCACAGAAATGGTTATCATGATGAAACAGATGGGTGGATGGACGTATAAATGGATGGACTGACAGACGGATGCATGTGTGGTAGGGCTTACGTCGCTAGCGGGGCCTTCATGTCCTTGCTCTCACTAGCGTAGGCCAGGGAGGCCAAGCCTTGATGCCTGTCTCCAGGAAAGCCCAGCAGGTTGACGATCTTGAGGAGGTGGGGTGGCACCATGGAGATGCAGAGATGGAAGAGGCCATAGCCAAAGCTGACGGAGCCCTTCAGGCGGCTCAGGGCCTCTGCCGTGACCCCATCAGTCTCGCCGACCGGCGTGTTGTGGTTGGTCTGGTCTGAGGAGAGTGCTTCATGCTGGGTGGATGACTTCTGACGGCAGGACTCCTGCAGCTGATTGATGTCACTGTAGCACTTGTTGTACATTTTCCAAGCCTTACGGAGGATCCAGCCTCCCTTAATGTAAGCTGCGAAAAAAGGACAGAAGCTTGTCAAAAGAGCGCCTAATAATGCTATTGCTAAAATTACTAATATTTAAGGAGATTTTAGAGTTCCTTATGTAGTGCCACAGAGTGGTCATATTCGTGGCAAACCAGATGGAAAGATTTGTGACATATCCCTGTAGCTAATGATTTTTTTTTATTTTTAACAGCAGTCTATTTTTTTATTGTTACTCTGAAGTAATAAATCATGTGTCCTTGCATGACATGACATGCACCATAAGGAAAAAATGACATAATTTTTGCAGACACCTTTCTGAGCAGATACTGTACAAGAATGTCATGTAATTCCATTCTTTCACAGAACTACTGCAGCTGTCCATGCATCACAAAACACCCATCAAAATACAACCACCCAACTTTCAAACAGGGGAAGAAACATTCTAAATCCATGTGTAAGTTTCACCTGAGAGTTCCTGTTTGACAAAGGAGAGGACAGCGAGGTAAACCTGGCAGTCAGCCACAATGATCTGCCTCTGGAGGCGATCCACCACAGTCAGATCTGGCCTCTGACTGTCCACCTAGAGAGCAAAACAAATGTGAAAGCTAACACTCTTTAAAGTCTCCTGTGCATCTAATACTATGTCACATTATAATGTAACATTACATATCACAAACTACTACTAGTTATGTGATATTTTCAAATCCTCAATGTCTGACCCAGTACAAAGGAAGTTTAAACCCAGTACTCCATGTATTAATTAGTATTTAAAATATCCAGTATTCTCATTTTTAGAAACAGGGCAAATTCATCTGGTGTTATTTAAGATCTATCAGTCACTATTTCAGTGCTTTTGGAACCGATCAAGAAAATACAGTATGTGTCAGCTTGAAATATTTGTTTCCCACTTCACAAGGATTCTTTTTTTAAAAACAATCTGAAAAAAATCTTGTATTGTAATATTTTTCTACATTTTCTTTCTACACAATGCCTATGTTGTGAAGATCTTGTATTTGAACTCTTTTCTTGCTAATTCAAATTAACACATACACTCTGATACAAAGAGATTCACACAAAAACAAAACAGGCAACTGGTTTGGACAGGAAAATACAAAAACAAACTTACACTCTTCTTAATTTTGTTACGGATGGTCTCAATGACCCCAACATCACTCTCACAAAGCTTTTCTGTTGTCTTCAGATCATCACATGCTGTTTGCATTTTCTCCTCCTCAAAGGTCATCATTGCATTCTACACACACAAAGTCAAATGTCAGAACCAAGTCATAGGGGGCTGTACAAATCTGAAGAGACAGTAACATGTATGAAGTGACTACATAACAAATTTGATATGATTTAGATACAGCACTATCCTTCATCAAAATAGCAACAAGCAAGCATATGCATTTTACAATGTCCTGTCTCTACATCTTAAAAACTGCATGTGACATACGGCACCAGAGAGAGGTGACAGGTAAAAATACAAAACAAACAAAAAAGAGAACTACATGGAACAAAACAAAGAAATAGAAAACCACATGGTGGGACCAGCTCTTGGCAATCACTTCTGCCCAGGTCACCAGTTCACCAGATGATAGTGTCAAGAGTTGATAGGAGCCATGGTTTGGAAGGAGAGTAGATTAAGGGTTACATCACAGCTCGAGCAATCTGCGTGTATTTTTCACTTTTAGGTCAGGAACGTGCTAGGCTCAACAGGAAGTGTTTTTATAAGACCTTAAGAATTTTTAGAAGGTGGCAATCAGATTGGCCACATTACACAATGGGGTCCACAAAACAGGATACAAAGGGACCTTTGTTGAATGCATGGTGAAAATTGGATGCGTGCTCTGTGTGTGCGTGTGTGTCTCCCATAAAAACTACCCCTGTTCTTTGTAGCAAAAAGCCTTAGGCCTCCACAAAATAGCAACATTATATTGTCATTCCAGGAAAACAATTCTGTGCAACACAAACAATAATCTTAATGTCAATGTTTTTCAATGTCTTATTTACATCAGGCAGACTGTGAGATCAGCATTCACGTCATGCCGTTCCTTCTCTGAAATAAATAGATGAGACAGGACTGCTTGATTATGGTGTGGAGAAGCCTCCAATTCACATCTGTCTTACTCTGCCCAACCCTCCTTCTCTTTCTTTAGCTCTTGGACACACAAACACACACACACAGAGAGAGAGAGAGAGAGAGAGAGAGAGATGGCCAGTAGACAACCACTCTAAAAAAAGGCTTTCTGGCATAAAACTATTTAAAATGAATGGGAAAGTAAATACAGCTGTTGTAATGTATTTCTCTATATCATGCTCTGATGCAGTGTAATGTGAAAATGAACAAACCACAAAACACTCACAAAAGAAAACTCTCAGTAAATACATTGTCCTGTAGGTAATGAGAAGGTATATAGGAAGCTCAAGCGCAATATACCCTGTCCTTAAAATATTGAATGGTAGGCCTACGTACCATTGCATTTGAGACATTAAGTATGACATGACTTACCAGGAAGCTGACAAAACTGGCTCCAAAACTCATCAAAGGACTGTGGTTTCTGCAGAGGAAAACGTGTTTAATTCATTCATTCACGAAAATGTTAATTCGTCTAGATAACCGCAGAAACTTACACCAAACCCATACGTCTTGATTTAAGTTTGGTAACATATTTTTACACCATATTAAAATGAATACATTCACCTACCTACATACTTAATTCATCCATGCGACCCCAGATTTTATATCGAAATATATTGCTCACAAATCCTGATTTTACAACGACAATGATTTTCCAATGTGCATTTTTGGCCTTTAAACTGATACAAAGGAGACACTCACCTGTATTTTCTGAAGAGCTCATCGCTCTCTCTAAACCCGTTGTTAAGGAGCATATTGATGCCTTGAAGAGCTAGTTCTGCATCATCTATTTGATTGCTCTTCTCCTCTACCTGCTGCTGCTCCTGCTGAGATTGGATAGGCCCCGCCATTGTCTGGAAGCTTGAAATAAGTGAAGCCGTTAGGAAATTATTAGAAAAGAAAACAGTAACTATAATATGATCATTACCATACATGTAGGCTAAAACAAACCTCATTGGTAAGGCTGAAGCTAAGCACCTTCCTTTGAAACAGACAGACGTGCCTCGTTTTTCCTGTTTAGCGGTCACTGGAGCATCAGAACATCGGGCCAACAGCTAGCGTCCCTTATGCGAAAAACAATGAATGTAATCATATGGATTCCCGCTGCATGCTAGAAACAAAACATCTGACAGAAAATCTTCTTTCCCAGCCCAACAAAGCTATGATTTCATCATTCTTGTTGGACGTCCAGTGGTGTGTACATAATCATCCAGACGCTGCACCCGTGCAATTACATAACGAGATGAAACGCTTTTTTTACCAATCCGGTCCGCACGACGCAGTGTTTCTCAATCACTCAACCCCTCGCCGTTCCAACAGACCTGATGTCACGGATTTAGTGCTCGTAAAAGGATGAAGATTCTCAAACAGGCTATGATCTGTGCTCATATCCCATTAACTGTAGATGGCAGAGCTTTGTCCAAGCCTATGTCTGCGTGAGCCACTCCTCCCACCCACTCCCTACTACCCTCGGTTGCTTAGATCCATCTATCGCAGCAGTGATGACAACTACAACCTTTCACCCTCGACGTGCCTGATGGCTAAGCTTGTGGACAGTCAAGAAACAATGATAGCCTCTTATGTCTGCAGTTGGGAAGGCGCTTGGGGCGCATTTCGTCCATGTGCTCCTAGACTGACAGGGCTCCAATGTTTTATTGCGCTCTACCTTGTAGGTTGTTATTTGTAGCCTAACATAGGCTTGTTGGTCTGTGCTCCATGTCAAAGTTGTTTGGTTGGTAATTGTTTATTGATTATATAAAACGTGGACATCAGGAACACGTGAAGACCTCTTACATAAGCTGACTTAATATATTATAAACCTCCTGTAATATGAAATATTACATTACACACAAGTCCTGAGAGTAATTTAGTCCTGATTTACTTATTTACAGGCAGGCCATCATGTTTAATATGAGGACCACACCCAAGAAGGGCATGAAGAGGGGTGTGTGAATGAGAGACAGACCCATGAAAGACATTTGAAGAGGCTCTGCATGGACTGGCCAGAAATGCACTACAGCGGAACAGTGCCTTTCTCATTAATAAATTATAGGCTCCTTTTAAAAGCTGGCTTTTCACTGGAAGAACCTCCAAACCAATATAAACAGCTCTCCTTTAAAATGCTGTACTCCTTTTTCATCTAGTGTATAGTGCATGGACAAACAAAGCAAGGAAGACTTTGGATCTGTTTAGTTATGATACTGCAGTAGACAAATTCCTCCCATGTTGCAGACCTCAACTGTAACACAGTTATTCGAACAATAAAATAATAAGTGGGATTTATGATGTCTATTTATGTGTAAACTTTGTTAAAAATTTTACTCATTTACATTTACATTTACATTTAAGCATTTAGCAGACGCTTTTATCCAAAGCGACTTACAAAAAGAGGATAACATTCAAGCTACAACACAATGAAAGAAACTAACAAAGAGTGCATATTGCTAACATAGAACTGCACTATTTTAAGTTGAAAGTGCAATAGTGTAATAAAAGTGCAGTATAAAAGAGAAATTAAGTATAAGATGTTAAGTGCATTCTCAAAATTTACGCCAAGAGCCGGGTCTTCAAGAGTTTCTTGAGGGTGGAGAGGGTATCAGTTGATCTGGTTGCACTTGGAAGGTCATTCCACCAGAGTGGAACCAAACATAAGAAGAGTCTGGATTGACCTGCACAAGGTGTTGGCTGTGCTAAATAACGTTCCTTAGAGGAGCGAAGCGGTCGGCGGGTGACATAGGGCTTTAGGAGAGTATTCAGGTAGATGGGAGCAGAGCCATCTATCACCCTGTAGGCCACCATAAGTGCCTTACACCATAAGTGCCCATAAGTGCCTTACTCATTTACTCATTTCAAACATAAGTTGTTGAAATGTTGTCTGATCCTGGAAGTTAATAAAGACAATAGGCTGACATTTTTTAAAAATTTCTTTTTTTAAGTTGATGCATCAAGAGCACCAAAATAGGGTGTATCTAGAAATACAACCAAAACCACACACAGACTATGTTAATCTCAAAATAAAAAAACTCCAATGAGACCGTTTTAGACTTTTGGACTTACAGACTCTTATCTGGCAGCATTTCACCCATACTCTACCATACACAAAAACATTTCTAGAGGAAGAATTTGAGACAGGAAAAACAGCACATCTCATCATAAACCAGCTCTGCTAGTTGAGTCGGCTCACAGACGCACAGATGTCTGCTTGCTGTGTTGCTGACTCATGGTGTTTCTTTAGAAAACATTTCACATCTTACAACACAGCTACCTTGAAAAGACAAAGACACATGCTACAATATTCTTTTTTTTTTTTTAAAAATGTCAATGACAATTATTTGAATAATGTAAAATAAATGTGTTGAAATTTTCGATTAATCGCAGTTTACATGACTGGATAGAGGGCGTAACTGGCAATTCCACAGGTATTGTTTCCATTTCGGATAAGTCGCATGTATCCACCCTCTCCCCACCCTGAGCCCCAGCTGAAAAGGCAAGAGCAAGTAAGACAAGTATGACTAGATTAGCAAACAATTTGAATGACCACAGATTGTTATTTTTGCGACAGACAGGAAATTTATTTTTTAAAGCATCGCTGGTGCTCTCATTAGATCACCAAATAATAAACATTAGAAAGTGTGGTTCTACACAGACAATTTAAGGCATGTGCCACAGAGAAATTTCACACAGTGGTGTGTGGTGATGTGCTTACCTGTTTTTGATGATCCAGTAATCTTTTCCTCCCTCTGAGCCATAGCCCACCAGCACCACTGCATGACTCAGGCCACTGGGACTGCAGAGAGGTTCCTCATAGATCCCTTTCATAACCATATCAGAGTAAATGTTGGGAAAAAAGTTTGTTGTTTTCAAAACAACACAAAATCAGGATTTGGTATGTTATACTTGTTGTTGGTATTTTTTTTAAATGGTGGGTACCCATTGAAAGGCAATAGCAAGACTGAAAGGGCCATTTTCTTTCATAACACTATAAAGTTACGTTGTCATACCAGGCACCGCAGACACATATCATAACACAATGTTCTGTTCAGTCAGTTTATCAAAATGAGTTGCAGTTGGGTGATAAGTGGGATAACGGCCTCCCAGGTGTGCTGTTCTACGGAATTAAGGAACTTGGAGAAGGAGAGAAGGAAACTTGGCGAAGGACACTTCACTCTGAATTCTGCAAAGTGAAATTATTTGCCTCCACCTCGTTAATTAATTCTGTATAACAGCAAACCTCTTTGGCCATTATCTATCTAAATATATAGTATTATACATAATGATCGCTATAATACAATACTGACATTCTAAGTGAAGCATCTTAAATTAAATGAATACAGTATTTGTGCGTCTGTGATTCTGTTCTCAGAGGTTTGGTGCAGTATGGTGCAGTATGTTGGAGAAAAACATACCTGAACTGTAGAAGAGGAAACTGGTGTGGTCAGCATCAATAGCGACTGTAATGGGCCCAACAGTTGCCACAGCATCAGCCAAGGCCTGTTCATCTCCAGTTGGTATGAACCTGTAATCACTGATCTTGGCCACTACCTTGACACTGTCATGGAAGCAAGGCTGGGTATCCTAACAAGAACCATTGCAAACCCTTCATTATGAACAACTCTATTTGATGGTGACTTTTAATTCAAGACCAAACTGAACTTCAATTAGATATATATAATATAATATAAGCATATATTTAATATAGGAGACTTGTTACTATGAAGAAAGATGATGAAAATACATAATGGAACTACACATATCCTAAACTAAAAAAACATACCACTGATGTATAGGGATACGAAGCTGATGACTGCAGACCATTTTTCACCACATAATCATAGGCATTGGCCATCCAGGCTCCATTACAGCCATGCGTGCCAAAAGACTTGGAGCAGTCCACCAGGTTTTGCTCACTCAGAGACACCAGTTTGCCAGTCTTCTTAAACATTTGTCCCTCAATAGCCCCAGTAGTACTGAATGCCCAGCATGAGCCACAAAAGCCCTTTCAACACAAAAAAAGATAATTAAACACTAATATACTTAAAATACTTAAGTAAGTGTTTTCAGTAAATTACCTTAACTTGACCACCCACCTGGTCTTTGACTTCAGTGACATATCCCATAGCTCGGTAATCCACAGTGGCCAACCCAAGACGCTTGGCTCCAGCTCTGAGTTTACGGGGAGACACATCTTTCCCTCTTTTCGCAGTCTTGATATCAATGCCAACGCCGAGCAGACGTTTGTACTCTTGATGCGTCTGTGTGAAGGAAATATAGGAAGTTAGAAAAATGTGTCTAATGTTTATGACCGTAATGTTCATGTCCTTAGATGTGACTAAAGCTAATGCTATTTTGTAGCAAAACATCATTACACTTCAAAGGAGGCTCCCTTTGTAACATTTCCAGACTTTAGCCCTCTGACAAATAAATAATATCTAGCATGACAGAACAATCCAATGAACCATTACAATGTAGGTATTAAGTAGTAATGTATTAAGAATTTACCAAGTCTCCATATTTGTTCATGGCCATGGCAAAGCCTCTGGTCCCTTGGAGGAAGTTGTTATTGTTGTCTTTGATGTACCTCAAGTGGCCCTCCCAAATCCCTTTTCTCTCCATATCATCCATCTGTTTACCATCAGAAAAGGTTATAATGCAGATATAGACACTTTACCAGAAATAACACAATATCAGTGTGTGTAGTGCATAGTGTTATGTTGGACTTTGGAGAAACACAGTGTGTTAATTTACCTCTTCATCATAGGACACTCCATTTCTTTGCTTCCACAGTGTCCACTCACTTTCCATCTCTTCATCCGAGTCTGCAGTGGCATAATAAGGGTCCCACAAAAGCAAGACAACCAACAATGCTCTGGCCAGGACTGCTGTCCAGCAAGCCTGAGACATGACTGAAAAATTAGAAAATGTCATTCTTTTACATCAAATTTACATCAGAGAACTTAGAGAACCACATAGACTACACACCCATGATGTTCATATTGTTTACATGGCCTCTAAACATTAAACCACTCTCTCCATAGTCTTTGTGCCACATCGCTCTTGACCATTCCCAACCTATAATATTAATATGGTAAATAATATGATGGCATAAACCCCAACACTCACTCATCTGATTGTGGAAGTCCTGTATGAAAGGGCAGCAAATCAGTGTGTCCTCAAGAACATACAAAATACCTGCTCCCTCCTCCCTCCTCCTTATATCCCCTTTCGTGAGGGGTGTGACCATACTGTTTGCCCCTGTCAACCCAACTAAAAAAAAGAACTTTGAATGATGAGTTATGTTTCATATCTCAGTAACAGAGTGTTATACCTAAAGTTGCATTTGCAACTCTCTGACATCACCAATATGAAAATAATACCAGTCTCAATGAGAGGAGACAAAGTGCCAGAGTCAGTAAATGCCACCATCAAGAACACTGAAAAGTCAATTAGAGGCACCACCCAGAAGAGTGCCAAAACCAACTGTTTGGGGAAAAAAAGCTTGCTAAAAAAAGCAACTTCATAGACTTCATGGAAGTAAAAAACAGAAGAACGCTAATGAACAGTTGTTAAACAGATCGAGATTTATTTCCAGTATTGGTGTGAGTCAATCTGAACAACAGATTACATATTCATTGGCAGGCAAGAAGCTGGCAGCATTGACACCCCTGTAGCGTTCTGGTGCAAAGTGCCATGAAAGGGTGATGGAGGGACGAGACAAAGATCAACCTGTACCAGACGGGTGGAGTGAAATGTGGAAATATGGGTCATTATCTAGACAGATATTTGTGTATGTTAATGTCATCTTTCTTGTTGTCTGAGCTGCAGGATGAATGCTTTGCCTGTTCAGCACCATGGAAATATTAACACTCAATGGATGACCCTTAAGGAAGATAAAAATGATAAAAAAAATGGATATGCTCTCACAGTTCTCACTCCATTTAAATAAAACGGACAGGTAAGAAAACCAAAAGAAAAGACAAGAATAAAAATGAAAGAAGCACAGAATTGCCTCTGGAGCAAGTAAGAATGGAACATGATTGCAAAATAGATCTCTCTCAAAACAGATCATCTCTCTTGTGACGTCTGTAAGTCACTCACTGAAAGGATTCTAATGACTACAAAGAATATGCAAGGACATGTTTGATATAGGTGGCTTTATTTAAGTTTATTTTGACCTGTCTAAGAACCTGTGATGCATAGAATGTTTGAAAAAGAATTCAGCTCTAACATTCACCTGATGGTAATCTCAACTGTGGACTGTGTTAAGTTAAGCCCTTAAAGCTCCAGAGCCACAGAAATCTGTCACTTTCCAAACAGCTTTTACTTATCTAAACACCTCTTGAGTGACTGAAGATTCAGGAAAAACACAGACCACTTTTAAAGCACTATTGACTTTTTTTTTTACTTTTTCGTGCCAGCATACCATCACAACCATGTATCTGACTTCAAACAGGCCAAAACATGTTTTTTTTCTTACTCTGAAGTGCTAATAAAAATGGTGAAACTGTACAAATGCAGTTCAACGTAAGTGCATGGCAAACAGCCAGTGCCATTCATGTATTTGTCAGTGGCTAAACACAACAACCCACCTGTCCAAATTATGGTACCATTCTCAAGCATACGTTCAAGTGAAAAATTATGTGCTATGTGCTGGGACAACCCGGATAATAACAGTTTGTGATGAGATAATTATATGTGTGGAAAAGATTGCCCTGCAGTGTCTCAGAATGAAAATGACAGGTAAAATGGTGTGTAAAATATGTGTTTCATGCCGGCAGGTATAAGATAGGTTCCAAAACCTATAATAGGCCTATAAAGACCAATTAGGGGCTCTGGATGTTAGTGTTTATGTGGTGGGTGTTCTTTCAGTTAGGTGCATTGTGAAACATACCATGCAATCCGTGTTACAGTTTTAGTTTACTTGACTGATTAGACTCTTCATTAAAACTTAAAAAATTGAATCTATAGCTATATTAAGACAAGAGTGATTTTCTAAATATTCACCAACTTACTTCCTTACCAACCAGTAACTATAAAGTGTTATATTACATAGCCTAGTTAATGGAAACTATTCTGTTAAATATTCTGTTACATACTTAATAGATACTTTCTGAGCATTAGGTTGAGCACCTGGTGTGTTAAGGGAATATAAAAGAGCACTTTCAGCACATCTTAAATATCATAATGAAAGCAGTTTCTTTTGAATGACACACCTGAGAACATTTTATTATGGTCACAGAAGTATGTCATTACTCTTTATCCAATACAAGAAAGGTTAAGGTTGAATAACATGGCCTACTGGCTTCTAATTAAAATACACTTGAGAATAACCACTATACAGCACACTATGTTTACATGCTCTCCCTTGAACACATACATGCATCACATAATCATCTTTAATTATGCTCAGCTGAGGTCCTCCATAGTTAATCATCTAAAAAGGAGGCAAGAATGTGACCTGCTGGGCATCTTTAAGATATCCTGCTATCTGTGAAATGACCAGTGCATGTTTATTCTGCATAGCTCTGTAAATGTAAGCTCTACAAAATTTCCATGGCCTACAGTCAGAGAGGACAGATTCAAGAGTCCATGGATATTTGCATATCTTTTAACACAGCTTTCTCCAGCTGATTCTGGAGAATTCATGTCTCAACTGTTATCTGCTGCAGCCACAAGTGTGGCTCAAAGAAAGAAAGAGCGAAACCTAAAAGAGAACTGGAAAAGAGATACCTGTCCATCATCCCAGTAGCCTACTGCTAAAACCACCCACATATTACAGACAAGAAATGGAGACATCTTGTCCATATTAATTTAATAAATAAAGAATTAAAAAAATAATAAAGAATTTGTATTACTACACTGATAATAATTTATTACTATATTTTTTCACTTTCAGATCAGTTTCGTCACAGAAATAGCCTATAATTATACTTATTTACTGTTGATCGACTTTTAACTAGAAGATATTCTCGCTCGCGGTAGGATAGGCGCCAATAGGATAACATTTTCCATTGGCAAGACAACACTGCGTAATATCTGGTTGGCTTGTTGTGACGGCAACGTCAACTGGGCAGAGGTGGACCGTCGCTGGTCCTGAAGTTAGCCGTCTGCGACTGTCTTTTAAGACCTACTTAGAGCAATGAGTCGTAAATAGGACACAGAGAATGTCGTTCAAGGTGAGAACCCTTTTCAATCGCTACATACTAGCCTTCTAGTCTTATAATACACGCTGGTATGACGAGTTGCAACAGCACAGGAGCGATGACAAGCCATCTACCTCGCAACTGACATTTGCCAGAGGCGAATTGGATAGCGTATTTTGCAGGCATGATGAGACTTTGCAATGACACCGGTGTTCACTTAAGTCGAATATAAATCTTTATCTCTGTTGGATCTGAATGCCCTCACGACATTTCAATGTACAGACAAATTACTTTCGAACTGTCTGCGCAACCCGTTAGCCACTCTGCCAGTCGACCAGCAAACAGTATGAAAAGGAGCGATCATAGAGGAAAAACCCTTCTTGCCGTGATCTCTGCCGTGGTTCATTTTTTTAATTTATTCTATTTTATTCATACTATCCTGATATGAATGCTTTTAAATCCATGCAAGATTATTCTGCATTGGACTGTACTGACTGAACATATCCATGTGGGGATGAATTTACATAAATGGAATAGGTTGAGAGTCGAGTGTTTTGATTGTGCTGCATAAATAGCCTACCAAGTGCAGGTACTGGTGCGCAGGAATGCCATATGCCAGTCCTCTGTGTGCACCGTAATGCCCATATGTGACTATAGGTGCATGTGTTTTGCAGAAGGAGACGCCCCTGGCCAACGCTGTATTTTGGGCCGCGCGAAAGGGGAACTTGGCTCTGTTACAACTGCTTCTCAACAGTGGTCGCGTGGATGTCGACTGCAAAGATTGTGTATGGCTTGTTTATGACAAGACAAGTTTTCCTCTGTGTGCTTGTTTATGTGTAGTATGTATGTGAAAGCACAGATAAATCAAGTAGTATATTGTTCTGTTTTTTTTCTTTTATTTTTACAATTTGCGAACAAAATGTTTGATGAGTGTGGTTTTTAAATAGATGTTTAAATTTAAAAGACAAACATTATTACACTATTACTGCATGTATTCCCATGGGCTGTGTCCTCTTAATGGAATGGCCCACCTGCCTTTGTAAATATTCAGATTGTGAGTGCATGATGTATTCAGATTGCACAGTTTAACATTAATGGTGGTTACTGAAGGCTTACTAGTGGATCCAAAACTTTTTTGCATGCCCCCTTTGACAGAGGGGGGAAAATTGCTCCCCCACCCCCATACACACCACCTCTGCAATGCAAAGGCTGAGTCACTCAGTTCTTGCTTAGTCCCTTGAGGATTCTGCATTAGTTTGTTTCAATTTGCAGACAAAACATTTCTTTCTCTAAAAATCTCAATGTTTTCTTCCACCCACCCCTGGCTTGTCTATGTAACAAGGCCCACTTCAACACGTTGGGAACCACTACTGTAGAGTTTCTAGTAATTCAGTATACTGATGATGATGTGGATGATGGTGATGTTTGTGATGATGTTGATCCACGCTTCTAGTATGGGACTACAGCTCTTATGGTGGCATCATACAGCGGATATTATGATTGTGCCCGAGAGCTCATCATGCAGGGAGCAGATATCAACTTGCAACGAGAGGTACTGAGGCCATCCAAAGCACACTAACTTAATGACAGTGAGAGCATTATATCACCCTAGTTACTTTAAATCACTGAAAAGGAAAGAAACACATATAGAGGAACATGGGGATGAAACAACCATATTATTATAGCTGAACCCCAAATCATCAAAACTTTGTGGGATTTCTTCTTTAATTGCATGTGTCAGGGAGATGCAAATCAGATAATTCAACAAAACATAATTTACACTAATAATTGTCTGTGACAAACAGTGTTTTGATTTACTTGTATTAGATGCTTTAATCAGATTTGCTATGCAGGACAAAGACATTTATCTTTTTTCAACTGTCAGCTACCTCAGAGACACTGCAGTTCACTTTCTGGAAGATTACCTGTTGGGCCATGCAAGGAGACCTAACAGCATGTCATTGCATTATTAATGTGGAAACTATTCCCTGACTGCTATAGATCAATGTTAATATGATGGCTTCTGTGAAGACTTGAGTGACTTGAAGTTCATAGGGCAAATATACTTGGAGGGTAATTGGTGCAATCACCACATTTGTCAAGAGAGTTAGGGCCGAAGGCTAAAAATTGTACTGAACATGCTACTGGGACTGTGTCTTTGATGCCTGGAAGGCTAACTGATGATGCTGTCTGTGTGTTATGTACTTTGATCTAGACAGGCTCTACTGCACTCTTCTTTGCTGCCCAGCAGGGACACAATGATATAGTTAAGCTGCTGTTTGAGTTTGGAGCCTCCACAGAGTTCCGGACAAAGGTATTCAGAGGAGTCTGCTGTCACTCATGTGTCAGCGTTTGCAAGTAGATAATGGAAGAGAGTTTCAGTCTGTGTGCGTGTGTTGGGGGGGGGCGGAGGTGTCTTTGTCTTCATGGTATCTAATGACGTAGTTATTATCACATCACCAATGGTAATGTTAACAAAATTAGATGTTAGAGCCATCACTAAAAAGATATTTTGCTGTCAAGCTAACATAAGATCTTGGTAAACAAATATTTTTGCATTTTGCATTGCATTTTGCTTGAAATGTGTGAGCATTTCAGTATCATGCAAACCTTATTTTTCAGTTGTATAGTTTATATTAAGTTAATATTAAATCTGATTTGCATTTAATACCTTTTAACTGTACAGGAAGGTGGCACAGCCCTTTCTGCTGCAAGCCAGTATGGCCACAGCAAAGTTGTTGAGACCTTACTGAAGAATGGGGCCAATATCCATGACCAGCTAAACGTGAGTATTTGCTACATACTGCAGTAGGTCCTCTCAGCTTCATTATGGCAGAAATCATAACCACCATTATGTTTGTCAGTAGTGAAATTGCTTAATATAATCATGCAATGATTTTGGAAACATCAAGTTTTCAAGTTGAAGTTGTCATTATCATTAGAAGGCATACATCTGAATTTTATCTAATTTAATTAATTGCCCAACTCTAGTTTGCACATGACACCAAGTATGTTCAATAGATTATGTGTTATTTTTTTCTCTAGTTTTCTCTAATATACATACATGCCTTAACACAGAGGGGCATTGCAGTGAGCTTGAAAGGGGTTTGGAGAGAGGGTGGCTGGGTGTAGGGCTGATCTGTCTGTAGAGCATTTCTGTTGAACTACCTTTTTGGCCTACTTCAACTTTATTAGGCAAATTAGTGACTTAAGTCATTTTGATTTGGAAAGAGTAGCTTCAGGTCACCTTCTGTATTATAGGGTAGTATCATATGCAATCTAGTTTCCACAGCAGTCTGGTTTCTAATAAATGCAAGAGCCACAACTGCACGTCTCTGAAAGTGCTTAAAAGTGCAGTGTATATGCCCCCTACCAGTCTGCTTCACTGTATACCAAATTTTAAGCTCTGTCTAAAAAAAGATTTTCATAGCAAAACTACTCTTACCAGCACCTACCCTTGAGAAGCTCCTCTGCCACTGACACTAATCAGGGTCCTAAACAGGATCTCCCAAACTGTGGCTATTTTTAAATGTTCTGTTGGTCAACACACACTATGTATAGCTGGCTGCACACTACATGACTATGGGGATATCTCATTTCAGGACGGAGCCACCCCACTATTTCTTGCTGCCCAACAAGGTCATGTGACAGTTGTGCGTCAGCTGATATCATCTGGAGCCAAAGTGAACCAACCTCGTGAGGTGAGTGCGTGGGTACCCTCTATGACCACCAACCTGCCTCACTGTTGTCACGCAATGTATTACTTCATTTGGATTATCTAAGAGGAGGTTGGCACCAAAATAAAGAGATTTACGATGGAGCCATTCCATTATTCAATTGGTCTCGTCTAAGCAATTCAGGGCATTACGTAATGTCTGACTTCAATTGATAAACAAGTTTCTGTAATTGCATAGACTTTACTGTATTAATGGTTACACACATAAACACTTACAAGATTCAAGTTTCAAGATAATCTTTATACATCTCATTATATTAGTATAAGAGAGTAAAATGTTTGTGTTTTTGTTCCTCAAAAATAATTAATAAATAAATAGTATGTTAAGTGTTGATATAGTGAGATAGTTAGAGAGAGAGCGAGTGTGTGTGTGCGTGTGTGTGTGTGAAAAAATGGAAAGTGTAGTGAAAGTTTTGTACACATGCCTATAAAGAAAATATATAACTTACCTATGCTGGTATCTCTATCTCTAATATATAAATAAGGTGCAAGCATTAACCCACAATTGTGCAGTGAAGTCTGTGTCATGTCCCATTCTTTTTCCTTGGCTCTAGGATGGTACTGCCCCCTTGTGGATGGCAGCCCAGATGGGCCACAGTGAAGTGGTAAAGGTGTTACTGCTGCGTGGAGCTGATCGTGACGGAGACAGAAAGGCAAACTATCTCACTACTCAAGACAGAGAAACAAAAATTGTTTGACCCAATTTTGTTAACACTTCAATAGTTTTAATATGGCTTGTACATTTTTTGTTGTTCACTGATTTGTGGATCCTGTGTCTGTTAATAGGATGGTTCAACGGCCTTGTTCAAGGCTGCATTTAAAGGACATAATCAAGTCATTGAGGAGCTTCTGAAGTTCTCCCCATCTATGGGCCTATTGAAGGTTCTATCCATGTAGTTTAAACACATACTGTAAAAGCCCTGTAATTAAGACACCCAAGTACATAAACTAGTGGTAAAACTGAAGAGTTTTAAATCACTTGGATAGCAATCAAACTTGTAGTATACAATTACAATAAATACTCAATAGTTAACATGTCACGGTATATCTTTAATGATATTTTAACCTTATAATTAAGAGCAACATGAATGTGATTGAGGTGAGTGGTTTTTATTCAATTAAATTATTATATTTCCATCCTTACTGCAGAATGGTTCGACTGCTCTTCATGCAGCTGTCATGGGGGGAAATCCTAAGACTGTCTCACTTTTGCTGGGAGCAAATGCTGATCCATTTGTACGGAATAATGTGGGTATCACAAACAGCCTATACATCTGTCTAAGAGATTAGAAAAACATATTATCAAGGAATACTTAAAAAAAAACTTAAAAAAAAAAAAAGTTAGACAGGCAAAAAAAAGGACGTACAAATGAAATATTGTCAAAGCAATGGAAAGATAGTATTTCTGTTTCCCTCTGGCTTTTTGTATTTGCTCCGGAGTGTTGTGGAATCATTAATCATGTATATTGTTTTTCTTAACAGAATAATGATCTCCCTGCTGATCTTACTAAGAATGACAGAATCCTTTGGCTTCTACGACCATGCATCGCCAATGGAAGTTGATGACTACTTTACCCTGGTCCTCATATTTGACCATGGGTGTCCTAAGAATTAAAGTCCTTCCTGCCAGCAGTTAGATAGCAAAGCTGTTTGGATATTCCAGTGATACATAAGAGGTTACTTTTTATGGTGCTTGTTTGCAACTGAAGCTTTATGAATATATGGACTATAAAACTTGGGTCTTTTCAAGTGTGGTCCAAATAAATGTCTACAATCAGTTTAAATTTCAATTGATTAACAAAATGCACCTGTATTTCTTGTAGCAAAAACCTAAATGAAAAAAATAGTTCTTGACAAACAAGGATTGCCTTAATGATTATATATTTTTTGCTGTGTACTGATGGATATGTTACTAACTAAACTCATTTCATGTGAAAAAAGGGTAATAGAAACCTTGTCACTTGCAGTTTTGGGCTCTTCTGCTTTTTCTCTGTAAGTTACTATGTGTTTAATATGTTATTTATGGTTACATTTATTATTCTTGTTTGCCATTTTCAGTTCTGTATGTGTAAGCCTGTGCACTTAGTTATTCATGAAATAAACTGTTTGTGTTCATGTAATGCATTTCTTTTATCCTCATCTGATTTAGAGTTGAAAAGGAATCACTTATTGCCTGTGGGAACAGTTAGGTGATTTAGATATGTTTGTCCACGGGGAGCAGCATATTGTCAAAAAAACTATTCAAACCGTTCTTGTATACTGTAACAGCCCCTCCATGCTAGGCTACTTTCAAACGGTGGAACCTTAAGCAAAAGTTTTGAAAAGGACAACTTGGCCACTCCCGTAAATCTACCACCTGTGCGCCTCCAGTTTGTTCATGAAGGATGCTAGGTCATCTACACTCCAACCCCTCCTACATCACTTACCATGGTTATGTGACGTTGACAGTAAACTCGGAAGCAACGCTGTTAATAGAAGGACAGGAATAATCCGAGTTAAATTTATGTATAGTCATGTAAACGACTTTATTGTTCAAAGACCTGACGCATCGACTTTTTATCTGGACTTCAAGCACTGCCCACAATAGCCTAATTTGAGTTAGCCTTCTCAAAATGTCCAATAAAACCAACAATTTACAGGTAAGTGATTCAGGTAGGTTACCTGTACAGTGCGACTTTGTTCTTAACAGAGAATTATTTAAAGGTAGGCGTAATTGTGATAGGCCTATCTTGCTGGTCAGTCCGTGTTAGCATACTTTCTGGAAATAACATACATAGCCTTTAATGTTTAAAACGGGTAGGCTATTTTCAGAATAGCTGTAAACAAGGAAGCAGACTAATTTGAGCTGACAAGTCAAAAGGGATGATACATCTTCGCCTAGGTTATTCACCCATAACTAACTTTTTGCTGAAGTATATTTAAATTCAAGACCTTTGTAATAGTATTGATAATTAATTGTGTAACAAATTGATCAGGCTGCGTAAGTTTAAGTAAAGTACTCTCGAGAGTTGACATCACAGTTCTCGCCATGCTTATCTGACAACATAATCCAACCAATCACAGGGAATAGCATCTTGCGGAGCAAGGTCCTGTGGTATGATGGGCACACCCCTTTCTTTTGTCACAACTGTTTTTTCCATACAGAAAGCCATTAACCTGGCAAGCAAGGCATCAGAGGAGGACAAGGCAAAAAACTATGAGGAAGCCCTGCGTTTGTACCAACAAGCAATACAGTACTTTCTCCATGTGGTGAAATGTAAAGAATTTTAGCTTACTTTGCACAAAATTCACCCTGGGCACATCTAAATTCAATAATGGGCTCTTTATTATAAATCATATAGCCTATAATGAAGAATCTGTGTTAAGTATACCTGTTTACTTAAAATTGAATGAAGCCCTACGACACCTTCTCATGTCCACTTCATATGGTGTCTGATCAGACTTGACAGGTATGTGATGCTTGTATGTGTCTTGGCTGCAGATGAAGCTCAGGGAGAGAAAGCCAAGCAGAGCATCAGGGCCAAGTGTACCGACTACCTGGACCGTGCAGAAGAGCTGAAAGGATACCTGAACAAGAAAGAAAAATCCCCACCAGCCAAACCTGTGAAAGAGTCAGACAACAAAGGGTGAGGGGGAGTTTGTGAGACAGTAACACAGTATACAGTGTCACAACTGGCTCTTGTCTCAACATAAATGAGACAAAGCATAAGATGGTTTCAAAAATCAGCACATTTGTATATAATTGTGTTACTAAGGAAAATAATGTCTTGGGCAAAATATGAAAACATAGGATCTAGGTCCATGTATGCACATATGATTTGAAAAGTGAAGAGTTGAGAGTCAGAGAATGAGGGATTTTTAGGTGACTTTTATCTCTAGATTTACCTGCCACCAAGTCAGACATCTTCCCTGATAATAAGGCCTAATGCCACACCAATAACCACAGCAGGGCCACAAGGGAAAGTATAAACAAACATACTGTATTCAAGGCTGTTATATTCTTCAGGGGCTACTGAGGCCGCAGGTAATCATAATGCCAAAGACTTTTCTTCACATCCAACTAGTAATGATGAATATATATAAGTAGAATACACAACAGCGCTTGGTGAAGAAATGCTGTTGTTTTTGTACTTCAATAATATTTTTCAGTTTAAAGACTGCACTTGCTGGTATTTGTTTAAATTACATCTCTGCAATGAGAGTTAGGTAAGCCCTACTTACCTGTGGCTCAATAACCACGTAATAGGGTGTGTTAATAAGGTGTGGCCAAAAAGCAGGCAGAATACATTTTGTGTTGATAATAGGTTTAAACCAGCTGAGAAATCAGGATTAAGAGCGATGCAAGCCAATGTGCATGTCCTTCAGATGGTCTATATTTACAAACCATGCCAATGCACCTGTCCTTCAGGTGGTCTATATTTACAAATATTTACCAAGCTGTCTCATTGTTATTGTCTGTCTGTTTAATAATATGACATCTTGCAGGGCTCTTAGCCCTCAAGTCTGGACCACAAACCAGTGCTTTGCATTAACTGAGTACCTCTAGCTAACTTTATGGATACAGAGCCTGAATTGCTCTCTGGTTCTTGAGGAGCAGGGTTTCTTTTGGATATCAAGGGCTGGTTGAGCAGTTCTCCTAGTTATCAAATAACTCTGTGCAAAATTACCTGAAAATCAAGGCCTCATTAATTTTGAGTCATCAATACTTGTTGTCTGTTTGTCTGAGCACTGTTTCAGTTTATATACCAGAAACAATGACTTATCATATCTCATATACTGGTTAAAATAATCCCGGGCTAGTAAGTCATGCCGGCCTGATATTATTGATGTTGATTGGTGTCAGCTATATAAACACGGTTAAAAAATACTCAAAATGTTTTTGGTTTTATTAAAAGTTTTAGAAAAACCTTTCACATGGTTGTGCCAGTCTGCATCCAAGCTGTTGCAGCACGTAGACACCATTGATATGGTTCCATCCTTTTTTCCTCACTTCTCTGATTGTTCATTACACCATAATGTCCAACTAAACCAGGTGATTTCACTTTTTACCCAGAAAGCATTGTAAAATGTGATGGCAGTTTACAAGTTCTGCAAATGAAGGAAATTTCTAAAAGTTTGAATTAAAACGAAAGCACTTTGAGTGTTTTAAAACCATGTTAAACATAGCCAATGTCAACATCAATCGTAAAAGCCAACATACCTTACCAGTCGGGGATCCTTTTAAGATGCATGGATTCACCGATTATGGCTACATGTTAAACTGAGGGCATGTCACTCACTTACAGAAGTGATAGTGATGGGGAGGACCAAGAGAAAAAGAAATTCCAGAACCAGCTTCAAGGTAATAGCTAATCCTTTCTTTACTGTGGATAAGCTAGTACATTATTATCATGATATCTTGTGCATAACAATTTATAAAAATCTATTTCTATCTATTCAATTACCTTTTTCATCTGTCAGAACAAAGAAAGGCACTTGCAAAGTGATGGACTAAATTCTAATTTAAATGCAAACATTAACTAAGTGCACACTGTAGGTAAAATATGTAAACCTGAGTGTAAACCTCAGGTGAAATACAGAACTGTGAATCTGACAGTAAACAGAACTTGTCAACGCAAAGTGGGTCTGGTGATTTACTAGGTGAACTCTTCTTAATTTTAGGTGCAATTGTCATGGAGAAGCCAAATATTAAGTGGGATGATGTGGCTGGTTTGGAGGGAGCTAAAGAGGCATTGAAAGAAGCCGTCATTCTCCCAATAAAGTTTCCCCACCTCTTTACCGGTACATCTCTTAGTGTTTAAATCTATAGCCCAGCATTACTTGTAGAATTTCACACTGATTACATTCTAAGTTCATTTAAACCATTGATTTATCTCACCCATCTTGACCTCAAGGGAAAAGGACTCCATGGAGGGGTATCCTCCTTTTTGGCCCACCCGGAACAGGGAAGTCATACTTGGCCAAGGCTGTGGCCACTGAAGCCAACAACTCCACCTTCTTCTCCATCTCCTCCTCAGACCTGGTGTCCAAGTGGCTTGGAGAGAGTGAGAAGTAAGAGGCCGAGTCCTGTAGAAGGGCTGGAGGTGTTTGGGGTTAGCGTTTTAGATGGTGAAATAAATGTGAGAAAGGGTTGCTGAGAATCAATCCACTATCAGCAATGCTATCAGTATTGCAGTAAAAGTTATTTTACACAATACATTTAAGTGTTGTACTCATTCCTGTACCTCACTCTTTGTGTTCAGGTTGGTGAAAAGCTTGTTCAGCATGGCCCGAGAGCACAAGCCCTCCATTATCTTCATTGATGAGATCGACTCCCTCTGTGGCTCAAGAAGCGAGAATGAGAGTGAAGCTGCTCGCCGTATTAAAACAGAGTTCCTGGTTCAGATGCAAGGTTACCAAACCACACCAGAGGGATCCTTGATGCATTCAAATTTTGTCTGAGTGTATCTTGTTGAACTGGTCCATGTCCTTCTTCCGTTTTAGGTGTTGGAAATGACAATGAAGGTATTCTTGTGCTTGGTGCAACCAACATCCCTTGGTCACTAGATTCAGCTATTAGAAGAAGGTGAGGGTAAAAAAGGAAAATATGAAACCAACACAAGGCACATATTTTGGTTATATTAATGGGACAATGAGTGAAGTTTATATTACATGTATGTATTTTCATTAACATGCAAGTTTGTTACGTTTATTGTCTGTCTGTCTGCTTGTCTGTGTCTTAGGTTTGAGAAGCGCATCTACATCCCTTTGCCGGAAGGACATGCTCGCTCCTCAATGTTTCAGCTTCATTTAGGTACCACCCCTAATGAGCTTAGTGAAGAAGACTTTGTCACTCTTGGGCACAAGACAGAGGGCTATTCAGGTGCAGATATCAGCATCATTGTTCGGGACGCCCTCATGCAGCCTGTTCGCAAGGTGCAGTCAGCCACTCACTTCAAACGGGTAAGGAGAAAAAACAAAGGTCAAGTAATGTGTAGGGCTCTAATTTGTTTGACCTGCTTTAGGCAACACATAGTGACAGCATGAAATAATACTGATTTAATTTACACCGCTCATTTAACACAAGCAACTCAAACATACTCCACACATAGTAGTTCGCTGATTCACAGTGTGAACCAATGACTATATATAAAATCATTGGTGTGAACAGGCAAAATTTGTAAAACTTTATGTAACAGCTGGCTTTATTACTTTATCTGATTCTTAGAAGTTTAATGGAAAGGGAATCACACGACACAAATTTTGGGAACAAGTTCCCCATAACTCCCTACTTGAAAGTGGCTGAACGTAGTAGCTCATAGCAAAGGACACTCTCTGGGATGTTAAAAAAGCTATCTACAACAGAAATTACTTTTGAAATAACATGTTCATCCTTAAATTAGGAATTTCATTGTTTTTTAAAATGTGTAAATAACACAACACATCCATGATGGCAGGTACGAGGAAAGCAGTGGAACAATTCAGATGTTGTAGTGGATGGCCTGTTGACCCCATGCTCTCCAAGTGACCCCAATGCCTTAAAGATGACCTGGATGGATGTGTCTGGGGATGAACTTTTGGAACCTGTTGTTACCATGGTAAGTGATAAGTGATGGATTTTTCAAGTTTATCTGTAGAGGTGCAGTCAGAGATAGTTGATAAACTAAACTAAATTATCTTTGGCATAGTGAAATCAACAGCTCATTTCATTCTCCATTCACAGAAGGACATGTTGAGCTCCCTTGAGAGGACGAAGCCTACTGTGAATGAAGAGGACTTGGAGAAACTTAAAAAGTTCACAGAGGACTTTGGCCAAGAGGGCTAATTTCCTGCAGAGGAAATGACACCAAAGCAATAACTGTATAATGGTAGTTCATATCTCACACTACACCACTCCTTCAGTGTTTCTTTTTAAATCTGAAAGTGCCAAGGTTTGTTTCTTCTGATGCACAGACAGTTTTAGTCATTGAGATGGGATTCGGTAGTTAAAACATAAAACGTGCTATGTGTTTACAAACATTTACCATTTATTTGTCAGTATACAGTAACACTTATCACTTAAGGGAATTACTTTTAAAATTGTTACAATGTATAAGCCTGAATTCAAAAATTATTCCTATAAACAAACATGTATGTATCCCATTTCTCATTATAGTTATATTGAAAGCCTGCATAAAACCCTCTCAGGGAATGTAAAATCAATTTGCTGCTGGCCAAAAGGGCCCTGATCCAGAAGCATGTTTTAGTATGGTTATGCTGTTAAAAGGTTCTTCAGGATAATGATGTTAATGTTTCACAGACTATGTCAATTTATCCTTAGTGCTGTGCATGGTCATGGATTGTTGGTGGTATTGGCTGTGGGTCTTGCAACCACACATAATCTCAAACAACAGTTTTATCCAAAGACAATTAAAAAAAAAAAGAATTCAGACTACATCACTTTAACTCATCTATTATAAAATACATTTTAAGTCATGCATTCTGTAATGAGTAGTGGAATACATTTTTAAAGCAACCCTTTAAAGTAAAGTGTCAAAATATTGGTGAAATGTTTCAGAATTATAATCTGAGTGTGTTAATAATTTTCTTCAAACTTTGGAAAAGGGTACTCATACTTGTTGTAGCACTTTGTACATCTGTTACATTATACTGTATATCTGCTGTACATCAGATATATTTCAGTCACTCCCTCCTATCAACCCAAATGAATAGCTGAATCTTGAATGTCTTGTTAATCTTCAAACTTCAAACTAGAAATAACCAAATGCTTGTTTCTGCTCCTGTTGTGCTTTCAAATTAGCAAGTGACAATGTACCAGTACAATGTCCAGTTCAAATAAACAAATACAACTGCCAGTGAAAAATGACTTAATCACTGCTTTTATACATATATTCTAATTTATTTTTATTCTGAAAATTACAATAAATTATTAAACTAAAATTCAAAACCTTTGCAAATAATAGCGACACATTTGCTTGTGCAAGGAAACAAGTATTGATTAATAATAATTTATGATATGTAGAACCATCCTCAAGAGAATCATCAGAAATGCCATTCAGAAGATATTGGAGACCAAAGTAATGAATTTCTACCAGACTTCTTGACTGTCTCACAGTCTTAGGACCATCTGACCCTTCATCTCTTGGGTGAAAACAAAAAACCTCAAAGCATTCAAACATGGTCAGTAACTAATTTAAGATACAAACACACATAGACAACAAATGGTGTGAAAAACACAAACCAATAAATAATTTCAATAATGAAGTGTTGATTTGTTAAAGGTGCATGATGTTCTAAGCAGTCCTGACCCATCACTTCTAATCACTGAATGCTCTTAGGCTACTGGATGAAACAGAAGTAAAATAGACACTTAGACTTTTCCCTAATTACCTTTCATATCTGTGCATCTTCAGACCTGGGTAATTAAGCCAGAGGTAGTAGTAAACCTGATGACAGAAACCTGATAATAGAATGAAGGTCACTATTTGCTTAACTAAACAAAGCATGCAGGCTACGCTACTAGGAGGTTTACCACTTCATCTTGCTTAACTTACACAGGTTTATCACTTTAACAACCTATTTAGACTACCCCTCTGAACAATGTTTTTTTTGTTTGTAAATATCCAAGACAACAAATGAAACATGTTCAGAGAAGTCACAAGATGGTTCTGAAATGTTCTGACCAAACCCGGAGTATGTGATTATAGGAATACAAACTGATAAATGCACTTCTCACACTAATCCTTCATCTTATGGAGTGTAGCGTCTCCTGTACATCAATGAAAACATTTCAAATTAAGCAACAATAACAGTAAACTTAATGCCGTCTATGAAAAGTAACAAAATTAAGTTAAAACTGAATGAAAAGGGACATCTTGCATGCGCAAAGGTTAAGGAAGGTGCAAAGCCATAACTGCCAAAACACGGACACCTCCTCCGACGGCAGTCCCTGAAGGCACCCATGCTACATAGAACAATCAAAGTACTTGCTCTACCCATATCCTGTTCAAGGAGGTTTCACATATTGGAAACTTGGATTCCATCATAGTGACAAGTGGGCTTTGTTTAAAAAAGTACTATAAACTATCCATCAATACCAATAAACCAAGAAATGTATTGTTCCCTTCATTAACATATTCGTCATAAGTCAGTTATTGTTGTGCCATAGTTAACATAGTTATTCACATAGGTGTATAACTTATTTCTAAGGAGCCTGACATAAAGAGAGGTATAGGGGATAATAGGTCTTTGGTGCAAAGACAAGAAGGTTAATTCACACAGACACACTTCAAAGCCCAACTAACACATGAATAATAGCTATTATATTGCAGTGGTACTGCAGTTAAACCTTCACTTGGACAGCTGCCTTAACAGTACGTGATCTGTGGAGTAAGAAATTGGTGTGGTTGGGACCAACATGTTAAAAGACAGAGAAGAGGGATCCAAGAGCCAGTCCGGTTGCAGCACCTGCGAGCATGCCCAGTGCTACATCACCAGCATCATCGCGGCGACGCTCTTGGACAACAATGTGGTTGACTCCACGAGGAGGGTATGCTCCTGTTTGGCAGACAGAGGCATCATTAGACAGGTATCTTTACTTACACATCTATTTATCTGCTTACACATCTATTAAGTTAACTATTCAGTTCTTTCATTAATTTCAGGGAAAAGGTAAAATTCTCACTTCTTTAAGTTTATGCTGTGAGTTTTTTTTTTAATCATACCTTGATACTGGTAGGGGTAAGCAACAGTGTAGTATTGACCGTCAGCAGAATAAACCATTTGTGTGCTATGAGGAGGAGGCTGGGGGACATAACCTCCATATTGGTCTGGATAGTAAACCTGTTCAAAGGAAAAAATAGCAATATGTCTGAGCAACATACAGTCAGTACCAAAAAGAGTATTATGATTAATATGGTCTCAGGACCAAATCAACTGTGAAACTTGTGTAACTCTAGCCCAAAATGAAAGTCTAAAGGCCATGTTTGGTGGATACCTGAGAGGGTGGAGCACATTCAGAGTAAGGTGGAGGAGCCGTGGCCACTACCTCCTCAGCCAAGCCAATCTGGGGAGTAGCAACAACCTACAACAAAGCCAAAAAGCATAACATTGTAGTTTAGCAAACAAAGCAGTCAAATAGCGAAATGGGGCCCAAATGCCTTTGCACAAAGACGAAAAATCGTTGCTGACCAAGGTATAATACATGGAGGTACAGCTTGTTGTATTGCAAACGCATTCAACAAGATGCTTTCATTAAGTCTGAGGCTTCGTGTTTTCTGTCTATTTAAGTACATTGGCTTAGTTCTGTCACAACTTCTAGTATTAGACCCGATACATTAAAACTTACAACGCCTGACTGGCCTTAATCTTTAAGCAACTTCTGAATGTACTGCTAGACAGCTGATGATTATGGTCCATGAGATAGATTCAGATTGCTACAGGCTAGTCTAATGTTAACACAGTAAAATAAGCTAGTTGTGGGCTACTGTAAAGTTGTATGGCATGACACCTGCCACCTGCTACACAAAGAAAACAGCACATATTTCCAATGTTTTTCTTCATGGTCTACAACCTACAACTATTTCTAAACTGCATGTCATGCTTCCTAGACTTTACATCCCATACTCCTGGTACTTTTAAGGCCATTTTCATAATCCAGAGACCAAAAGTTGCTTGATATAAATTACCTTTTCGTGGACAGATGTCACAGAACTGTAGGCTTTTATAGTCACCATGGTAAAGGCAATAAAGGTCCATTTAAATTAACCAAAGCCTTGTGAAACAAACAGACAAAAATCACTCACCGTGTTAACCCTAGCATCCTGAAGAGCCATTGTCCATGCCCTGTGACAAAAAATAAAAAAATCTTCAAAACATAAACTCAGATGTAGTGCCCCTCTGTCTCACTTCCACAATTGTTTAAGTTACCACCACAACATTTTCCTATGAAGGGAAAGATGTTGTAATACCATACTGATTATAATACTGTAATAGTGTACCCATCCAAACAGACCTTAATATTGAACTCTGCCCAAAGAACTTTACTGTTTTACGACAAGGTTAGGGTGAGACAGTGTCTTACAAAGCATCATCAGAGCTGTCTGCACAGACGCTTATGACCCGTCCATCTCTGCACACAATCTGCATAAGTGAATCCCGACCCTTGCCCTCAGGTGGTGTCAATTCTGTGGTGAGAGGAAAACAGGAATATGAAAACTGTGCAACAAAGATTATTCAGCTGTTCTAACAGAAAACTATGACAGTAAAGGCTTACAAGTCCAAACACAATGATACACAGGAGAAAAAAAATGAGAAAACACAACTAGGTCAAGCATCTGATCATCATATGTTTAAACTCTAAATGTACTAAAATGTATACAGTATACTGTTCACTCTTTTAAGTAATAGTGAGCAGCAATAAGTCTTCCCACCTCGACATGCATTGGCATTGCGGATGTTTATGCAGTCAATTCTCATGTGAATCTCATCTTCCATATCACGCCGCTGCTGATCATCATAGAACACAAGCCTTCCATCAGACCAAAGATCAAACCAATTATTTTTCCATCGACGCAAGATGGTGCCTGTCAAGAATTAGACAGATTACTTTCATTACACAGCCAGTGTGGTTGTGGTATGTTATAGTGCTTGTCAAATGCCATTGATTCTACATTTCATACTACATTGTCCCTTTATAACACAAAACATCACACAGACATACAAGCTTCAGTTCAAATCGTTTGTCTTACAAGCATAGTAGGTAACCTGCTCTCATCACTAGCAGGGTAAATAGACTGGGGGTATTCCAAGAAGATGATTAAGTGGGAAACCTAGGTAAGATTACCCAGAGGTAGTAGTAAACCTGATAACAGAGGAGCATGAGGTCCTTATTCTCTTCATTAACCAAAGCCAACTGGCCACTCTATGAGCAGGTTTACCACTTTCTGTAGGTTAACAGGTTTATCAGTATTTCACCGCCTTGGAATACCTCCCTTTTCAATGCACTTTCGTTATCATGCAAACTGTCATTATTATAAGGTTGTTTTACTTACTCTGTCTATGAAGCCATCCACTTTTGACGAGAGCCATCCTGAACCTGGGCGCAGCACTGTAACAAAAACTTAAGTTATGGAGCTAGGTTATCCGATAATATGGGTAGCCTACGTTAAGTCCAGGCACGGCAACATTTAGACATTTCAGACGTAGCCAACTTCAGCTAACGTTAAATTAGAGCTGTGACACACAAAAAACAGGTGGCAACCTTATTTACATTTCAAGAGAAACTGTCGTGTCCCTCGTTGACGAATTGCCAAATGTTTAAACACTGGGCCAAGTCGCGCTTCAGTGACATTGTTTACACAAAATATCCAAGCCTTACAGGCCGCTGGTCTACTTTAGCATTAGGCCTGCTATGAACACACTGATATGGCATCACCGAGGCACCGTCTATGTGAATGGGCAGTTTTGAGAAAATGTGATTTGGTGCTTCTTCCAGGTCCAAGAGCACGACTACATCTTGAAGGTTTAGAACAAAATGCTACGTGCTAAAGCTACGCTAACATCCGTTGCTAACTGACTAGGACTTCACATGCAAGCAAACTGATACAGAGAGATCGGAAGATCTCTGAAATCATGTGATACATGATCATGTATCATGTAAATAATGCAAATAAAACATCTGAAATACCAGTAATACAGATGATCCTGTATCTTTATAAGCCAAATCCAGTTGAGAAAAAAGATCCAGGACTCCCACTCGAAAACTACATCAGCTGACTTTTGAAATATCCGGTTTGAAGACAAACAGGGGTTGGCAAAAATGTGGAATGGAACTGCAAGTTAGGCAGTGCAAGTTAGACACATTGCGATCCACATAAACGATAGTCAAATCTGACCAAGGAAGAAAACTAAGGTTAGACATAATCTTTCAGTGAGTGAAAGACGTGAAGACAACTGAACAGACTGTGGCTGAAATTAAGCCGAATGGTCCAATTTAACCAAATCTCTATCACCACTGCACAGCTAACTGTCATTTATCTTGCTGTCAACAGCATTTATTTGACCCAGTGCTCTCTATAGTCAATGATTCGACCAGTATCATGCACTGTCGCATAGAAGAATATGATGCCACAATTACATACTCACGACATTTTAGAAAACTTGCAGTACAAAAAGAAATGGTGCCTTAATGTAAATAATCAGTGGAGGAAGTTTTGAGGGGATATCTATTAGTTAAGATTTTTACAGTATTCACCCGTAATAACCCTCCATGGTTTTAAATAGACATAAACAGGCCGATAAAACACAAAGTTACAATGAATGCATATTTTCGAACCTAGGGAGGTACACCTTGCCAAGAAACACAGTGAGACTTGCTGTCCTTGACTGGTACCAACAGGTCATTTGTTTTGGGATCATCCTGAAATTAATTTGGATAGCATATATGAAGGTACACAAGTATTACTTCCACCAGCCAACTAGGACATGCACTGTGCAGTTCTCGGTGGAGGGTAGGAAACAACCAAAATAAGACATTTACACCATGACATGGTTGACTCTGTCGGCATCAAAGACCAAGTAGTGTCAGTAAGACTATGAGTGCTTGGAAGTTTCTAGTCCATTAGTTACTCCTGAACTTATAAGGTATGAGCACTTAGGTTATGCATCCCCCGTCATGTTATTCTTCCAAAATCCAAACACTTATTAGAAAAAATGTAACGTATCAGTCTAAATGGTTCAATTTAACTAACATGTTAAGCTATAAAAGGTTGAATGGGTTTTATTTCTCTCATTTTCAACTTCAATTATAGCAACAAGCGCCACCTGCAGAAGAGAAGCAGCATCAGCACCTTAATGACAAGCTTTGTGACATTGTGAAAATGAAAATTCAAGAATCCGTCTGTGATTTTTTATTCTTTTTAAATTATTACTGTTACTTTAATATTATTATGAAATGATTATTATTTCTCGGATGCTGATCCTTAAGAGGAAATGAGCCAAACCAGAAGCCAAACCCTCAAGTTATCCAATCGGAGTAGCTTACCCTAATAAGTAGTTTTTGATCCAATAGTAAAGAAGGACATCATGAATTATTAATAAGGAATTTGCCGTTCACGAGGAGTACAGAAAATATTTTAACCACCAACAGCAGAAATGGCGACGGCAATATACCTTGAACATTACCTTGATAGTGAGTAAAAAAAAAAACCTCATATATGTCGCTGCTGTTATCTGGTGCTAACCTTTGAGCATCAGGCTGGTAGTTCAGTATTGCTTATTCCCTTGCTGGCACTTCAGCTAGTATTAGCAAGCTAATATGGACTGCTAAAGTAGCTACAAAATAAACGTTCTGCGTATGAAATTAAATAATATAATCGATTGTCATTAAACTGGTACTATCCGTTTTGAGGCCAACCGTTGTATATATTAACTTTTCCTGAGAATAAACAAAGTTTTGTATGTGCTTTGACAATGGCGAAGAACCCTCACTGCCATAAAGTTAGCTTCCGTAGCATATCAACAGCGCTTGTTTTTCAGACGGCCATGCTAGGTGTTTTTAAATCAGGAAACTTACGAGGCTAACCTAGCTTTGCTTTAGCTACATGGTTTCGTTAGCAAAAGGGGATAGGATTAGTAATAGTTATTAAGTTAAGAGTTATTAAGTTGTGATAGCACAGGGGACATCATAGTTAAGTCGTGTTAGACGTGTTGTCATTATCTATTTGGGGTTAGGCAGTCAATTGGCTCTCAGTTGCTGCTGAGCTTCAGTATCGATAGTGTTTATTACTAGCGATAGTAGGCTGGGCATAAGTTGTCATCCTATTACTCTTTGCTTGCCGTTAGCCAAATCAATATAGTCACCAATTTTCTTATTGTGTGTGGGTGGAAAGAGTCCTTAACTACAACAATCTTAGTATTTAATTATTTAGAAGGTGTGTGATGTGTTACACTATTCTGGACCGTTAACCTGATAATCTTGACAACTAGTATCAGGCAGCTCACATACGAGGCTCTTCCTTGCTGGTAGAAACCCTCAACAGAGGGCGGGATTTGTGGTTTGAAAGTGCGTCACAACAGACGATGGCGTCCTGTAGACACTGTAGCGTGTCACTATGAAAAAAATGGATACTGATGGTTACACTGTCACAGTCCATAATAATAAGACACCTGCTACGACCTGGTGTTGATCTTAAGGTTAAACAGGAACTGCCATGTACAGACTATTAATCGGTTATTGTATGTTTACATTTTTTTTGTCCTAGGTATTGAAAACCTGCCATGTGAACTCCAAAGAAACTTCACATTAATGAGGGAACTAGATAGTAGAACTGAAGGTATGACAACAAGATATCACTTACTATCAGGAAACAGCAGCTCTTAGCTCATTTAATCTTTTGTGGCTCTTTACATCCTGACAGAAAAGAAGGGGGAGATTGACAAGCTGGCTGAAGAGTATATCGCAAATGTCCGGAGTCTGGCATCAGAACAGAGAGTGGAGCACTTACAGAAGATTCAAAATGCCTACAGCAAATGCAAAGAGTACAGTGATGACAAAGTACAACTTGCTATGCAGACATATGAAATGGCAAGTGTTGCCCTTTTCTGTTGTTTGTGTCCTTAGTATAGGTTTATTTCCATCCATGTTTTTAGTTACAATTTTCTCATCACTGTTGTCACTCTGATGTCATATCTGTATGATGTGTCTACAAGATGTTGCTGTTATTTAAAAGAAAGGTTGACGTTGTGTACATCTGTTCTTTCCAGGTGGACAAACACATCCGCAGGCTTGATGCAGACTTGGCAAGATTTGAAAATGAGCTGAAAGAAAAGCTGGATGTCAGTGGCTATGAGAGTCCAGACAGTAGGGCACTAAAGAGTGAGTCTGAAGTGAAGCAAGTTGTTTGCTTAAATAATGTAGATCACACATGACATTTTATTTTCTCTTTATCCTGTTAGAGGGCGGAAGAGGACTTAAAGAGAAGAGAGGGCCAAGGGGTAGAGGAAGGAAAGGGTCAGATGAGGACTCACCGCGAAAGAAAAAACTGAAGAACAGGTACGCCTGCTTAACTTTGGATACCATAAAACTTCATTTAGTATCACTTTTTTAAACTCTAAATTGTAAAATACAACCTGGTTTAAAGGATAAGTTCACTTTTTATACTTAAAGTCCTGTTTTCTGATCATTTATGATGAAATACAATAGTTAATATTGAAATTTTGACAAATGCCAAATATCCTGAGAGTATTTAACTGTTGCTGTTGCACCCCTAACCTACAGAATGGCTGCGTATGTGCTGTCGTAGTCTTTCATAAAATACATTAAACTTTTGTTTGTGACATGAAACTCACCCAAGTGGTCAGAGTTATTCACTGATACTTACAGTCTGCTTCAAACTCTCAAGCAGAAGTTTACACATGGGTGTGAACGGTTTGAAAAAATAGATCCACAATCGAGAATGAATGCAGACATTCTGTAGGGGTGTGTGTGTGTGTGGATGTGGGTGTGGGGGGGGTTGAGCTACCGTAACAGCCGACAATTCTCAGAACAGAGGCATTTGTCAAAATGTAAATATTAACCATTGTATTTCATTATACAGTTAGAAAACCAGTGTAAGTGTAAACCAGTGTCCTGTAAGAGGGGCATCTATATGGGCCAGACCTTTTACTCTTTCCACAAAATAGTACTTGTGAAACCTGAATGAGCATAGTCTAAAACCTGAATGACACCTGTATCCTACCCAGGGATTTCTAGAGACATGAACAACTAAAAAACAAAATAAACATGAAAAACTAAAAAACAAAATGTAACACACATTACGTTTGCCAAACTTCGTAATGCCAATGCCAACTAAATGGACAATTCTGCGATTGTGATGTCATTGCCTGTTTTGTACCTCAGGACACTTCAGTGGCCATTAACCCTTAGATAAATAGGGATATTAATAAACCGGGTAATCTATGCTCATGGAAACAATTTATACTACAGTAAATATTATCAATTTTAACTACCTAGCTGCAGGTAAGTTAACCTAGCCTAGCTGGTAAACAACCATGAACACAATCACACACACTTATAATAAGGTAAATCAGAAAACAGTATTTATTTTCTCCTGATGATAAATGATAAAAACTAGTACTGCGGTTTGTGATTATAGCATTTTTTTGTGGTGTTCTCATCAAATATTCTTGGTCCTAATCAGCAATCCATCTTGTATGTCACACTCTATAATCAGAATTCATGATAAGGTGTTTACATACTACAGTATCCCAGTTTCTTTCAGAGTGCTGCACCTAGCATATCCCGAGGGCATGCACAAACACAAAGTCACAAACATCATATCCTGATGATTCGGAATACTAAATGCACTCACTGTGTTCAGAATTCCATAACAAAGTAGGAATAGGTCTTGTGAAGACTGTAGGGAAATTAAAGTACCTGTGTCAGTTTCTGAAAACCTTCTCACTACTATATTTAGCCTAGCTACTTCAGGAAATATATAAATAGGAATAATTTTTTTTGGCCAGTAGTTCTTTCACCAGAACTTTTAATTCAAGATGGAAATGTGATCTGATGTAATTTTCTTAAATTTCACGTAAATTATTACATTTTGTGTCTTGCTAATGTTTTGATGCTTGCTTTTGTCCTATTATTTCCTTCTCTGCCTTCAGTCCAGAATTTGGTGACTCACTATTGTCAGTTCAGCCATCAGATGTCTTGGATATGCCAGTTGATCCTAATGAGCCAACATATTGTTTGTGCCACCAAGTCTCATATGGAGAAATGATTGGCTGTGACAATCCTGATGTAAGTTTTTTTCTGTTTATATGTTAGACACTGTTTATAGTGTCATGATGAAATTCCGCTGTGCTTTGTTCTGTTTCTTAGCTTATTTCTATGACTGTTAGAGGATTAAAAATGTCAATCATGATCAATCACAAAATCTATTTATTTTTAAAATCTGTAAAAAAAAAAAAAAAAAAAGATCTGTGGGGAAAACATTTTAACCCTAAACATCACAGCAAACTTAATCTACAGCAGTAGCTGATGTTGATTCATATTTGATTACCGATAGTAAGAATGGATTAAGAATATCAAATATGAATGATATATGCCTTCATGTCCATGTCAATTGTAAGATCATCTTTTGTATGATAGGTTTACATGTACATTAACAATTCCCCAATTTAGTACTGTAGAAAAATACAATATTAAGCGGAGGTACTACAGCAGTACTAACCTGGCAAGTTCAAAGTATGTGACAGTATATTGTAACTTGTTCTTTTTGCTATTGCTATTTATATTTTCTTTCTTTCCTTTAAATGTGCATAGTAATTGTTAGAGGTTTGTGTCTAACTCTTATGAAGCATGTGATCATTTTAATCAAGCTTATGTCAGTGCTTATGATTTTGATTTAACAGTGTCCAATCGAGTGGTTCCACTTTGCCTGTGTTGACCTTACTACAAAACCCAAAGGGAAATGGTAAGCCTGACACTGTATGATAAGATTACTCACTGTTAATAGTTTTCTATGAATGCTCATTCATACTTAAAATCTTTCAGGTTTTGTCCCCGTTGCACCCAGGACCGGAAGAAAAAATGAAATGTATATTTCTGTGGATAACAAATTACTTTTATATAAACTATAAATATATTTAATATATATGTATTTTGTTTATGTAGTAAAATAGTGATACACACACACACACACACACACACACAAAGGTCTCAATTAAATCATGACCATGTTTCTCTAAAAATGTGGTCACAAAGCTTTTATTTTTTGAAATACTTGAAATTACTATTTTATTTGTCTATGGGGGGACTGAATAGATTTTTGCATTCTTATTCTTCCATGCCTTTATGTTAGTATTGGACTTACACTTTACTTTCAGTTGATTTACACTTTCATAACATGTAAAGACAAACACTTGTAGTCTTGGGCGTTAATATAAACTTTGAAAATATTCTATTAATTTTCATGCTACTTGCACTCATCTGTAATTATGTTTTAAAATGACAAAAGAAAGGCATATGTTCCAACTCCGTCCAGATAAAAAACACAGATAAACTAACAATAACCCCCTATTCTTAACTATCTGCTTTTTGAATGTACCATGAAGGGAGGGGTCCCATGGCTGAACTGCTGTAATGTTGTCAGAACAAAATCTGAATGCACTTTTGTAGTGGACAAATGAACCAGTATCCTTTAGAATTGACCTGTGGTAGATGTTTTCATCCTACATAAGATGTTGGAAAGCAAAGCATGAAAATTAGTTGTACATACACACACACACAAAGTTCTATTGTCAGATGAGAAAGCACAAAACCAAACACATACCAAAGTGAAATCTGGCCATTGTAGCAGTTGGGCTTGACATCCACTGTTTTTTTTTTGTTGTTGTTTTTGGAGGGGAGGGTTGACCTTCTAGTAGCCATAGAACTACTAAATGTTTTCCTAGACCAAATGTGAACTATAAAATAAGCTTTGGTATGTATTACAAAACCATATGTATGCTAATGCCACATTCTGTGTAATGTTACCATTTTCCTTTTTAGGGAAAATACACTGACACTTGCAGCTAACTTGAGCTATACAAAGAGAAAATTGAATTGTAATAATTATTTATTTCATCATTTATTTTGCCAGTCATCAGGAGAATGCAAATTTAATGGCAAGTGATTAAACATTTTGCCCAAAGATAATTCCACTGCTGATCACTCTATTTCTCCTACTGAAATGGGTACTTTTTGTATTTCTCATGGGGCATATTCTTATCGCTTGGACTGTGAATATACAAATATACAGGTATCCTACTTCAAAAAACACTGTCCTTAGAGAAGGAGTGAGCATTTTTGTATATCAGTGTTTCATATAAAATGTTAGGAAATAATAAATATTTACAAGTATTCCAAAACCATGTGGTTTTATTTTCTACTACATAAGACACAGCTGAAAGAGTAATATCTCTGTTGCACTGAATTATGAATCTGTCGTCTGCGTTTACAAAATGGGTGGAGAAGTATTTCCAATCGTAAACCTGTTATGATGATGGTCATTGATGACTAGATATTGATGAGGGTTTCGTTTTATTGCTGTGCAGTTTTGTAAGTTATAGCAGGGGAACTTAATGAAGATGAACAATGAATGATCACTTACTCAGTAAAATGAAAGTTTTCTCGGAAGGCTAAAATCCATCATCTGATTCATCCCAGCTACAGACTCCCTGACTCTCTACCTCTGGAAACTCCACCTCGAGATCATAAACAAAGTCTGGGTCTCCCTTTTGCTTTCTGTTGCGTTCAAAGACCTTGTCCATTTGAGCTTTCCTGCGTGCGAGATCTTCGTCACTTAGCTTATTAAGGTCTTCATCGTTTGGATCTTCATCTCGTAAACCAGCCAAGCTTTGTTCTAGAGTGAGTCCACGCAGGTGGTCACGCAGGAGTAAATGAAGCTTCTCTATCTGGCTCAAGGATATACTCTCGAGGTAATCCCTGTGACGAGCGTTGTGTTTCAAACGTTCTGCAGCCTTGCTGCAATCTAGAGTTGTGGATAGAGACAGACCGATCTATTATTAAATATTTGTGTTTTTCTATTGGAAGGACAAGCAACGGCTAATAAAACTTATAGGCTAACAATCACCGCTCCAAGAGCAATTAATTAGAAATCATAATAAAACCTCCCTAGGTAGAGAGCAAAGTAGCAGCAGAAATAACTAAAGTTACTGTTCTGCGTCTTGTTAAATCGAAGACGGAAGGGGTACATAAATAGCTTTGCTTAACAAGTTGTCATACTGGATCGTTTCTTACCTGAGAACTGTGAGAAATTCCTCACTGGAATAACACGTTTTCTCTTCTTGCCAGTGTCCTTGTCCTCGTAAATAACCACAACAGAAGGTGGGGTAAAATTTACTCCACATCGTTTCGCCTGGAAAGGCATTGGTGCATCCTAGATATGTAGTCTCCTACTAATGCGTATGTTTAAAAAAAAAAATCAAACGCATCTCTTACGGGTGACCGTGGTTGAACTCGACTACTAGGTAACAATAACTTTACATCAATACACGTAATCACTGGTTTTGAACAGAAATAATTACAGAACATAAGACATACTATTAGACTTTTAAAAAGAATCACAATAACAGAAACTTGTCTTTTAAATGTAACACATTCTCATTTATTTCCTCGTTTGAGCTGTTCCCTCTGGTGCTCCCAACGGATGCACCGTCCGCTACGCGAGGAGCTTAATAGACTGCCTAATATTTTGGCAGGGATACTGTGGCGGAAAAGTTTATTATTTACTATTGAAAATGCTTACTGAAACAAAATACGTATGTTTTTTTTCATATGCAACTTTAGTGCTTGACTTGCAGAAACTTGAGCTGTCTGTTCTGGCATTACTAAGGACAGCTCTGGTAGGGGCTTAATGTGGATGTAAACAGGAAGCCAATCAAAATATATAGAAAGCGTCAACAACATTAAGCTAGCTAGTTAAGTCCATAAAACTGATAAAAGTGATGGTCAAATAAATGTAGTTTAGCTAATGCAAGGTGGTTTGTTGACTGTAAGAGATTTGTTACTTTTCCGTGTAAATTTACATACTTGTATAAATGGATTTACATCTCCCCATTTTTACCAGAATCGGTAGAAAAACAGGTTTGGTTTGCTAACGTGGAAGTAACGTCAGGTAACATCCTACGACTAGTTAGCTAACGTAAACCCACCAGCAAACATGTTGCGTGATTAGCGTGATGAGCTAGCGTCTAAAGAAAAACTAAAGGGACAGTTTCTTCAAAGATGGCCATGATTCTGCACAGCTGTGTCTTGTTGCTTTGTGTTGGGCGTGGGCTGAGTGCAACGCACCCAGAGAAAGGTAAAATAAAATATTCCAGTTTGAGCTTGGCTACGACAGAAGACACCAATGTAGCTAGCTTTATCTCCTTCTGTCATAGGTTGGGATGACTGCGGTGTCGTCGTGACTCCACAGTGGTTGGATTCAGTGAAAGTGGTGGTGAACTTGACAAAAAGCGGTTTCCATAGGTATTTGCTTTACATTTTCTTTAGATGAATACAGTAATTAGGCGAGTCCTAAGATTGTAACATCCAACATTCCACATTGATTTTCAGAGATCTTCTATATACTGTCCAGTTTGGTGTCCCTTTCCCAGAGAACCTTCAGGCTCTTCTGGTTCAGAGTATATCCAGTGGGTTGTACATGGACTTTTACCAATTGCAGACCTTGAGAAAAGATACAGGCCTTCAAGTATGAGATATTTCCTTTGTCTCCTTTTTGTTTCAAGTTGTATGTTGTAATGAAGGTTAATGTGAATTAGAAATGGTATACAGTGTTTGTATGGATCAGTAAATTAATGTGTACAATGTGTAGTCAGCAGGCTATCTAAAAAGTGTTGATTAAAAAAACAATGTAAAAATAAAATAAGATCACACAGATCAAAACATCAAGATCAAATCATTCCACACATCAGGTGCTGCTTGACTCGGAGGTTGATCTGGAGGCACCAGCATATGAATCCCTTGGTTTTACTGCCCTCGTGTATCCTCATCCAGATCCTACAATTCCAGGGCATCTCACCGCCACAGTGCCTATTCATGGGCGTTATCACAGACCTTCTGACCCAGACACACGTGAAAAAATCGAGCTGAAGTATCCCAAACTGCTCTTGAAGTCAGACACCTGCATGCATGGTAAGCCACTAATACATGCCCAAACTTCCTCAATCCCATGTACCATGCATGTTTTTGTAATGTATGTCAATGGAATAAAATGGCTTTGAAACGCCATTGAAATAGATTGTTTATAAGCCTTAAATTATTCATTTGTTTTTACTTTCATAGCACATATCCAGATAATAAATGCTTTTGAATAGAAAAACAATATATCAGAAGGGAATACACATGATATGATTAATCACAAACTAATGGCTATAAATGTAGGCCCAGGGACTATTGAGGTTTATCTGCATGCAACCCCATTAACAGTAGCCTACCTCAAAAAGCAGATGGTATCACATCACATCTTTGTTAAGAAACCATTTGCTATTTGGATCCTGGATCAAACTTAAACTAATAATTTGCATTTTTTGTTTAAAAAATGCAGCCAAAAGTACACCTGCGATCTCAGAGCTAGGGCATATATATGTAGCCTCGTGCACCACAATGCTTTCACAACTTTTCACTCTGTGCAAAGCGTCTGCAATCCCTCAACTGGCGTACACTTCCTTCCTTCCTGTGAAATTATTGGGCATGCCAGAGCCATCTGGCAAGCTAATGGAGAGATCCCTGACTGTTCTGTAGCTAAATGCAATATCAAGCAGAAGCATTAGGTGGTACTAGCCTGGCTAGTATATGCTGTTACACTTAATATTGCTGCAGGCTTGCATGTATGGTTGGTTGCAATATGATGTTTTTTGTCATGTAAAAATTTAGGTGACAGCTTTAACTTTTTGTCTTCACTGTTAGGTAAACTACCCCTTTCCAGTCTCCCTCACAAGATAGTGTATGGCCCTTGTTCAGTACACAACATAAGCATTTGCTCATGGATTGAGATAACAAAATTACAGGTATGGGGGATATAGTTTTCATTCATTTGTTTTCTTTTTGTTGCTGTCATGGTTAATCTTGCATATGTATTGATTTGCATAGAGTAAAGTAAGCTGATGTAGAATGATTTCCGAATAGTGCGGATATTATGAGTGTGCTTATGAAAGTTGGTTCTCCACCATCAGCTATTTAGAACCTAAACAGATCAATGACACCGCATTACACTAATGAAATGCTTCAGGAACATGACACCCACTAATTATTGACAAAGTGTCCATAACCATAACCATAAAATATTTTCCTCTCACTATCTAGGTGCCACAGTCATTGGCTCTGGAATTACCTGTTGGTGACAAGTCGCTTGTGTTCCTTGTTTGTGGAGGGACTCTGTTTATAACAACTCTGTGCAATTTCATTCTCACAGCAACCATCTGTAAACATGCTGTTTTTGACTTTTACTAAGTCATCCCTGACTTGTTTTTTTTGTTTGTTTGTTTTTTTTAACAAATGTATTATTATTTATTTGAATTATGACGTTGATTCAATAAAGTCCCACCAAGCCTGATAGTCTTTCTTAGACATTCTGGCACTTGCATTTCAAAAACTAGGATTGCTGCATTTAATTCTAGCCAGATATATTTTTGTGATCTGATATAGACTAACCATTTTGTACGCGCGTAGTCATTTAATCATACGTTAATCCTAATAGATTGGATTAAATGTTTGGAAAGATAAATCATTAAAATACTATAGCTGTCTGGTCTCGGTGATGAACTCGAACTCTTATGTGACGCTTCACTTGCTTTTATTTTGAAATGTCAAGGAAAAGTGACCCAGAAGTTAGCGTGAGATTAGCTAGACGCTAGGTTCATCCAGGTCGCAGATCCCCTCCTAGTCTTGTCCTGTATGACTGAGGATTCAAAGCAACTGTATACATAGCGGCTTTCAGGAATTTAATTAGGTAAGTATTATGTTATTGTTCAGTTGAGAAGTTACAATTAAATTACTTAAAGTAAACAGAAATTGTCTTTATAACGAAGCCCTCTGCGCCTGGTCAGCTAACGAGTAAGCGAACCGTGAAGCTAATGGTAAGTTCAGAGAAAGTTTAGCTAGCTAGCTTGCTAGGTAGCTGTTTAGCAAGAGTTAACGGTACAATGGGCAGGTCTTTTCCTCTCCTCCCTTAAGCAGGGAACGTTTGTGAAATAGGTGTGTAATTAATAGCATTCACCGTACGTTATGTATACCAGCTATTTTAGCTATGTAGTCTGCCTAACCTTTCATACAACATTTTCGTCTTCAACTGCATGCGAACTTCTACGTATAATGTTACACATGAAAAATGAAATCATCCATTCTGCCTAGCTACTAGCCAAGTTTCCCGTAGCAGGCTAGCTTAAATGTGTCCTTTTTAGTTAGCCTGGCAGTAACAGTCAACGAGGTGACCAATAGTGTCTAGGGAAGTTAACCTAATTTTAGGTGGATAGCATTGACGCGATACAATCGAGCCAATCTTTTGAGAAAGGATGTGCTTCACTTCACTTTGGGTTGCTTGTGATACTATTAGGTAGCAAGATAGCGAGTAGCCTTTACACGGGTAGCTAGCTAGTGAGTACTTCAAATTATTTGAGTGTCGATCTGTGTCAAGATCCCGTTGCCCAAACGTGAAGGGTATCTTCTTTGAAATCCAATCTGATATCAAACAAACAAAAGAGAAATGAGGTGCCGGGCATACGCAAATTGGGTGTGCTTGCTCCGCAGTGAAGAGCGTGCTGGAAACGTTATACCCACATTTTATGATTGTTTTGTTTACACATGAACTTTGAGTTGTTCTCTTTCCAAAGGATGGAATAGGAATAGCACAGTATATGTGTTATGTTCATGTGAGTGAAGTGACCGACCTGTAACGTTTCCTCCTTTTTCGTACTTCTTTACTCAAAGGTAGCGCTAACTGTATAGACATGTACATGCATTAATAAGAGAAATGCTTGCTGGTTATGTGTAGTGTAATTCCTAGTGTATATTTTGTGGTGTGAGTTTATTTTCTGGGAAAGTCTATTTAGGCTAAACGTTTTGTAGAGTATATGGTGCAAAGAAGAAAAGAAATGTAATCTCAGAGACGAATCATTCTAAATCTCAGGATGTATTTCTGTTTGTCTGCAGTGCCATTCCCCATCTTGTACTTTGAACACTTCCTCTGCTCTTTTCACCCTCTGTCCTGCAACTGCCACTGCATCTCTCTTGCTCCTGCACATTTCTCACTCTTCGATTTTCCTCTCCTCGCCTCATTTCCTCTGTCTCTCTTGTGCTCTGTTTCTTTGCTCACTTGCTCTCTGTGGTCATGTGTGACAACGGGGATCACGAGGACAAACCCCCTGCCCCCCCAGTGAGGATGAGTAGCACCAATTTCAGCAGCAGTGCCAAAGACCACACACTCTCAGCCAATCACAGTTCCAAGCCACTGCCTTCTGTGCCAGAGGAAAGGAAACGTAACAAGATCATTTCTATCTTCTCTAGCGGGGAGAAAGGTAATCTCTACTCAAAATTCTTTTAGATTTCACAACTGCCACACACTAAGCTATTTTTCTGTGGGATGATTTTTACAGTTTCGCTTTACAGTGAGTAGGTGTTATCATCGCATGAAGACCTCTCAGGTTCTTCTTAAGATGAGGCTTTAAGTAGAGTGTCTATGCAGGAAATGTATGCTGATACAATAATTCAATTCTGGTATATAGATGCATCTGATTTTATTCTTGTAATCTGCAGTGGGCAGAAGAAAAGACAGAGACAAGGAGCGGCCAGAGATTTCTCCACCGTCTGATTTTGAACACACCATTCATGTTGGTTTTGATGCAGTCACTGGCGAGTTCACAGTGAGTTTGGGTTCTTTTTGTTATCTACTAACTTAGGCCATCAACTTGCAAATACCTATTGACTGTCCTCTATCAAAGGGTCATTGGCTTATGCAAACTGACCTGCACCACCACTACTATCTCCATGCTTGCTGTTAACCTGACTCCCCTTTATTGACCATAGGGTATGCCAGAGCAGTGGGCACGTCTCCTGCAGACATCCAATATCACCAAGTCTGAGCAGAAGAAGAATCCTCAAGCTGTTCTTGATGTTCTAAAGTTTTACGATTCCACTGGCAATGGACGCCAGAAGTACCTCAGTTTCTCATCAGGTGTGTTTTGTGTCTGTATGTTGTGGCAATTAGTAATGGATGTATACATGTAAATTCAGATGTGATGACTAATGAACTGACTGATTATAACTGAGGTAGAAGACAGTAGTCTTTACACATAGGGAGGGAGATGAAGATGCTATTTATACTGTCATTAGCCATGGTATTGTCAACATCAGTGATGGCTCTTGGTGTCAGCATTAATTAGACTTAACTGACTTAGGCCTCTGTGGCACAGTCTGTGTAAATGTACTGTGCTTGTAAATGTAATATCTTGCTGAGGTCATTGAGAATGATTCCTTTCTCTCTGTCCATGTATGGCTCTGCAGAAAAGGATGGCTATCCCCAAGGCCCACAATCTGTGAGTACTATGCTCTGTAACTGTTACTGTAATGACAGTTGTAGTGGTTTTGTCCCTCCAGTGGCATGTGGGTTATTGTGGATTATTTTGTCTTCCACATTTTTTATGAAACATCCCACAGCCTGTCAAGAAAGGCACAGAACCTTCATCAGCAAACACCAAAGACATTGATAATGGCGGTGATGAAGAAGATGATGATGATGAAGCCCCTCCCCCTGTTGTTGCACCCCGCCCTGAACACACCAAGAGTGTGAGTACTGCACTTTACTCCCTCGCTGCGCTCTAGCCATCTTCTGGAGCCCCTCTTGACATTATATCCAATAGTTACGGCATGCACTGTCTATGCTTCATTCAGGAGTTGTTGTGCTCTACCTTACAGGTATATACACGACCCTCCGTCATTGACCCCCTGCCACCACCTGTAACTGCTGCTGATGGAGACTCGGCCTCTAAGGCAGCAGACCGTCAGAAGAAGAAGGGCAAGATGACGGATGAAGAGATTATGGATAAACTGAGTATGACATCAGTGGCATCAGTTCTTAGTGGGATTTATGTGGGCAATATTTTGGCTCTGTGTGCTACAGTCCCCAAAAACATCAACAATCAATAATGCATTCCTTTTATTTTAACCAGGAACCATAGTTAGCATTGGAGATCCCAAGAAGAAATATACACGCTACGAAAAAATTGGGCAAGGGTAAGTGTTATTTTTTTTTCTCTCTATTTATGTGCATTCATTTAAAGATTTGTTTGAGTATAAAAATGGAGGAAACAATTTTTTAATTGACTCTGCAAGGTCTCTCTATTTTTCTCCTCAGCGCTTCGGGAACAGTTTTTACAGCAATAGATGTTGCAACTGGACAGGAGGTAAGGGAGGAAGATCCTTAGGAAGGGATGCAGAGGTTGTGTTCAGGGCTCACGTTATGTCTGTATCTGTAGTTCAGCACAATGAGGCTGCCTGTCAGTGTGAGATTCAGGTAACCTGGAGAGGACTGGTCAGGCCTTGCTTGTCCCACAACAGCTATCAACAGTCTGTTGAATCCTAATTTTGGAATGTAGGCTATGTAGTGAAACGGGTAGTTTGTTGCAGAGTTATAAGCACTCATTGCAGAGTTATGAGCACTCCACTTCATCCAACTAATTTCTTTCTTCACTGTGATCTCAAGGTGGCCATTAAACAGATTAACCTCCAGAAGCAACCCAAGAAGGAGCTCATCATTAATGAGATCCTGGTGATGAAGGAACTGAAAAACCCAAATATTGTCAACTTCTTGGACAGGTGAAGTTATTGTCAGATTTTTTTTTTCATCTGTGGAAGAGGTTTATTGTATCCTTACACTTTGCCACAATCTGTCCATTTTATTAACAGTTAATGTGAGTCTTTTATGATTGGTTTTGTATCATAGCAATAAAAAATAGAGAATAGAACCTTTCCAAAATGTGGCTTAAAGGAAAAGTCCAGGGTAAGTCAACCTATAGCCCTATTGTTCAAGGTCAACGAATTCTGTCATTAGGCAGAAGGCTGAGAAATGTGTGAACCGGCAGTTAATGTCAACTAAATGAATTTCGAAATTTCTTTTTGAGTTTTCTTGATTTACCCCTTTTGAGGGTGCTGAAAATGTGATCATCCGAGAGTGCTCTTTAGTTCTTCCCAGTGATGAGTGACCCTCACCTATTTCAAAAGCACCTGGTTTCCTGAAACAGCTGTGCATTTCCAATTAGTTTGTTTCTTGTTTCTTGTACACCATATCAATACCATAGGTGTAGTAATGCATCTGGTGCAGAGTTAATTAGATACAACTGACTCAATTTGGCTGTAGTTTTAGATGTAAGTGCAGTGTTTTTTGAGGTTTCATGACTTGTTCTCCTATGATTGTCCTGCAGCTTCTTGGTAGGGGAGGAGCTCTTTGTAGTGATGGAGTACCTGGCCGGCGGATCTCTGACAGATGTTGTGACAGAGACGTGTATGGATGAAGCTCAGATTGCTGCTGTTTGTCGAGAGGTGATCTATAGAAGCCTGTTTCTCAAATCACAATTTTTTTATGTTGTTTCATTTAGTTTTTTTCCCCAAAAACAGAGATTTATAGTAGAGCAGCTTGATTATGGAAAGAATGATTCATTAACTTTAGACATGTAAAGATGGATTCCTCTTCATATGGTGTCTGTGTGTATGTGTCATTTAGTCTACCCAGAATAAAAGCCTTTCAGTTGAGGCCTACGTGAAAAATGGAATGTCCTAAAATAATTCTTTCCAATTGTTATTTTTGAGATATCACAGTTCACAATTCAAATCAGATTAATTGCACAGCCCTAATATACAGTTGCTTCGTGCATAATTTTCACTCACCATGAGATGAAATGTATTGGTGTGATTATATAACCTGCAATATTTTTCATAGCTCGACCATATACCAAGTATATTGACAGTGAAATTTCTGATGCCTTTGTTGAACCTTTGTGTGCCAGTTGTTTATACTGACATATTGATTACTGATTTCCCTTCTCTCCATTCTCACCCTTTTTTGGTAGTGTTTACAAGCATTGGAATTCCTGCATGCCAATCAGGTCATCCATCGAGACATCAAAAGTGACAATGTCCTGTTGGGGATGGATGGCTCGGTTAAACTCAGTAAGTCTAAATGAATCATTAGAAACACGCTAATAACTGAGTGCAATAATCAGGGGTTGGTCAAAATGACATGGCATTTACTGTCTTGTGACAGTTTGCTGGCATAATAATCAAGCAGAGAAAGTAGTCCGAGCATAGCTCAGTGAGCCCTAGCCATTGTTTCTTAATTATTACACCAGAGTGAGAGTATAGTTCTATGACGCATGAGTTTAGAAAATTGTCACTTCATTTTCCATCGATCTTATTACACCTTGTAACTACAGAATAGTCAAGTTTTGAATAGGAAAAATATCAGAATTCTTTGCCCGAGAATAAATGAACTCATCAAAATCATTTAGGATTCATCTAGTTTAATGTAAGTCCACATTTATAGAAGCCTGCCTGTATCAGTTTTTTGTTTTGGCCAATAGCTGTGGCTATTGTTTAATGAGGCAATAAACCCCGTGTGGAGTGGCAGGAGTGGCAAGTGTATGAAGCGTTTTACAAGTGTTAATATGACTGCTGCTAGTATAGCGGGCATATTAGGTGTCGTCACCTCATCAAGAAAAGCCGTTAGTACCCGAATGAGCGTCATCGTGAAGATTTAGCCAGAGCTTGTACCTTTGTTTACATTGTGTAACACTAGCCATTATGCCTTCGATCAGTGCTTCAGGTTTGTATGCTAGCTTTTACATGGGCAAGATACCTGTGTTGAAATCACCAAAATAGTCCAAGGTTAGCCTGTGCACTGAAAGATAAGTAAACCTTTAGCTAAAAGCAATCAGCACTACGCTGTTTATTCACATTTGGTGTTCGAGCCTACTCCTTCTCAATTGCCTGGTAACTTTAACTGGGGAATTAAATCCATTTGTTCAGGTGCTCGTTTCGCTCTGATCTGTGTTTTGTTTGCCATCGCGCAGTGTTGCTTCTTCACTTGGTGGTCTCTGATCGGCTAATGTCTTCAGTACACACATCTAATATCGCCAGTGTACATCCTGAAATAGGCAATCCACCCCTCTTGCACCAAGGTTTTCTCTGAACTCATACAGCCATGCACTTATACAGTGTTGACATTTGACAGCCAGATGCCACATCAAACAAGCATCCTAATGCACTGATTTGTGGTGTAGAGCCAAGTGTTGACTCACAAAAAAAATGGCACAAATCCTGAACTGTACTGCCCCACTGGACAAATTTGTTGTTGTATATGGGTTTTAAGAAGCAGCATATACCCATGTGAGATGTAGTGCCACCTATTGGGTAAGAAAAATAAATCTGCACAAATTTCAGTTGACTGTTCCAGGGACATTATAAAAATAATGGTAATTATTATAAACCGTAACACTGGTTCACTTCAAACTCACTGGGCATAGAACTCCAGTGGGCTCATATGTCTTAAGCTATTTTGGTCCCCAGGGACAGCTCCTCCCCTGTGCTGGTGCCTCTGCTAGAACTGAAATACTCTTTTTTACTGGTTCATTGGTCTCAAGAAGACATATCCCAAAAGCCCTTAACCACCCTTGTGTAGAGTAGCACACCTATTGAGAAGCAAAAATTTGTCAAATTCAGGAATAAAGTTATTCAGACCTGTTGAAATGTGTGAACTGTATGTATGTGTGTTAACAGAACTCATTGGAGCAAACCTGTATGACTTGCAGTACAAAAGATGTCAAGCTTATGAATGGACATTCATTTTCTTCATATAGCATATCAGCAATGTGCAGTGGTCATATTGTAATTGCTACAAATGGCTACAGAAGTGACAGTAATTTGTCTATAATCAGTTTCTGAAATGGTAGTTGGTCCTCATGATTTATGGTTGTCAAATTATCCATTCACAACTTTTCATCTTGTTTTGGCTATTTTTTGTTTGTTTGTTTGTTTTTTTCCTTTTAATCACTCTTATTTGTCTCTTGTTTTTTGCTTTCAGCCGATTTTGGGTTCTGTGCACAGATTACCCCAGAGCAGAGTAAGCGCAGCACCATGGTGGGAACACCTTACTGGATGGCCCCTGAGGTTGTGACCCGGAAAGCTTATGGGCCCAAAGTAGACATTTGGTCCCTGGGTATCATGGCCATAGAAATGGTGGAGGGCGAGCCACCATACCTCAACGAGAACCCACTGAGGGTGTGTACATAACATGCATTTGCAAGAAGACAAAAAAGAAAAATAAGTTTGTACCCTGTCTCTGTCAATAATGTCTGATCCCCCTCTCCTCTTTGTTGATTTGTGTCTATATATCTGTCACTGTCCCTCTTGTTCACGTTCACCCACTCTCAGGCACTCTATTTAATTGCCACAAATGGCACCCCAGAGCTTCAGAGTCCAGAAAAGCTGTCGCCGGTTTTCCGTGACTTCCTGAGCCGTTGTCTGGAGATGGATGTGGAAAAACGAGGAGGAGGAAAGGAGCTGTTGCAGGTGAGGTGGCCACCATGCACTAGTCATGTAACCGTACTGAATTGTACTGAATTTCTTGTCATTTCCTTGTATAATTAAAAGCATGATCACAGAATCAAAATGAAATTGATACAAATGCCAATTAATAGACCAGTTGCTGTGCTAATCTATAGGACCTACTCCAGCCATAACTTCTCACATACCATTATTTAGTAAGATAGTTCTTATAGTCTTGACTCATGATGTGACAAGTTATTACTAATTACCATGGCTCTCCCTTTTAACATAATAACGGAAGGATTATCTAGTAATGTAATTGAAAAAGTCACCACTTCCTGTGGTCACCTTTTTTTCTCATTTTCATTTTGTCCTTAATTTTAAATTAACACTGTCAATGTTAACGTATGTGATTAATATAAAAAATTTAAGGAGTTAAAGGCACACTAGACAAACGTTTTTAGGTTCATTTATCAGCTTCGTGGTCACTTCAGTGATTAAATGGCTCATTATGGGGTGACTGAAGGCTCTCGCTTGACTCTAGTGTAGGTTCTGCGGTTACTACAGTTGCAGGATCTGAAACTTTGGGTTGAAAAAACAAAACTGAAAGTAAATGAAATCGAAATTTATTACCGGTTTGTCAGTCAACATAATGCAAGAAAATTATCATCGCAGGTTCCTATTCTTTGGATTGCAAGTAAATTCACAGGGATTGGTGAGAATGTAAGATTTGTCTGTGCACTTTTCTCTTCTAAGGTAACATCCTTCAGTTTGCAGATCGGTTCAAAGACAGCTGGTTGTGTTTATCTGAAGGTTGTCTGTGCCCTGACTTGAGATGGCAAAGTAGCCTACATTTGCCAAAGTCTCAAGTTCTTGTTATGATTTAGAGAGCTATGTCGGGGGATGAAAGAGTTTCTCTTTGACAGAAATACAAGCAGCAGAATACAAGCAGCATAATGACTGTTGTAGATGCTTCATAATGGCATTTTTAAAAGGACACGTTGAATGAGAGTACAAGGAAAAAGCGAAGGGGAGTGCGCTTTGTGTGCCTGGAATGGGAAATGTGGTCGTCACCCCCGGGCACTCCTGTCTTACTTGAATTTTCTATTGTGATTAATCAGATTCTTCTTAATTGATTGACAGTACTATTATAAATACATTTTAACCCCCCACTCACCTCTCTCTACTACAGCATCCCTTCTTGAAGCTGGCCAAGCCTCTGTCTAGCCTCACGCCACTCATTCTAGCAGCCAAGGATGCCATGAAGAACAACCGCTAACCTCTCAGATGAGATGGTCCCGTAGCCAATTTGAGCTGAGTGTTCCCAACTTGATGTCAGAAGTCTCTCCTTGCCTTTTTTCCCCACTGGTTTTCTTTTGCTGACGTGCCATCAAACAGCCATGCCCTTGAAGCTACGCTGTGTCCAAGACCAAAAACACAAACCCCATTCTACAGGGGTCGGAACTCTGGTGGCCTTATGAACTCTTTATTTTTTATTTTTTTGTTGTTGTTGTTTTTTTGTCTATTTGTTTTTTGTCTCGCCCAGGGGTTATGAATTCTTCCCTGACCCTAACTGAGATGGTATTTTTCCTCCTTAATTTTTAAACTATACAGAAGAAAATAATTTGTTCAATTTCAATCAATTTCATGTGTGATTGATCAAAAACAAGCAAAATCAGAGAAGTTTTTATTCAACTTCTGCATGAATCATGTCTCCATTTTGTATAGATCCACGTGTCTTTCATTTCAGAATATGGCGTATAGAAGACAACATTCAAAAATGGGTCCAGAAACATATCTTGATTTCTCCACTTCATGCAAAACAAAAAAGACCATTGTATTAAATGATTTCTGTGTCCTTTATTTTCAAAAGAAGTAGCATTCATGACATTTCCTTGTTGCCACATCAGTTTTAAATCTCACCAGCCTCCCTCAGAGGAAGGTGTGCACCTTATTTACCGATGCCAACAGTAGCTTGTGAGTGGTAGGGTTGTCACTTGTGCCTTGTGTACTTGTTCCTACACAAACAAAGTATTGTGTACTGTACAGGATGGAGTCCTTCTTATGTCAGTTTCTTCATTCAACTAGAACCTGGAAAGATAAACTTTCATAAGGTAAAATTTGTTATGTATATTACGAACTTCAAAAAGGAAACGCTAGGATACAAATTAGGACTTTTAGACAAGCTGTCATTTAATATTGTATGTTTATATGTATAAACACTATTTTTGTTTTTAATAACTAACATTATAAATAGATCTGTTGCAAGTCTTGGATCAGGCCTGTTTTGGTGCCTTGAGTCTGACTTTATTCCCATGTCAAATTGTAACTGTGAAAATAAAGAAATAGTGTTTCTTGTCAAATTCAAAGTCCTAGTGTAATTGTTTGCGTTGGCGTGCATGTGTGCAAGAGCAACATAAGTACTGGATACTTGCACTGGAACATGTTGGGCAGTCTGAAAATTACATACATATTGAGAAAGCATTTGGACTGTAGATTCCAACTGTTGAAATGCATGGTATTGAATATACAGCGGTAAAAATAAGTATTGAATGTGTCAACGTTTTTTTCATTATATGTATTTCTGACTGGACTATTGGCATAAAATTGTGACCAAACATTCATAATCCAAGAAATCCACACATGTAAAGAAATCAGAACTTTAAAGCCCAAAAATATTGTTGTATATAATAAATAATAAAATGGAGGGGGAAAAAATATTGAACACTTCCAGAAAAAAACACTAAATCAAGACCAGAAAAGACAAAGAATAAGCTGTAATATAAAGCAGTTTGAAGGTAATTTTGCCTACTATCTGCATAAAAATATCAGCAAGGTTATACATTTTGGTGGGCCATGGAAATGTTTTTCAATATTGAAGTATCACAAGAATGTTTTATGCTGGTAATGTCAAACAACTCTCCCAAGACATCTGCAACCTTGTTGCAAATGCATATCATTCCAACTGTTCACAGATGTATTTAAAACTCCATTAAGCACCATTGGGTACATTATCAGCCTGTGGACAGTGCATCATCCTATCATCAACTGGACACTCACAGAAGCTCCTTGTAAGTTTTCTATTCAGGGAGTCAGGGGGATAGTCAGAAGTGTCACTCAAGAGCCAATAACCAAAAAGAGCTAAATGAGAACAAGTACATTTGTTACAGATAAAACTACACAGTACATTCCAACACCATTGTCTCTATATGGACACTGTATTATTTCCTCGGTAATACATTTGCCTGCTACCTCCCAGTCCTGGAGATCGTTCTGAGTGGTCCTTGGGTCCTCAGCCACGCTTCTGACTATCCATTTGACTCAGAGACTCAGAAAACCTGCAAGAAGTTCTGCAGGGGTTCAATTGACAGTGAAATGAAGTTCCTTCCACTGCAGATAATGACGGTGCTTAGAAGGGTAGATAGTTTTGAAATACGTCTAAATAGTTATATTTGTAAGTATGCAATAAGGTTATTAGTGTCTGGTGAGAGCTTTGTGCATTTAATGATCATGTGATGTTATAACAAAAACAAACATCTTGTAGTTCATTAAAATCGTGTAGACATTGAAATAGGATTCATTTCTTGTATAACTCAACCTTGCTGTCATGGATTTGGCATCTTTAAAGGCACACCAGGCAACCCTGTGATTTTTTACCCATGGAGCCATTTAAAAAAAACAAATATCAAAAAAAGTCTGTCATACGTTCTCATCAATACATGTGGTGGAGTGGAGAGCAGCAGAGCAATTTCATACTGGTTATTTGGTTGGTGGCATACACACAGCTAAACATTTGCCAAACATCATGCCTGGCTTTATAAGACACCTTGAGAAATACAACATTCATGTTCCACTGGTCATCTGACTTAATGTCTGTAGCTGTATTCTTTAACAAATATGTCTGCATAGGGAAAAACAGGTTCTTGTATTCCGACAGTGTCCACCAAATTAGAGAAGACATGATTAACACCAGCTGTAGAAACTAATGTCTCATCCCTTGTGTTCAACTGCATGTTTGTACATGCAGTAACCCTAACCCTAACCCTAACTCTACACTGTGTGCCTAAGTTTAATTATAGTTTAAAATAAAAACAACAAATCAAACAGGTAATAAACAACAATGTAAACTTTCAGGTTTCATTCTTACTTACTTTCATTCTTAAAGTAGCTCCTAAGTAGGTTGGTGCATGTCTCTTGATCTTCCAGCAAGATACTTAAAGATTACATCCAAATTTGATCTCCTCAACCAAAGCCTCAACATGCTTACTGGATCCTATCCCAACAAATCTTCTTAAGACTGCTCTCCCTCTACTGGCTGAGACGATACTTAAAATTATAAATGACTCCGTCATTACTGGGCAAGTCCCAAGGTCTTTCAAGACATCTGTTTTTAAACTTTCTATTAAAGAACCTAACCTTGATCCTGATGTCCTATATTTTAACCTCCCATTTGTATCAAAAATACTTGAAAAAATAATGTCTAAGCAAATCTGTAGCTTCTTAAACCAAGGAAACCTTCCAGTCAGGCGTCAGAGCTAATCATAGTACAGAATCAGTACTGTTGTTCTCCCTCTACATATTACCTTTGGGAGCTGAGCTGTTATAAGGAAACATGGCATTACCTTCCATTCCTATGCTGACGACACCCAGCATTACCTTTCCATGAAGCCTAATGACTGTATGCAAATAACTACATTTGACGTCTGCCTCCGAGACATTAAAATCTGGATGACTAATAATTTCTCATGTTTAAATGCTGATATAACTGAAGTTATGATAATAGGCCCTAAACAGCTGAACAACATTCTACCTTATTACCAAAATATACTTACTGGCCTTTCACTGTCAGGTGACACAAAAGTTAAAGACCTTGGCGTAATTATTGACCAGGACCTTTCAAAATAGTAATGTAAAACACATTTCAAAAACATCCTTTGTCCACCTACGAAATACAAAAGGTTAGAAAGTTCATATCCTTTGAGGATGCTGAAATGAAAATGAATACATGCATTTATTACCTTCAGGCTTGAATATTGTAATGATCTGTTCTCTGAGTGTAGTAATACCTGTATCGAATACCTACAGCTAATTCAAAATACTGCAGCCCGAACACTCGCTAGGACTAAAAAATATGAACATATATATATCCTCGCTCCCTTATAATGGCTCCCTATTAAAAGTCGAACTGATTACATCCGACAGGCAGACACCCTCAATACCTTTAAGTCTAGACTTAAAACCTTTCTCTTTACTGTTCCCCATAGTTAGGGATAGTGCACAGTAAATCATCACTCCTCATGAGTCTTTTGGGAGGGACTGCCTCAGCTGTGAGTCATGGAGGCCACTGACCATCCCTGCAGCAGGGTTGGGTTGCCACGCACCATGCCTTAGTTATGCTGCTATGGCCTAGTGCCGCCACAAACCTCTCATGTGTCATGCCGTACAACTCTATATGTATATATGATCAGTGAAGTGTGAGCCTGGCCTAACTCATTTGCTTCCTCTGTCTATCTACACCACAATCATCTCTGCTGTGCGTCATCCCTGCTTCCTTCCGGCGGACTCCTGTCACCTTCCCCCCTGGAGCGGACTGCAACCAACACTACGGGAGGCCCAAGCCAGGATTGACTCTCGATCCTAGAGGCCCTTCCTAGACGCCCGTGCCAGGACCAACTCCTCTTCCCCGACGCTTTGTGGCTGCCCCCCCTCCCCTCACAATGGCACTGTCAAACCCTTATTGTTACCCCCATGACCCATCTCACTCCTTGGACCCTATCATGCCGCGGCGCACTGTGCATTCGCGACATGCGCATGGTGTCATTACTATTCTGTGCCAGCTCATCGTTAATTTTTTCCGGCAAAAAATCACGTTGTCTAGATAGCAGATGACACTGCGCTGTCACGGGTGTGTCAGCGAAAAGAAGAGGTGTGGTCTGGTGCAAAGCGTGCCAGATGCTATTATAAGAACGCAAAAATTAAATCCGCCAGTGACCAACAAAACCCTGGTCTGTCGTCAGTTGCGCATTGCTGAAAAGCTATTTTAGGGGCGCACAGCGCTTTGCGATATGATAGCGTGCACAATGCGCGCACACCCTGCTTCTCTCATCATATGATCTCATATGATCATCAAAATAGAGCCCCTTGACTTTAACACTATGGGCTCTATTTTCACGATCATATGCGCATTGTCTAAAGTCTGTCGCGCAAGTTGCTTTGGGGGCGTGCCCGACACAATTTGGTATTTTGACAGCGGGAAAAGCGAACATTGCGCCAGGCGCATGGTTCAAAAGGGTTGGTCTTAAAGTACTTCATTAGTCATGGGTGTGTTTTGGGCGTAACATACAATTAACCAATCAGGATTTATACTCTCATTCCCTTTAAAAGTCAGCGGCGCATTTTCCATTGTGTGTCGCTATTACGATGGCGAATTTACCCGGAAGACAGGAGCGGTTTTCGATGGAGGAGACCGATCTGCTAGTGCGTGAGGTAAAAGCGGGTGAACAGGTTATCTTCGGGGATGAAAAGAATCCCCCCAAACCTCCACGGGTTAAGGAAGTATGGGAGGAAATATCCTCAGTTGTGTCCTCCGCCTTTGGCAAAAAAATAACATCCGAACAGTGCCGAAAGCTGTACAATGATGTTAGAAGACGGGGGAAACAAAAGCTTTCAACGCAAATTAATAAATATTGTGATATATGTGATGTATATTTATATTTCGTATTTCCAGGGACTCCATAATTTATTTCTCCACATGAAAAACTTTTGTATAAACCCTGCTGCGCGCTCCTGCTGATGAGAGAAGCATGGCGTTCGCGCATTGTGCACGCTTTCATATCCCAAAGCGCTGTGCGCCCCTAAAATAGCTTTTCAGCAATGCGCAACTGACGACAGACCAGGGTTTTGTTGGTCACTGGCGGATTTAATTTTTGCGTCCTTATAATAGCATCTGGCACGCTTTGCGCCAGACCACACCTCTTCTTTTCGCTGACACACCCATGACGGCGCAGTGTCATCTGCTATCTAGACAACGTGATTTTTTGCCGGAAAAAATGAACAATGCGCTGGCACAGAATAGTAATGACACCATGCGCATGTCGCGAATGCACAGTGCGCCGCGGCATGATAGGGCCCTTTGTGGCCCTTTACAGGGCGGTGGTGGCGCAGGTGGTAGGGGTTCGAGCTCCTCTCTACCTGACCCCATCGAAGTGTCCTTGAGCAAGATACTGAACCCCAAATTGCTCCCGGTGGCAGGTTGGCACCTTGCATGGCAGCCTCCGCCGGTGTGTGAATGGGTGAATGTGAGGCATACTCTGTAAAGCGCTTTGAGTACTCGTAGGAGTAGAAAAGCGCTATATAAATGCAGTCCATTTACCATTTACTTTGTCTGGTGCTATTACACTGTCCAGCCATAATTCTTGATACCCACCTAAGGATTGACAACCATGTAATGTTATGGGACAATATTTTGGAACTATTATGATGCTTAGCTAAAACCATGAACAACTTGTAGTCTATCATGGTTACTGCTGATTGAACTTTTCCTGCATGACCCCTGGCGGTTGGGTTAGCCCCTTGAGTCGTGGATCTGCCCAAGGTTCCTTCCTAGACTAACTAAACACAAGGTAGTTTTTCCTTGCCCCTGTTTCTCTTGGGTGCTACTTGCTGTAAAACGCCATGAGACAATACTACTATAAATATAATTTAATTTAATTTAATTGACTTATTAGAATCATCTTAACATTAGGAGGACAGGAAATTCAAGGTACTACAAGCTTCCTCAATCTTATTGGGGATGATCTGACAGATTCAGAAACTCAAGGTTAATGTTCATAATCAAAACCTCTATCATTTGGATGAGGTGGAACAATTTCCGACTGAAGAATGGGTTAAGATTTCTGAGGACATGAACCAGGTGCTATGTTGTCACCTGTGGGACAGAGATGTTTCACTATGGGGATGGTTATTAATTATCATAATCATCTGGGGCCTCATGTACAAAGCTTGCGTACCCACAAAAAAGATCCGTACGCCACTTCTCACGCCAGAGTTCAGATGTACATAGACTGACTTGACGTGAAAAAGTGCGGGCCTCCACGCAAACTTCATGGCTGTCGTACGCACGTTTCTAGTGCATTTGGTCAGTTGGCGGCACATAGAGGCAATGCAGCGCAATAACTTTAGGTGTACTTACTCACGAGTCATGACGTAATATTGCAATTTGCGGCTAGTTAAAGGTGGCTTTAAACGTCAGGATGCATGATTTTAAACGCACTTCACTATTGTTTACACTATTACACGCATAATGTGACACTGTTGGTTTAACTTGAACAGATTCATAAAACTATCATAGCTATATTGGAATCAAGGAAATCGGAAGCCCCCGTAAAATTATATTTAAGGATGACTGCTTATTAAACATTTCATATTTTCAGGACTATGGATGCCATTCATGCTAATAGATCTCCCATGACATGTTTGTCGCTCAATTCTTGACAGTAATATAATGAGACTAGACTTGTTGATGTTGCGTGGAGTAACCATAAGCCATATTTACTTGAAATCAATCAATCAACCAGTTGGTGGATTTCCCATTGCGTACATATTATTAACACCTTGGATGTATGAGAACAGCCAATCATCAGCATGCATCCAAATAAATGAAAATATATAGGCATGCACAAAAGGTGGCACTAATCAACAGGTTGACAATGGCAGTGTTGACGTTGTTGGAGGACATCGCGAATGGTCGCATTAGGAGGGAACGGGTGTTCCATGACTATAATGATTTTTTGGCTCATGATGATGACTGGCTTATCAACCGATTCAGATTTCCAAGAGCTATTCTCTTGGAACTCTGTGCTGAGTTGAGCCCGGGTTTGGAGAGGGAGACAGCGAGTAGCAATCAAAGTCCTAACTACGCTTGGTTTTCTGGCAACGGGATCATTTCAAAGGGAATTGGCTGACCGGTCAGGAATGAGTCAGAGAGCTCTGAGCCGCACCATTCCGGCTGTTTTGAATGGCATCATCCGACTGTCAGCCAGGTATATAGAGTTTCCCTATAATGTAGTTAACCAAGCAAACATTAAAGCGCAATTTGCAGCGATAGCCGGTTTTCCAAATGTAATCGGAGCGATCGACTGCGCACATATTGCTATAAAGGCGCCATCTGAGGGGGAATATGCGTACGTTAACAGGAAACATTTCCATTCAATAAACGTACAAATAATATGTGATGCCTAAATGCGCCTTACAAATATCGTGGCAATGTGGCCTGGGGCAACCCATGACTCCTTCCTTCCTTCCTGACTAACAGCGTGGTTGGGAATAGGCTGGAAGCTGGGAGAGTGCGTAATGGGTGGCTACTTGGTAAGAAATTTACCTAAAGTGAATTTACTGGAAAATATACACATGGTGTATAGTTTATGCTGCAATTAGTCCAATCACTCCTAGGAGACAGCGGTTACGCTTTGCGCACGTGGCTGTTAACCCCCCTCGCCAATCCGAGAGCAGCAGTATAATGAAATGCATGCAAGCACTCGGTCAGTCGTGGAGCACACGATAGGGCAGCTGAAAGGCCGGTGGCGCTGCCTTGACCGGAGCGGGGGTATGCTGCTCTATCGCCCTGAAAAGGTGTGCCGCATTGTGCATGCATGTGGGGTGTTGCACAATATTGCGCACAGGCATGGCGTGCCATTACGCAAGGCAATGGACCATGCAGACGACCCAGACCCCGGACCAAACAATGCACAGCCAAACAGAGATGCCATTCGAACCCAGCAGCAGTTAATAGCCAGACTGTAAAAAGGTAAACGGAGACCATTCATTTTTTAACCAACTTTTAATGTTGCACTTATGTCTTGTAATGCCTCACAGATGCCTTTGAGGCTGTTGTCGATCTCACACTATCTCCTCCTGTGAATCCAGCACAGCGCGTGTTAATACCCGGCCTGTCTGTCTAGCTGCAGAAGCGGACGTTCCAGGTGAAGGGGGGCATTGGACAGTGAAGACGCCGGAGACGCTTGGCTGGGAATTGTCCTCTTCCTCCTCCGGCATCATATGAGTGGTGTCTGTTGCTCCTTGGCTATCTGTGACTGATTACATTTGTTTATAAAATATTAATTTCATTAAGGAAAACAAGTGCAAGTGTTTTATTGCCGGCTAAACATTAGATTAATAAATACTAGCCAAGCCCTACTAGCAGATATAAGAAAGTTCTTCAGATACATGAAAATTATTTCACCTTCCGTGGGATCTTGCTGGGCCAAGTCGGAATCCCCCTCAGCTGGCGGCACCATTCCGAAAATCACACGGTCCCCAAGAACAGCTGCCACCCTCTGCTCAAATAAGGAGAGCTCCCCGATTCCGGCTCCGCTGCCTATGGTGGGCAGCGACTTTCTTTTTCACATCCACTTTTATGTCGGACCATTTTTTGTTTACATCAGCAACGGCCCGTGTTTCTGACCCTACGGCATTTACTGCCTTTGCCACATTGGTCCAGGCAAGTTGTTTTGTTTTGGTACTGATTCCGGTGGAAAGTGAACCAAACAAGATTTTGTGTCTGGCCTCCACCTCCGAAATCAGCACCTCCACCTCGCATGCCGAAAAGTTTTTTTTCCGCCCTTTCTCCATATTCATTCTCTCAACGGGGGCACTACTACAGGTCTATTTATACTAATTAGCATATTAAATGTGGAGTAATTGAGGGAGGAGACAGGGCGGAGAGTCGGGCTCGTGCATGTGAGCTGAATTTCACATTAATTGGGATGTACAAAGAGAATGTGCGTGGAAACCTGCTTACGCACGGATTAATACATCTAGATTTTTTTGTGCGTACACATCTTTCCAGATTTTTCGCATAGGCACAGAATCAGTAGGAAATCCACGCAAGTCTTAGTACATGAGCCCCCTGGCCTTGATATTATTGCTTTCTCTTGTTTCTATTAAGTGCAGCAGTATAATAAGTTGGGGGAGAATTTGACTGTCCTATTAGCAGCAAACTAGAAATAGTTTTGATCAAAGATTCTAGAGTGGAGCACTCTAGAATCTTTGGTTTTGATCATGGCCAATTCCATGGAATGTTAAGAAATTAGCATGACTTCATTAAGGAGTCATGAACTGCTGGTCAATACCTCAAATATTGAAATCCAAAGTTAACCTTGGTCCTGCAGTCTGTTGTCCGTAGCAACACTGGTTTTCCATACTTGCAGCATTATACATACCTGTCTTTTAAAAACAGACCACTTTAACAAAAAAAAAAAAAAAAAAAAAAATCAAAGACAGGCATACTGATAAGGGAGATGATGGACCCTCTATACAAAAGTGCCTTTAGTTTCAATTTAGTTTGAAGTACATTAATAATTCAATTTACATAAATGTATGAAACATAATTTAAAAAAAAATTGTCAACATTATGCCTATATATATTTTCATTTGATAAATTGAAAAAAAAAGTTTTGGCCACGGAATGTTTTTCGGCGATGTTTTTTTGCATTTAATTCATGAGGTTGTACCTTTAAGGCCATAGGAAAAGAGTAGGCGACGTTGGTCTGTTAATAACGTAGCCTAAAATGTACATAGTGAAGGTGGTGGCGGTACAGAAGTTAGCACCATGATGAGATCTCCTGTCTCCGCTATGGCTCACTAGAACTATCTGTAACACAAGTGCTGTAAAGGTAATATTTTCGCTAATCTGAACAGTATTAAGCAAAATTATTAAAAAATATATCGAATGAGACGTGGGCGCTGTGTAGAATAACGGCAGAAAAACATGGCAAACAGCATGGCTGTCATTCACATCTGAAACTGCGAGTAGGGCTAGTTGTTCATCGACATTGACAGTTTTAAGTGTCGTCAACATTTTGTGAATTTGAAGTTGCATAGGAATAATATAATAATAATAAAATAATAACTATATAATCGAACAACGTTTTGGATGCGAATTAGTCGTAAGAGACTACCTCAGCAAAGTTTGTCGGAGGTCAAGGGTCGAAAACTAGGCCTGTCAGACGTCGACCATTTAGCCTGTCTAATGCTTCTGATATGGTAATATGTAAATATATGTATGTATTTGTTCAGAATATATCAAAATATTTTACTTCGAACAACGATTTTTTAAAATTTGTCGGATTTCGGTGAGAATAGGAGTGGAGTGCGTTGGCCTTGCGGTGTTCACGTGCTCGCTCAACGTTGGCAGCGTAGCCTAAACTAGTCATAGGGGCTATTCCATATCTCGTTCTGGAAGTTTCTGGCTGTTTTTTCATCCAGTTGTTTGGGCAAATGTACATTATACTCGAAATATGATTATCTTTCGGGGTGTTTTTTTATTTGCTAAGATGAACAGTTTTAAACTAAATTCTTCAAAATACACCCCCCTGCGAAGTTCAGCAGGCCAGAAAAAACATGACGCTGTTTTTGTGTCTCAAACCGGGGAGTTGGTGAAGTTGTTTAATTTTAGGTATCCTTGTTATTTTGTGATTTTTTTTTTTTGCTGCCGTATAGGCTATGAATTTAATTCATATTGATTAATAATTAATATCTAATAACGTTTTGGTTACAAGTGGAATATCCTAGCCATACCGCAGCAAAGTGCGTCACGGGGACAGGCGTGCTCAAGGTAGAAAAGTAGGCATGCCTTGAACATCAGGCATTTATCCAATGCTTCTGCAATTGTAATGTGTAAATATATGTATATTTTCGTTTTTAAAATTATTTTCGGATTTCTGTGAGAATGGGAGTGGAGTGCGTTGAGCTGCTTGCGCACCTCATGTAAGGGCTAATTTCATGTTTTGCAGCTTCCTCAAAGTTCCTGGGTGTTATTTTTTCCCTCCAGTTATTTCAACAAAGGTACATTACGCTATTCTACATTGTTTATTCCAGTAAAACTGAAAACTGTATGGTGCTGCATCAACTGGTAAATTGATTAACAGGTTAATTTCATTGTTTCTTTTAGCTGAAAAACTACCCTTGCAGAAACTTAGCAGTCTGCTGAAGAGCTAGAAGATTTTGTTGACACATGCGAAGAGCGCCATCTGCTGTAAGTAGGCCCTATTGCAACACATCAGCCTTTTTTTCTCTATTTTTTAAAGAAAAATTTGGTTTGTGATCATTTTGAGGTTATGTTATGAGATATCTATTTCTAAAAGTTTTAAATAATAAATTTTCGCCTCCCCGTCGGGGAATCGAACCCCGGTCTCCCGCGTGACAGGCGGGGATACTCACCACTATACTAACGAGGATTACCATGGTGATACTATGGTCACATGACATTTTAAGCTAGTTGGTGGAAATGGTGCAGCAATAAATTAATTTATTATTGATCAAACACATAAAAAGAATATACACAGTAAGAGTACTGTCAAATAACATGCGGAATAGGTCGAGTAAAAATGAAAATAAAACAATAGCAACAATAAGTTAGGGAGAACCAGGATGGGGGACAAATAAAGCATTCAGTTTTTCTCCAAGTGCAATGAAAATGAACTGCGATCATTGGGTCAAAACATAGAGCATTACAGCCTACAACACAAAATACACACAGTTTGAATTAACATTAGGGTCAGTAGTGCCTGCGTGGACTCCTTAGTTCTGGCCATTATGCTCCCAATTTCACTCACAATCACAGACGGGGGTTCCCTCTCAATTAATGCACTGAGCATGAGACACACAAGTAACGTCTCGCGTTCTCTCCTGTTGCACACGTCTGACATGGTCACTTGCCACACACAACCTCTCTCAGGCTAACTTTTCGCCTTCTTGATGTTTTCTGAGGCATATTATCAAAAAATCACCATCACATTTTGTAGCCTGTTATTTACACCATTTTAAGACGCAGCATTGGTCCTCTGTGTTAACACTAAGTACAAACAATTTTTAATTCGTGCATGTCACTTAAAAATATATAGTTAACGTCCATAAGCTCATGTAAAGTATTGTGCTTTCTGACCAGTGGCAGTAGTAGCTTTGAAGTATGTTGTGGTGTACCTGATTTAAGGGTCAATGATGTGATGCTGGTTTATATACATTTGAAATATTTAAAATTTGAAAATAACCTGACAGGTTGTCATTTCATCATATCATTTCCTCATTTTCATCTAATCCTTATCTAAAAACCTGGTTTTATTCGATTTTGACATAATAAGACAAGAATTACTATAAAAATGTTGATATGGTGTAACCATAAAAATATAGACCAAAAAATTACACTTGCTAAAAACAATGTAAAATTCTCACCAAAGTGCTCTTTAAAATAATTTGGCATGATCTGACATAAGATCCCTCTAATATGAAATAAAAGTAATGAAACACCATTGTTCTAAATATTTAAATGAATATTGGGAATAATGTCGGCCAAGTCAACCACTAAAATGTCAAGTGTTGTAACCACCATTTAAATAATGTTTTTGTGAGTATTGTGTCTGGAGATCAGGGTTGGTAACTCACTTTAAAATTATGCAATTAAATGATTTCAGGCCAATATCTGCTCACTTAGATTACACGTTAAATGGTATGACTTTAGCAAAAATGTTGATAAATCATAATCATAAAATCTTGCATTTTAAGTAAAAAATATGCTCTTTGACATTTCTGTTTCTTTCTGCTGTTAAAGTATTATGGTCAGTTGGTGGAACAACCTGTGGTACATGTTAACTGGTGCAACCAGGATTTTTCATTAAAGATTAATTTAGTTAAAAAAAGTCAATATGGAACATAACCTAGCACTCTACATTGTAATAATGTGTGTAGAAAACAGTTTTACTCAGATGGTGAAAGCATAAGCAGCAAAAATGCATGTGTGCAGCATGTGGTACATGAAAAAAACACATTATTTCAATTCAGAAATAAATTTGACTGTATCCTCATGGGATATTACAACAAAACCCACTTATTTCATGATTACACTAAGATAAATTGTCAAATATTAAATTATTGTTGCTTTTTTGTGGTTACACTTGACTTAACTTGACTTGACAATTTAATGAGATGCCTGTTCTGGTTTTGGTTAAAAATAATACAAATGTCATATCAAACAATATGAAACCAGCCAAAATACAAAATATATATTTTAACAAACCTCAGGTATGTGTTTATTTTAAGGTTAAAACTAATTTTTGAAAAGCTCATCTTGCAAACCCTTATTTGTCACTGACCCTTAACCACTTGCTTTAGGCTTGTAAACTTTTTGTACCTATTTAAAGTTAAAGTACACCCTCAGTCTGTAAGCAGCCTTTACAAAGAAATGGCACTTTCTCTGACATAGGACATGCTATGCAGTGGAACAGTAGATGACCAATTTACGCACATAAAACTCACAAATATTTTCGTCTTTATGTAGACTTTTATGTTAAACATTGTTAGTAACCATAGTGGGCTACAAGTTCTGCTTGAAGTTGTTATTCATTGATAACGTGTAGTATATGTAGTTATTATTATTATTATTATTAATAATAATAATAATAATAATAATTAAAAAAAGAAATGGTCACTTTTTCATTCAATGCATACGCAACATCATCAGATTGGAGATAGGTTTGCAGTGTCTTTAGAAAAAATACGTTATAGGGCTTAAAGAGCTTATATTCAGATGTGTGATGGATTAATAATATGGTCAAAGAATACTTTACACTACAGAAACATTATATTAAATGCATCTCTTACTGCTGCAACTGAGATAATGGCAGTCATTCACAGAACACGATATTTCCATAATCGCATATAGGCCGCTTGCCATAAATAACCCAGCAGCAATCTATCTATGCTTAAGAAAAATGATAGTCTCGGGAAGTTTACAGAATTTGAACTATTATTTCTTTTGTCCCGCATGCCTATTTCAATCGTCGACTTGACAGGGTGGGTGTAGGTTGCTACTGACAAAATGTTAGCATTCAGTCTTTTACAACATTTGTATAAATTGCTTTTAATTAAAAAGTGCTCATTTGTCTCAGTTCTTAATGGGTTTCTATTCAGCTCATTTGAGTATTCTATAAAAGATTTTGGCTGCATAGGCACATCTGCACACATGTTTCTATCTATTGTGCTTAGCTCTTCAGCTAATCAAAAGAAGTGTTCTGACCAGCTGTGGGATCACATGATAGGGTTGTGAGGGCAGCATTAATTTATTAAATGTACATTTCATATGTTTACAGGTAACATGTTGGATGTATTGTTTGCTTGTAACTGAGATCTAGGTCTTTTCTGAAATTTTTCTGTCAAGTCTTTTATGGTTATTATTAATCAACAGATGGCAATTGGCTGAGATTAGTCATGGGTGGGTTTTTTTTTTCGTATTCATGATGCTATTCATTTAAATGTAAGTATGACCTGGTGGAATGGGATAATATGTAAGCCTAATTGCTTCTACAATGTCTACATTACGTCATAGTTAATCTGAGAATGTCACACTTTTATATCCAAATAACATTTGAATTTGTGTGGAAATTAGAAACTGGAGCTAAGCCATGTGCAGTAAAGGTTGCATGTACGAACATACAAGGTAGAGTGAACCTTTTGCTGATATTTAGTGTGTGTATTACACATGGCATGGAATTTGCTACTGTTTACCAATATGCCAACCCAAAGGTAAGTTATGTCAGATACTGGCAATTTATGGTACCTCCAATTGTAGGAGCCAAGGATGATTGCAGTACTGGAACTAAAAAAGAAAGTTCTGAACTTCTGTTTTTATTGATCAAATGAGAAAAAACATGGTTAGATAATATTGGGAAGAGAACATACCCAGGAGACGATTTCTGTAGAGCTGGAAGTACGGAGAAGGTGGTATCAAATCCTGTGATTGAATTTGATAAATGTGTCAAAACTTTTCCTGAGTGAGCAGAAACATGGGATCTTACTCAGTGATGGATGTGCTGAGGATACTGTTAATAATGGCTTGGTACAACTTGGTGTGAATTTTAGGACAATTGTACGTCTTTGAGACAGGCTTGAGAAATAACATCCATAAGTGAGATTGTTTGACTGTGTTCAATTCATTTGTTTTTCCTTGGGGGACATTAATTTGTTGATTATGGTGCAACACAGGAATTCCAGTAATCTCTTCTCCTGTGGTACAGATAGAGTACTGGGGAGTTTGAGAATTTTTTGAGTCAGTGATGTTTTTGGAGTCCATGACTTTCACAACCGTCTTATACTGTACATGTTCAGCTTCGGGTTGCTCTTTGTACACTGTGATTGATGTCCGTCTTCTGCTCAAAAAGTGAGGTATGCATCCTGTGATGAGGTGTCTTGATCATAGTGGATTATTTAGCTTCAGGTTGTTCTCTGTGCTATGCTGTTTATGCTTTTTCATGTTTGTTTTGCCCTGAGAATATGAGGTGTTACTCAGGCATAAATGTGTTTGTATACAATGTAGATGATGGTTTGATGAAGCTGGATGTGGCCTTGAGGGAAATGTTGTTCTTATAGAGCTGTCTGAATGATGAGTCTTTTTGTACTATATTCAGTTTATCTCCATCAGTTTACAGCAGTGTGGCAACACGAGGAGATAAATAATCAACCTCAGCCTTTTCATTACTGATTCATAGTTGTGTAGCGGAGTGCTTTTGGAGTCCATGAACTTCACCACCATTTTATTTAGCTTCAGGTTGTTTTCTTTGCACTGTGATTGATATCTGTGACACATCAGGCCAGTAACCTGGTGCGTCATTGTCTTTGATGAGACCTTGGTCTGTTGTGTCATTAGCATTTCTAACCATCTTAATGGACGTGTGGCTAGAGATGCAGTCATTGGTGCAGAGAGAGTAAGTTACCGGGAGAGTACACAACCTTATGGATCTGGTGGTGAGGGGGGTAGCTGTTGCTTCATGCTGGTCAGGAAGTCAGTAATCCCCTTGCATGTGGGGTGGTGCACCTGCAACTGTAGGTGCCTGGAATAGAGACAGTCATGTATGATTTTGTTGGATGTGTACAGACGTGAACAAGCCAAATCCTGACAAATACTGCAGTCCTGATTTTGTCATGTCCTTGAAAAGGACGGTTCCAGAAAATCTCGTGTCAGGTGCACACTATGTAAAGTGATGAAACGTGTTACTGTCACATTGTCTAGGAAGTTGTCGCTTGAGAAATCACATAGGCTTCCCTCCTCCTTCGCTGTTTATTTTTAAACGAGCAGTATGGGTGTGGGGCTGAGTGTATCTGGAGTTTGTAAGATTCGCCAATTTCTTTTCATTTACAGCTCCAGGTTGTTCTCTTTGCGCTGTGATTGATGTCTGTGACACATCAGGCCAGTAAGCTGGTTCATCATTGTCTTTGATGAGACCTTGGTCTGATGTGTCATCAGCATTTCTAGCTGTCTTAATGGACGTGTGGCTAGAGATGCAGTCACTTGTGCAGAGAGAGTAAGTTACCGGGAGAGTACACAACCTTAAGGAGCTGGTGGTGAGGGGGGTAGCTGTTGCTTCTTGCTGGTCAGGATGTCAGTAATCCCCTTGCATGTGGGGTGGTGCACCTGCAACTGTAGGTGCCTGGAATAGAGACAGTCATGTATGATTTCGTTGGATGTGTACAGACGTGAACAAGCCAAATCCTGACAAATACTGCAGTTCTGATTTTGTCATTTCCTTGGAAAGGACGATTCCAGAAAATCTCATGTGTCAGGTGCACACTATTTAAATTAGTGAAACGTGTTACTGTCACATTGTCTAGGAAGCTGTTGCTTGTGAAATCGTGTAGGCCCCCCTCCTCCTTCGCTATTTACTTTTGAACGAGTAGTATGGGTGTGGGGCTGAGTGTATTTGGAGTTTGTAAGATTCACCAATTTTTTTTCATTTACAGCTCCAGGTTGTTCTCTTTGCGCTGTGATTGATGTCTATGACACATCAGGCCCGTAAGCTGGTTCATCATTGTCTTTGATGAGACCTTGGTCTGATGTGTCATCAGCATTTCTAACCGTCTTAATGGAGGTGTGGCTAGAGATGCAGTCATTGGTGCAGAGAGAGTAAGTTACCGGGAGAGTACACAACCTTATGGAGCTGGTGGTGAGGGGGGTAGCTGTTGCTTCATGCTGGTCAGGAAGTCAGTAATCCCCTTGCATGTGGGGTGGTGCACCTGCAACTGTAGGTGCCTGGAATAGAGACAGTCATGTATGATTTTGTTGGATGTGTACAGACGTGAACAAGCCAAATCCTGACAAATACTGCAGTTCTGATTTTGTTATGTCCTTGAAAAGGACGGTTCCAGAAAATCTCGTGTCAGGTGCACACTATGTGAAGTGGTGAAACGTGTTACTGTCACATTGTCTAGGAAGTTGTCGCTTGTGAAATCACATAGGCTTCCCTCCTCCTTCGCTGTTTATTTTTAAACGAGCAGTATGGGTGTGGGGCTGAGTGTATCTGGAGTTTGTAAGATTCGCCAATTTCTTTTCATTTACAGCTCCAGGTTGTTCTCTTTGCACTGTGATTGATGTCTGTGACACATCAGGCCAGTAAGCTGGTTCATCATTGTCTTTGATGAGACCTTGGTCTGATGTGTCATCAGCATTTCTAGCTATCTTAATGGACGTGTGGCGAGAGATGCAGTCACTTGTGCAGAGAGAGTAAGTTACCAGGAGAGTACACAACCTTATGGATTGGTGGTGAGGGGGGTAGTTGTTGCTTCATGCTGGTCAGGATGTCGGTAATCCACTTGCATATGGGGTGGGGCACCTGCAACTGTAGGAGCCTGGAATGGAGAGTTCTGGAAAAATGTTATTGATGTACCATCCAGATTTGAATATATGTAGACTGTCTGATGTGGACTGCATATAATTGAGATTTCCATTGAGGTTAAATTGTCTTAAGAATGGATTTGCAGATGATGGTTTGATGAAGCTGGATATAGTCTTGTGTGAACGGTTCAACTTGTAGAGCTGTGTAAGAATTAAAATCCTTTTTTTTTTTATTTCAATTTTTGAATTTGTCTCAAACTTTAAGTTGGCAGTAAAGGGCAACACAAGTACTAACTCCTTTGCCTTCTTCATTGAGTCATATTTGAGTTTGAGTGCATCTGGAGTCCACAAATTTCACCACTCATTATAAGCTCATTATTGTCTTAGAAGTCTTGGTCATCGCCAGCTATCTCAATGGAAGTGTGGCTAGAGATGCAGTCACTGGTGCACAACCTTATGGTGTGTCTTTTGCATTCTGTTGGTCAGGAAGGTAGTAATCTAGCCTACTTGCACGTTGGGGTGGGGCCCCTGTAACTGTAGGAGCTTGGCATGAATTGAACTCAAGATCACGCAGCACTTTGCACGGCACACTGGCCGTTGGGCATGCTGCCTTTAACCGCCTTTAAGAAATGTTATTGATTAAAATGGTTGATATCTCATGATATAGTGTTTAATCTCTATTATACACCCCTCCACAGACATGTCATACTTTGATGTCAGCTCAAAATTACGTCATGTTTCCATTCAAAATGATTGAGGAAATAGTATTGTGGAAAAGCAGAAGAGCCATGAGTAATAGAGCTTACGCTGGAGTGGTATCGTTTGTGAGTAAATTTAAGCAGCAACACACGATATGTGAATAAAAAGCTCAAGCATAATGCTGTATTGGGTTTGTTATTGTGTTACATACTATATATTTTCCTTTTTGAAGATGATCGATCATCTAATGATTGTCATAGTCGTGGTGCATATCAGCATAAAGTTTGGCACTGCCATGGATGAGAGATGGTGGACATGTAAAGGCATCAGGATAGTGAAAATAAGGCTGGAAATATGATAATGATACCAATTTTGACCCATGATGCAGATGAACAAGAGGCTTGTTTGAACAGAATAGAGATGAGTGTAGCAGGTGTAAACATAGTCATAGTGGCTGTAGTAGAAGTAGTGGATATGTTAGAGATGTCAGGGATGAACAAAAAAATAAGAAATAGCAAAGATAATGGTTGTTTGGGCCACGTGTAAAATGAGAAAATGCTTTTGAGCGGTGTGGCTGGTGAGGCTGTAGACTCCGCCTATGATATCACAATATGCAAATTAGATGGGATTTACCCCCTGCATGAACTTTAGGTCATACTAAAACATTTTTCTCATATACACAAAGCATTTATCTCTGACCACTTTTAAGCCACACTCTTTTGCAGTCTTGATGCAAAAAAAAAATAATAAAAAGTCTTGGTGCCGTAAGGGTTAAAATTTTGTCTATAATGACCTGGATGGGAGTTTTTTTTTTGGCTTCACCTGACCATGTCACATGACCCTGAGTTATCGTGCAGCTAAGCTAACTTAAGTTCCTGGGAGAATTTCACCCTGTATGATGTTCCCAAAAAGAGACTGGATACAACATTGTCTCTTGCCATCTTTATCTCTCCTGACCTGGTCATTGATAGACCTGTTTTTGATGGGTTAGGGGGAGCCATGCGACCCCTCTGGGGACACCGTACCAGTGCCTATTGGAGTGTCCTGCAGGTCTACCCCAGAAGCTTTCTTTTGACTCTTTTTGCTGTTGTCCGTTGCCATGGGCACAAGTTGGTGACAATTCCACCTAAAAGTGCCCCAGGATCAAGGTGTTTCATGGGCTGATGTCACAGTACCTGGTGTCAACATCTGTGATCCACACCTGGAGACAGGTGAGAAAGATTTCTCACTCTGTCTGCAGTCAAAGTTGCCTGCGTCCATCCGCCTCCTCTTTGTTCCTTTGAGGGTATCTCGGGCTGCTTGCTACGTGTTTAAACTCATATTTGGTAGCCAACGCTGACATTTGAGCAACCGAGAACTGTGGCCCATTATCGCTGACTAAAGTCCCAGGTATGTAAAAATAGACTTGAGGTGCACAATAACATCTGCACACCTAGTCGTGCTCAGCTGTGCAATTGCAGTGTACCTAGAAAAATAGTCCACAACAAGCAGAAGCCCCTAGCTTCCGCCATGGCCTGTCAGGTAACTTGGTGGGCATGAGAGGCTCAATCACATGTGCTCTTTCTTTGGCATGCGGTGCATTTTAACACTAGTTCTCCAATTTGGCTACTTAGCCCCAGCCATCACACTGACACACTGCTTGGTTCTTTTACGACATTTGACTATCCCCTGATCCCCCATACCCTTATGAATTTTCTCCAGCACACTTTTTTTCATTACCAAAGGAATTACTGGTAGCAATACAGTTCATTGTGTGTGCAAGGAACGGGCCTTTTGGCCCATTAGGCTCTGACTAAAATGTCCAGTCTGCAGCAATCTGGCCAGCCCTCTGTGCTGTGCCTCATGACTTCAGCACCAATGTTGTCTGCACTCAGCTTTTTCCACAGCTCAGACAGGTAAGCCTCGCTTGCTGGCAGGTTTGCCATCAGAGTTCACATATGTTTGTCTCTTACATCAAGCCGTCACCATCAGTGACTCCACTGCTTTTCAGTGTAGCCCTTGAGAATGTGTCTGCAGTAGTGAGGCTTTTCACTGGGACATGTGTGGCATACTTGTATTTCATGAGTCTCATCCTGAATCTGTATTCTAAGAGGGAGTGCATCCAGTTCTTGTTCACCTAGCAGGCTCACAAGGGGTTTGTGATCAGTCTCCAGCTCGAAGTGTAGACCTACGTATGATGAAGTCACTGAATCTTTCACATGCCCGAGTCAGGGCCAGCGCTTCTTTTTCCACTTGAGTGTAGCATATTTTCCACTTGAGCATAGTGCATAGTCTAATCCTAGCCCATCACACAGCTGTGGGTAGTTTTGTTTTACAGAGTCCAAGTCAATGCTATCTACTCTGACTATCAGTCTGAGGTTAACTGATACAGGTCTGCTCAACAGAGCTGTGTTCAGGTGCTTCACTATATACAAGTCAACTGTGGTGTGCTTATCTCCACAGTGCAGCACTTCCCTGGCTACCCCCACTACAGAGAGAGGTACACGCCCTGGCCTGTACAAGGCCTTGTTATATGGTGTGAGGCTGCTTAGGGCACCTCTACATGTCTGTTTGTATACCTGCTCTGGTACGATGGTAACATCTGCCCCTGTGTCAATTTTGAATGTTAGTTTTGTGTCTCTAATCTTTATCTACTGTCCACGCTTGTTTGCCTGTGTCAACTGTGCCAGGAAATATGGCTGGTGTCTTGTTGTTGTTCTTTACTCCACAGCAGTTTGCTTTTTAACATTATGATGTCCCCTACACTGTTAAATTCTTTTCCATCGCCTCCTTCATTCTTTGCAGAAGACCAGCCAGGTCTCTGTCTTCCACTGCCTTTTCTCTGATGCTCCAGGCCATCATTTGAGTTACTTAACTTGCTTCTCAAGAAGCACTTCATAGTGCGGTTACCTTTTTGTTCCTCCTCCAAACATCCTTTCTTTCCTTGATGTATTTTTAGGCCCTTTGTCAATGTTATTTTTCCCAGCTACAGGAACACACCTGAAGCACATTCTCCAGAGCTAGTTTGGTGCATATCTTTTAGTCTGTTCAAATCTTGGATTCGTAGTCATTATCTGCCTGTGAGTCATAGTTATCTGTTTGTGAGTCTTTTTCCACCCCCACTCTCACAGACTGTGAGGTTATTTCTTCTTTTCCTGTGTTGGTAGCCATGAATGGGTGTCTCCAACTTACCTTCTAGTATGACATCCTGCTCACATGGCTAGCTGACCCATGGCTTCCCCAATTGGTGTCATTGGTGGAGTACTCTAGCATTACTGTTTCAGTTACACAGGATGTGATAAGGATAAGAAGTCCCTGAGGACTATGCATGACAGGGGCGTCATCTTTCCTGAGTAAAAATTGCACTGCATATCTTAAGACTTGTGTGCTTATGTTCAGATGTTGTTGGAGAAACTGGACAGACACAAAATTGGGGTTGTTAAGAGGCCTCCTACTTTCACGTGTGGCACTGTGTTTTCTTTTGAGTTCATTTTCTGTTAAAGACTTTCCAGTTGGTTCTGATCCACTGACAAAATTTGTTCAACAGTTTTTCTAGAAGTTGTATTTTGTTTCTGTTCATAAATTAGGTGATGACGAGGTGTCTTGATTATAGTGAATTACTGAATGTTCTGTTTACAGGTATATGTAAGTTTTGCACCTTTATCACTGGCAAATCTCGCTTTTTGTAGGCTTGGTGTGGATAAAAGTGATGCATGTACACAGAAGCTGGTTTATTTAGGCGGATGTTTATGTATTGTTCAATTCAAAGCATTCTCAATTAAAACTGAAAAGCAGCCTCCACCAAATTACTACATGCCATATGTACAGTGTGTGAATTGCGTGGCCGTAGTGGCAGTCCTGGTCAGGAAGTGTGCATTACACTTCAATGGGGCATCTGTAACTGCTGATATTGCATACAGACAGTCATGGATCATTGTGTTGAAGCTGATCGTAGCAAAACAGTTGAAAAGCTTGGATTTGCCTCCAAAAAAGCATGTTTTTCAGGAAAGTACTCAAATCAAATGTTTCTCAAGAAAAGTTCATGTCACTGTGAATTTGAACATTTAAATGATAGTATTAGTATGGCTAATGTTTGAAAGAAATGGGGAGGAAATGTTGTATATTGTTGCCTGTTGTGTGCTATTACTGACACACTGAGGGTGGCGCCAGAGTCCAGGTATTATGTGAGAGGTATGAACGTGCTCTTGTGGTCACGTAGCCCAGGCCTTCATTTTTAGAAAGGGTTGTGATCTCTGTCTTCTTTTTGTAAAATCTATTACAGTCATAGTGTGGAATGAGTGTAGAATGTTTTCACTGCAACTAATAGGGGTTTAGAGAGTTTGAAAAGTATTGTCTCCCCGTCGGGGAATCGAACCCCGGTCTCCCGCGTGACAGGCGGGGATACTCACCACTATACTAACGAGGATTACCATGGTCATACTGTGGTCACATGACATTTTAAGCTAGTTGGTGGAAATGAGTTTTTTTTCCTCTCTGTGGAGGTACATAATAAGACTAGTGAACTGAATTTGCACACTTATGCCCTACACTTATGTAGGGCAAGACACATAGAAATGTATTTCTGCTCTTTGTAATGCAAAGATGGCGGAGTTGAGAACCTGGGAGTCCTGCCCTGCAGTGGAAGTAACCAATCACATTGTTTGACATGGTATGAGTGATGGTTAACCTTTTGTTTACTATCTTCGTCACCATGTTGATAGCTATGTCACGAATGTTGATGCAAGTGTAGTGAGCAAACTTGCTTTTTTAAATTTTGTTTTTTTAGGCTTTATTTGAGCAATCTCTGGTAGATTTTGACATTGTTCAATTCAGACTTAAACAAGGATTTGCACAATACACTTTTTAAGTCAGTACGACCTGCCAATCTGGAGCTTTGGATATCTCCTCATTCATTTTGATAGAGCCTGGTTTTGTTAATCCCAAATAGATGCCTGAAGGTGTCTCCAATACGGCTGACATGTGAAGAGACTTGCCTTAGAAGGACTTTGAAGTGTACTAATGAAAGTTTGTGATTGCTTGTCTTCTGTCTTCTTGTCTTCTGCTTGTCCTCTCTTTAGTGTGACTATTTATCTATTCATGTATGGCAGGGATGGTGAAACTTTTCTGTTTGTGGGCCACATAAGATGTCAAGATGGCAAAATTAAGAACATCAGTTTCAAGTGAAAGAGCGGTTAGGTTTTAGATCAGCAAACCTGTAGGCCGAATAATCCTGCACTGTTTAATGACACTATTGCCAAACACGTCATACCAGTACTGAAACTGTGATGAGCGGTGGATAAATAATAAACATTATATACATTTTATTACAAAATACATTTTATTTTTTATGCTATGGTGGACCAGGCCTTACTTTGGCCACCCCTGATGTATGGTTTTAAAGTTTCAAAAGCCAAATCTCCCCGTCGGGGAATCGAACCCCGGTCTCCCGCGTGACAGGCGGGGATACTCACCACTATACTAACGAGGAGTACATGAGTTTTTTCTCGAGACCCTTTCTTAAATCTCAGGCCAGGTTTATGGCATTATTTTGGTTTGGTATTTAGGTTTATTATAGCAATATTTTGCTTATTGATTGTTAGTAACTCGTGTGTACCTCAGCAGTATTGCTTGTCTTAAATAATCATTAAATAGTTTCTTTATCAGCGGTGAAGAAATATAGAAGTATAGAGAGGCAGGAAAAAGCAATCCTCCCCGTCGGGGAATCGAACCCCGGTCTCCCGCGTGACAGGCGGGGATACTCACCACTATACTAACGAGGAGTGATGATGTAACATGTTCTGTTCTGTCTAGAGTAACTGATTGGCTCTCTCTCACGCAGAATTTCCAAGCTTTAACTTTCTAATTTCTTTTTAGGACTCAATTGGTATTATGTCACTGTTACACAATGATGCTGAGCATTATGAATTATTGGTAAAGGTTATGAAGAGTAGATCTGCTTTGAGCGCTCCTAACGTTTATTTATCTTGCGCTGGTAAGCTGGTTGCCTACGATTTCTCCAAATATTTGGCCTGGTAGATATCCCCTGACAACTTGCGACAAGACTGTGATTTCCATGAATCGTATCTGAGGGTAATTCGCACTGGAGGACTTGTGCTCACCGATTGACCTACGAGCCAATGCGATTACCGGTGATTTCCAAGCCGACCTTCCAACCTTAAAATCCTGTCTTATATTTTGTTGCCTGTACTCAGCATTAGGTGCCATGCATCTAATCGTTTGTCAGCTGATGACCCAGTACACAAGGATGATAACCCAGTGTTGAGTTTGCAAGTCATAGAACAAGTCAAAAGTACTTCTCCCCGTCGGGGAATCGAACCCCGGTCTCCCGCGTGACAGGCGGGGATACTCACCACTATACTAACGAGGAGTACTTGTACGGTGAAAATGTATTTTTTTTTTTTTTTCACAAAATATGAAAGGCTGCCCATAGCACTGCATGACATGCTGCAATAGGAGTGATAGTACGGTCGGCAAAAATGAGGTGAGTGCAGACATGTTCAACCACAGCCCTGATAGCCCTGCTCCTGCCATTGATGCCTGCTCGGTTATCACCTTCACACCTCCCCTACCAGGTGCTAATGTTTTTTCCACTCCTATCAACCACAGATACCTTCCTTCTCCAGGCTGACTATATGGACAGTGACACCCCTCACCCCCACCATCCCTGCAGATGATATTTAATGGCTTTCACTTAGTAGCACTTGAAAATCAGACTTCTGGGGTTTCGAATCAGGTTTTTTTTTTCTGCTCCCCCCTTCTCAACAGTTGAATGTGTAAAATGCCTTATAATGCATTGTCATGAATTGGTACTTTTCACAGTCAGGACTGAACTGAAGCAGCCACTTGGTCAACTCTTGGCCCGGTTGAGAGTCGATACAGTCATATAGAAGAGGAATAGAAGTGGTAGGAAGGCAAGATAAGGTAGGTCTTTGTAGCAACCATGGATTGCAGAAAGCATAGTAATGTAGTCAGTGAGAAATGTGGTGAGAACAAACCTGTTAAACCACTTAATTTAACACATTTGAAAGCCGTTCCTTTCATTCATTCCAGGCCAGTTGCCACACCACACCTCCCACACAAGCAGGCAATGACTTTCCTGTTCCTCACTTTCCCCATCAGCCACAGCAGCACCTCCTGCTGTGCCTCTGGTCAGTGATACCCCTCCCCCCCCCATCCCTGGAGGTCATGTCATGATGTGTTCCACTTTTACTCAAAGGTCAGAATTCCAGAGTTTTCAGTGAAGATTTTCAGTCTTTACTCAAACTATTCAACAAATTTGACATGTCAACCCTCTGCAATGCTACTTGCTACTTTTTCAGGTCCTGGTTAGTTTGCCGCTTAGTTGACATTTTTCTGCAGTGCTCATGCTGCTAATTAGCAGCTTTTTATATTACAGCAGAACATGGTAGCTAGCCAAACCAAGCTGTGACTGGGTGAATAAAACTGTCTGGATCTCTTTTGCTGGTATGATATTCCCAGTGAACAACAAAATGCCAGAAGTCGCATGGGAAAGTTCTTTTGCATGCAACAAGTTATTTTGTTAAAGTGAATGGAGTAATTCACATTGTTCTGCGTGGGACAGTTATTTTCTTGCACAGAGCTGCTGTGGGAATGTTTTTGCGTGCAATTAGTTGAAGCTCTGACGCATCTGACAAAGATGTGCAGCCTCCAAAACAGTAGCAGAAAAAGGCAAAACCGATTGATTAAGTTACCAACCCTGCATGTAAAGTTGCTTTTGATACCAGAACAATCTCTTTGGGAATTTCATATTGGTGCAGTATATGCCAAAGGCTTGCACAATTGATATAGACAAAGGCTTTCTCAAAGTCCACAAAGTTTATGCACAGTTCCCTTCACCACTCTGTGCATTGATCAAGGATTTTATGTAAGGTAAAGATGTGATTAATACAGCCTCTACCCTTTGATTTACAAAAGAGCAATGTGCAGATGAAGTATGTTAATATACAAATGTTCTATACTACCATGCATAGGCAAATCTACAAATATACAGATATACTGATGTAATATGGAGAAATAGACAGTTGTATAGATATATTAATGTAATATTTGTATATATAGATGTGTAGTAGCCAGAATGATAGATAGATAGCCAGAATGCAATGGATGTATATACAGTAGTGAAGAGAAGCGCTGTGAACAGATTATGCCAGGGTGTGGTGTGAATAGGAAGGTTCAGCAGGGGAGTTCAGCAGGGTGACAGCTGTGGGGAAGAAGCTGTTCCTGAACCTCCTGGTTTTAGTCTGAAGGCTCCTGAAGTGCCTTCTAGAGGGAAAGAGTCTGCTGGCTAGATGAGAGGAGTCCCTGAGAATGCAGCACGTCCAGCGAAAACATCTCTTTTTGTGGACTTCCTCAGTAGCAGGGAGTGGAGTTTTCACCACCCGCTGCAGTGACTTGCGGTCAGCAACAGAGTAATTCCCATACCAGACAGTGACACAGTTGGTCAGAGGTAAAAGTTACCCAGAAGAAATGTATTGATTCCAAGATCCTCAAGTTTTGTGATTAACTTGGAGGGGATGACTGTGTTGAATGCTGAGCTTAAGTCAACAAACAGCATTCTTGCATATGTGTTCTTGTTGTCCAGGTGTGAGAGTATCCACTGCAGCGCTGTGGATATAGCATCCTCTGTACTCCTGTTGCTTCGGTAAACAAATTTGTGTGGATCAAGTGTGGGGGGCAGACATTTCTTGAGGTCTGCCAGGACTAGTCGCTCAAAGCATTTCATCACAATGCATGTCAGTGCCACAGGGCGGTAGTCATTCTTGTTTTGAAGCATGCTGGTACTGCTGCTTGGGTGAGAGACAGGTTGAAGATGTCTGTAAAGACTCCAGTAAGCTGCTCAGCACAAATTCTGAGCATACGTCCAGGGATGCCATCAGGGCCAGCAGCCTTATGTGCGTTTAATTGTCTCAGTGCGTTTTGGACATCTGTGGGGGAGAGAGTAAGAGTTTGGTGGTCATCAGAGAGCTTGGTCTTTATAACCTTGTCCTTATTGTCCTTGTCAAAAATGAGCATAAAAGTCTTTTAGCTCATTGAGGAAGGATGTATTCATGGTAGTTGATGTGAGTTGCTGGTCTTGTAGTCTGTGATGGCCTAGATGCCCTCCCACATGTGTTAGGGGTCAGAGTTAACAAAGTGTTCCTCCACCTTCAGCTTGTGATCATGCTTGCCCTTCTTGATGCCCCTTCTCAGGTCTGCCATTTACATTTATGCATTTAGCAGATACTTTTATCCAAAGCGACTGACATTTTGTCAACTATCAATTGTTCAGGGCCAGTCTCCCCTAGAGCAACTTAGGGTTAAGTGCCTTGCTCAAGGGCACAACGGTGGAAGCTGGGATACAAACCCACAATTTTTCTTGCTACTTGCACGCTAGCCAGGTTCCTTAACTGCTAAGCTACCACCGCTCATGTACTATAGGCCTATGCATCACCTGATCTGAAGGCTTTGTTGTGTACTCTTAGCAGAAGCCGCACTTCCTTGTTCATCCATGGCCTCTGATTAGGGTATGTGGTGATCTGTCTCTCTGTAGTAACATTGTCAATTGTGGCGTTGATATGTTCCAATACTGAGTAAGTGTCAGTCCAAGTATGTATGAGTGCCACAGGTAGCCTGAGAGGCAAAATACACCAGTCTGTGTCTTTGAACCTCCCCTGGAGTACAGACTCTACCCCTGCTAGCCATACCTTAATGGTCCTCACAGATGGCTTCATGTGGTTGATGAGTGGTGAGTACTTGGGGATGAGAAACAAAGAAAGGTGAACAGACTGTCCCAGGTGGGGGAGAGGGGTTGCCATTTAGGCTCCAGCGATGCTAGTATAGATGCTTGTTGTTTGCTAATGGCTGCATGAAGTTCAATCATAGCAAGCTTTGCATTAGTATCCGGGGTTTATATACAGCTGTTATTATTGTAGAAGTAAAATCCCTTGGCAGATAGAAAGGTCTACACTTAACCATGAGAAACTTTAGGTTAGGTGAGCAGTTTGTGTACCAAACCTTGTTGACATAAATGCAAAGTCCTCCACCTCTTGTGTTACCGGAGTCATCTGCCGTTCTATCCGCCCTGCAAAAGTGCTGCCCAGCTAGCTCAATAGCATTGTGTAGCCATGTTTCCGTGAATGTCATGACATTATACTCCATAAGTCTTCTATTTTGGGTGATATGCACAGTAATATGGTGAGAATTTGACATTTCCAACTTTTCCTTTTTTTTTTTAACCTGGCCTGAAGTTTGGGCCGCCCTGTGTTTTCTTGCATCGACTTTGACCCCTGCCATTATTTTAGGCCCAGTCATTTTTTTCAGGACGATTTTTATTAAAGGAATTAGTTAGTGGTAGTTTTTAAAAAGCAGTTGAAGAATTGCATCTGCCAGATTTGGATCTGCCTTGAAGAGTTCTGCATTTAAATGATCTGGTCCAGGGGCTTTCTTACTTTTGAGGGATTTAATGGCTTTTGAGGGATTTAAATGGATTTGCCCACTTGGTCTACTTTTGTTGTAGGGAGGTTTGATTGTTGATCTTCAGTTGGTACATCAGATACACCTCTATATCTACCACTAATAATCTTGTTCCTACATCTGTCATTGCTCTCCTTTGCAGGCATTTTGTGCTTGTTTTGCAAGGTTATCCATATATACTTGTGTAGGGTCAGCTTGTGTCTTCCTCTTTACGGCATTATTTGCTGTTTGATATTCAGTTCTGTACTTCCCCTTTCATCTTGCTGATTTTGCTTCCATGACTAACTTCTTCGCTTGCCTTCATGTTTCAGTGGCTTGCCATTTCTTAGTTATCCATCTTTTCCATCCTTCACACTCATATTCTGTTCCTATGTTCCGTATCTCATATGTGTCTGCGTCTTTGTCGTGTTGTGAATCACACTGTTTAGATAGTTATTGGAATCTGTTCTACAGATGTAATATGAAGCAGTTCTTCACCTTAGGGAATTGTTTTTCAGTACCTAACTTGCCTTGCTGACTCGAAATTGACATTCATCTCACCGAGTAGCTTCTGAGACAGCCTGTTTATGTCAATCTGCTTTTACTGTCTTACAGTGTTTTTTTAAAGTTGTGTCGCCTCATTTCACCTTGTGTTACTTGTGCAAGTTTTCCTGTTTCATACATTGAGTGCAAATTGTCCTTGTCAGTGACTTCTCCTGGGCTTTGACCACTGGCATTCGTCCTAGTATCAGTTGATCTAGAAACCCATCACATCTGGGTCTCAAAGAATCTCAAGGCGTAAAAGTAGCTCCCAAAAAGTGAATTCAGGAGAAACTCCTCATGATCATTTTAGGACTCCTATTTTTTTTTTTTGACAAAGAGCAATTCAAAAAGAAATTTAGCACTAAAAGAAGCACCAGGGATAGCTTAGAAGTAGTCTAGAGGACTCCTAACTCACCACGACCAATTCATAAAATATCGGAATGCAGCAGTTTCTATGTAGTGCGTCTATAATCTTTTGAAATGCCCCTGGTAAAGTCCAAAATTTATGTGCCCCGTGTGAGGATCGAACTCACGACCTTCAGATTATGAGACTGACGCGCTACCTACTGCGCTAACGAGGCAGCTGTTAGCTTAGCCCCAGTCGATACCCTCTACTAGAACACTGCTGAACAAGCACTGTAGGCTGTGGCTTACATGGGTCTTCAGGACTCATGTTTATGCAAGTATTCAGTTTCCGTAGTGTAGTGGTTATCACGTTCGCCTCACACGCGAAAGGTCCCCGGTTCGAAACCGGGCGGAAACATTCTTTCTTGCTTCTCTTCTCGCATGAAGAATGGAGATCTGTTAGATATCTGGGATGGCAGGGTTTACAATTGCACTTTCAAAAAGCATTTCCTCCCCGTCGGGGAATCGAACCCCGGTCTCCCGCGTGACAGGCGGGGATACTCACCACTATACTAACGAGGAGTGAGTGACAGCAGCAATTTTTGATATTTTTTTTTCTATTTTAATACACGTGACACTCCTTGATCTGTCACTGGTGAGCCAGTCAAATCCACTAAATTGGTGCTCTGCTTTGTCCCTTGTAACTGAAATTTTTAACTACCCAAAGGTTACTTGCAAGTTTCATTCGCGTGGATGCAGGCACCTAGCTACCATAGTGGCAAGGCATAGTAGACCGTTAAGTAGCCGAACAATGTCACATCAATATTAGGCTATGAGTAAATGTGAAACATAGCCCGGTACTCAAGCTCTTTTAAAATACAAAAGTGTTTTATATTGCCAATTCAATAAAAACTTCATCAGTAGAGATAAACTATAATATATAAAGCGAAGTTAACTTACAACTATTGCTCTCAAGCAATCGACACCCGCCAGATTCGAGTAAGAAATGAAATCTGACGAGCTAAGCTTGGGCTAAGACAACAGCAGACGTTTACCACATTTAAAGAGATATAATCTATTAACTGTACATCATTACATAAAAAAATCGTAAGTTTCGCTTACCTTGTGCAGCTGGATTTGGCAATGGGCCAGAACTGAGAATATTTTGGTCTCTGCGTGGTTTGACTAGGCTCTTATGAAAAACAAAATGGCGATGGTTGACAGTTGGAAATTTTTCTTACACATTCTTCAACTGTTACGTAAGAACGTGATTTGATCTACACCACTCAGGATTAATTTAACATCAATGTTGACAACACTCTGATTTGACAACATTTATTTGTCAAAGTTACCATATGCAGTGTTGTTTTATATCTATGTGGTGTTAATACAACACCAACACTCTCTATTTAACACTGTCCCTGAAATTTTAACACTCCCGTATTTGCTGTGTGGGAGAGGTAAACAGGGTCGAAGTGTGACTCGAGGATCTGGTCGTGTCAGGGATGATAATGGCAGTTCTTTCACCCGCGAGAGACGAGACAACAGATAAGAGGAGAGCAAACTTATTTTAAAAAAATATATAATTTCAATATTCATTCAAAATACTCAAAATTCCGGCTGCCCTGTGACATCACAATATGCAAATTAAATGGGTAAATTTACTCCCAATATAAACTTTAGGTCTTTGTTTCATTTACAGTCAGGCTCTATCTGTTACCAATATCAAGCTACAGCCTTTTGAACTTTAGATGTCAAAATCCAGCTTTTTTTGGAAAAAAAATTGGCAGCTAAAGGGTTAACTACATAGCTTACCTTAGTTAACAATTCTGTACATAAAAGCCAACTTCTCTGATGATCCATGTCTGCCTACTATTCCAGGCGCTAGGCATTTGCCATTACTGTAAACCCAGTAATCCCAGATTGGTAGGTGGTGCAACAACCCAAAACAAAAACCTAAAACACAAACAGGATTTTTGGGTTGCAAATGCCAATTTTAGCAGTTGATGTACTGTTGTTGTCAGCGAAGATAATATTTTAATCAGCCCCTGACAATGCGTGCATTCTCTCCTGGACTAGGCCAATACTTTTTATCCAAAGAGATCACTTGGAATTTAATTCAATTTTGAAGTAAATTCAACTCAGATTGGAGAGTCTAACTATCACAACACTTACCCTAAATGGGCAGGTAGGTTTGGAGAGCATGATAACGTGTCAGAAATTTGCATCCATTGCTCAGGAAAATTAGACTTTTTTTAAGGATCTTTGAAGTAATGAAAAAGTGAAGTGATTAAGTACCTATAATTTTAATTACCGTTGTTTATTCTGTGAGATTTGACTGAGCATGAAGCTCTTTTACAGCAATGCCCCGAGTTGATATTTATATTAGGCATGTTGTAATGGCACATCCCATTTGTCTTGAAAAGATTTGGAGGTCAGACTGATGTCATGTCCGTTAAAACACAACTAAAACCGAGTTAGATCCGTTCCATTTGTCAAACTTGTATTGAAGATGGAAGCATCTAAGAAAGCGTTCACTCAAACAAGCAAACAAAAATAAATGGAATAAGCATTTAAATATTGGTAAAGGGAAATGGTTAATTTTTAGATAGGTTGAGCATAGATCTCAATAGTTGATGGGTAAATTTACTCCCAATATAAACTTTAGGTCTTCCTCAATATTTGTCTCATTTACAGTCAGTCTCTATCTGTTACCAACATCAAGCTACAGCCTTTTGAACTTTAGATGTCAGAATCCAGTTTTTTTGGAAAAAAAACCTCAGCAGCTAAAGGGTTAACAGGTAGGTCCCTTTCCAGGTGAATAGGTCTGTTCTCTCTGCCATGGACTGTCTGGAGTGGGGGTAAACCACATAGGCTCACTGTGTAATTTGGCAAAGCTTACAGTTCATGACTAGGTCTCTGATTTGACCTGACACATCGGGCCACCACACTGCCTGCTGGGCTCGTGCGCGACATTTAGTGATGCCCTGGTGACCTTGGTGGAGCTGCTGTAGGGTTTCTTTCTGAAGAGCTGAAGGTATCACTAACCTCTCGTCTTTCAGCAGCAGGTTGCCGACCAGGTGAAGGCTTTCTCTCTCTGACCAGAAGGGTTTAGCCTCCGGATCCAATTCACTTTTCTCTGGCCAACCCTGGAGACAGTACTGGACCACGTGTTTACAAGCTTTGTCTGCGTGCTGGGCGTCGCTGATCTGCTGTAGGCGTGGCTCAGATGCTGGCAGCGCAGCACGCACTGCGTCCACGAAGACCTGAACATCTTTCTCCAGTTGACGTTCTGTGGCTGTAGGAGTGTTGTTGAGGGGTGCTTGTGAAAGTGTGTCAGCCGTGATAAGAGACTTCCCAGGAACGTGCAAGATCTCATAGGTGAATCTGAGCAGTCTCAGGTGGAACTGTAGTGTCCGTGGTGGAAGTTCATCAAGGCCTCAGGAACCAAGTAGTGGTAGTAAAGGTTTGTGGTCGGTTATGAGTGTGAACCGTAACCCAAGGAGGTAAGAGTAGAGGCGCTCACACGCCCATGTAGCGGCCAAGGCCTCCTTTTCTATTTGAGCATACCGTTTTTCGGTTTCGGTTAAGCTCCTCCACTGGAGCTAAAGCGCATTGTACTTTAACAACTGTTTACTGAATGTTTGTTTCTTTGACTGGTGCTTCCGTTGATGGATTATTTCATCTCTGTCCTCTACTCACGCTCCGCGCAGCTCCGAGGAAAAAAAAAATCCTTTCTGTTTCTCCTTTCCACCCGATGTCCACAGGATGCTAGCCAGCCTGGCTTTAGCTAGTTATGAACAGGCTAACCTGAATGACGTTCTGTTAGTCCTGTCGCTCAATTATCTTCCTCTTTTCTGTCGCGAGGGTCCAGAGTTAAAATCTTTTTATTTTAAGATTACACAACTTAACTTCTGACAACATATGTTATTACTATGCATGAATTCGGCCGAGACCAGCATGTCCCGTGTTGTTTAATAATGCACTGCCCGTGGTACACATAAACATGTCCCCAGTACAACGATGATGATGAAAATTGCCCCCTAGAGGAGACTTGTGGTTGTGTTACCAGCAGCCACAAATGCAACATTGTAGACAGTGAAAACCGAAAGAAAATCTGACGTGACCATACCTGTGTATTTTTAGAATCATTTGTTGCAAAATGTTGCAAATTCAACGTCTGTATTTTTTCTTTTCCATCTGTAGAGTTTAACATTATTCGTGTTGCTAGCTAGCCTTAGTGAGATCAGTGTTGAGAAGGACAGATGGATATAAGAAAATTCCTTAGTAAAAAAAAAGGGCAGGAGAGATTAGAGGTGGAGACCTGCAGTGAAATCAACCTGGTTCACTTGACATTGTGTAGGTGCATGACTTATTTTTTTGTCACAGTTTTTTATGTCTTTGTCTTATGTCTATCTTTTAATGTAAACATCAGACTACTCAGCATGCCCCGATGTGAGTCATGATGATTGGCCTTTCCTTTCATTCTCAAACTACATTAAAATTGCATGTTCATCAGCCTGATTTTCAAAATTTCTCCAAAATACTCAAATCTTTTCCACAAACCCCCTCATAAAAAGCTATCTCACCTCTGGGCTGTATCCCAGAATGTTTTACATAGCTTGCAACGCCACTGATTCATATGATAAAACTAATACGAAGTGCAATAAAAGAAAAATAAATAAAATATAGGAGAAAAACTAATAATTAAAGAAAAAAATCACATGAATTCAGTTAAAACAATAACACTGTACAGGCATGTCATCAATCAAAGATGGATTGACTCAAGCTCTAAAGTTTGTAAGTGCTGACACAGGCTGGTCTAATGTACGTTGTTAAGTACAAAGAAACTGAAAGCTATTTTATGATCCTCAGATTTTATTTGAGGGGTTTCCTGGGAGATAAAACTCTGAGCGTAGAGGTGTTAACAGTATGTTTTGCAATAAGAATAACGCCTTTTCGCGTACGGTAGAACATTTTTTAGATCATTTTTTAGGTGTGTTGCAAGCCTCGTTGGCGCAGTAGGCAGCGCGTCAGTCTCATAATCTGAAGGTCGTGAGTTCGAGCCTCACACGGGGCAAATATTTTGATCTGAGAGGATGGAAAGAGAACACATGCGAATTTGCATAAAGACTGAAAGGGCCACTACCCAATGCAGGTCATTCCGACCTGCCGCGTGTTATCTCGATCACGAGGTATCCGAAAGTCATATATTGGATGTTTCAAATGCATAGCTATCCAGAAAGAAATATAGTTGGATGAAAGATAACCCAGTTGGATGAAACTATTATATTTAATTTGAAAGCTCTCAACCAGTGAGAAATGAATGGGAGGCCAATGGCCAATAGTAACACGTTACTGTCTATAGACAAAACTCTTTCCTTCCAAAGCTTTTAGCTTTCAGTTCCGCATTCTATCAACTTAAAACCTTTGCTTAGATGACTGGTATCGATGAGCTCTCAACCATAGAATTGAATCACTGTGGGAAATGAATGGGAAGGTACTAGCCTATAGTCACATATCAGACAACGCTCGTTTCCCTCCAAATCTTTCACCTTTCAGTTTCGAATTTTATCAACCTAAACCCTCTGCTTAAATTATTGGTAGGTACCGATACTAACATTTTGGGCGTAACTGGTTACGTCACACTGTTCTTATAAGTCTGTGGTGTCGGTTCTTCCGCCATTTCCTCGTTATCCTGCGAGTCAAGGCTGTTTACCGAGAGCCTGCTGTCCATCAAAGGTAGGTAATGCTTTGCTTAACGATTGTCTGATATGCTGCTATGTAGTTGCATTTTAACCGTAGGAGTATGCATAGATTACCTGCAGTGAAAGTTAAATCTGTGTTAAAATGATGTGTATCAAATCGATTTTAGCATTATTCTGGTCTTGATAACGAGCAACGTTTTTCGATTGCTAACATTGCTAACTAGGTTTACAAACGCAAGAACTGGCCGACCTACTTAGCAATCAAGGCTAAGCAGCAATTTAGACCAAGCTTTGGAACTGATATTATGTGTCGTCATACATCAAGCGTATATTTACTCGAGTCGCTGTTTTGATGTCTAGAACATTAGTCAACGTCTTAGTCGATCTGTCGGAGAATTTGTCCTTTTTTATTATTATTGTAAAACAAAATGGCTGCGATGAACTGACCCACATAGCTTCATGACAAAGGAATGGGGCTCAGGGCTATGGGTTTAACACTGGTGAACGTAGACTGTGTGTGTATACAATCATCCAGGATTTTAGGCTAAAGTCTATTAACGTTTAATGTTATGTGTCTTGCAATTAAGTTGTCCCAGAGTGTTGTATTGTGCACAGTGCGTATTATCTGGGTTTATAGTAAATCCAGCATTTGTGAACGTTAACGTGCAATTAGAAAATGGCTGCGGCCTCATCGCTGCCATTGCACACGTGGTGATTAACAAAGTTCTTTCGATTTTGCCAACCTGTTCGCAGTTACGATGTGCTTTGTTTTTGAGATTCCCACAAATGTTAAGGTGAATTAATCCACAAAATAATAAGTATGTTCTTTAACGTTTGGTCGCAGGGATGATTCTTATGAGTAAATACAAATTTGTTAAGCTTAACAGGGATTTGACACAGGAAGAAGGAAACGCGGGTCACCATTTTAAGATCCGTGATGTTCATGTTTGTGGCTCATCACCTCTGCTCCAAGTTTTAAATAAAGGGAAAAAAAAACCTCGAGGCGACCCAGTTTCTTCAGAGTCTTAAGGAATAATGGTCTACACTGATTATAACACTAATATTCATTCATTTGACCAAATGCCAGGCCCCTTGCTATTGTTTGGATTTGATCTAGTCAAATTGATTGACTGTTTGAGCGACTATCACAATGAAAATGTTCATGACTGGAGAATGTGTATTGCATATGCAGTAAAAAAAAAAAAACTTTGTTATGCTTACTGTATTGTATGCTTTGTAAAATGAGTTATTAAACAGAATGTAATAATTGGTTGAGCACATTCAAACAGTCCGTATTAATAGTTGGACCCCCCAGTATTTCCCTTACAAATTGATTTAAGTAGATCATTTCTGAAAGACCTGGTTTTTCCTTGAAATTGACATGATCACTGTAGTTTCAGGAAGAAGCTTACAATTTTCTCGCAAATTGTGTTCTGGCAACAGCACTGATAACCATCGATATAGCAATTCTATCTTCATATAGATATAACCCTTTTTGTACACAATCACAACTAAGTTAAAACTGGGCTCCCTAGCATTGCAACAATTTTTTGTGGGTTTGCATTTCAAGTGGCCACCCTTACTTCATGACATTCATTAGCAGTCGTAGCCTATGAAATCTGTTGCTAAAACCCCAAAATGAGCAATTTGGCCAAATGTGCAGTACCTGTCCCATTATACTATACAGGGCTGCTCCACTAGACCGCTCCTAAAACAGATGCCATGAATATGGCAGCTTTGTTGGTTTATTTGGCTTTTAAAACAAGTTCTTAACTGGTCTTGATGTGAACTTGTGCAATTTTACTCCGCTACAAACATCTCAGATTGTCTGCTTAGTGAAAATTATATACCTGTGTTGATGACGGTTTCTTTGTGTAGCATTATGACATTTGAACTTTCTTTAGGTAAATCATGTCTGACGAAGGAAAGCTTTTTGTTGGTGGGCTCAGTTATGATACAACTGAGCAGTCTTTGGAAGAAGCCTTCTCCAAATATGGAACTATCTCAAAAGGTAATGTGCATGTTGGAAGTGTATGTGACCGGGCTTAAATTGTGCATAGACGAAGCACACGAATATGCTCATTTGTGTCTTCCAATATCGTTTGCAGTTGATGTGATCAGAGACAGAGAGACTGACCGTTCTAGAGGCTTTGGCTTTGTAACTTTTGAAAATCCAGAAGATGCCAAGGATGCAATGTTTGCAATGAATGGCAAAGTGAGTATCTATAAATGCCCAAGTTGCAATGTTGTGTATCATGTTTGTTGCCCTAATGTGCACTTCTCTATGTAGTCTGTTGATGGCAGAATGATCAGAGTCGACGAGGCTGGAAAGTCTGGAGGCAGATCAGGTGGAGGCTTCAGGAGAGGTGGTGGTGGTTTCAGAGGAGGCTTCCGTGGTGGACGTGGTAGAGGTGAGTCCAATACCTAAATTGAAGGTAGTCCTGTGTAAATCGATCCAGACTTAAATGCTGCTTTCCCTTAACTTTATATTGCTGTTTTTGTATTTATCATACTTAATACTACCTACAGTCTCAAGACTTAGAAAACACTACAAACTGTCTATGTTCACAACAGGAGGTGGAGGCTATGGAGGTGAGAGAAGCTACGGAGGGGACCGAGGGTATGGCAGCAGTGACAGAAGTTATGGTGGTGACCGAGGATATGGTGGAGGAGACAGGAGCTACGGCGGTGGAGAGAGGAGCTATGGTGGCGGTGGTGGTGGTGGTTACAGAAGCAGCGGTGGATATTCGTCTGGTGGTGGTGGAGGAGGAGGCTACAGGGGAAGCAGGTTGGTGTCCCACACTTCTCATTTTGCATGACTGATACTTCGTTGTTAAGTTGAGCAGTATGGTGGCAGTGGATCTGCTTTGTTGTGCAAGTTCACTCTTAAATTAACTAATTTAATGCTCAGTTCATACAGAATACTTTAAAAAAAAAAAAAAAAAGGGAATAGCTAGTGAGTTGTTCTGAATTTTTTTTTTTTTTTTTTTTTTTTTTTTTCTTCAAACCCACATCATAAATAGTTGTCCATCACTACCATCTCAACTGCTGTGGCAGTAACCCTACATTACCAAGATTTTATTTGTTATTTTGACTTGGGTGGCCTAAATGGCAGTTCAGAGAAAAAAAAACGCTGATGCAGTGTATTTATAGAAACTACATCTGAGAAATGACTACTTTTACATTTTTGTGTTTCAGAAGTTCAGGAGGTTACGAGGGTGGCTCCTACAGAGACAGCTACGACAGTTACGGTATGCATCCAAGATTTTAATTGTGCAGTTGCTCTTATCGCTGTAAGGTCTAAAATTCTCACCAGATTTGAGCAGTCCGTTGTCCCTTACCCGTCCTGATTGGAAATATCCTGTATGTTCAGTCCAACCACTGCTAAGAGACGGTATCGAAAGGGTGAGGGTGGTGTTGAAACTCATGTCCTGCAGCTCTAGTGACCTTCAGGACCACAGCCTTATGAGCCTCTAGCGAAGGAATCCATGCTCTTTGGTTACAGTTCGTTGTGTGAAAAGAAAAAAAAAATGTGCGTATCCTGCAGTGCCTTTACACCTTTGCCTACTTTTTGTCCTCAGCTACACACGAGTAAAAAAACTTCCTGATTCCAAGATCATCCCTGCGCTGGCTGTATTTAAAAAGATGCGCTCTTCGAAGATTTTTTTTATGGTGTTTCCTGGTTCCAGTATTCCATCAGTCAAACAACAATTTTGAGTCCTTTTTTTATTGTGTTGAATGATTTTCAGCGTCTCCATCCGCAAGGCATTGTGAGACTCTGTAGTATTTAGTTGTTGTAAACATGAATGACCATGAAAATTCCTGTACCTTTAGTTAAATTTTTCCCTCATAGTGTTTACTTGAACACAGAGGGCAAAATTCATTTTCTTTTTAAGTGGCTGAAATGTGTTTTAAGCTGTAAGTGAAATGCTATTGTTCATCACAGCCAAATAGCTTCTAAAATAAATTCTGTCCGTTGAACCACCATTCAGAAAGACCACAGCAGGGCATCCATTTAAATTTATTTTTCCATACATTCTTGAACTGGAATTGTTGTTGACCCTGCTTAAAGGAAAATCAATCGAACATCAACATCTTCGAAAGAAGCTTGACTAGCTGTGATGTGTTCTGTGCGACTTCTGTCTGTAATGCATACCTTTAGTGTAACAAGGTGGGCATGCTGTCATGGACTGCCAGTCCTGCAAACCTCCTTGATATGGCTAAAGAATTGTAAATATTCAGTAAGCAAAGAGTGAACTTTCTCTGGGAAAACAACCCCTGGTGATTGCAAACTGCCTCAGGTGGCCCGAGGTTCTTTACTCTTTGAAACATTGAATTTTTAAAAGTATGCTCTTTGGTGGATTGAACTTTGAACTATAAAACTCTGAAAATGTCTCCACTTTTGTTCTTTCTGAGGTGAACTGTCCTGTGTGTACCAACACCTCTTGAGAAAAAATATTTCTTTTTACAGTTTCTTTTGTAAATTTTGGCTTCATGGAGCCTATTAAACAAGCCATTGGAAAAAAGACCTTGTTGTGCCTCAAAAAGTCATCTGATTGTCTCAGACAGATTTTGCCATATTACATTTTAGTTAATGGGGTTTGCATTAGTCTGAATAGTTGCAGTTGTAAAGGGTAGCTGGGATATTTCAGGATTTAGTCTTAATTTTTTATTTATATTTTTCTTAAGTGAAGGTTTAGGTTGCTTGATTCTCTATTGTGGGTGGGCTGGAATTCAGTATTTAAAAAAAACAAATATAATGTTGCTGTAGTGATAGAACTGAGTTGGCACTGGTTCTGTGTAATGCTTCATTGCGTCCAAGAATCTCATCATTTTGGAAATCAACAAAGTCCTTGGAGAATGAAGCGTTTTGCCTACCGACATGTGAATCACGTGTGCCTACCGAGACAAGATGAAAGCTGGCTCTCTTGGCTAGTTCATATATGGAGATAGGCCTGTAACGTGAGGTAACCACTTTTGCTCTCCTGTTCGCATTCCTCAATCCGTTCTCATTTTATTGTCCATCTTGCTACTCTTAAAAACTCCCAAAAAAGCCACCATGTTCTCCACCATGCTCCTAAACGATGCATGTCCTGTAACGTAATGAGAGTCCCTTGTGTGGGAGATGTTGAGCACAAATGAGCACAGCAAGCCTCCGAAATATGCCATGTACCTCTCAGTATCTTGCTGATAAATCAAAGTAATTGGATGTTTGTTTTTTTGGTTTTATGTTGTTTTCAAAACCATTCCTGGAGTGCTGAATGTTCAAGAATGCTACTATTTTCTTGATGGCTTGTAGCCAGCACATCTTCATTGCTTGTTACTGTAGATGCATCACTAAAGTGGCGTTGGAAAAAAACCTTCTGAAATTTCCCCTTTTCTAGCCTGTCCTCACTTATACCATATACAGTTTTGACCATTTATTAACTTGGGATGTTTTTATAGCTTATGCCATGTAAGGAATGCATTCTTAAGCTAAAATATTTTTGATCTTTATGCAGGTTAACTTGTCTTTGGTTGATGGTCTTGGCTAAGATCTGATGCTGCGTCCAACGCGTGGAACTGAGCAAAACCTTGTGTGCAACTGGTTCAGGTATGTTTATCAATGGTGTGTGTGCACACGCTCTTCCCTTTCCTGGGATTCATGATCAAGCGTTTACAATGGGTGTGTTAGATGGCGGGCAAAGTTGACAGCAGCGCATAGTGGACTTCGCTAAATGAATCAGCGGCGGGGGGGGTTGCAACATGCATTGCCTTAAGCCGGGCGACTTAAACTTTGCCAAAGTTGAAAGCACCCAGTGATTGCACAGCAGTAGGGCTAGGCATCTGTTTAGCCTGAATCGCTTTCATTCATTTCCCCACTTTCAAAAATGGTGCTTGTGATATTTGCAGTTACTGTGAGTGGTAAGGAAATTGTGTTCAATGTGATGGTGAATGCATAATGCATAAATGTGGTCTGAATGCAGCCTGCACTTTCATTGTGAAGTGGCCTGTGGTGGTTTCCAACCTTTTTAAGCCCAAGATTCTGACTTCCACCCTGGCCAAAGACGAGATATACCTGTTGAGGCTTTGCGTGAAAGACTGCTAAAATCCAACTTGAAGCCTTGAATTTTAGCAAACTGAATTTGAAGTGCATGAAATTGGCTACTTATGTAAAACCTTAATTGGATGTCATACTCTCCACAAGTGGCATCGGTTTGCTCAAATGATGATCGTTTGCTCTCAAATCGATCGACTTGATCAATTTGACAACTAGTGTCCATAACACAGGTCGTTCAGACTTGGGAGTCAGTGGCCCATAGCGGCACAGTGCTATTTAAAGCGCACATGCGGTGTATGGCACCCCTTGATTGCATTGCCATACGTTTATGTGTACTGTAGGATACAATTTTCAAGGAGTTCAAACATGTTTAAAGTAAGCATAGGTCTAGGCTCACCCTTGTTCTGTCATTTCCTTTGTATGCATCTGCTGGGCTCTGAAAATGAAGGGTTTTCTAAGTTTTAATAAAGGTATTTAGAGTGTTTGTAAATGCTGTTAAATGTGGCTGAAACCACAGAAGGCGGCCAACATGTTCTCCTAGCCAGGGATCTTTAAGTTGGTGCATTGTCTGTTATTTTCTCTGAAATGGAGTGCAGTCATTGCTGTACAGGCAGCCTGTGGGACCCAATGTGAAGTTTAAACTTTTTAGTTTGAATTTATTTGAGTTTTCTAGTTTGTTGCTTAACCATTTTATTATCTTTTGCGTAGGGTATGCACTGGAGGACTTCCTTCCTGATGTAGAGGAACAGCTCCCAGTAGGAAGCTAGGGGGAAGTGGATGCTGTTGGTGGATTTACCCATGGGAATGCAGTGGTTTCCTTTTTGGTTTTAATAAAGAAAATTGTGGTGGAGAAGATGGCCATTCATTTTTTTGTATGAAGGATTTGTTTGTATCAGGGTGTTTTCGTCACTGAACAAAATGTTGCGTCCGACAGCAAGCAGACTGCAGGTTGGCTGTTTGGAGTAGATGTGCCTCACTAGCCTTGCTGTTCTCCCACTGGAGATATGTTTAATGAACATACAATTTGGAAATGCACACATTTAGGATTGAATATTATGTACCATGATGGTGGATGTGTAATCGGTCAGTGATTTCAAGTTTTGCTTAAGTTTTATTGGCGCTGACCAGTAATGTGGTGAAATGAAGACTTGTTTAGTGGTTTTTCATATGCAAGTAGGGTGACTTCAAGTATTTTGTTTTTAATTATTAAAGTTGCTGTTCTCCCACAAGGCTTTGGGCCAGGTTTTGTGTCGGTCCTGGGACTTGTATAGTTCTTACTTGAAGTACTAGATCAGGGCTCTACCAGGTATCTTGGGTAATGCCATTAACTTGCCACCTGCAACGTTGCTCCAAAGGTTCAAAGGAAATGTAACTAAATTGCAACGGGTTACAATATCACAAGTCACAAAAGATATTAAACCTGTTAGAATCTCTGAATCAAATTCAAACATCCTGCCCTGTCTGGTACAAAATGATCCCCAGTTTTACTGCTCTCTAATGAAAATTGATAGAATGTACAACAGCTATTGAAAATGGAAAATAAATGTACCACATTTAGATGACCCCCAAGATGAGTGTTTGAACTGCAACTGCACTTCAGGTAGGACTCAAATTACAATATTGTACGGAAATTTGTTAATTTCAGTAAACCAATGTAAAATGTCACTCATACATTCTATAGATTAATTGCACAGCAAGTTAAGTAGGTCGAGCCTTTATTTGTGTTGATTTTGAGGCTTATGGCTTACAGCAAAAGAACCAAATTCAGTGTATCTCAATTAGAATATTGCATGAATGTTTTGGCAGTCTGGGCAAATGCTAAGTCCTGCTGAATTAATGAAATCAGCATCTCTATGAAGTTTGGCACTAGAAAGAAGCATGAAATGTTCAAAAATTTGAATGAAAAAGCTTTGAAGGAAAAATAACGTTTGTTGGTCAGTGCTCTGAAGTCGTGTGTTTTTTTTTTTTTGTTGTGTTTTTTTTTTTTTTTTTTTTTTTTTTTTTATAAATATGTCATCTGAAATTTATAACTGAAATGAAAGCATTTCATTTAGAAATCAAGATCCTAGAGTCTGGAGAAAGAATGGAGAGGCACAAAATCCAAGTTGCTTGAAGTCTGGTGTAAAGTCAGTGAAGATTTGGGGAGAGATGTCTATCAAGTCCATCTCATAGCAAAAAACTAGGTTGGAGACCTGTTCTAGATTGTCCAAGTTCTTTGAAGTTTCTTTTGGACAGGATGGTGGTGTGGATTTTTCCTGTGCTTGCGCTAAAAGGAGAGTACATGGCTGTTCACTGGTTATGTGAAGGCCTCCAGTAAAAAAAACAGAACACTAGAGGGCACTTGTGTTTCAGAAAGCAATTTGTTGGCATGTTCATATATTGTGTGGTTTTTTTATTATTGTTCAAACAGCTTGAGCTCACATTTGTATTGAAAATCATTGGAAAAATCACATGCAAACGTTTGTATCAAACATTAAATTACATGACGTAAGTGGTGAGATTTTTCCAACGTACCAGACAGGTATAATCCTATGAAAACTAAATATTAAAGGCAAACCACTGATAATAGTGCATCAAACTCTTGTTATAAATTTGTTTTTGTGTTGACATCAAATCCTGTGGCTAGGTAATTAAAGGATGGCATTCATGATCTTGTTTATCCAGGGGCGGTAGTGAGCAATCCTAGTGTAGTAGTGGGTCCACGTGATGCCATTTCCTCGGCATATTGACACCACCCCGCATGCCACTTCACCACAAACAAGTGGGCCACCAGAGTCTCCCTGTCATTAGAAGGTAAATATAATCCATCTCTATTGACAGCATTTGCAAAGTACAATGAAGAGTTATGGCTGGTATGTGTAATCGGCTCGCTCACCTTAAAAGGGCCATTTGGTCCTCTGGTACAAAGTTGACTTGGTGTTTCACAGTTGAGAGAGGTATCAATTGTAACATTAACTTCTCGCAACACGTCTGATATATTTGCAGCATCATAAGCCATTGAACCCCACCCTGCAACCACACAGTCTGTTGTGGGGACATCATTTTCTGCCTCAGGAAGTGCCACCAGATTCACATGGTCACTGAGACTAACATTTTTAGCAAGCTGCAAAGGGATGTGAAAAGTCATCATGTCATCCAACTTAAAGGGACTAAGTTAAAGGACCCAACATTCCAAACTACAAAAGTCTTACCTTTAGTAGCATAATGTCATTTGCTGTGCCTTCATAGTCAGGATGGGCAAATGGTGTAGCATTAACATGAGAGTTTTGATTCATTTCTGATTTGTTGTGGAGACCAGGAAAAACAACCATTTTCCTGAAAAACAGGCAAGATGCATGGCTAATTAATTAATGTGGTCCAACCCAATCATAGCAAAATACTTCTAATTGATCATTTACACTGACATGTTTTCATGTTAACTTGGGCCACAGTATAGGTATACTGCTGAAGAACTGCCTGAGTTTTTCCTATAATTTACATTTTAGTCCATGAGCCAGTCCATGGGGTTTTCAGTATCGGGCGGGGGGGGGGGGGGGGGTGCACAAATACTTCTGAAAGCTATGTATCTCTGAAATATATTTTTACATGATGGCAAGTTGGATTTAGTAGTGTTGTGATTTTACAGCCCCTTATGTCCTAGTTCATCTCCCATTGAAATATTTAATTTTCAATCCACTCCACAGTGTTTGTGTAATATCTTCTAAAAGTGTTGAAGGATCTTTACCAAACTTGGCACATTTCATCACCATAAAGGCCAGATCAGTTGCCCAAATATTCAAGGTCAGAAGGTCAAAGATAAAGTTCCAGTGGGGTCATGAAATATTCCTGCAACACACTGTACAATATTTAATATTTAACACATTGAAGACTTACCTAAAACAGAAAATCACAGTAAGGGGTAAATTACCTCAATAGGAAATCATTGTTAGAAAGTCAAAGGTCAAGATTGCATTGGGTTGTGCACAACATATTGTTCAGTCATATTGTTCTGCTGTGTTATTTCTGCTGTTTCTCTTAAGGTCCTCACTCCTCAGCGCATATTTATTCCTCTTTAATGTGTCATGTTGATTAGGAACTCAGGTCATGTTAAAGGTCAAGGTCAACTTCTGTCCATATTGATATATGATACATATCATAATTCATGTCCACTCAAATCAGACCGTCATGGTGATTAACTGTGCCAAGTTTTATGGAGATCCTTTAAAGTGTTCTGGAGATATCACACAAAGAGCTGGAAAAATCCCACTTTTTCCATTCATTTCAATGAGAGATCTACTTAAGAGGCTGTAAAATCATAAAGCTCCCAAATCCAACTTGCTATTATAAAAGTATACTCCAGAGATACATAGCTTTGAGAAAATATATAGTGTAGTAGTATAGTAGTATAGTATATAGCAGTATGCACTTTGTTAGTTTTTTTCATTGTGGTGTTGAATGTTATCCTCTTTTGTAAGTCGCTTTGGATAAAAGCATCTGCTAAATGCATAAATGTAGATGTAAATGTAATATAGCCTACATAGGCTGATCAACTCACTGTCCTTTGCAATGAGCTGCGGTCATCACAAAATCCTCCCTCACAAGGAAACCATCACATTCTCTCCAATGGCGTGGCGTATTCGTGTACGCTATAAGGACCATGTAGGGACGGCTGTGAGGTGCTGCCACGTGCCCCCCCACAATGCCATCTCGCATGCAGTCACCTGTAGATACACAAACACTCTAGATCATTTTACAAATACTTTAACGGTCAACATTAATACCTTAGAAAAACATGAGATGCGAGTTTAGAACAAACTGACAAAAAGAGTTCATTTTCACTACTTTCACTAAATCAGTTTAATTTTCAAATATGTGTTCATACACATATTTTACAATCTGATTAATTCCATTCAGATTCAATGAAACACACTGCATGATTCAACAACTGGGATATTGTAGACTCTATCCTTAAGGAAAGACACTTAAGAGTGGATTAAACTTTGCTGTAGGACTGTTCCAATGTAGCCTGCTAATAAAACCAGACCCATGTTCTCCATTTTCGTTCCATTCTGTTTAAAAAGACTGACTGATAGCTTGCCTTGACTGATAGCATTCTAGGTCTGCATTCACAACACCTTCCTCTGTTCGCTGATTGAACAGGTTAAAATGCCTCCTGAGACAAATCCAGAGTTGCACTGTAGGGAGATGATAATCAAGCAGAAGTGCTAGGAAGGCATGGTCAAGCATAATGTGTAGATCCCTTCAAATGCTCCAGTGCCAAATTTTCACAAGTGGATATTCTGCATGTTTAACTTGTCCTGGGAGAAGCATACTTTGGTAACTAGTAGCTACAACGTAACTAGTAACTTGTTTGCAAGCTTGGTAGGCTACCAAGGACTACCCTTGACTTTGAGAAACAGCTTATGCTTACATATGATTTTTGAAATGTTAGTTGAAGCAAAAAGTTCTGACCAAAGTGAACACCTCACTAGAGGTCTGCAAACGCAAATCTTGTGGGAACATATACATTGCTCGATTGGCCGGACACGTTGCAAGTGCAGGCGGTAATGGTCAGAAATTCAGCGGGAGCGGGCAGGAGCAGGATGAAAAAATCAGGCCCACGCAGTTCTACAAAAAGTTTTTTTTGTCACAAAGGTGTTGCAAAAGATCTCATGGTTGGTAAAGACAAAAAAAACCTCTCAGCAGACACATCCCTTCACACCATTACAACTGTTTTTAGACATATTTCAAAATTTCAGACTGTTCTACTTGGCACTATTGGGGCCATTATCTGCGAAGTGGTTGGAACATCACTCCACTGTAAACTGGGCACCCACAGGATTTCTTGCAGGTCAACCATTCAGGAAGTCAAAAGAATAGTCAGAAGAGTAGCTGAAGACCCAAGGGCCACTCAGAAAGATTTCCAGGACTGGGAGGTAGCAGGTACATTTGTTATAGAGGAAACGATGTACTGTATCATTTCTCCTCTTGCAGTATGTCCACCTTCTGATCAAACTACAATGTTACAATATTTCATGACTTGTCAAAATGTTGTGCAGGTAAGTTAGAACATGTTTTACTAATCCTAATGCTACATTTCTAACTAATCCTCTGACTCCCTAAATAGAAGACTTGCAAGGAACTCCGGTGAGTGTCTGTTTAATGATGCTCTACCGTCATGCAGATAATGGCTCTAGTGGTGCTTACTGAAGGTGTCAGGGGTTTTGAAGTAGTCTGTGAACAGCTGAAATGATATGCATTTGCAAAATAAGGTTGCAGATGTCTTTGGAGAGCTCTTTGCCTTTAATTCTTGTGCCACACCTCAGTATTCAAAAACTTTTTTGTGGCCAACCAATGTACTGTTTTGTGTACTAACCTGAATGATAGTATTATGCTCAGATACGAGGCAGAATTACTTTTAAACTGCTCACAGACTGCAGCTCGTTCCATGCATTTTCTGACCTGGTTTACTGCTTTTTCTTGATGTGTTCAATACTTTTTTACCTGCCATTTCACTTTATTACACATAAAATTATTTTTTTGGCTTTAGAGGCTTTCTTCACATGTGTGGGTCTTGGGTTAATACCAATGTCTGGTAAATAATTCATGTCAGTAGTCCTACCAAAAATACCTTTTGAAAAAAAAAAGTTTACTCATTGAATACTTATTTTCACCGCTGTATCATCAAGTTTGTGTTAATTGTATTGTATTAATTGTATTAATTACCTTGGTTGAAGACAAGCAGCATGACCTGTAGAGTGCTGAGGTGCTGAATTATGTTCATCATGACAGCAGACACGACACTGGGAGGTAAACACCACTGGTTTCACATCTATGGCCTTTTTATTGTCTAGAACGAGGAACTGAAACTTTTTTTTTCATCACCGTTAGTTGGTCACTGATGATGATGCTTTTGAGCACAAGTTACCTCAAGACTACCACAGTAGAAGGTTCTATCTGAAGTAGTATCTCAGTGCAGATGCATACAAATAAGTGGACAGATTGGACAAAGTAATTTGACAATGAGTGCCCAATGGCCATATTAATAAGTTTCACAAATAGAGCTGACGTTAATTCTCTTGCCCTAAAACAAAGATCCAGTATCTTTGAGCTCCAATTTGCATTTGAGGGAAGACATTGCATACTACCAAGTCCACAAAATATGTATGTAGTATAATATATGATAATGTATTTACTTGGTTGTAAATTGTTTTTATTTATATCCTTTTGTTTGGTACTGGTCTGTAAATTTACTTGGGGGGCTGGGGGTACAGAGTCTAGACTAAAGTATGCTCTGCTCCATACCTGAACCGCATGCCTTGTAATTACACTCAATGTGTAACAGAGGGTTTTGTGAGGAAAGTCAGGCAAATAGAATGGGTCCCAACCAGGAAACTGGAGCATGAACAGTAATGAGAATTGCAGAAGCAGACCTTGAGAAAATGTGTAGTGTGTGCATGGGAGAAAGTATGAGGGGACTTGCAATATAACTGGAGTTGGGAGTGTTAAGGTTTGGATGGTTTTGCAATATGAGTTCACTGCATATTCAAAAGTAAGATCATGGCTGTCCTAACAGACCCAGAATTGCGCAAATGGCATATTTATTAAGAAGGGGAAAATGTTTTAAAGAGGAACCGGAAAGATTATGAGCCCGCTGTATTCACTGGATTACCTCAAATTCAGTCTTGCGAAAATGGCGTTACATGCAAAAACCAAAGTCACGGACCTGCACTGGTTTTATTTTATCCCATAGGCATAGGCACAACTGTATAGGCTCTTATAATGAACTTACAGGTGAACAGCATCTGGCACTATTAGCAAATCATTTGTGCAATAGTCACACTGCTGTAATATCAATTAGTTATGGTTTTGCTTGTGGTCATATAGAGTCGTGAAGAGTGACAGTGAGTGGATGGGAGAGAGATGAGATGAAGAAATGATTTAGGATTTGTGCCCAGATGGCAGTTCCCATGGGCCTAGGTGACTGCTTTACAGATAGTCCTGTACACCTAGTGTAGCAACCCTGTTAGCACCGCCTCATGTTATAGAAACCAAACAGAACAGATGTTTCAGACCTTTATTTCAGGGCACACAAAAATGTATTCAGTTACAAACATGGTTTGTGGACTTACACTGAAGGATTATAAATTAAGATAGGGTTAATGATAGGGTTTTGATAGGGTTTTAGTCTTAAAATTTGATATTTATCAACACAGTGCAAAATCTGAAAATGTGGAACAAATACACATCTAAGTGAGAGTATGTTGACAGAGATCAGGCTGTGGTGAATCACATGAGCAAGCAAAATGGAAACACTGTTGAGATGTCTTATCTTTGATTATCTTTATTTGTGCCCTCTTGCAAAACGGTAGCATTTTGCAAACGGATATTCACCCCAGATAAGCCAAAACTAAGACGAGCTTTGGAGAGCAGAGGATGCAATAAAATATGAGATAAGAGAGGCCATCACACTTAGCACATGAAACAGCATATCTGGTTGAGTTTACACTGAGGAAACTGGAGATCAGACTGATTTGTCAGAAAAACCACAAGCCAGTATTTGTCAGAGACCTCTTTCTCATGCTGTTTTTTCAGACAAACACACGTGTTCCAGAAATAGAGCTCAAATGAAAGGCCTCTGTGAAGATATGGGACCTCCTGCAGAGTCTGAGGATATAGACCCCCCATGAGTATACTGCTTCTAATTATCTTTGTGGCAGTCTGTCTGGTAGACACAACAGCACAGGCAAGACTATTGGAGATGATGGCCTTTCTGGCATGTGGCTAGAGAGGCAGGATATGGGCCTGTGTGAAGCAAATCAAATATTTTGTGTCTGCCAGTATGAAATAAAAAAGTAAGAAGTCTGTTGTAATGATCAGGAATTTTTCTCACTGAATGTACTTGCTCTTCAGGCATTTACATTAAATTGTTGTGGTCATACCAATCCAGAACAGATTCCAATCTGGAATCTACTGAAGTCTATAACTTATGTAATGTTCATTCTAGTGGTAGATGAGTGAATACGTCAAATTCATTAATGGAGCTCCTCTGGAGCTCAGATATTAGAGATGTATACCTTTGCTTTCACATCACATCCAAGAAAAAATAATGCTAAATGATTCTGCGTTGGTTTAAAGTTTTTCTTTCCCAAATGTGAGTTTTCACTTTTATACAGAAACTGACCAATACATCAGAGAAGCCCTTAACAACATATACAGTAGATAGAGAAAGCAAGAGATACCGTATTTATCTTGAAGGAAACTAAGGTGTCCAGTAGCTTATACAGAAAACACATGCACACAGACACGTGACATATACGCACACACACTACTACTACTACTTACATTTCTGTAGCACTTTTTTAAGATACCAAAAGCGCTTACAGTGGAATGGGAACCTCACTAACCACCACCAATGTTTAGAACCCACCTGTGTGCTACACACACACACATACGCACTTCAGACCTCCTGAAGTCCACCACCATTTCCTTTGTTTTGGTGGTGTTCAGGTGCAGCTGGTTAGTCCAGCACCATCCCACAAAGTCCACAAGGCTCTTGCACTCACCCTCCTGTCCATCCTTGATACACCCCACAATTACAGTATCGTCAGAGAACATCTGCATATGGTATGACTCAGAGTTGTACTTAAAGTCCATTGTGTACAAGGTGAACAGTACAGGAGAGAGAACAGTTCCCCAGTGCTGCTGACCACAGCCTCAAAGATGTCCCCCAGTCTAACAAACTGGGGCCTTTCAGTGTAATCTGTGATCCAGGTCAACAGACTTGGGTCAACTCTCATCTACAGTAGTTTTTCTCTCGCAAGGAGAGGCTGGATGGTGTTAAAAGCGCTGGAGTGGTCAAAGAACATGATGAACAGGGACAATCAAAAACTCCCTATGGCTGAAGGGGCAACCTTACTGCCAGGGGTCATGCAGGAAAAGTACAGTCAGTAGAGACTAAGTCATAGACTATAATTTGTGCATGGTTTTGGCTGAACACAATAATAATTCCAAAATATTGTTCCACAACATTATATGGTAGTCAAGCCATAGGTGTCTGTCTGAAGCTCTGTTTGGACAGCATGCTAGCAGCCAGACATAAAGTCAGGGAGTGAGATCGATAATGGATTTGGTGGAGTCCCTTTTGACAAGTGCCATTGTGAGAGGGGACGGTCAAAGGGCATCTTGGCATCTTCCACAAAGTTGGTCGTAGCCCACTCAAGAGGAGTTGGTGACAGAGAAGTCAACCAGTGAGAAGCAAGGATGACACTCAGCAGAGATGATTGTGGTGTATGTGGGTAGAGGAAGCAAATGAGTTATGTCAGTCTAGGTGATTCACACTCCACAGATCATATATGTCATAAGTGCATATATGTAGAGAGAGAGAACAAGAGAGTGAAGAGAGTTGAACAGCATGACACATGAGAGGTCTGTGGTAGCACTAGGCTATAGCACCATAACTAAGGTGAGGTGCATAGTAACTCAACATCACTGAAGGGATGGTCAGTGGCCACCATACCCACAGCTGGAGGCAACAGCAGAGGCAGTCCTTCCCAATTCAACCGTCAAGGAGTGATGATTCTCCGTGCACCATCCCTAACTATGGGGAACAGTAAAGAGGAAGGTTTTATATTTAGACTTTAGAAAGGTATTGAGAGTATCCGCTTGACAAATGTAGGGGGAGAGACACACCTGACACACCTCATTGAACTCCACTGGCTACCCTTGGCTGCTCGCATCAAATTCAAGGCACTAATGGTGGCCTACAGGGTGATTGATGGCTCTGCTCCCATCTACCTGAATACTCTCCTGAAGCCCTATGTCACCCGCCGACCACTTCGCTCCTCTAAGGAACGTTATCTAGCACGTCATCTAGTTTGGTTTCACGCTGGTAGAATGACCTTCCAACTGATCAACTGATACCCTCTCCACCTTCAAGAAACTCTTGAAGACCCAGCTCTTCCAAGAATACCTCCTGGCCTAAATTTTGAGAATGCACTTAACATCTTATACTTAATTTCTCTTTTATACTGCACTTTTATTACACTATTGCACTTTCTATTTAAAATAGTGCAGTTTTTATGTTAGCAATATGCACTTTGTTCTCGGCATTGCAAGACCAGCATTTTGGGATCTCAGGAGTCTAGCAGGGTAGTAAGGGACAAGTAGGTCTTTGGAGCAATGCCACTGATAGCTTTATAGGTTAGGATGAGTATTTTAAATTCGGATTCAGCTTTTAACAGGGAGCCACTATAAGGAAGCAAGGATAGGAGAGATATGTTCATATTTTTTCGTCCTAGTAAGTGTTCAGTTGGCAGTATTTTGTATTAGCTGCAGGTTTTCAATAGAGGTATTACAACACCCAGAGAACAGAGCATTATAATAATCAAGCCTGGAGGTAACAAATGCATGTATTACTTTTTTAGCATCCTCAAAGGATAGGAATTTTCTAAGCTTAGCGACAGTTTGTAGGTGAAAAAAGGATGTTTTTGAATATGTTTTCATATTCCTTAGGGTCGCTAACGGTATACCTTTTTGAGAACTGGTATCTGGCATGATGTTTTCCACAGTGTGGGTACCTTACCCAGTTGCAGAGTCAAATTGAAAAGGTGTTGGAGTGGCTTCCCTAGTTCAACATCACAGGCTCTGAGCAGTGTAGAGCAAACAGCATTTATGTCTGCAGCCTTGAGCTCAAGCCTGCTCAGCTCTCCTCTGACCTGGTCTGCGGTGAATGTGGGGAATGGGGGGGTACTTGCTGAGTTAGGTAGCGTGAGTGGGCAAAGTCACTGGTTGGCAGGGAAGGTGTGGTGGTGCTGGTTGTGTATGATTCAGCGGGTTTGCTCTGACCATATCCCCTTCTGCCTTGCCAATAACCCCATAATGTTGCACAATCCTTGCCAGACCTTTTTTGTGCAGTTCTCTTGCAGTTTACTCAACACCTTCTTCCCATATGACTCCTTTGCATCTTTCATATGGTCTTTAAGCTCCTTCTGCACGTGCTTCACCTCCATCAAGTCACCATTTTTAAAATGCCCCTTCTTATTAAGGAGGTTTTGGACATCACTGGTCACCCAAGGTTGATTATTTAAGTGCAGAGTTTTTTGTGGGAACTACAGTGTCTATGCAGAAGTTCAGGTAGTCAGTTGTGCAATATGTGCTTCTGGTGTCCACTTCCTGAACCGATTGCCTCTGCACTTGTGGCTTGTATGTTGGCTGAAGGTGAATGAGGTTGTGATCTGACTCTCAGTGGGGACAGAGTGGGGGTGGGGGGAGGCAATGTATGCATCTCTCATGTTTGTATACATGAGGTCTATTGTCCTGTTTTTCCTCGTTGGACATTCAACAAACTGATGTGAACTAATGTGAACTTTACAGAGAAGAAATTCATGCAGACACCTTGAACCTTTTGAGGAAGCATTAAAAAAAGCAAAGATTTCCATTCATGCTCACTGACATATTCCTTGTGCATTCATGAAAATCTATTTTAGTAAAGAGTGGAATAGCTAAAAAAACTATTGACACATTGGGTGGAAATCCACATTATGATTGTATAGCGATCTATTATATTTGATGAGAAAGGCACTTGAATGGAACAAAACACAGGGGATGATACTGGGGAGCCAATAGTTTACTGCAAATTCTTGTTCCACAAACACTCCGTCATTATTCATATGATCACATGCATAACCTACCACATTTCATCAAGTTTCTTTTACTTGCATTATTTTCAATTCTTTCACCACTGCCGCATTATAGCTTATGTAGGCTATTTTGTTGTAGAAATGATGAAGTTCAAGTAATGCAACCGTATGCATTAGGCCCTAATTAGACACGCATGCAGTCAAATGCATGCTCCTCCAGAGTTGCCTGTCAAACAAGGAGTTAAAGAAAATCATCAGAAACAGCATGGTTGGTCTTTCTGTAGGCCCATACAAGAAATATTTCATGGACATCCATCCATGAATAATTTCAATGTGAGGGGAAGAAAATCTGTATTTTGTCCTTTACTTGACATCTTCTAGCCTACAAGTTAAGCAATGTGTTAATGACTATCATGTGTGATGTGTGGGCATATTAACTATCTTATTATTACAGAATTAAGGTGGTGAAAACTCTTCTCATCAAACAATTCATTTATTTTATTTACCCTATATTCCAAGGCCAGAGGACTCTGTGTTGGTGATGTGATAGCAAATAACCCCATTCCTTTCCTCCCTGCCTGTCTCAAACATTGTATTTTTTCCATATCACTGATTAATCTTTTCAGTCTTTTAATTAAACTTCTAAGCTTAAGAATGAGCAGGCAGGTCAATGGTGCCCTGTTGCTCCCCATGGAGGGTATTTTGTAAGTTTGTCAATTACCAATTAAATACCAAATAGCCAAATAAATTAAGTTATTATAAATTATCAGTTATCATTAACGGTCGACCACAAAGGCTGCTCATAATGCCAAAGCATGCGGCTCAGACAAATTTAAATTTGCCCATGATTATTTTTACCTTTTGGGATTATTCACAAATAAGGAATACGATTACAATTTTGGAATTGTTAAAATGTCAATCATTCTTCACTGGAATGGATAGACTAGATTTTAGTTCACAATTTACTGTATATTTAGCCTGGGAACCAGACCCACATCAATCAAGACTAAGGGAGTCTGGCAACAAGTGACTGATCTCCCATTTCCAGGGGCATAACCAGCACAAGGGCGTAGAATTAGGTTGGACGCAAGTGACGTGTCCCCATTGGTCGGTTGTTGCTGGCGGGGGGATTATCCTACCAATGCTGAGACTAAATCTAAGGCCTTGAACCAGCTTGAGATTTTTAAGTTAGATCGAAGCAACCCGACATTTTCTCACATTGAAAGACTTTCCAGTATTTACTATTGAAAGCTCTGCTCACCAACAATGTAGTGTTTTCCCTTCCTTGTCTATTTGAACCACTTACACCTGCATGTGAAACTATGCCTGATAGGCTTTATGTCAACAATAGTCTTGTTGAAAATTAGGTTGCAGCATGATTAATGCAGAACTGAAGTAACAGCACGTCCACTTTTTCCTCAAACTGATGATGCACCTGTTCAGACATTAGGGTTATCCTGCACGGTCCAGCCAGAGACTCAAAACTGTGACCTCACAGAGGTCATTGGATTGGGAATCACGCTAACCAGACGACAGAAAAGCCCAGGCTGCCAGTCAACTGACTAGCAGACTTTTGAGATATGGGGAGGGAAGTTTACCAACATACTACACATACAGCTAGGCTATCTGGCATCCGTACACTGATCCTTAACCAAATAAAAAATCCAGCTTTTCCATTATTTTTTACTTGTTTATTGTAATATAGTATCAGTAAAGCTGACTAACTCAACAGCAGCATCAACATGCTCTATAATTAATATTAGTCTTTACAAATGTGTTCATAAGAAACTGGTAATAAAATAAACTGATAAAGAAAAATAATATACAACTAAGATGTGGTCAAATATGCGCTTGGATTTGACTCAGATACAGATAGGTCTGACTGAGACCCTTATATATAGTTTGATGTCTAAATGGTAAATGGACTGCATTTATATAGCGCTTTTCTACTTCTACAAGTACTCAAAGCGCTTTACAGAGTATGCCTCACATTCACCGATTCACACACATGCATTCACACACCGGTGGCGGAGGGATTATCCTACCAATGTGTCTAAAGTGATCATTAATCAGTGTTGGTAAATTATCATAATTTATCACAGTCAAGACTAAATTCTTGTGTGAACCCGACCTGCGGCTTCTCATATTTAGCCTGCAGTCTTTCTAACGAATAACACGTTCACCTGTTAATAATTCAATCTTTGATGTAAAATATTTCAACAATACATACAATACATTGTTTTCAACAGACCTGAACAGAACTTTTTTCATTAAAAATGTTTCCAGTTAGCCTGTTAGTATAAATGCGCCTGCCCCATTTCTCTTGTTCCGGTCTAACATGAGCAGTGTGATAATTTACTCTATAAATGATATGAGTTTGTCCCTACATAAGACTGGTGAGAATGACTGCACCTTTTGTTGGTTAAACAAACTTTGACAGTAAAACAACAGTCCTTCAGTAGCACATTTAGCATTTTGTGATCACATGCCAGCTCAGACAAACCAAGGGGATGTGTCTACTTGGAAAACTGAAATTTTACAGGCACTGAATTTCTCAGAAGCTTGTCCCCTTGGCTCACTATTTGAGAAAAAAGGTGGAGATTGGAATTTCACAAACTTCGCATTTGGTATTTTGTGCATGTGGATAGTCTTTTCTCCATTTTTGACCATGGACAAAGAAAAGGCAGAGAAGTGTAAGACCAAGGAGAATTTATCTAGAAAACTCTTGTGAGGGGCAGGGGGGCTGAAAGAAATAGATGGCCTGTGTTGGTCATTAATGGTTCAAGAGAGATGGAGAAAACAGACCTGGGATCTCATCTGAGGTCCTGTCTCACAGTTCTGGCAGAGCAGGGGGGGAAGGGGGATTGCAAGAACACTGTGTGCTGTTCACCACCACCACCACCCCACACACACCCCACCCATAAATCATAATGTCATATTTTCACATGCATGCATTTATTTGTAATGGTCTTTTCAGCCTTCACATGAGATTACAAATAACACCATACATTATCATCACTCACTCTCCTTGGGTCTTTTTCAGGATGTCTTTCAGTACCAGCCAACCGAATTGTCACACGTCAAACGTTTAGAGATGGATAGCACTAATTTAGAGAATAGAAGGTATGATTTGTGTTTTTAAAGTTATTTAGTTTTCATGTTCATTTTTCATGTTTTTTCAGTAAGGATAAAATCTTGTTGTGAACTGAACAACAGAAAGAAGTAATTCTAAGTATGTCCCTTGGAAATGAGAAGCTGGGGAGAGATAAAATCAAAGTACATTTTAAAGTTAAGTCAGCGCCTGGAGTCTTGGACTCTCTCAGAGAATTTTTCTATTTTTCTCTCCTGTTTTTCAGCACTTGAAGAATTTATCATTGCAAGTCAGCAGCATCTCCTCAGTTTGGCCACCTAACACAAAATATAGTATCTATAGGATTAGTCGTATTCTTCAGAAAATTAAAGGGATACGTGGAATAAAAAAAAACCCAACAACACAGACACAGAAGCTGGTGAAAATCACAACAGCTGTTAGCCAGGTAATTTAACTTTTAACTTTATTTAATTTTTAACTTTATTATTTATCCAAAACACATTAATATAAATTATGTTTCTATTCCTGGCCCAAGAGGACTGTGTGTGTGTGTGTGTGTGTGTTTTAACCAGATGTTAAATTTGAATTTTGAATTCAGGCAAGTATTGTTTTTTTGTGTGATGTTTTCTGAGATAATGTTGTGGCTAGACTTTGTTCTGACCGACTGTCACCATGTATTAAGTGCTTACATATTCAGTTTCAATAGAGGAATTCCTATTTATTGTCCTCCTCATGGAGGACCTAAAACCTTTAACCAAAGTAGTAGCTAGTTGTAGTCTAAATGGGGAGAGTGTGGAGAATCCATTACATTATAGTACTCTTAGAGAAATACAACTGAGACAGCCATAAAAGCCTTTACTTCAGGCTGCAACACATCCTCTGTTAAAAGAAAGTGTGTCAAATTCAGTTCTTCCTATTTTATAGATCATTCGTTCTTGTTTTGAACAGTCACTGTTCATCTAACAGTCATATCCCGCAGCATCTTCTCTGTGGAGGTTTTGATACAATGCTTTGTTAAAGGAGGGAAAGTGAAGGTAATGGAAATGGCAGGCTGTTTTTAACTGCTTCTTCTGTACGTGCAACCTGAGGATGACAGCTGTGATGGGGGAAGCCGTCTAGCGTGAGTAATGGCCATTGGTTCCACTATCAACAGCCAAGAGATGGCAACAGTGAAATGGATGGCTTCCGTTTAGTAATGTGACATGCCTGATGCGAGAGCTGACAGCCCATTCCCTAAAATTTATGGAATGGTGCCAAAGGCCTACTCCAGTGGTGGCAGATGAGAGGGAAAGAGGCATCAAGGCAGTCACTAGCTCTGTGACTTCACTATGACCCTAGAACATAGTGCTTCCATAATACCAAACATCACAGTGATCTAATTGAGCAAATGCTTGTGACAGTACAATCCACATCATAGGAATGATTATGGGTAATGACAATGAAAAGCAAGTACAAAATTTATGGTGTCTAAAAAATAAGTGTTCTACAGCAACAAAGGGTCACAGGCTGTGAAGCAAGTAGAGAGAGCTCTGTGTGCAAGACAAGGTATCTTCTCACACAGATAGTAATCTCTAGAGTACCGGCAGAGATGCAGATGGGGAGAGGCATGCTAACATCCTGTTCTAAAACCACAACCTTACTTTGCTAGAACAAAATTTCATAATAAAAATAATTGCATAATTTGATGTTATATTCAATTGCATTCACCAAATGACATACATGACAGAGCACCCAAGCTTTATGCATCAAAACATGTACATATAACATGATAAACTGCACTGCATTATATTATAACATAATAAACTGCACTGCACAACATTAAACTGCAAACTGATTGGACAGAGAAAGACATGAAGGGGTCTGACACCTTTTCCCACCCACATGGCTTTGGACATTGCTGTGCTGTGCACTGAATTGGAGAATTACAATTAGGGCTTGTGTACACATCTAGATATTTTTAGAAATGGATATATTTTTATCTGTTTCTTTTTTAAATTGTTTACACATATCCACAAAATCCAGTGTTTTGAAAAATCTCCACACTGGAATGTGTTAAAACAAATCTGTTTGAGGTGGCTAAAACTTCATTTACATTTAAATGAAAGGCCCATATATCCGTTTATACAAATATCTAGATTCGTGTCAACAAGCCCTTAGTCAAAAAACTGTGGGCCTGTGTCTGTATGCGCCAATGTGCCATGTGTGCAACTACCCAAGACATAAAGGGCAAAGAATATTCCCAGTAGAAATGCCTGGCGGAATTTATGGAACAACTGCATATTGCTTGACCCCAAGACAGACTTGTTTTGACATCGGATTTAACAGGAAGAAAAAATGACCCTGGCAAGAATGGGGGGAAGGGGTGCATATCTCCATCGTCTCAGTAATGTAAACCACATCCCATCTTAAGAGTGGATTATCTATATAGACAGCAATGCTGCTCTGGGTTTATCCTGTGTCTGCCAGGGCTAAGTGCAGCCAGGGACATTTCCTCTGTCCATCCTCTGTAGACTGAAGGTGTTTCAGGATTCCAAGGCCTCAGGAGTGCAGGTGGGGACAGGACCAGACTGTCAGCTGACCCCCTGAGCAGCAGACTACAAACTAGAAACACCCCTCAGTGGGCCTTTTTTAAAAGCCAAACTTCCATTTTATGAGGCCTCTATTACCAAGATGGCTTAGTTTCATTGTGCCAATTGAATTCCAGACATGTGACATTCACATTATTGGGACTTACCAATATAAATACTCTCCCTTTTTGAGCAATGTTTTGAAATCTCTGTCAATATTGTGATAGTCCGAACATATATCTTAAACATTTTAAGCATTCCTGTATATACAAGGGACAGAATATGATAATTTTGGCTCATACCTACTCCCCTATCCACTGTGTAAATATAAATAAATAAATAACCCGTGAACACACCCAGATGGACCCACATGTCTGCTGTCTTGTCTTTTGAGCTCTGTGCACAGCTTACACGTCAATTCCCCAATTCTCTTCTGCCCAATCCATTACAGCAGGCAACATCTTGGCCAGCACACACCATTGTCTGGATATAATTATGAGTGATGAGAGGATGAGACTGGAATGCACTGAAGTCTGATCACCCCAACAGACCTGCTTTGAGCAGAGGGCCAACATATAAGAGCTACACTCACCACTTCCATCTCTGATTTCAAATTTCACAAACATGTTCATCAATAGCCCTATACACTTCTCATTTAAAGGACAGTCCCACAGTCATTGTTCTGGCAGTTTGTGCAGTTGTCCAATGGACAGCAGCAGCTTCGTTTCATAGTTTTAGTCGAGCAGTGATTGGGAAAAGGGGGAAACAGATAGATAAATAATAGGTGGAATCTGTAAGGTTATCCAGAAGGAATGATTAATGGCAGGGGTAAATAGTTTTGAAAACATGGTTGTCAATCCTTGAATGCAAAAACTTCCAGGTTGAATCAATGTTTCTGAAGAAATGCCTGTTGTTTCCTGGGAGGCTATTAGTTCAGATACTGGATAGTTCAGAGTAGGGTTTTGTTGCATTTGGCTGCAATTGCATTTGGCTGCATGTTCTGATGACATGGAAGGGGAATAGATAGCCTATCTCTGAAGGTCTTTCAAAAGCACACTGGAGACTTAATAAATTGACCATTCAGATTTTAAAATGTCAAAAGGGTCTACCAATTTAAATGTGTAATCATTTACAAGAGCATTTTAAAAACAATTCTGTTTTTTGGTATTTCTGCATGAAATACCTTGGGAGCAAAGCAAGTCTGAGCACAAAACGCATGCTTAATATGAGCTGTTAGTCTCCTTACATAATGAAAACCAAATTTTTGGAAAACCGTCTCATTCATGCTGGCTTGTGAGTTAAGAGGTTTTAGAGGGTAACTGCTTAAATGAGTCTAGTGTTTTGGGGAAAACATGGAAGCTAATGATGGATGAGCTTAAGTCTTCTTGGCAATCAGATATTTGGTCTGAGCATTCACATTGTGTCACATGTAGGCGAGCAGGAGTTCTGACTGGAGGAGTTCTCATCCCAATAAAACTCTACTGCAAGATTTTAATCCTACCATGAAAGTTTTTTTGCAAAAACTACTCAACCGTTTCATAACTTTTCCTTACTTATAATACAGCTCTACATTAGACCTAAATGCACCTTAGATCTAACTGCTGGGGGAAAAAGGATTGCTTGACCACAAGATTGTCAAGATAGTTTGAATATGACCATGGCTCAGCCTTTTTGACCAACATAATAATCCCTTTTCTTACCTCATTGGTTTTGCTAGCCATCAACATTTTCCACACCATCATGTCCACCAGTCTCAACCAGCAAAACCATCAAGAGCTGGCTAGCATGAAACCATCAAGAACATAGTTTAGTCTGTGTAGAAATAAAAAAACCTCCTAAATAGGCCATTGTCTGTGAACTCTGCAGTAGCGCAGTGTTCTGATGGTTGGAACTGCGGTCACATTTCAACACCTGATAAAATCACTAAACACTAATATATAATCTAACTGCAATGCTGAAAGAGCTGTGTCAGCATCTCATGATGCCCAAACCACTGTCAAGTTCTATCTTCATGTGCAGGCTAGAAACAGCCCAGTCTGACAGGCTTACAATGTAGCTCTTAAAAATGAAGCTAAAATGATAAAAAACTTGATGGCTTAGCTGATTGTTACATTATGATGTTCATTTCTGGTTATGCGGGCCTTACTAGCAATTTTTAGCTGTCCACACAAGCATGATCAGTTTACTCCAGCTATGTCTAGTCTGACAGCTGGTGGCCCAATCAGCTAAACCATCACATTCGTATGAAACCATCAAAAGTATCTTGTTAAAAGCATACAGCCATTGAAGGCCAGTCATTCTGTGATAGTGAGGTGTGTAGTCACACCTCAACACCTGATAAAATCTTACACTGCACTGCTGAAAGTGCAACTTTGTTGTGATGTAAACATGATGAGGTCTGATAAACACTTTGGTAGACATGCACCATTTTCACCTATGTGAAATCATGTGCCAAAGTGTGTATTAAGTCCAAGCAGAATGATGGTTACAGGTTTAGTAAAGTAGTGAGAATAGTGATAAACCCTCTGAATTAGGCAATGGGGCAGGATGGAAAACTCACAAGTGTGTCTGCCATTTAACAAAATAGACCTGGAAAGAAATCTGGAAAGAAATGTGGTAAGACTAACTCAAATACTAAAATCCAAAGAGCATAATAAACACTGTAATTGGTCAACTTATGTGTATTTCTGTGACAGACACCATTTTTTTTTGCCAACAACGTGTTAGCACCTTGAAACAGTCTCAAATGCAGGAATGATGAGGAAACTTTACAGTCAGAGTCTGCAGCCAACATAATAAATGTTGAATACAGGAGTAAATAGACACTTGAAGTCATCCTCCATTACTGTTGCCATAAAATTGCATTACTACACTTGTAAAACTACATTTGGTCCTTGAACAAGAGGGTTGGTCAGTACCATCTGAGGGCAGTAAGGCACATAGTGATTTTTAGAATGGTATACCACCCTAGGGTTAGAAAATAACTGATAGCACTGGTGGTAGCTTTGTTTGTGTCATTACCCTCCTTATGCTCATTATAAGCCTATGAAAGGATATATATTTATGCATTTAGTAGACGCTTTTATCCAAAGCGTCTTACATTTTGTCAACTATCAGTTGTTCAGGGCCAGTCTCCACTAGAGCAACTTTAAGGGTTAAGTGCCTTGCTCAAGGACACAACGGGGGCAGCTGGGATTTGTACCCACAACTTTTGAGGCTACTAGCGGTGGTTCCTTACCACTACACCACCACTGTCCCTGCATATATGCATATATTATATAGGGTATATATTATATAGGGTAAACATTTTAACAAATAGATATCCCCTCAAAACGTACCCAGCTGATTATTTACTTCTTTTTAAAAGACTCTTTTGTATTGCAAGTTTTCTGAAATACTTTTTACATGCATGTAGGTGAGCCATTATCCACTAAAAAAATTGGATGATTTGCTAGGGCGGCTTACAGTGCACCTCTACCAACCAACCAAATTTTTGTAAAAAGTCTGGTTATACTGAATATGAATATACTGAATTGAATGTTAATATGGCCGATTTTGGGAAGCACTACCTCTTAAAGCCCCATGGGTGTACACTGAAAATCAATGCATTTCAATACAAAGCAAATACTATAGAAGACTACACATTGCCCATGGAGTGAAAAAATGTGTGACTTTTCTCAGTGCATCTTAGATAATATCTACAGGGTGTAGGCTTCTAGAAAATATACAGGTTAGGCTGTTTAACTTGTTTACCCTTACAGTACAGGCCAAAATTCAGAGAATTATTGCATATATTTAAGTGGATGGTGCCTCATTTACATAGTTATACATGACATTTCATAAAACCTGCATAAAAAAAAGTGTTGCCTTAATGTACATCATCAGTGGAGGAAGTTTTGTGGGGATATCTATTAACTATTTTATATAATTAATGGACATAAACAGGCTGATAAAACATAAAAAGCTACCACCAATGCAATGCCATCACATATTTTCAAACCCTAAGGTGGCACATCTTGCCAAAAAACACAATGAGACTTACTGCCCTTGAGTGGTAACGACGGGCTAAATGTGGGGATCAGGTTGAAGGACTAATTTAAATAGGACAGCAAATTTGATATCAGCCAGCTGCTTGAAAGCAAGTGATGGTCTCATTCATGAGGCCAGAGCACCTCTTCCGCTGGGACGCGCTTGCGTGTATGAACCACTAGTCCTAGCGTAGCCTTTGAGGTTCCCAAGCTGCTACTTGAACGAAACGAACGACTCCAACAATGTATATTTTGTGCAATGTTTCCTAATTTCTTGTTGTTCCTCTCACATATGGATTCAGCAAAACAGGAAACCTCTGCTGCGCAAGATGTAGTGTGGCGGCTAATCGGCCCAGTGTCCGAGCTGTCTAATCGACAATGCCGTCTGATCTATTCTTCTTTTGGTTACGACTTTGATGTCTGCCTCTTCCATGTTAAGCAGGAATTCTTTGCAATGGATGCACGCTGCTCTCATTCGGGTAGGACGAACTGCGAATTAACTTTTTTTTTATGGCAGTAAACCCATCCTCCTTATATTTCTCATCTTGAAAAACTACAAGATTAGCTTAAATAACCCATTTTTGTATTCAAACGCGATACCCTCCCTTCTCTCTGATAACCCGCGTCTGCCTTTTTGAGCTGAAGGGAGCATAATAACCTCTCAACGCACATCTGAACCGGATACACTATACACGCGCGTGCTTTTTCTTCACTGCCACCAGTTAGTCAAGGAATGAGTCATTTTAAATTTGATAAGGACAATGGGCGGTGAACGGGTATGAAGTGAGCTATACAGTAGGCCACTAAGCGTTTCTGTCGTTGCTTATAGCGCAGTAGCCCTGATGAAATAGTCGACAAGGATCATTTTCAATTTCTGTCAGTAGGCGGCTCTCTAATAATATGAAATAGAGGGTAGCGTCACGTTCATAGGCCACGAACTTAAATCCATAGGCCACATCCGAACCGGGCGGATTAGAATTTATTTCTTCCTAACACATGTTCATTGGCTATTTATGACACTATTGAACCTGTTTGTCCTTGCAGGGGGACCTCTTTGCGATGGAGACATTGAGGAGGCAGATGGTGTCCTGCAAGTTTTCTGTCCATGGCATGAATATGATTTCAATCTCAGAACTGGGAAGTCAAATACAGGGTTACAGGTGAGTGGAGTGAGGTTCATCATCTCCACAAAGGGAGACAGACTGGCAGGCCCAACATGTCCTCATCACATTTGTGTGATTATATTCCTCAATTCTGTTCCTAAGAACCATTGTTAAAAATATTAAGGCTGTCCTGTGTCGACTCCCAGTATGTAGACTTATTTAAGAATGGAAAAATGTGGTCTGTTTAGCTTACAGATATACAAATAATAACTAAATATTTGCAAACATTCTATGTGACAGGTATTTGATAGGCAAATATTTATTAATTTGAGAGAGTGACCGCAAACTTTTAAAATGGAACACTATTGTCATGATATTGAGCTGCTAATGCACAAAAAAGTGCATTTTAGCATTATTCTATTCAAAAGCCCAGTTTAGTCAGCAGTGTTTGCTCCAGCTGGCTCAGATATCTTTTCTGTGGTTTGTGTGTGTGTTTGTTTTAGCAACAAGTGCATGAAGTCAAGCTTGAAGATGGCAGCGTCTTTGTGAAACATGCAAGCCTTCTCTCGTTGAAACCCTTCCCTCTGGGGTCGAAGAACTGAATTACGGCTTCAGTTATGTCAAACAGCCTGTTTATGCATATGGAATCTCCCACAACCATGCTTGTGATTAAGATCTATGGTAACCCTGTGGATAGCAGAGACAGACCAGGCTATGTCAATGCTTTTCCAGTCATATCTAATTAATGTCAGCGGAGTAGAGATTGTGGTGTCTTTTTTTGTCTCACAGTCTAGCACTCGGACTTGAGCCATATGACAGGAAGAGGGTACATGTTGGAGGTCTTGATCTTTACAAATGCTCAGTAAATGGCAAATGCACTTAATTAGCACTTATTCTGATATAAAAAGCTGAAAGTTAAATTTATTTATTCGAGTTCCTCGGGTACTGGACAACTTGCCATTGACGCAAGAAAAAAGTCAACTGTCCAACCTGTTATAACAGTCACCAACGCCCCCCCCCATTCATTCATGCACATACTCACACACACATTTACAGATATTCACACATATTCATGCAACTACACACACGCAGAATAGACAATGTTATGTTTTAAGATGTCAACATAATATTATTTTTCTCCTGTTGTGTACTTGTTTTTTTTAAAGACTATGTATACAGAAATGTATTTAGTTGTACAGTCACACACTTGGATTATATCTACAAAGACACTCACACACACTTACTGACTGACTGGTTATACACAGACATATGCATACACACGTAAGGGATACTGAATGACGCAATTGTCATATATCAGAAAATAATGTATGATCGAGGAGGGATTCATTATCCCATTATACCACTTTTGCCACATCTACATTAGTGGTTTTGCTAACAATATTTACACACCTTGATGGCTCAAACTGACTCATTTGCTACTACTTCTGTCTGGCACACATTGACTCATTAGAAACTTACCAGGCTAAACTGCTTTTACTAGTTCTAAATGGACTATGGTCAAAAGCAGGCTCTTAGTTGCTATGATCAAAAGCGTTTGTTCCATCTCTCATTGTCAAGGACAAGTTCAAGAATTCTATCCTGTCTTGGCGGTTGTAAAATCAGTTTCCTGTACCCACTGTTGTGCTGAGAACATTGATCAGGCTGCTAAAATGTAATGTAGCCCTTGGTTAACATTACAGTTCATTTCATTGATCAGGCTGCTAAAATATAGCCCTTTGTTAACATGACGGTTCATTTCAAAGATTCTAGAGCACTACATTTAAGCTTCACAACAATTTGGGTGGGTGTATGTTGAAGAAGTTGATGTATGTACTGAATGTGTGTTGGTCTGTATGTATAACTCATAGGGGAGGATATGTAAGAGTTGCCATCCAAAAGATGTGTCAAGAGCAGGGATGGAGATTCATTTTCTTTGGATGGCACATACTGCAATATGCATTGATCATATTATGGAACACTTTATATAAACTTTTGTTGTTATATCTGAGTCAGGTGTTGTCACATTTGTTTATTTTTGGTAGATTTACATAGATATGCAATCAGAACTTTAACTATGATTGGATGACCACTTTATCAATGCAACTTAGTGGATAAGTACAGTAAATATCCTGAAATCATCTGGACTCAAAACTTCTTCCTCATTACTTGTTTGTCACACTGATGTTATTAGAATTGTCAGTGAACACTGTGGCTTATGTTGCTAGTTGGGACACATACAAATGTACTGTAAGGGCTACAATCATTCTGTTTTGATTATTTTATCTGTGATCCCAAAATAATGGTATTTTTGTGTGATGGATGGATTTCCTGTGTCTAAGCAAATAAAAATTCCTTTGCAATAATTTGGATTTAGTAAACATAAAAAAACTGTTAGTCAGCTCTCTGTCACTTTTAATGACTCAGGTGGGGTGTGTTTTTTTTAACAAAGTTTATTTACAGTTTATTTGAACATTTGTCAGTGAATACAATGTTCGATTTACAGTCACACATAACTGTTTGAAAGTAGTGAAAAAATGGGCAGTGTCATGCAGTATATGTTACATAATGAATTACATGAAATTCCCAGGCATTGAATATTTAAAATTTTATTTATTTATTATTTTATTTATTTAATTTTTAATGGCTGACGACTTCCAGAGCACAGCGGCAACTGTACATCTTTTACTTTACAGGCTAGACAATGGTAGAATGGTCCAAGATTGATTTTGCCAGAGGATATTCCTGGATAAGTTATAGTCTCCCTGAGACCAGCTAGACAGTTGAAAAGAGGACAGATGTTTGTACTCAAAGTAATGGCACAGACGTAGAGTGCCAAACAAGGGCCAACTGAAATTCTGTGCAGTATCAGACTGATGGCTCATTACCCCTCAAATCCAACTTTCTTTGAGCAAAAGTAAACATTGACAATAGAAAAGAGTTAAAGTGTGGTTGGGTCATACATGATGAAGGGCAGTTGCTCAGGTTTATTTGAATGTTTACTGCTACTATTCCTGTTTAATGTCAGGATGTGTATGGGTGTTTGAGTGTTAATATATTGGTGAAGCAGGCTATGTCAACCCTTTAATTTTCTCACCTAATGAAGTCCTGTTGTTCACTAGTTGTGAGTGTTCTTTCAGAGAATGCAGTGGGGCCATTTGAAGTTATATTTATTTACCAAAACAGGTTGATTCCCTAGACCATCATGAGTAATTTTTAGAGTCCACATTATTTCAGTCCAGTGAGCTTTTTCACTATGCAGTCTGGGACATTAGGGTGATTATAAAGACAAACAACATGTCCCATGATCTTTCATTTACCCTCATTACTGGACACAGTAAAAAACACATCTCAAGAACCAACACAAGGATGAATACAACAAGGATTCATGTCGGTTGTCTAGTTCTACAATCCATTTCATGAGGATAGATTTAAATTAGAGATGTGTACTGTACAGGCAGAACTAATGACAAGCTTTGTCATTTGCAGCAAAGATGACCACTATTTGTCATAAATTATTTTTGTTATTCCAATAATATATAAATGCTAAATATCCCCACAAATATTGTACACCAAAGCCAAATTTGCCTCACTTGCCTCACTTTGGCTCACTGAGTAGGATATTTCTGAGAATGTTCTCAAGTCAGCATTAGAACATGTATTGCACTTCAAGAGACAAATAAAGACATCCTACCAATATGCAATGCATTCTGCCTGAGAGATTTACACTAACTTACTCATGATATAAAATGGTAAAAAAGAGAAATCATTGCTTATGTGGACTGGTTTGACATCTCAGCCATAAACACTGGAAATGGATGTTGGCCAGTTGCTGTAGAAAGGGAGATAGAGTGGAGAGCATTGTGTCATCCTTTATAATCTTCTCATTTGCTAAAGTCCTCTACCGCAGTTTCTGTTTAGTCTACAGATGAAGTCCATTTGGTCATGGATGCTTGTCTTGGCACAGCCTGTATTGAAATTCCTTTTAGAGGCGTGGCCGCTGGCTGTATCACAACTGGCATGGTAATTTAAAGGCGTTATGGACAAACCAGCATGCATTTCTCCACAAACGTTTTGTTTTTAGGTCTTCATGTTTTTAGCTCCTGTATAATTAACCAGCTGACTGTAGAGATTGATACTTCAACATATTGATTTAACTACTCAGCAGACTCAACTGCCTTTAATACATTGATAAAGAAAAATAAATACATTTATTACCTGATTTGGTTCTATCAATCATAACCCAGCAAATTTGTTATAATATGTATTTGGACTTTTTGGAAGTTCTTAAGGATTGAATTCATTCAAGATATTTGAGGGAATGTCCTTGCATATTTTGTCTATTGTTGCAGTATCAGTTTCAGCATTTACAGTACAGTTGAACTTCACATCCAGAATCACAAGGCTGAAAGAACACAATAGAATTTCCATCTTTTGCATTCATGAATATATTGGCACCGTAGTTATTCCAAGACCTATGAAAACATGAAGAAATTACTGAATGCATTGCCAAAATCAGATAGATAGATAGGTAGGCAGATAGATAGATAGGCAGATAGATAGCAGATAGGCAGGATATTGACACTCACCGAAGCACAGATCTACTGCCTTGGCCGTGTTCTCACAACAGATCTCCTCCTGTTGTTTATCCTGCGGCTCTGGGGCCTCCCTTGCTGATCGGAGGGGTATGCCACCACCTGGGTGGCTCCCCTTCTGACCTGTAGCCCCTCTGATTCCCTCATGTCACGGGCCATTTGGGACAGGGTCTGACCCGGGTTGGTCTGAAGCCGCTGGAAGAGGCTCTCGCGGGTTACAGTTCTCTTTGGGCAGCTGAATGTGAGCGCAACCCCGGCCTCTGCCTTCATCTCTCTGGAGAAGCCATCAGAGGTTCCATCAAAACACCGTCCAATGGCTATCTCCTTGGCAACACGTGGATTCTGGTCTGTCACTGTGTAGATGCCGTAGTTGTGGCCCAGTGGGTCAACAGGAGCTAGCATGCTAAAGGCATGTGATTCATTGTTTTGGAGGACAGGAGGGTGCTTGATAAGGTACTCTTGCAAGAGACTGTTAATGCTTGTGCGTCGACAGTTTGCCTGTGGGAGCACAGTTATGAGGGACCTGTCAACTGTGGATTGATCAAATAGCATTCCACTACACTTAAACTCCAGGCATGCAGCTGATGTGTTGGCCCTTTGCATGTCTCGAGTGCTGCGGACGTCCCTTATGCCATAGAGCTGGCCTCTTGTATGTGGATGAGTGCCGCCTAAGTTTTTGGACCTCACCATAACTTCGGTAGCTCCATGGATCTTGACCTTAATGTAGCACGCTCTGAATTCTTGAGGGTTTGGCCACCATGACAGATAGTCACCTGTCCATGTGGTGAGATCGTTCTCCTCAAATGGCACCACATTGTACTCATATTTGTCCTTCTCCACACGGAAAAAACGGAAGTGGTTGGCGTTCACCGGGGCGTTTTCACATGCTATCATGCTCCGATAGGGATATATTGGACCATTGGTTTCATCCACGTTATTTGGGTCTGGTTTGGCCAAGTTAATCCTGAAGGCCGTTTTTTTAAGTGCTGGATCTGTGTGATCGGACCTCTGGTAGTCTAATTTGTCTAAATATGGCTGGGACACACCAATTATGTTTGGGTTCATTTTGGGTGTTGATGGGGCAGCTTCCAGTTCCTCCCCTCCCATGATGGCAGTGACGTATGCTGTGTAGGCATCAGGCATTAGAGCGTCACAGAAGGCTGGTAGGCAAGCACCATTAGGCCCTGTTATCACACTGTCGAAGCGACCCCATGCCCTCGGGTTTGATGAGTAACCAGGCTTAGGTTCAAGGTTTATGAGGTTGATGACCACACCTTTCAGTTGCTCGTGAGGGAGGAACTTGTCACTCATGTATGCCCGCACTTTCACAAAGCAACGACGATTCTCTGGCACATCTAGGTTGAAGAGACGACGCTCGCGTATCTCCATGTTCCCAATCAGGAAGGTTCGCTCCTCCCGCTTACTCCTCCCGTTATCACTGACTGCTGCTTTCTCATAGCCGAAGCTGCTCTCTTCCTCCCAGATTCCTGTGTCTGGATTTAGCGACCAAAGCTTCATGGTGGGGATGTGCTCTTGCATTTTGACATGTTCTGTGTCGAGTAGCACCTGCACGGCTCCAGCTCCAAGCACCTCCCGGTTTGCCTCATCTCGGAAATCCACAGAAAACATCCCATATGTTCTCAGCGGCAAGGTGTCTCCTTCATCGTCCACAAAGTTGAGGTCACCTGGGGCTGCTGCTGCTGTGGTGATGTTCCTTGGATCTATGAATGTCACGCTTGCTTTCACTGTGCCTTCATATACTTCCCCTGTGTTTTTGCGGAAGGAGTTTGGAGGTATAACTAGCTGGCCGATGGGCTCCTCTCCTTTCATTTCTCCCAGGTAAATGGTGTTTGTCTCGCCCGCGTCTATATCAATGGGTTCCACTTTGCGCATCACTTTGACATCGTGGTAGACAGATCCTCCTTTCTTGTCAAAGATGAACACCTTGACTGTATCAATGAACTTCTCTGTGGGGTCGACAAAGTTCACAACCAGCCTCTCTACACCTGGGGACACCTGCACGGTGAAGCCACCTTGGAATCCGGTGGTCCCCACCCTCTCTTTCCCCATGAAGATATGTCCAAAGCGCAGGGGCTCATTGTCATCTGCTGCAACCACTCTCCCACGAACGAGTACCTTTGGCTCCACGCAGCTCTGACAGGCACACTCAGTCACAACTTTGATGGGTAACGAGTAGCGGCCACAGTTTATCTGCCGGGTCTCCATGGTTTTCACACTACAACAGAATCCACCTGCGTCCCTGCAGCGCATGTCATAGTCCAAAGTGCCTGCACACTTATTGTATGGACACCGGCCAGCGTCATAGAACTTGGAGTCAGTGTCAGGCTGTACACAATCTAGGGGCAGTTTGACCAGGTGGGTGTCAGGTGTGGCCTTGCATGCTGGCATGCCTTTACCTGTAAACAACACAGTGCATGGACATTCAGTATGATGTGTCACACAAACCAAAGTTGCTCATGTTTGCCCAGATCTATTAATTGGGCTTTGTGCAGTTTGCCAAAGCAGCTGCCCCAAATCATTATTGGGATAATAACTGTCCAACTATTCAGATGGAAATTACAGAACATGAATAATTGCTCTCTGCAATGTTTGCCAAACAATTAATGAACATGATATCATGGCAGAGTTTAAAGTCAAGTACCCACATAAATTTCCTCACTCCACAAATTAGGTGCTTATTACAGACAGATGGTGAAAACTAATTAGTAAACTTTCCTGGTACTACTTAGTTCATCTTTCTCTATTCACTGGTGTTGGGATGTTGTTTTATTCACTTGAGCAGATATTCCATGCTGCTGCAGTGAGTGTAAGGGAAGCTGATCCCTCAGTGGAGAACCACACTTCTGATGGCTTTAGCACACGCCTCACTAGTCTCTTCTCTAGATCTTGGATAACAAGCATCTTGGGACTCTGCACAATGGGTAGCTCTGCCGCATGTGAAAACACATACTTGTCTGATGAGGGCTTCAAGAGGATCAGGATTTATTGACGTTCTTGGATTTCGCTTCAGTATCGCAAACACATGGAGAGTGGGATTTTAGTCTTTGGAGTGTCCAGAGTAACCAATGGCTGACGCATCTTTGTGTGAACCAACATAAATATAATAAAAAGCTGCTCCTTTGTGGGTTGTGCATCTCCAGGGGCCTTAACCTTTTATATCCTTTTTTCCCATCTGAGCAGAAAGTACACATACATCCTGTATATACTAATTTAATTTAAAAATATTTTGTTTAGAATGTGTGTCTGGAGCTACACCTACCCATGACAGTGAGGAAAGCTGAAGAGGATTTGATGCTGCCCGCATGACTGATGGCTTTGCAGTAATAATGGCCCGACTGCTCCACTGTCAAGTCTCGGAGGACCAGATCCTCTTCATATTTGTACTCCTTCCAGTCTAGCAGTGATCCGTTATGATACCTGGAAAGCAAGCATGCTACTATGTGACGGGCTGTTTTTAAGATTAAGAAAATGGTGCATTGTGATGAAGGTTGCTGTGCCGTATCGTTTCTCTCACCATTGATACTTCTCTGGTTTGGGATTCCCCGTGGCCTTGCAGCACAGGATTGCACGTTGGCCTTCGTATCTGACTTTGTCTTCAGGGTGTTTCACAATGTACGGCTTTTCTGCAAAGCAATCAGAGAGAAGCCGGCCTCAGTGGAGCCACAGAAGGGTTTCAAAGCTGTAAAATGTCACAATGTCTGGCAGTTTGAACATTTTGTTTAGGTAGTTCAGAGATATTAGTGGTTTGGGAAAGGCTGTGATTAACACTCTGGCGCTCTGCACATATTCAGTTTCTGTTTCTCAAGCTCCCTGCCTGTCTCGTGTGGTTGATTAAGTCATGTTATTCATTGTGACCGCAGCTTCATCGCGTTAGCCAAGAACACCACACAAAGGGTGTTTTGTGTTCCTTGTGTGGGCTCACCTGAAGACTTCAAGATGGCGTGGACCCAAGATGTCTTACTGCCGTTGTTAAAAGTGGCAACGGTGAGGGGAGCAAACTTCTCCTTGCTGACGATGAGAAGTGTCTTGGACCCAGAGCACACCCCTGGCATTTTGAAGAGGCCCTTGGTGTTGGTGCGAGCACGGATGAGGTTAGGCTGGCTTGCTAAAGCCACCCGAGCCCCTGCCACAGGCACCCCTGTGGCAGAGAGGACCTCACCATGCAGCTGATGGCCCTCACACACACAGCGGCTGCAGTCATCACTTGGCCGACCCTCCTGACAGACGCGCTGGCATGCCACTACACACATGCACACATACAAACACAGACTTAGGCACAGACATACATCCAAACAGACAAAAGGACTGTTTGTATTATACTCAATCAGAGGTGTCAGTCTCAAGGACCTAAGCCCAGCTGTTGTGCCAGTGTGATTTTACACATTAGTTGTGCCTCATCATCCAAGAGTCATGCTAATCAGCAAATCCAGATGTTTGGTACAAGTCCTGTGGATGATTCTTGCTCTCAAAGCTTTGATTCAGCCTCCAACGCACTGAGTACAATGTTCCGTCAAAAAGCCACAGAACACCCATTAATAAGGAAATATATGTTTCCACTTACCTGGACATAGTTTCTTCCCACACTTTTGGAGTTCAACCGGACGTCCCTCGCACTGAATTGTGTCTGAATTTCTGATGCAGCTCCGGCGTCGGTTGCGCCGCCCTCCTCCACAAGTGACTGAGCAGCTACTCCAGGCTCCCCACAGTCCCCATCGGGCTTCTCAGATGCAACAGAGAGGTAAGAAGGAGCAGAGGAGGAACAGGAACAGCACAACTGCCTTGTTAGCCGATCAATTTGAAGTGTTTGCAAGGTCATCTCTGGCTTTGAAGCAGTCTGAGAGACATGTTCTGCATGTGGTGACATTTTCTGATCAAAGGGCTCAGTTAGATGAAAGGTCTGGTGGGAATATCTGATGTGGCAAAGGAATGGTGCTCTTGTTCCAATTACATGTACAGTACATCTGAATATGGAATTGCACACATTCACCCTTTCACCCTTTTAGAATGTGTGTAATTCTAAAATGTGTGAACATTCATGTATTTTCTCGGTTGATACAGTCATTTTTTTTTGTTAATTTCACAATTTTCAGGAATTTCATTATTTTTTTGTGATAGTGGTGAGTGGTGAGATACCTTCACATGGAGGAGTTGAACATTCTCTCCTCTCAATGTGGGATCCATGGCAGGCTGGGGAGAAGAGGAGAGGTGTGGGGTCTTTGCTCACACACTTTCGCTGACGCACCTGGATGCCGGCATCATTGCAGGCCGTAGCTGAGCACGGACCCCAGTTAGACCAGTCTGTCCAGTAGGCATTGACTGTAAACAGAGAGGTAGAGGCTTACATGCTTACTGGACTGTAAACAAATTATTTGTCAGGCAATGTAAGGCCAAAGGCTGACTGCATAGTTCTGATTTAAATTAGCTACACTACTCCTAATACCTCTTTCTGTCTGTCCCTCTCTCTCTCTCTTTCTCTTTCTTTCACACTGTAACTCCTCTGTCCTCTGTCTGTCTCTCAATGTTTTCTCCTCTCTCCTCATTTTCCAGCCCCACATGCTGTGTCTAATGTCCTTGTCACCAATTAGCACCTCCTCCCTGTGATCAATGGCCTAAGTGATGAATGTTACCTGGTGGACACTGGAAGCGCACATGGTAGTTTGAGCAGCTGCGGCCGCTGGGCTGTTCTTTATTGATGCACCAGAAGCCCTTGTCCAGGCTGGAATGCACCACCTCCCCAGTGTCCGAGGCGGGGACCCAGTCGGTGGTGCGGGCCTCCATGGCCAAGGGCCTGGCGCACACCCTCTCTCTGTAGTAGTACCGAATGGCTTCCAAACGCTCGTAGTCTCCGTTGCCGCCTGGATGGTCGATGTTGAACCAGGATGTCCACTCTGTCACTCCTGTGTTGTGTAATAATGGAGACACAGGTCAGGCCCGGGGTAAAGTTTATGTGCAGTTTAAGAGAGCAATCTGTTACAGCCATTCCATGGGGTTGGGATGCCCATGGGAGCACAGAGGGACCAAATTCTTTTCAAGGCTTCCTCGACTAATTCTGAACCTACTGTATGTGGAAAAAAAGACCCTCACTAAGAACTCCCATGCATCTTCTCTTTAGGCTCTGACGGCTCCAAATTAAGGTCTCCTTCGGGGTCCATGAAGTAAATGAATGATGTGATTTTTCAAAGGACCTTGTCGACATTTTGACTATTTTAGCGGAGGCCTCAGCTCAGGCCAACAAAAAAATCTTGTTTCAATTAGAAACAGTCAGTGGGAAACATGCCTTTCATTCTTCCACCTTCCGAACTGTGTCTTGGCTCGTCACTGTAGTCTCATCTCCAGTTTAACATGAGGCTGTGCTGATATTATAAATCGAACCACATGCAAGATCATCTAACTTCAGTATTTACTCGGTTGTTTGTATGGTGACCAAAGATCCCTGTGTACTTCTTCCAAACAATGATGGCAGAAAATCCTTATCAGATGTTAGTGTAGGGGTTAGTGATGAAGACAGTTGTGCATGCACAGTAGAGCTTAAAGAAATCCCATGAATGCGACCTGCAGTCTGCTGATCAGCAAGGCTGTTGTAGGTCTGTTTCCTGTTCCTCTCTGTCTGGCTCCACTTTCTGAGATCCAGCTTGTCCCATATGGTTCCTGTAGGAACAACAACAACAAAAAAAAACAGAGGCCATCAATGCTTCAAACCACAGCCTCTCCATCACCTCTCCCTAACAGCAACCTGTTGTGACTTTTCTCTATAGAGTAACCATATGTAGTAGCTGGGCAAGATTTATGAGAATACAACATGTGCATTCCTATTAGTCATTCTGCGAGATGAAATCACCAGTCCAGGACATGTTCCTGAGCCTGTCTGAGTGTCTGTGAATGTGGCTGGAGTGGAAAGGGGGCAAGTGCAGGAAAACACCCGATCTTCCACTGCTGCCCCTGGGGTGTCTGCTTGCTGTGTGTCTGGGTACCACCAGACTTTGGATGGAAACCTGGCCTACTTAGGCTAGCTGATGCGTGGGCTGAAAGTCTGGATAAAGTCCATCCAGATGCGTGTGAAGGCCTCGATGACATCTGATCCCTGCGTAACAACACGGGGAAGGCATGCTGACCACTGCCACAGAGAACCTGGTTCTGTGTCTTGCTCCCTCTCTTTTGTTGCCTGAAGCACAGTGCTGTCCAGTTGAATCAAAGTTTGCAGCACATGTGGAAAAGCTGTCTGATAGTGTCTGATGCCCAGCCTTTTTTCTCAACACCCCCTCCCCTTCATCCCCTCTGAAACAACATGGAGAACAAAAACAAGCTGGAAACACTTGAAAGGGAAATGATGTTGGAGTTGACATGTAACTGATGCATGGACCAACATGCCGCGCCAGTCATGGTTTCTTAGAGAGCCTTGTACTGGAAATTCCGTATGGAGAGAAGGGCCAAGGTTGTTCTTGTGACATGCACACTTAGTGTTACTGCCCACAGTCTTCACAATCAAATTTTGTGAGTTGCCGTCTCGAGATGCCAAAATCCTCGCAAAATCAAACACAACTCTCTAAACCCATTAAGTAATGACAAAAATGTGTGGAGACAATTTGGACACAACTGATATGTTAAAGTACGAAAACCATTCTTCATGAATGAACTTCTCCGGTAAATGCAGCCAAGCTACATTTCTCTCTCTTGTAATAGTGCAGTCTTGACCATAAATCAATGTTGTCTGTGCCTTCTGTACACATGGTTAGATTCCTATCCCCTTCAGCTGGTAGCTAGTTTAATGTTTACTGTCAGTCAGGGACAATATTCACACTGTCGGGGACTGAACTTGCCAAACAGGAAAGTTGCCAGACAGTAAAGTAAAAATGAGACACACTAAAAACAACAAAATAAAAAAGATGTATCTAATGTGACAGATTCATTTAGCAATCTGTCCACCAAGTCATGTTCATGTACACAACAGACCCTCTCAAAACACAGCTTTTTCCTGCAGTTATAATGTTCTTCGACCTCACATTTCAGACTTCAAACACCCAGGAATCAAAGGTCAAGGTCTTTCATCTCTACTCTAAGGAATGATTTATGCACACTCTGTATGAGCGATTAATCACTTTAAATAGTTGTTTGAAGGCCACAATGAGTAGAAATGGTTTTCTTTCTTCTCTTTTGATTCACTTCTGCAGAAGAAATCACTGCCACCATCACATGGCATTATGAAGAGTTTTAACTCAGTTTTGGCATTATTTCAGCTGTATGGATAGTTCACTGTGGTTGATTATGTGATGCTGACAGTTCTGTATTTGTCATTAGTTTTTAAGATTTCTTTGCCGACCAATATTATGATAAATAATACAGATAAATGTTTGAGCATTCTGACAAAGAGAAACAAATAATACACATGAATTATTTGTTATTCGGTACTTAAAGTTTAAGTGTTTAAGATGGAGGTAGACTATTTCCACGGATCACTCAAAAAGGCTGGCAGTATGTAGTCATTTTAAGATCTTATAAAATACTCGCCAGAACATCCCTATATTTCAAGATCTTCTTTATGATGAAATGTCCACATATGTTTGAAATCACAAGGAACTTCTCACTCAAGGCTACAGGTTATGTAACCTTATGAGGATGGACAAGTTTGAATATAAGAATATAACAAATTAAGTTAAGCCATTTCTATAAAAACTAGCCTGATAATGGCCTCTGCTTTAAACATTTCAAACGAGGCACTAATGTTATTGATAAGGTTTGTGACATTTCATAACTAAATTTTTCCGATGGCTTTGAACCATTGGAAAAATGTGTTTGTCATCAAAGTGAAAATCCCCTTGTTCAAAAATTTGTACTGAGACCGTGCGTTACAGATGTCAGAGCACACACTTGGAGCTATATTCTTGACAGAAAACGTACTTGACCACTATATCCATGTCTTCATTATGAGCAACGTGACTAAATATAGTTTGAAACAAGCATGCAAAACAGGGATGTATCCTTGTCCTTCTCATCTCAGCACAGAAGAATTCAGGTTGTAACAAGACACTACAACATGCGTGAGTCCAAAATATCGCATGGAGTGGAAACAATAAGTTAGCAAGAGCTGCAAGTATGTGCACTTCTAAAAACTGCCTGCTCGTTTCCCCTGCTCAGGAATGACAAGCTGGCTCTCTGAGACAGTGGTGGAACCGAGGCTCTGACACGTGCCTATGCAAAGCTTTTACAGCCATTTCCATTTCAAACACTTAGCCAGTATTACATCTCACTTTTTTTTTGTTTGTGTGTGTATGTGTGTTTTCATGCTTTTAATGTTGGTCGCTTTTTTGCACTCCAATTTCATTTGCTTCCTGCTTTATACAGTCTCAATAATAAGGCACATTTGAAGATCCAATAATCCGTGCATTCTGTTTATAATGTGAGCCTTTTGGAAAGCATTGCTCTTTGCATTAGGGCAATCATGAAACTGAGTGTGCATATGTTGTCAGTGCCAGAAGCTTATAAAAGTCAGTAAAAAAAAAAAACTGAGGCTCGCAGTAACAGAGAGCAGTCAAATTGGACAAATGTCCGAGCCAGATTTTAGCTGGCAGTGACAGAGACTTTTCAACAAGTCTGGAAGTTGTTTTAAATATTTCAGACACCTAAAAGAAGAAAACATCTCTGCATTATGTAACTTGAATAAACTTGAAGTTCATTCAGTGTTACCGTGTTTATGCAGGCATGACGTGGCTTAGGACATACAATAAGTGTAATAACAGAGGTGCAAAAACAGAAGCACTAGTTCTGTTCAGACATCTCTCACTGTTCCAGGGTTTCTGTAGCAGCTATTTTCCCCCCTTCATTATTAAGTGCATTCTAGTTGTCCAAAAACTAATTTCTACCCCTATTATAGGTTAATGAATACTCAGACCTGTCTGTATGTGTTTAGATGTGTGTGCGCATGTGTGTGTGTGTGTGTGTGTGTGTGTGTGTGTGTGTGCCACCCTTTCACAGACATGTGGAAGCTGTTTTCTGTGCTTGGCACTTCCCCTTGCTGAGGTGTGCTTCACCAGACGGCTCTGTGAGATGCTCCCTTCTCCCTCTGATTGTGTCCAAGGCTGGATCCGCCATCAACTGAACATTCCACAGCCTCCCCATCTCACTCGGGCCCATCTGTGGCCCATTTTCCTAAATAGACGTTCTTCACTGATCCTGTATAGCGACGCAAATCAACCACCACAAGTTTTTCACTTTTTTATGCGGTTGGCAATGGTTTAATTGACATTTGGATGAGAAAGGCTTTATTTTTAAATGTTTTATTTGAATGACTGCCCTGTTTAACCTTTGGAAGCAGAGACCCCCAAAACTTCCATTTGCACTCTAATGCTCGAGTGCTTATCCCATTCAAGAATTGCAACAGTCTGTGAACTGGGTGTACCTGGAGGAGCCCTGATACCATTATCACCGTGTTTGTTTTTGCCATTAACTTTGATCCCATTTTCTCTTCCATTTTCATTAGTCCCCCCTGAGATAAACTGGAGCTCCCTCCCTCCGGGCTATGAACTCCTCTCTAAAGATAAGCATCTGGAGAATTAGCCGCTGAAACTGGGGAGAGATTAGAGGGAAGGGACGGCATTTACTTTGGCGGGCTTGAATGGCTTCCTCATTTGCGTTGGCAAGGCTGGCACCGGCACACGAGTTTGCTGCTCGTTACCAGACGAACAAGGGCATCTGGTTTTTTAAGAAAGCCATCCGTATCCTTTGACTCTCCTCGGGCCCTGTCAGACTCAATTTTCTGTTCCACTTGTGTAGCACATCTTGGAACAGCTGTCCCCTCAAATGGTTAGACAAGTAATATATTCTCGAGGGAACAATGAGAGACCAGGGGGGCATTAGAGACGACAGACACACACACACACACACACACACACACACACACACACACATGCACACAAATAGGGGAACATGGAAGTTGAGAGGAGTTAGAAGGAGAAGGAGACAGGAGAGAAAAATCTGTGTAAAAATTACATCCCGTTTTCTTTTTTTCATATAGAAATAAAAAATGAAGTTATTTTCTTGTGCATGTCTGATTCAGTAAAGGACAACTAGAAGGACACAGAAAGAGCTGCTAAGTTAGACCAAATTACAGTTTTTGTCAAGTTGACTCAAAAGCTCAAGATGACTCAGAAGTCTCAGCCATGAAAGTGGAAAATCCCCTCTATATTCATAACCTTTCAGCATTATGACAAAATACAGGGTTATATTTGCTCACAATAAAAATGTTGCATCTTTGTCCAGCATTTATGATGATGCTCCAGTCATCTGGAAACAAGCACCCTCATTTTGATTTTGAAAACGGAACAAATTAGCATATATTTGAGAAATTATAAATATATTTTATGTTTTGTTGTGTGATTCACCTTTACAATAATACATGTATTAAAGTCCATGCAATTCACATGCTATATGGGAATATGTCATGGTGGATTTATTCACTCCAACTAATAATGAAACACTAACCCTAGGTAATGTTTATGGAACAATGTTTTTTCTCTCTTGTTAATGCATTGCTGTGGAATATAAGATCATGATTAGACAAAGGATGGTGTCACCTGCATGGTTGTAATTGAAGCATTTCAGCTCAGATGGAAAAATGTGGTAATTTGCATATCCAGAGTCAATGACCATACCATAAACATTCAGCGTATTTCTGTTTTGACAAAACAAGTTGTCCACTTACCTTGTGCATAGCAGGTAGCAAAAAGAAAAGGCAGAAGTAAGGTCACCATTCTTAAGTCCCACATGGTGCCACTCTCCTGAAAAGAGATGTCTTTTATTCTACCTCTTTGAAGAAGTGACTCTCCTGAATTGTGGTTGAGAGAAAGTAAAGACTTTGTCAAATAAGTTCATAAAGCAGGTCCTGGCTACTTTGCCTTAAAGTACTGTCTTATGAGTATTAAATGTTTCTCAGAGTAGTTTTAAAAGGCCGGAGCCGTGGAGTCTGCTCCAAACCAGCCCACTTCTCCTTACCATTGGCCAATACACTTTAACATCTGTGTCCCGTTTATCAACCCCTATCCCCCAGCCCACCCCCTCACCCTCCTAAAGAGACTATTATGAGGAGCTGGATGCTCAATGCCTAAAAATAAAACCTTGTTTGTATTCTAGTGTGGATAAAGCTTCCTACTTTTTATTGTGCTCCAGTGCCCTGGTGGCATTTCTCCACTAACTCTGTTTTAAAGCTTCTTCAGTTTCCTAAGGTGTGACAAAGTCTCAGCCATACCGAGAACAATTGCTTAAAAGGTGTGGGTTTTGTGAAGTCAGATCTAGAATGCTGGATGACGTTCACTTGTTGCTACAGATCAATATGCCTTTTGTTAATTTCAACCAGAAGAGTTCAACATTTTAATTGTTTTAAACTGTAGAACACCCTGCTGCATGATTACTGTTGAGTAATGGTTATTATTTATGGGTAGCTAGACTCTACATATGGTCCGCTGATGGTTCTGTTTTCCAGCTTCATGAATGTTGATTATACATGATGCTCCACTGCCACAAAGGGGAGTGGTGTCATGTAGCATGTCAGGGAGCAAAACAGCCAAGTTTGCTTGTGAAACAGCATGGCCAGTTATCGGTTACACACGCCTCATTAGTAACTTTAATGACTATTCCACAAATGGTTTTCATGAAAACATAATCATTTCTTGAAAACAGTAAGCATCCATTGGTTTTCTGTGCTTTATTTATGCTTTTGGACAATCAAAGGCTGAAATGTCTCCAGACAGGGGGCACAACAACATTCAATATGGACATAGATCTGTAGCTGCAGGTTTTCAATGCAAGCAGCTCAGCTGCTTCTGCTTTCTGAACTGCATCATGGAAACCAAACTTCTTCCAATTCAAGGTGACCTAAATGAGTTTGTCAGAAGGTCATGGAGAGGAAGAGTTGCAAAGCAAAGTTTTCTTGCAGTGCTGATCAAGTGAAGTGAGAGAATGCCCTCCCAAACCAAAAAAGTGCCATGGCAGCCTGGCAAAGCATTTGAAATCTGGATACTAATTACTCTGGTGACAGTAAGTGGGTCATGGACTAAATGTCATTATTGAGCAGAAGAGTATGTGACCAATTAACAATACCTTATAAGGCCAGACAAGCTGAGAGGAGCCTGTGACAGAGGTGCGTTTTGAATGGAAATTCACCATTGAAAGCCAAATTCAGTTCAGTCCAGGACTCCACTTATTGCATGTCTGGGGACCAACTCACTTAGTTTGCCCTCAGTGGTCTGCCAGCGGTTTCCAGTGGTTTGCTGTTATGGTCAGAACTCAGAGGATGTTAGAGGAGTCTGGACTATAAAACTGGTCATTTCACAGTTGCTAACTGAGAAGGTCCTTGGGACAGCGTGAGCTTGCACATTTTGTAAATTCATGACTAATCAACACCATTTTTCAAATTTAAAGTGAGAAATTTTATTTGATTGAGACATTAAGTGTTCATGAGCAGAGACAGCTATTGAACTAAAGAGATGCAGTAGTATTAATCAGAAATGACAAAGTAACATTAATCTATCAACAACCAGTAAAATATCAAAGGGGTGCCATTCAATTATTGAAAATATTCTCACTGGTATCTTATAAATAAATAAATAAATACATGACCGACCAAAAAACTTGAAGAGATACACTATAGCTTTTCTACCAGAACAGAATCCACCCTAACAGAAGGTGTGAGTTATACTATGAAACTACAAGATGTTTTCTTCCATGACATTATGTACTTCTGCATTTTCACTGATCCAGAAGTGAAAGAAACTTTGTGAAGCATTGGCTAGGCAACGGTGAACACACTGCTGTCTCTCAACTCCAGTCTGACTGTCTAAGACTGAACAGAAGGAGGTAAATGCAACAGAAAGGAGCACATCCAGGAGGCTTGCAAGAGAAAGTAATTTGTTGTTGAGCTCCACCCTGGAACATACCAGTGGCGCGTCTCCAGTGAGGCTTTTGACTGAATATACCTTCCACCTTTGTGCTGGCCTGAGTGAAGGCAAAGCAGCTGTGTAAAACTGTCCTCCTAGTAAAATAGCCAGACTACATTTGTACATTCCACTGTGGCTTTTTTAAAACAGCTGCATAAAATGAAGGATTAATGAAGTGAGGAACTGCAGTTTTCTGATGGGAAAAATGCAATTAATTTTGTGCACATATGGATAATAGTGAGCTTAGTACATTTAGACAGCTTAAACAGGAGGTACAGTAGTCACTGAAAGTGTTACGACATGTTAGTAACCGGTGTTTGAAAAAGTAGTTTCTAGGGGAAAGGCAGTATTTATTGAGAAAGAAAAAAATCAGTGGATTGTTTTGTTTTTGAAGGCATAAAAAAGGGAACAGGGGAACAACCCTGCAACAGTTTTCCAAGACACATTGCACAACTCCACCTAACCACAGCCTCTGATTTCTAAGACACTCTAAAACATTACTTCTGGAGCAAGAGGCCAAAAGATCACATTCTCACTTAAGCAAGAGCTGCTCTTTAGAGAACCAATGCATAACCATAACAATCTATAAAATACAAAACAAGTATATACGTTCCTTAATTATGTATCGAAAATATTTAATATTTTTGTGCATGTTTTACAGTTCTATAAGACACTCTGTCTCAGGGAATTCTGGGAGATTGAGTTCATATTTTTTCTGTATGTCATAAGGAAGGAAGCGTCCTGCCAGAAAGTGCTTCCCAGAGAAATTAGTAGCACACTTTTTGGGGGCCACAAGAGAGATGAGCACTTCAGGGATGATTCCATCCTTACAGGCCTCTTCAGCATCCCAGCCTATAGGATTAAGACACTTTTACCCACCATACTAAAACTGAAATACATACATGAAAAGAGTCGACATGAATACAATAAATCACTTTTATGTGAGCTAGAACTACATGAATCATCAATTGCAATATGAATTGCAATATGAATACAGGAATATTATGTTTGAATATGAGTTTGTAATGAGTGTAATGTGTAGTGTAATGTGTAACGTGTAGACATACCTAAGGGTACGTCGACACTGGCTATTGGTATTTTGACCTGTTTCAAGGTTACCAGGATACTGGAGTAAGGCTCCTTGATATCTTTGGGGTCACTGTCTGGACCCAGGATGGCATCAATCACCAAGTTGTAGGCATCATTTATCAACTGGACCTGCAAATGGAACCAAGATGATCAGTATATGTCCCAGCCCAACATAATGGCTGTTGAAAGCACCGCTGTCTCCGTGTGTCTCACCTCAGTGGGCAAGTAGGAGAGAAAGGGGATGTCCATCTTTTCGCATTGAACAGTGAAATCCTGGTGCACGCTGTTTGATGAACGCTTCGGATAGTAGATTGTTGGCTCGTACTCCTGCCCGAGGGGGAGAAGATGGAGAGGTGTTAGATGACTGTAGCTGTTCAGCAGGGAAAAAGGAAGTTAATGCTGATATAGTTAATGCTCCTAAGGAGTAAAACAGAAGAGCTGCAGAGGGCAATGATGCATATTAATAGGCTCTCAGCATAACATGGACAGTTGGAATTAACAGTTTAGTAGGCCTGATGGAAGTTTGGGGGAAATACTCATCTATGATCAGTTTAATTTCATACACACAATAAACAGAGAAAGGCAGAGAGGCATACAGTAGATGAAGTTACTGTGTACATTTAGTGTCTGTAGTTTTTTCGTGGAAATTATGGAAATATGAATTCTGGAAAACACATTACTATACAAGATTGAATTTAACGATCAGGACAATACTGCCATTATGTAATCATTCTTTGAGGCCCACTAAAATGAAAAGAGAATTGCAGTGATCAACATTTGATTGTGTTTATCAACATTTTGCCTTTAGATCAAAGAGGGCCACAGTATGTGAAACAGTTTAATGCATTCAATGGATTCGACATTGTAATGTGGAACCCTGTCTCCTTTGACCCTAGGTCTAGCCTTGAGCCCTGCAGAGATTGCCTGATATGACTTTAACAGATTTCATCAATACGCTTTTAATAGTTGGCCATTGATGCTCCATAAATCTGGCATTTTGGACACATATGGCGAAGTTGTAGGAACAGTTGGTTCCAAGCAAATGCTCATGTGACTATGAAGGTGTTTTTCCCCCCTTCAGAGAAAGAGTACTTCATTCTGGAAAGCGCTGAGTCAACTTAGCTTCCCTATAACACAGTTACAAAGTGTCCCCAAAGGAGAAAACCCACTGAGCATGCAATACTTCATACTTCAGAAGGACACATCTAAGACTCAATGACTCAGTGACCCTGGGGTTGCAGCTATTTTCCCTGTGTTTACTACAGTGATCTTCTGTTAATGCTGTACTTACAAATATACGCAAGTGACGGGCACACACAAGGCCGACCGAGCCGCTCTGCTCAGGGCCACAAACCACCAGGACTGTGGGCTGCTTCTTGCTGAGAGACTTCAGAGGAAAGGCCTAGACAGGTTGAGGGAGAGAGAGGGAGACAGAGAGACAAGGAGACGGGAAAGGACGGGAGAACAGGAATTCAGTATGATAGTCAGATGGTGCAACAGGGAGAAAGAAAGTCAGCCAGACAAGAGCGCAAGAGATAGGCAGTAGGTGACGAAATGAGCCCAGTCAAGAAGAGAGACTTTCAACAAGGTGGTGTTAGGGCATCAGCCTGAAAGGAAGAGGGACAGAGAGAATGAAAGAGCGAGACCAACAGCAAGATTGGAAAAGAGAATGTGCAAGAGAGAAAACAACTGGACAAAACCAGAAAGTGAAAGAGACAGAAATGAAGACGTGGAGACAGTTAGACAGTGACCTCAGCTCGTCTGCCATGCTGTGTTCACGTCCCCCCGAGGACACGTGTGGCACTAGGGAGGCGGAGTCCTCCATCACTGTCAAGCGTTCTCTCCAAAAACAAGCCAGGGACACACAGAGAGACATGGCACCCATGGCCCAAACATATTAAAATAACTCTTACAGGAGTGGAAAAATACCATAGACAACACCACAGGATGCGGCCTTTAAATAACACATTTTCCAGTGGTCTCCTGAGCTAAGCTGTGTGGTCAGTGACATTCGAAGTTTCCCACCCGGGACCTGGTACCTCAGCAATCCTCTCTGACAGCCCCTTGCATCCATCGTTTTGAACCCCCCTCAGCTGCATTTCTAAAATATATCAGGTATGGCATGCCTAAGCCGATGACAATGTCTTTACTGTTGCAGTTTATCAGACTTATTTTAGGAGCACGTCCACCTAAGCTAAAAGTGTTTCAGCTTAGAGTTGTTGTTGCCAAGGTATTCAACACGACTGGTATGTGTGTGGATATTTTGAGTCACAATTACCCTAAATTACAAAGCAGTCAGTGTGAATTATCTTGCATATGGAAGCTTGAACAGGCTACTGGGCTCAACTGAACTGAGTTCTCATAAAGAGGCAAGAAATTTCTTGCTGGGGAAATTTCATACTCCGACAGGGTTTTCAGACAGTGGGTTTGGCAAAAGATAAGAGCTTTTTTTGGAACTGCCAATGACCCAGATAAACCTTACAATTTCTAAGCTTTGCCAGTGGGAAGTCACCACATTCAGGCCCATTAAGGCTCTAATTTTCGCCTTCTGAAATGTAGTGCTGTCTTAATGGGAAGCTTTCATGGTGACACATCCTGACCAGCTCCCCTGGAACCTTCCTACGGCAATTAGCACTAACCAGCCGTTATTAATGATGGTAGTCAAGCTGTGCTAACAGGGAAGAAGTGGAGTGCAGAAAAAGGGTTCTTGTCGTTTTTCTGAATCAGGAGCCTCAGAGCTGTGCTACTCATGATGCAGGAAACCTGAGTATTGTCCTGTAGTTTTACAGGCAAGCTGCTGTTCTCCTCTCCTTCACTGATGGAATGTTGTTTTGTCAGGTCTCACCACAGCTTCCAGCTCTCGCTTGCTCGCTCCCCCTCGGCTCCCGGGGGCCATGGCTCACAAGCTGATTGTGATAAGTTTTCTGGAGCTGCATCTCTCTGACGACCACACCAATTAGCAACACAACACCCACTCCATGCCCTAAATCACATGCAGACATGCGCTTGCCCACCCACATTCATACAGAGGAAGAGTAATCTCTTTTGGGAGAAACAGGGAAACAGAGAGAGAGAGAAAGAGCGAGACAGACAGACGGGGTAAGGGGGGGGGTGGGGGTTGGGGGTGGACAGAAAATTATGGGAGATGTAGACAAAAAATGAGGGCATGTTGAGGACAGAAGGAGAAAAACATAGATCTAAAGCCCAGGATAAAACTATGCTGTAGTCAAAGGGCAAGGAAACTTTTTTTCTTTGAGACACCACATAAAATCAGATACCCTCTTATTAACATAGGTGCTAAAAGCCTCTGCCCATTAATCTCAGTGCTACAGTAGGCCACTGAGGCATTTAGGCTTCCGCTGATAAAACACTACAACAGCCACTTCCTCGAAACACCAATGATGTAATCGTAGTCTCTGCCTTGTGACTGTTATGTCTTTTTCTAGCCACTAGTTCTCTGGAAGTCACTGGTGATAAATGGGGCTGGTGGTTGTGGTCATGATAATCAGAGGGGGGAGGAGGGGGGAGGGGCGGGAGGTCAACCTCAAGCAGGAAGGGTCCTCTCACGTGTCTGTCTGCCGGGTGAGCATCAGTCATGCTCTGGCGCACTCCTGCCGCCGGCTCATGTCCCAACGGCGCCCAGGTAGGTCAGCCCCCAAAAAGCCCTCAGAGGATCCTCTTGAAGCCTGACGTAATCCACATGAAGCCCATGACCACAGCCTACAGGAATCCATTGTCCACAGGCCACATAACTGGAAGAAGGGAGAGGAAGAGTGGGGGTACGAGAACGAGACAACCCCCTCCCTCCTTCCTTCGGGTGGTTCACTACTGAACAGTCTGTCTGGATATATTGTACGTTTATTGAGGCACGAGACTCCGGATCTGCTGAGGCCAGCACCCTCCGACCAACAAAAACAGGGAACAAGGTTTCAGTGTTTCTGTGGCCTTTAGAGAGAAGCAGTGGTTGTGTTCGGTGACTATGAGATGTGCAGATGTGTCGGCCAGAGGGATTGGGGTAAGGGTGAGGGGGTGGGGGTGGGGTGTGTAAGGGGGGTGCGTGACAGACCTTGGTTATGGCAATGGCGCAGGCATAACCCCAGATCTCGATCAGCTGCTGCTGCCCAAACCGGTAGTCCCGCAGCAACTCTGTCTCAATGGCAGACGCCTCCTCCTTACTGACAGAGAGAGAGAGAGAGAGAGAGAGAGAGAGAGAGAAATGAAATAATTACTTGCATGTATTACACCAAGGCAAATACCGGCCTAGATTAAAGCCATCTGTTAATTATTTCTGCACCTTAGTGACAGGCCGTGTTTATCAAGTAACTAAACAAGTCCAAGAGTATGTGTCCACGACTATTGCTACAGCTGCACTCACTTCACTGTGTAGCACATGCAAGGGCTTGTTAAAAGGGAATAGGAAGCTTAGGTTACCTCCAGCAGTCTAAACTCGTGTGACCACACACTATTGTGAGTGCAACCTTTATTTTTTAACATGTAGCTTTGAGGAGCTGGTTCTCATTCCTCTCATTCTGTGGCTGTCAAGGTAAGGTCTCCCTAAAGTCAGCCCCTATGCTGGTCTTGCTTTCTGGGATTGAAAGAAACTGGGTGGTGTTTTTAAGACGGGGGCAAAAGCTTCAGACCTGTCGGCTCTGATTCAGTGCTCTCCTGGAGACCATGAAATCCAATGACTTCTGCATAAACACCCATCAAGGAGAGTCTGGGGTGGATGGAGGTCCGCTATGCTCTGCAGATGCCCCTTTCTGTGACCCAGGGACACAGAAGCTTACTGCACTGAGGACCCCTGGTGGATAATGTGCGTATTACTGCTTTCATGAGATGAAATAAATAGGGCACATTGAGTATATTGTCTTTCATTGCAAATACACACTTCATTTATACCTCATTGTGTCTTATGTAGTGTATGCATGTACAAAACTCTGTACAGGTTGATTGATATTACAAAACAATGTATTATGAAAGATGAGTCAGTAAAAAAACTACAAAGAGCAAAGATACATGGTACCACCTCTGTATCTCACATTTCAGATACATTTAGATTATAATTCATTGTAATTAAATTATACAAATACCTCATTCACTGTGAAAATGAATCAATTATATTATCTAATGAGGACGCTCTGATCCCTCACTGGCAAGTCAGCAGAATAGGAGATGGGATTTACTGCACACAGCCTTAATTTTCCTCTGCCTGCATGGATGTTAAAGGTCATCCTATATCTCTTTATCCTTGTGTTCCTTTTGGATGATTGCGCCTGCCCACCGCATCAAGGAGACCTTTTGGCATTTGCAGTCTCCAATAGAGCAGCGGAGCCGTCACACAGAGTTCACAGGGGGGATATTTACTGGTTCGCTCTGACAACATGATATTTGTAAAGTTCAGTGCAGGCCATGCAGTGGTGTTTCTGCTCTGTCGTCAAGTCCATCCAACCTGTGGAACTGAAAAATGTCCCTGTAACATTGTCCTTCTAACATTGATAGAACGGTAACTGTGCAGGTGCTGAAAAGCAATGTGTGACAAGAATTCTGCGGAAAACAGATTCTTTAAATTATTAATGGGAAACCTTTGTAGCATTGTGGTGAGGTGGTCTTTTGGTAATAAAATAGTATGACCACCAGGATGCAGTGCAAGTCATTGGCTCAGAGTAATCTACTGTATCTAAAGACCGCAAAAACATGCCCAAGTTGTTTTTTATTCTTTTTTGGAACTCATCCAGCTCTAGTCCCCCCTATGCTCCTTAGCCTGTTTGTCTGAGTGGCGGCAAACATTGTTGAAGGCTATCAGCACAGCAGAGCAAGAGCTTCTGAGCCCCCAGAGCCTCCTACTACAGATGGAGCCTGCCTCTTTCACAACCGCATGAGGAGGCAGACAGGACGATGGCCTCGGTGCTTTGGGTGCACACATGAGATAGAATAAAAGGAGAGAGAGAGAGAAAGAAAGAAAGAGTATGTTATGAAAATGTATGGTATGAAAAAGAGAAAGAGAGTGTGTGTAAGAAAAGAGAAAGTGCATGTATGTGTGAAAGTGTGAGAGTACATGTGTGTCAGAAAAGAGAGAGAGAAGGAAAAAAAGAGTGCTGAAATGAGTGAAATGAGCAACAATAACAAGCCTGAAGGGCCTCTCACACATCTCCCCCCCGGAGCCCATTAATTTCCCCATGCGGTGCTGGGCTCCCCGTGGGCCGCCCACCGCGTCGACAGCCCCACAATCACACAGCTCCTAATGAGCCTGTTTACCTCCGCACATCAGCCAACGGGACCACTGCTGCCAGTGAAGGGGACAGCACACTCTCGCTCGCCACCCTGCCTCCTTGACCTCCGTCAGCATGTGAAGTAAACAACAGCCGACTCATTAAAGGCCGACACTCCTCAAGAAAAAGGAGCAGTGCTTATTTCACCACTGAAATCAATCCTGCTCTGCTGAGAAAATGCTGAGGCAAGTGAGGCAAAGTAGCTCCAGCAAAGTAGAGCCACACTCTTCTAGATTTCACTTCAATTCACCCCCAGCCCCTGCCCCCCTACACCACCCTCTTGCTGAGGATGTTTGATTACAGTGTGTGTCAGCACTTGAACCTCAAGGAACAGGGCCTGCACGCCCTTTAAATGAACAGCACCTAAAACTGAATCCCCATGGCAACCCCTCTTTTTAAGTATAGTCACCGCAATTATCCATGTCTTTCCTTGGACAGCTAAATCACAGTATTTCCACCTATTATTATGGCTCTGTCTCATGATTTAGTTCTCTCTGTTCTTCGTCAAAGTCAAAAGATGCCGCAGAGAAAATAGACGAAGAGATGTGAAGCCATGAATATGGTGATGTGCAGGCCATTAGAGATGGATGGAAATGGATCCAGGAACAGATTGCTGATGTCCTCTGAACCATGAGTGGTAGCAGGACTATTCAGCTAAAAATAATGAGTGTTTTGATCTTCTTTAGAATTCTTCAAGCAGAAGGAATGCAAGAGCAGATCCTATTATCAGCTGAGAGATCCAGCATTATCCTGTTTTTATATGAGGACGTTGAGATGTTTTTGTCATGTTTTGCAGAAACAAACTGTCAGAGGTGCTTATGAAGACATGACCCAATATGGGAAACTATTTGCATGTTGTCCTAAAACCAACATCCAATGCTCTGTTAGCCTTGATGAATAACACAAGGTGAAAATAAATGCTTGGCTAATGACCTAATGTATCCTGCTATTGACCCCTGAGTCACTTTGCATAAACTGTTTTTGACAAACGCTAGCACGACAAAACAAACACGCCCACTAGAATCTCAAAGCAACAGCCTGGAACACAGCTAGAGTGAGGCTTCACCAGGGTGGATGGGGGGGATTTGGGGACATGTGTGGAGAGATCCTGACCTCACGCTGAGGTGCGATTAGCAGGAGGAAGTGAGGAAGTGATGGGCTCGCACTGGGGGATATCAGTTCAACAAGAGGAATACAAGAATCAGAGCCCTGAAGCCCTAAACTAGAGGTGCACACGTACCAAAAGAAGTTGAAAGAGACAGCACAGGTGCAATCTCAGGAAGTTCATCCATTAAACAGCTTGGCCTGGTTATATCTCTCCCACTGCCAGCTTTTTGTATGCATTATGTAACATCCACATGTCAATTGATGATCTACTGTTGCTGTTTATGCATACACAGTAAAACAGATTCAGTGCTAAAACACACGAGTCATAGACTCATGTATCTTATCAGTTCACACAGGATCATGAAGAAAGAACACAACACTGCTGCGGAGTGTAAAATTTGGCTTGGAGCCAGTTCTACCGAAGCCTGGAGTGAGAGTGGGTGTCTGAGCTCATCTTCTGGCGACAACAAGCAGCCAGGTCACAATGCAGCCAGCCACAGGTGCACCCAACCACACACTCAACATCCCACGAGAGAGCAGTGCTTGCTATGCCAGTCAAACGGCCTTCACGTGTTCAGAGAGAGAAAAGAGAGAGAGGGGGGGGGATTTATGGTTCAATCACTGGAGGACACCCAGTGATGAGGGGAGGAAAAGTACTGATGAACTAAACAGCAGCTCTGGCTAATCATGGCTTGTTAAGTTTCAATGGCCCTAGAGCGTCTTCCAGGAACCTCAGGTCAAGGTTGCTGATTCAGAGCTGCGGGTCATTAAACTGGCTTCATCTGACCACGCAGATACACACAAGCCCCTCGCAGCCCCTGCCAGAAACATTTCACAACAGTGCATCATTTGTGTGTGTGTGTGTGTGTGTGTGTGTGTATTTGTGTGTGTCTTGTCCTGTCAGAAGAACATCCTGTGCCAGTTCTATGCGTCTGAGAATCTGGGGCTTGTCTGTGCATCTCTGGGCTTTCTCCTGCCAAATCACTCAGTGCCAGACTGGGACTGGGACTACTGCCCATCACCATAGAGACATGAGGATGACACCCAGGCTAAGAACATCAACTATTTCAAGATCAGGTTGAATAGAATAGAACCTCATTTAGACCATTTTGCAATTTAGAGGCATTGAGGTGAATGGGTTTTTGGAACAAAGTGCTTTCCATGAACAGTTTTTGGGGTTGTGATTTTTTTGGTCATGTGAAGTCAAATAATATAAACATGAAGAAAAAAACTTTTCAGTATTTTGAATGATCATTTTGTGAAAAAGAAAATCTGGTAATGAGAGCAGGAGTCATCTCTTGTCACATGGAGTCTCTAATGAGGAAAACAGCCCAGCCTCACAGTTGGCAGTGACTACTGTGTTACATCATGTATTTTATTTTTCATTATTCACTGAGGGGTCCTTACATTTCTTGAAAACTGAAATTAGGTTTTAAATACAATGTCTAGTGCTGTATTGCATGATATGCTTCATGCTTGACATGCCCCATAGCATACTGCACTTACAGTGAATACATACTATATGTACTGAAGATACAAAAGATTTCACATTTTCTTTGGAAATGATTGTAATTGCATTTCCAGGAGAAATGCAGCACAATGTTAGGTCACAAAAGGTCCTGATATTTTAATCTCTGTCAAGCAGAGAAAAATAATTAACTTTCCTATCAAAATAGGGACCCTCTGATAAAATGAAAATGTCAGCCTTTTGCCGGCAGCTTCAGTGGTTCTGCAGATATTGACACATGATATTTTGGAACAAAATTAGTAGTCTGGTCTAGTTTCATGAGAGGAGGTTCAACAAACCAGAAGAGTCCCAAAAGAATGATCTATGAAGTGTATGGATGACAGGACAGAGAGAGAAAGAGAAGGAATAACAACCATGAATGTGTATAGAATGGCAATGAGATAGACTCACAAGATGAAATGGTGGTTGAAGAATACTTGTTTGAGAGTGTCTCTCAACCATATGTCCATTTGGTGCAGTTCCAATTAGAACTGAGGCCAGTAATCAGAAATAGGTCTCAATGCCTCTGCAGTCGAGAGGAAAAGTGAATTGTATGCACCATGGGAGACTTTGCAAGCGCAGGAAACCATGGTAACGGAGAGTCAGCTCTAGAGCTGCCACTGCCTGCAGATCTGTAGAAGGGAGACAGAAGATGAACAGGTACATGCTCACTGGAGGAGAGAGAGAGAGAGAGAGAGATAAAGAGAGAGAGAAATATAGCTATATAGTTACTTCATAAATGAAAGGAGGAAATATACAAAGATAGGGAAGGGAAGCAGACACAGAAGGAAAGAAAAATAGGCAGTTAGATAGCTCAGTGAAGCACAGCTAATATGCCTGTGCTATATGCACACACGTACACACACACACACACATACACCAAATTTGATAGGAGACAGAACTAGTCTGCAGATAAGGTGAGAACATGAATATAAAGGGGGGGGGGGGGGGGCAGCAGAAACAGTGACAGATAAAAAGAAAGAGTGGAAACAGAAGAAAGGGAGCGAGAACAGAGAACAAGAGGGACAGAGTGAAAGGGGAACATGTCCTTCAGGCCCAATTATGTCTGCTGTCTGAACACAGGTCAAAACACGGTAAACTCCATACAGGAGACAGACAAGGCTCTACAAGAAAATTGACAAAAACAACAGAACATACTCCATCAAAGCAGAGCAAAGTGTGCTGTTGTTTTAGTCCATACAAGACTATCATTTCAGGATTTGGGGTAGAATGATCATGTGCTACATATTTTGTGCTCCCGACCTAAGAATTCCCACTGTCTGTACTTAACAATAGAATGACTAATCATGCAAAACATTCTCCAGATGAAAACATAAACTCAACAAAATTGTATCATTAAGCCCAGAGCTGAGGCAATTAACGGCCAATTTACTGATGTGGCCATGTAAATGTGACCCAGACCCAGTATGCTCATTAACTAAGAATTACATTTCTGATATAAGCTTTCTTTCTCTCATGAACTCAACACTTGTTCTAACCCTAGTAGTTACAAGTGTTAGGAATGGACTGGATGTGAAAACAACATTTTGTGGGTGGTGTGTCTGCACCACCTGTAGATGTGCTGCTTGAGAAATAAGATGCTGAAATTTTGCACTCAGTGCACTGACTTCTATTGCAGGGCTTTCCCTTTCATGCAGTGTCAGTATTTTCAGTGCGGTGATGATTAAAAACATTTATACACGGAAAGAACTGAGGAGAAATTGGTCAGCAGTTCTAGGGCCAATCATCTAAATTGTTCCAGGTTGAGTGCATTTTCTCAAACTGACAGAGTGTATAATAAAAAACTGATACAAACCACACCTTATAATTGCATCAGTTGCAGCCTGGGTGTTATTATCTGCTATCACCATAATTACAGGACATTTCATTCTATAGCTTGCTGAAATCGAGAGCACATCGAAATTGTCTGTCTGAAAAAAGTGAAAAACATATTTGCACCTGCCTGCTCCCAACACAGGCAAAGAGAATGTTGGTTTGGAAACATTTCTCACCCTTGGCAACATAAATCAGTGTCTTTTTTTTGTTTTTGGCTCAGCTGATTGCATCAAACAGAGGCCTATTTCCTCTTCCCTCCTTTCTGATAAGCAAGTCCTCCAACCACACTGCTTGTTCCCTGACCCTGGTGAGATCTTGCTGTGGCTGGCGCTTCCGTCGCACTCCTCACTCGAACGCTGGGCTGATAACAGCTCGAAGCCAAGATCCGACGCAGCCACAGCTTCACAGCATCAAGTTGGGCTCCCACAGCTTCCTGATGCATCATGCAGCCACTCACCTCAGGCCAGATTTATCACCTCACCCTGAATAATGTTCAGATATCAGCTGCAATAGCTACTATGCACTGGCACAGGATTCAACATGGATGAGAATCTGTACAGCAAAAATAACTTAGGGCATATCTTGTATCTGAAAGTTTTGATCTAGGACAGTACTGTATCTGTAGGAGAAAGTCAAGAGGGACTTAAAAGAAATGTGGGGCAACAGGGAAAAAATGCATGCAGAGGTTCAGGCAGAGGTACTGGATTTCTATGTGTGTGTGTGTGTGTGTGTGTGTGTCAGTTGTACATTGTTGCACAGTGCAGCCTATATTTCTCTCCATACTAAAGTATAGTAACATTCAAACCTCCATAGCCAGTGTGGCCGTGGGGACCTGGTTTAGTCCTGGTAGTCCTGGTTTGCGTGCAAGTAGCCTGAAAAGTTGTGGGTTCGAATCCCAGCTGCCACCATTGTGCCCCTGAGCAAGGCACTTAACCCTAAGTTGCTCTAGGGGAGACTGGCCCTGAACAACTGATAGATGACAAAAATGTAAGGCGCTTTGGATAAAAGCGTCTGTTAAATTCATAAATGTAATGTAGTCCCATGCTCATTGACATTCCTGTAGAATAGATCCTCCCCTGCTCTTTCAGTCTCCCCAGTAACCACAGCGCATGAACCCCATCATCACAGCACAGTCTCTGTAAATGATTTCTATGCATAGCACTCAGATGAGAATGTTATTGGTCAGTAGTATTTGTAAGAACAGAATTAGTTTTTAAAAAGAGCAGGTTTTCCACACAAATCATCGTATCTATATTTGCCCCTTGTACGTTTAATCCTTTTGCACTTACTGTGGAGTGAAGTTAAGTGGTAAAAAATAGTAGACAGTCATTTGAAATAACAACTGCCTTCCTAAGCTCTATTTTGACCGTCCTTTCTTAATTTCTCCTGTGCTTTCTATTCTTCAAGCCCAGCTTCACATCTACCTACTGCTAATGATGGAGGCCACCATGCCAAGAGCACCAGCCCCTGCTTGCCAGGGCAGCTGGGCTTCTATGTCCTCAGACCACCAGGTGGATGGATGCCAGTGAACAGAGCAGTAAAGCTTGTATCTGGTTCCTCCATTGGATGTGTAGAGCCTATTGCATAAGTCACCACTTTTTACTGTGGCTGTCCATCATCTGCAGCAAGGGTGCAGAACATCAGTGGCTGGCATTATGTGATGTGATAAATGGTACACATGAATAAATCTGTGATAAATGGTACACATCACTTACATCATAATATCACTAGCACAGCCCTGTAGGAGGCTGGGAGTCATTTGCTGGAAGACCTTACATTAGAAGGTGGCTCAATAGCTGTTGTAGAGTCTGGTGAATATTAGCAAAAATTAACATTCACAAGAACATCCCTCATATAATCACCAGCTTGCCAAATTCATTTTCATTATTTAACAATCATTGAGGTGTACATTTAATTAACTTTAACAGGGTGTTTAGACAACTGAATGGTTGAGCAAGCTGAGCACAGACCGTTGATTTGTGAGCTAAATGCTCAAACTGAGTGTTTGAATGTGTATCTATGGGGGAAAAAAACTGTGAAGCTACTCTGACTAAACAACACTCCTTGTGAATATGTTTTTGATAAATGGAATTCAGCTTGAATTAATAGTGTAGTTTGTTTTCTGTTGAGACTGCAATGCAAGAAACAAGAAGTAAACTCATTTGGCCCAAAACACCCATATGAGGGAGATAAATGTGTTTTCTGAGTCTCCTGCTTATGTCTGTGTGTTCCCCAAATTTGATAAAGTTGAAACAAAAGACACTAAAAACCTTTCTTTGCTGCATTCTCATGGGAGACTCTCTCAAAGCCGCCCACTCGTAAAGCAACTTTCTGTCTGCCCCCGCTAATGCACTCGCAATGGCCAGACTGGCTAACGATTTCTGGCTAGCTCCTCCAGACCCAACCATTATCTCAAACACAAATGGCTCTCTTGAGAGGCCTCAGGGGCAGCCGGTCTCACACCCTCACAAAGCATCTCTCCCCAGGAGCTGACCACTGTTTGTGTGGGAGAGGAAAGGAGAGGAAAGGGGGAAGAGAATACAGTCAGGTCAGGTGCAGAGCTGCCTCCTCCACACAACCTGTTAATAATTAAGGGGAACAGCAGTGTGTGGGGGGGGGGGGCGTGAAACCATTGCGGACGCCCTGGATGTCAGGAGGCACTGGGGGAGCTGGACGGGTGCCCGACCTTTGACAGCCGCAGGCAGATGAGACCGCTGTGCCTCCTCAACCGCAGCGCTGGATGTGATTGGGGTTGGATCAGGGGGGTGGTGGGGTGAAAGGGATAAGGATGCACTGGTGAGAACAAGGCCCCCTTTAGACTCACTGTGCAAAGGCTCTCAAGGGTGCCACAGCACCCCAGGCAACAGGCATAGGGGGAAGTGGAGGATGGGGTTGATGAGACAGGGCCAGAGAGAGAGAGAGAGAGAGAAAGAGAGAGAGAGAGAGAATCATTTTATGCTTCGTTTAAATGCTTTATGCTTCTCCACCAATCATATTCACATCTTCCAGGAAGTTGCAGTATTTATAGGTTAGTGTGCATGTGAGTGTGTATGGATGTGCATATGATTGCTCCAACCAAATCTACATTTTAATGTCTGCTAATGGCCTGCCATATGACTGTGCTTAGCATATATTAAACCCAGATGGAAAACAAACTGTTTTGCAAAGTAGTGATTGTAAATATGAGTGCAACTATATTGGGACATTGCATTGTGTGATGATGGTAATGATGATGATGATGATGATGATGTGGCACAGGAAGTAGGAGAGGGAGAGGTGGAGAGGGGGAGTGAGAGAGAGAGGGAGAGGGGGAGAGGGAGAGAGGGAGAGAAGGAAAGGGGGGGGAGGGGGAGAGGAGGAGAGATGGAGAAGCCAGGGTCGGGCACCACAGGATCCTGCTGCAAAAGCAGCCAGTGGTGCCTAAAGAATGTGTAAATCCCCCCGCAGGGGACATCACTACAGAACGTGACGGGGGGGGGGCGCTCAGGGTGCTCCTGGGAACATACAACGCACACTCCACATGCCTTAATCCCTCATTAAGGCAGGGAAACACACATCAGCCACACATGAGGAGTGGATGGAAAGGAGACCAAATGCTGTGCTGGGATGTTGAGCCTCCTAAACCAAGAGCAAGAGGGAGAGGACAGGGAGTAGTACTTAACAGGGTGTGCCAGAACGGAATTGCGTCCAGTGGGATAAAATACATTAAGGGTGTGATTCCCTCTCATCCATTCAATATTCTAGTGCAGCTGCATAATTTTCTAGCGTTCTAGAAAATGTGTCTTGTTTTGTGTTCGTTGTGTGTGTGTTTTGTGTTCGTTGTGTGTGTGTTTTGTGTTCGTTGTGTGTGTGTTTTGTGCTCCTGTGGTATCCCTTGTGGTGTCTGGTCCTGTATATCCATAGTAGCCTTTATATATAGTCTGTACCAGATCATGGTATTAAATCATGCTTATTAGCATTTTATTGATATCACAAGTCTTTGACTATGGGATCTGACCCTGTGTATGTATATGTGTACGTATATGTGTATGTATATGTGTGTGTGTTTGTGCCTGTCCGGTCCGTGTGCTACATACACGGTAAAGATGGACCAGTTTGTGGCAGCTGTGAAGCCAGGCTCATTGTGGCTTAAGGGAGACAAGTGGGCGATTTACCATGTGGGCCCCGATATATCACAATCTCCCCAGGGCACAGGCTGGGAGACGGTGAGGTCAGAGAAGCCAAAGCAAAGATAACACAAATGACTAGCCTAACCGTTTCTACGGAGGCTAGCTGGTGACACCAATGGAAGAGAATCAAATTCCTAACCGGAGTATGAAACCGATTTGTCACAATTCAAAGCATTCTTAATGTTTCTAATGTGTTTGATGCATACATTAACCACAGCAGTAGATTTGCTAAGGCCTCCTGCCAAGGATAAACAAACAGCTTGTGAATGTCTTTCTCAGCGGAGAGCAGGAACATGAGACAACAGCAGCTGTTGGCGCGCTACCTGTCTGGACAGGAAAAAAACTAGACTACTTTCAACTGTGTCTGAAACAACTAACCACAGTTCAGTTGATCTCACGGGAGACCCATTTTTTGAACTGAAAGCATTTCAGTGACATTTCTGCTTTCTTAACTGAAATTGTAAAGTGATGTGGTTTTCGTGCCCTCCAATGTCTTTGTTCGACTCCAATCAGATTGACAAGTTGCTTTTGTCATCTTGACCCAGCCACTGTCTGTCTCACATTATCAACTTCAACATCAACACACTTCCTCTGTGGGGAGTCCTTGATTTTCTGACAGCCTGTCAAGCTGCCGATTGAAAACTGAAGATGATTGAAGGAAAGGAAAGTGACAGTTCCCACGGCTGAACTGTGAGACTCTTCTGGATATTTTTTAAGCAGACTGAAAAGACTTGTGGGCTGTATAGAGCTGACAAATTTCAGGAAAAAAAAGTGTCTGTCTGTCTGCCAACTTGGCAACCCAAGAACACCATCTCTCAAAGGTACAGAATGAACTCAGAAGGCTTTGTCATTAATTCTTCATACCTCTCCATTGTTCACTTTAGCTTCATTTGTTCCTCATGCTCTGCTTTCCTAATCAGGTGCTGTATTCTGTGGTCTGGGGAACGTCTGGATGAGGCTGTTATCCAGTTTCTTATTTGCCTGGAATCACTTGTGTGGAAAGTTATATATATATCATAAAAACCAAATTGGTACTGAGGCTCTGTAGCTTGGTTGCACAAACAACTTATTTGTGTGGGGTGGCAGTAGCCTTGATGTAATCAAGGTTCATACACAACCACACACTTATCTTGAGTAGTGGCAAGACGGATCTGATGATGAGAGTGCAACCAACTGAAACAAAAGGCCTAATTAGGGGGTCCCCTGTGCCACCATCAAACAGCAGATTGTAGCAGGCAGACTGGATCTCCACTGTGTCACATTAAATACTAACAAAGGCCACACTGATTCTCCATTATCAGTGCACAATATAACACACAGCATGCGGCTTCTAAACTTTACATACATATAGACACAGTACACACACATGCATACAAACACCTTTCTGTTCCCAGCTAAAATGGTAACAGTCCAAGTGTTTCTATGGCAACTGTTAAACGCAGTTAATGAGTTGAAAATGCAGACAGTTATGATAAAGGCAAAGTGTTTTCCATTATTATTCGATTGCTTGATGTAAGACATTAGAATGCTTTTTCAAAAAGCACCTTAATTCAGCCGTCTTTACAGCTTTTATCTGGCATCGCTTTATGGGGATCTGACAAGTGGCTTCTAGTGGCCCAGAGACAGCGATGAGAGGCCTTGACTCAGTGCAGCCATGTCAACACTCCCGATACCAGCCAGATCTGTAAAGTGGACCACAAAATCCTCTGTTTCTCCTGTCATAGTACTTGAGCAGGTAGCTAATCTGAAACACCAAGTCAGCAGCAGGAGATGCGATAACTCATGACTACCATGGCTGAGTTGAATGAAAACCCTGACAGACACACAATATAAAGCTTAATCTCAATATCTTAATCTTAATCTCCATGCGCATCTTAAGTGCTGCACCTCAATATCAGTTCTATATTTGGAATGATATTTTTGTGTGCAAAGCATACAAGCAGAAAAAACTTATGGGATTTTACCAACAGGATTCAAGATGAAAACTCAGTTTAGTCCAGGCATACGCTGTCATTCCTCAAAATACCAGCTCTGATCAACCAAAAGCCACCCATACAGATTGACTCTTAATATCTTACTATTATTGTCCATTGAATCCAATTCAGTGCTGCTTAGCTCAGAACAGCATGAAATGGGTGCATGCCACAATAGAATGTAATGACACCAAAAATACTACATGCCTTTGTTTCACATGTATGTCAACAGGATTTCACCACCCCCAAAATCCCAAAATAACCTCTAGGCCGCCCCAACAAGCTTCTCCTCAACCTGCTGGAATTTGGCCCTGCTGTTGTCATGGCGATAGCAGTGAAAGAGAACTGTTTTTTTTTCCTTCCTCAAAAAAAAAAGGCTCCCACCAACCACCCAACACCTTTCCTCAGAGACGTCCTCTTCAGTCAATCTGTCTGATTGAGCTGGAGTTTATGCTCTGGCTGTGATATAATGGACACTCACTGTTTACAAGTGAACAATTCACTGAATCTATTTGTTCCCTGTTCTCTACTTCACTGTGAGTGCTCAGTAACAAAAAATGCTTTCATAAATATTGTGCTTGTATCTGTGGGGCTACTCAGCAGACGTCCAAGAGGCTGTGCTTAGCAGGACTATGTAACAGACTGTGTTGGGGGGGTGGTAGGGAGTGCAAATCTCTGGCGACCTCTTTTGATGAAGACTTATGACTGGGCAGTGCCTCAGGGCAATCTCATGAAACATCAGCTGGTGCTGCTTCCCAGCAGCAACGGAGATCAACACCATCTCTCCCCCTGCTGACAACCTGTCACCCCCCCACAATCGCCCCCTCGCCCAAAGCACACGCCACACAAATGCAGCACATAAGCGATTCTACAATCCTCTATATTTAGCTTCTATGGTTCCCTGCGTACCAAGATGTGTATTTGACATTCAGAGGTGCACAGTGGGAGAGAAGAGGAGAATGATGATGAGTTTGAGGAATCTTCAAAATAATAGGAATTCCTTATTAGAAAGCATTTTGACCTACAATGGAAAGACTCCATTGTAGAGATATGTTGTACTTTAAACAAGACCATCCAACACAAAACAGGCAATTAAAATGTTATTTTCTCATCTGTCAGAAATACAAGAACCACTTAGGGCTGAGAAAGAGGCACTTTGCTGAAGAACATCCCCCCCCCCCATGATTGCCCTCACTCTTGGAACCGACTCTTCCTGATGCGCAGATACTTCATTATCCAGGATATCCAGAGCTCATTACAGATTTGGAAGAGTGGCGCCACTGTCGACCCAGTTCCCCCCGCAACACATGCTGACACTCACAATCTCTCTCTTTCTCTCTTTCTCTGTGCATGCATTTGTACATGTGTGCATATACATGTATTCACGTCTGTCAAAGGGTTTAAGAAAAACTGCAGTCACGTGAATAATAGATTCCAACAATTTATGAATATTACCCCCACACACTGCAATGACTATTAAGCAGTCTATGTCATTGAATGGTAGAAAAATAGTAATGATGGTTGAAAAAGTCCTAAAATCATCTCAAATTATTCTTAAAATTTATGCCAGATTTAATGGACTGATGTTGAGATTTGATGACTTAAAGAACCCTGGCTTTAAAGACCACAACTGAAACATTTTGTACCTTGTTCAGTGGTGGAGGCTATCAAAATGTAGAGCAGTGGATAACTTGAATTACTTTATATTATATTTTTATATTATATATATTTATATTAAATATTTTTGGATTTTTGGAGGACAGGCATGCAATGCCTCTTTTATATTTTACTCTTGTGTTAATAAGAGGGAAATATAAGAAATGAAGAGGACTATTTTACCCAGTGCCTTACTGGGCTATGCAAGCTAGACTGAGTTTCACATACCTGTGCAAATCAATCAGGCTCTGATGTAGTTCCTTGTGCTACAGTAATTGTAGAAACGCTCATTGATTTCATTGTAGGAACACCCATTGATTTCAGCCAGTCACTAATCTTTATTATTGACTAAGGTCGTCACCTCCACTTTTTCCATGCTCACACTTTTTCCAGCCATTTCTCACTGTTGATGTCTGGTGTGTGTCCAGTCCTTTGGTGACTGGGCTTGGTCTTTCCAGCCAGTGATTCTGTAGGATTGCCAATGTACCAGCACGGATCTAGTGTGTGCCAGGACTACGCTGATGGGAGCTCTGGCTGCTATTGATACCCAGCTGTTTGGCTCATAAACATGTCAGAGAGACTCTTGAGCACCCGTGTGCTCACTGCAGTGTGCCGTCAGCCCAGGCGCAGCGGGTGCCCAACGGGGCATTTGGCCAGTCACAAACTTGGCCAAGGAAGAGGGGTCTGAGATGGGTACAGCATGAATCAAGAAATGCTATTAGACTGCTAATAGCACAGTGGAGCTCTAGACTGTCCGAACTGAAGTCTTATCTAGCTCCTCCTGCTCTTTCTTGCTAGACAATGTGCACACAGAGAGTGATGACTGCATGTCTTCCCACTGATAACATGTCTCTTCTCTTACAGCTTGTGTACAGAAAGCTGCTGTACCTGCACCTGGAGCTTAGCTTCTGTTCACTATAATGATTATGACATGCCACCATTGTTATCCAGACCCCTCGCACATTCCTGTCTCCTGCAGTCCTTGCAGTACTGATAAGTCATATCCACCTGTGCAAATGTATTGGAACTGTCAGCGTAAACACCAGCAACATGCTCAGTAATACCATTAGCACAGTCAGGCCAAGACACATCAGCAAACTCAGGTAAAAAAAAAAAAACAAGAAAACAAAAAACAGCTAGCAACTGCTCCAAAAAATTCATTTCCAGAGTGTTTCTTTAATAGCTGCTACTGGAGACACTCATGATTCATACACTCTAGCCCTCTGAGTTTCCAAAGAACTACATGTGATTAGCTCTAGGCAATCGGTGATGGCAGTAATCAATGATAATCTTTGTGTTGCTATCACTGCAATCACAGCTCCATGGCTTGTATTAACAATAGCTAAATAGCGCATGGGGATATTATCACTGAGCTCACACAGTCACAAGCACATGTTTGGTTACTAATTAAAAATGCTGGTGACATAAAAAGTGCAGCAATAGACAGTCCCTCAGGTAGTGCCACCATCTGATAGCAGTAACAGCAGTCTTACAAGCTCTTTTCTTAGTGAGGCTTGTCATGCAGCATTGCAGAGAGGTAACAGAACTATTTCTCATATAAGTAAGTTGGAGGGGCATTGTCTAACTCACCAGGAGGTTAAGTCAGTAGTGCTGTGACTTTTATGTCAGATTTATCAAATTTCACACTTTCAAGTGATGAAGCCTTGTCACTCAATCACAAGCTATTGTACCTGGTGACTTCTGGGGGAGAGTAATTATAGGATTACCTTCCACCGTTCCACTGTGCTGATGGAGCAGTGCTCAGCAAAGGTTAATTCCATGGCAGTGGGAAATACACTACACTACACATCATGACTGGAGGAAATCAATGCATTTGTCGCAAACCATGGATCAGCAAGGCCCTTAATTTCAGGCATGTGAACTGTGACCATGGCACAAGCTGGACTAAGACACATAACAAGCAACTGACTGGCTTATGTGAGCCTCACTGCTCTAGTGGGACAGGCAGAGTTTTTCACCTCATACAGATCCCTACCCATTTATTTAATATGACAATGTCACACTCATCAGATTCTTCAGAGCAAGAAACACACTGGCCAGACCACACTGAGTCAGGCAAGAGAGAGAGAGGACAATGAGTAACCATTTCACATTTACAAGTTCTTCTTGTCTTGTAAAAAATACCCTAAATATCCTTGGGAGAGCATTGGGATTTCATTTAGAATTGTATGCACTGACATGCATTGAGCTTTATGTCTTCTGTATGCATGTACTCTGACATCACAACAGTCATAGAGAGCCTTGTGATGATTACTCTGACAACATAGAGAATTAAGTGAAACACCACCTCATCATTACACAAACCAATGCATGAACCATCATGCGTCACCTCATTACAACCAGCATACCGGTGCATTATTCTTCTCCTGAATGCTCTCGATGAATAAGTCATCTAGAGATTCTTAACCCAATTACGCTTGCAGCATCACCATTACATATGGCTGCATGAATCACAAGACTGGTTTCTCACATCTGTCACTTCCATGCTGGAACTTCACTGTGGCCAAACCAAATGAGAATATGAGAGGGACTCAGGAGCCCTCTCTACAAATATTCTTCCTATGCTCCAGGCCCAGTGGCTGACTCTACTATTATCACACAAGTGCAAAAGCTTTCCCTGCGTCAAAGAGCAGCACCCACCAAATCTCATCACTAATCTTTCTATAATTGCCGCAACCATTAAATGCAATACAGTGTTGGGTAACAAATCATCCATCAGACTCCCTAGCCCCCCCACTCCCATCCTCCTGTGCCACTGTTATTACATTTGCTAGCCCTAGCTATAACTAAAAGCCCTCCAGCAGCAGGCAGACAGGCACGACAGGAAATCAGGTTTCTCCCCTGGCAGCTGCTAAAGGCTTGGAGACAGAGTTATAAGCCACAGGAATAACAATTAGATCAATCAGTCTTCAGCTGAGGACAGAGTGTCTCCCATACAGTAATGCTGCGTCAAAGTCTTCCACCAAAAGCGAGGAGCATCCTGCCACGGCTGTCTGAGTGATGGGTGATGCGGAAATGTGGCTTAAGCAGAGGCTGGAGTCATCATATGCATCTTTGCGTGGCAAAATAAAAACCTGCCAAAATGTCTATTTGCGATTAGATTATGTAATGTTTGGAAATGTCCAGTGAAATCCATTCTTATATGACAGCTACTGTGGGTAAAATACATAAAACGGAAAGACCACTTGACCAGAAGTAGCCTAAGAGTGAACAATAAGCAAGTGTCTCTCACTGGCTTTGTTTGAGAGTGGTTAACCTAATTCTGTGGGCAGAAATTGGAACTGCAACCTACTGCACAAGCTGCACTTGAAAAGGAAGAAGGGAGGGGTGCTATTTCACAGCATCCAACCCTTATATGTGGACAATTCTATGGAAAACTGACTTTGTGCCACATTTCTAACAACAATAAAAATGCCATGGTATTTGTAGGATGGATTCATGAGGAATTGGCCATGTATATTTTTTACACCTGCAGGTTACACTCCACAGGTTCCCATAGATTAGGTTGACATTGCCTCCTCTAACGTCAGAAAAAATTCAGATATCAAATTGGTGTGGAAAATCCTTACATCTCCTTGATTAATATGCCAGAATTCAGTGGGAAGACAACTACAATATCCACCTTCCTGGGTTTTAGAATCCAGCAATCATGATCTAATGCGCCGCGCCACTTTCAGTACAGAGTTAAGAGCTAAGAGGGTGGGAACACCCCTCTATACGAGCCAACTGCATACTTCCACTGAGAAATGGAGCAGTGGTATGAGGTCCACAGTGAGAAATGGCTCTTATATATAAGATTCTCATCACTGAAAAATGAGACAGATTTCTTTAATAGTAGGCCAGTGACAGGTGAAACATGTTGTTTCCTCTTGACACCAGTCAAGCGTTAAACCAAGTGACCATATGCAGGTCAGTGGCCTCAGCTGAAGAGCTACGTTGCCAACCTTGCCTGATACAGTCCCTGATGGCTTGAACATTTACAGTTTCTTTTACATAGTGTAAACATTCAATATAGCAACTGCTATTTATCACAACTTTATCAACCAATAATCTCTGTCCCTCTTGCTGCACTTCCCCTCCCACTGAAGGAAAACTAAATGATCATAAATCTCCACTGAACTAAACACACTTTGGGGGTTGCAAGAGAGGCACTGTAACGTCGATTTGTGAAAACAGTACAAATGGGTGAAAGGCTTTGAATTTGGTTGCAATTATCTGTCAATTCTTGTAGACGTCAAAAAACTTGGACACACTTCACACTTCGGATCCTTACAGTTTACTGTTATGCAAAATCAGTAAACGCAGCCAAAACACAAGTGATATTAATATTCCACAAAACACCCCATAGCCCACTGGTCCCACGTATGTGGTGTATGCACCTGAACCATAAGTGTGAAGCTCTCATTCTTACCTCAGGTAGCGCAAGGGCTCAGTGGTCTCTGCTTCTGGTTCATTGGAGCTGTGATTCATCTTGTCGGTCTGTGATGGGTAAAGGCAGATGGTTAAGATTCAAGCACTCAGGCAACCTAAAATCACTCTGTCAGCCTCTCTCTCTTTCTCTTTCTCTCTCTCTCCCTCTCCCTGAGCCTGTCTTCAGTTCTGCTCCTTGGCTGCCTCTTTCTCTCTCTTATTCTCCCCAGTGCTGCCTGGTTGACTCATAAAGCAAGCTCCGTTCGGATCAGCTGCCATAACTGGCAGCATTGGCCAATTAAGACACAGGGCAACATGGCGGGAATCACCCGATTGGCTGAGCTCAGTGTACTAGCAGCTCAGTCGACTAGATAGAGCATCCCCCACCAGAGGCAGCGTCCTCAACAACAAAGGAGTGTAGTGAGTCTGGAGAAGAAAGAGAGAGAGGGCGAGAGAGAGAGAAAGAGAGAGGCTTCGCTGTGTCATTCAATCAATTTTTACAAACCTGATGATTATGAGCTTTGACTACAATTAAAATCTTGCTTCAGCAACAAGAAATAGATTTTGGATTTTACTTTAACTAATAGTTAGAAATGAAATGTAACAATATGGCCCATGCTTGATGAAATTAAATTAAATTAACCACTAAATTTAAATGAATGTTAGATGGAATTGGTCACTAACATATAATTATAAAAAAGGCCTACTATACTTGTAAATAAGAAAACACAGCTCTCTTATCAATTCCTGACACTAACACACTGTTGTAATAATGGTTATTTAACAATATTAGAGGTACAATAAAAGCAGTACCCCCTGGGATCTAATGGAAATAATGAGCATATTGCAATTGTAGCAGAAGGTGAGAGGGAAGAAACAGCAAGTCCAACTGACAAGTGAAGTCTGTCCCCATCAGGCCATACCATGTCACTGCATCATTACTGGTGGCAGGTGCCATCATTCTGCTCCAGTCAGCACCTCTGATTAAACTGCCATTTAGCATATATGATATATATGTAGATATATGTAGATATCATGTAGGCTACATATGTGGAAAAATAAGTAGCATAAATGTACACATAACACATATCCATGTATGAATCCACATATCCATCCAACACCTTCTCTTCATATTTTGTATGATAGGGTACATACAACAAAAATACTGATATTTTCATTACTTTCATGTACTTTATGGTTAGGCTACTAAACTCCAATGTTTAGCTAATCACATTATAAGAATATAGGCCTGCCATGTTTAATAATGCTGTCCTCAATGTTCTTCTGACAGTTTGGGGGCTAAAAGAAAAACATCTAAAGATAAACTTGTTATTCAGCAAGCCTACATTATAACTAATTAATTCCTTTTGTGTTTCTTTTTGTATGCAGGAATATAATTACTGTAATTATTGATATTTGATGGGCGCTAGTGTTATTAGGCTTACTCTGTTTTCATTAGCTTTTTATGATTATTACTTTTTAATTAGTCGTGTAGTGTTTATGTTGTAGCCAAGTGGTTTTGGACAAGCGTCTGCCGAATACTAATAACAAATAACAAACGTAAATAAACACCTAATGTCTGCATGCTGCGAGCAAATCACAAATGTATGATGACATAAATCCTGACACCTATGCATTAACAGACTTTTAGACAGCGGGGTTAAAGCTGCTGTTTCACAGTTTATAGCTTGCGCCATTACGCATTAGACTTTCTTCTACAGGCCAAATGTTGTCATATTCGCATGACGTCACAAAGCACGCCATCAAGATCATAAGGCCTACCTCATCAATTGACGGTGGTCTCAGGAAACCATGCGCTCCTCAAACCTGGTGAAGAACGGTCTAGGGAGGGCGCGGGTTTGGCACCCCGGAGAGTAGCCTTGTGATGGACCGGGCCCCGTATTACCAGGAATAACTTATAACGTGAACGTATAACGTTGAAAAACATCGAAATGTACACGGAAAAGGTTTTGAGAGGTATGGGCTACAAGTTTGAGGCTTTGTTAGGCCAAGGAAGCTACTCCAAAGTTAAACTGGCTTATTCCCAAAAGCACAACTCTCAGGTGGCTATAAAAGTTGTAGACCGCAAGAAAGCCCCGCACGATTTCGTCCACAAGTTTCTTCCAAGAGAGCTGGCACTTTTACGAACTGTTAGGCACGAGAACATTGTTCGTGTTTATGAATTTATTGAAGTTTGCAAAGGGCGACTGTACATTGTCATGGAGGCGGCGGTGACGGACCTGCTGCAAAAAGTTCAAGAGGGGAACGGTGTACCTGTTGACCTGGCAAAGGCCATGTTCTCTCAGATAGTCAGCGCTGTGAATTACTTGCACCATGATGGGATCGTGCACCGGGACCTCAAATGTGAGAACATCCTACTTACTGCAGACAACAAAGTGAGGTTAACGGATTTTGGATTTGGGAGATTTGCGACCGGGTATCCTGATCTGAGTCAGACTTACTGTGGCTCCGCAGCCTATGCTCCACCAGAGGTACTCCTAGGTGTGCCATACGACCCCAGGAAGTATGATGTCTGGAGTTTGGGAGTGATTCTGTATGTCATGGTCACTGGATGTATGCCTTTTGACGACTCGAACGTCACTGCGCTGCCACTGATCCAGCGCAAAGCCTTGGTGTATCCTGATGATGTTGTAGTGGAGGAGTCCGTTCGCGCCATCATTTCGCTTCTGTTGCAGTTCAGCCCCTCAACGCGTCCATCAGTCAAACAACTTTCCGAGCAGTCTTGGCTTCAGCAGCCAGGAGGCGATGGTATGAAGACGGGGTAATTAAAGCCATAATTGAACGAACTTTTGTTTTAAATGGTCTTTATAATTAGTAAATTACATAGTAGTCTACAGCTTTTCCAGTTTTACAAGTTTTCCATTTTTCTTGACTATACTGCAAAAGAATCTGTAGAAAGAATGTGTTTATTGGTACACTCTTTGTGAGTGTACCAAGTTCGATTTGATAGCGATTTAGATTGGGTAGGGATTAGGGTTGATTTGATAGTTAACGTATGTAGCAGCAGATGGTAGAAGTCCTCAAATCAGTTATCTTTTATTGGTCACGTTTTCAGCTTGTAGCCTACATTATATAAATGCCACAAACCAAAAAGGAACCTAGCGGATGTATGCTGTAGAGCTATATAAGTATAAAGTGGCCTGTATTTTTGGCAACTTCTGTCAAAATGCCATGTCGTTTTTAACATCTAATGAGCGTTATGGACCTTGCGTCTTTTGAAAGCTGCACTAACAGAAGGGTTCGGATAGGCTACGAATAAATCATCCGATAGCACCATCTACAGTTAAATCCAAACAATTGCCAACGGTAGGCCTACATTTTAGCCTAGCACTGTTATGTTGCCACTAAAAGGTAGTCTTGATATTCATTTTTCTTTAAAGGAAAAACACAGATTCAGTTCCAAATTTATAATTTCTTTTATTACAGCAGAGGCATTAAAACCCATTCAGTCCTAGATATTCACACAAAAATGTAAAAGGGGTTAAAATTAGTTTATTTTCATTAACAATTGAGCAGAAAAAAGTTACACTTGTACAATTCATGGTGGGTATGCTAAGCGTAACTCGTTGCGCCTGCACCCCTAAAGACGGAATGATGTTAGTTCACTCAGCATAGGGCAACGCTGCAAACAGACAAGCAGCTTGTAGAACCACTAGCCCAAAGACAGACTGAGATTCTCCACAGGTGTCCAGGGGTTTCTGAGCAGAGGACTTCCAACAAAGGGAAACAAATAACTAGGCCTAAATGGATTTGTAAGTGTGGAAATATATTAGTTGGATGGGAGAAGGCTGGAATAGTCCAAAAAACAATGCTTGGATGGGCCAAGTAGGTTAAATGTAGATAGATGATGCTGAGATTCAGAAGTACCAAACCTAGTAGACAAAAAATGGAGGGGGGGATGGGTTTTTTGAGATACACACTGCTGTGAAACCAATATGGTTATGGCAGAAGGTATGCCCTGAAAAGACCTTAGGACATTTTGGATTACCATTCCAATTATGTGTAACATCTGGATCAATCTATGAGGGCTCTACAGCATTTGCAACTCCTGCAATAAAACCTAAAGGAAAACCCCCTACACTAACACCCCCATTCCTGGCCACCTCCAGGAGAGATTATAAACTTTACTCTTGATGTAAGCAACAGGGCAAGTCTGCGATCACAAATATATTTTACTCCAGTCAAGTTCATTCCACCACCCCCACTGCTAAACTGAGCAAAAATAAATTATGGATTATTTCATGGGTAATTTTCTTCCGGCACTTAAAGCACTGGACAAAGCATGAACCATTAGGGATGATGAAAAACATCTAAAAAAGGAACTGGATATTTCAAAACCAACAAAAAACAAGAATGCATTGGAATATCCTTCATCTAAAGTGACCTTTTAATAATATTCCCATGTACAGCACTTACCTAAAGGGAAAAAAGAACACCACAACCTAAAGGACTAAAAGTAGAATATATGAAGAGGACACCCTGGCCCCTTCTCAGAGGTGAAACATGCTACCATGATCAACATCCCCAAAACCCCTGAAAGTACAGTAGTTCCACTGTTTCATCACAGAGGGTTATACCAACTAGAAAATCACTTCTCCAAGAAGTGATCCACGACTGCTCACAACCTTCCTTAACGCTTAGCTTTTTTTTTTCTTCCAAAAGGTGTTTAAAAAATAAACACTTGACATTAACAATCAGATGTAAAACCACCTAAACTGTATAACCAGACCTTACAACTGAGACCTTAAATGACAGTCCAGTTTCATTAGAATGGGGGGATGAGGGAATCTCTGCTTACAGTATACTGCAGTAAAAGAAAAAAGAGGGGGAAAAAAAAGAAAGAAAAAAAATTTGCAATACAAAATGACAAACCTGATCCTGACATTGCTTGTTGGTGATTCAGGTAAGAGGCAGACTGCGTCTCCATACATATATAAGTAGAAGTCTCTTGAGCGTTTAGTTTTGCAAAGCTAAAGCAAAAAAAAAAAAAAAAAAAAAAAAAAAAAAGAAGTCTAGTATGATTATGTGGATGGTCCACGGAGCCCAAGGACACTCCCTGCCGTTGTGGGAACGTTTTCCCGCTGCCTCGCCCACTGGAGACCAGAAAGCAGCAGAGTTTGCAGAAGCCAGTAGTCAGCCCTGTGTGGGTCCATCTTTGGCGTGACTCCAGTCACCGGCCGCAGCTGCCCCCGAGCTGCCTGCGCATAGTGCAGATGGGTTCCTGCCTATGGGTGCCCAAGAGGTCCATCTCCTCCCCGACGTCCGTTTGGAGGCCTTTGCTTTTTTTTTTTTTTTCCTCCTTGCCCTTTTCCTCTGAAGCTATATAACCAACCCCCAACACACACATAGAAGGTATGTTTACCTCACAAGTACCACTAGCTTAGAGGAAATAATAGAACATCAGGTGGGGAAAGAGCTTTTTTTTTGTTTATTATAATTGGTCAATAGCCTGTTACCTCATTCGAAGTAATCCACCAAATGTCCACTCTTATGCTGATAAATCATTAACAATTATAACTACTATAAATTCTCATGTCCAACAAAGGAAAAGGGGGGGAGGGGCGCCTGTGGGGTTATTTCCATGTGTTGGCTGTCTGAGAGATGGAGCGAGAGGGGATCATGTCCAGCAGATACTCGCGCTGGCGGTCCACAGCAGAGGTGCTCTTGTGCACCGTCAGGCTCGGGTTCACATAGGCCATGGTGACGGCTGAAAGGAGAGGAAGCACAGGTGTCAAGTCAGGAGAGGTTAACAACTACCGCCAAGGAAACAACACAACTAAAACAGGTCTAATGCATGAGGCTTGAAGAAATTGTAGTGTCCATGACATTTCAGGACTGATTGATCTGCAGCCAGTCACATAACCAAAAAAAAAAAGATGCTGAAATAGATGAGATTATAAACTAAAATAAGGCAAACTGTTCAGATATTGTAAACTGAACTGGGCTGTAAATGTGAGAATACAAAATGTGCAGGGGAAAAAACGCATTGAATTACAGAATCACTTCCTTTTCTATAAACAAACAGAAGAGCATAGGAACCAAAGCCACCGTTTCAGGTGGCTAAAGAAGCCAAGCTTGAATTACTAGCAGCAGCTACATGGGCCACCTTCAACCGTAGGGACTGATTCAAATGGATATATGGGGGACAAAAGATAGACAGAAAGATAGAAAAGTGGGGGTGAGGTGGTGGGACGCGTGTTTGCTGGGCACTGAGTGGGCACCAGTCAGACGGGCGGCATCTACCTGCGTTGAGGGCGTTCTGCTTCTTCCAGGCTGTGGTGGCGGGGCTACTGCTGCTGCTGCGGTTGCTGCTGCCCTTTGCCCCTGCACGCATAGCATGCTTACCTGGCCTGCTGACCAGAGCGGCGGCCGTCACGGCACTCTGCAGCTGCGCCGGGGAAAAGGTGTGGCTCACAGACCGGCCCCCCACAGACTGGCCCGAACGAGACAGCTGGCCTGGACTCTGAACCGGAAGCAAACGAGACATGTCAAAATTAAAGCCAAGCATGACTAATAAGGAAACCGAAAGATAGTTGTTCAAAAGTCACCATTTATTGTTTGGAATTGAGGAAATTAAAAAAGTACTATCTATCTATCTATCTATCTAGATAAAATAAAATATAAAGCCTTCTGTAAAGCAAACTAGGCAAACAAAAAATATATGTAAAGCGTAAAGCCTTTGTATCAAACCCACTGGTGTAACTTCAGCTTAAATTCAGTTGAAACGTAGCAGTCAGAAGAAGGCCCTTATGTGGGTACCTGCTTGATGGAGGAGTGATGGCGGCTGACCGGTGTGCTGCGGTTGGCCTGAGTCAGCTGAGGCAGAGAGGAGGAGCGCGCCTGCTTGTACTGCGGAGACACCAGCAGGTGCTGTTCTGCCTTCACCACCGAGGATGACAGCGAGGAGGCGGGAGAAGAGGAAGAGGTGGTGGAGGAGGAGGGCTTGGAGGAGATGGGCGAGGCGGCCTGCTGCATGATGCGTTGCTCGATCTCCTGCTCCTGCTGCAGGGCCTTGACGAAGGCCGCCTTCAGCCGAGTGGTGTGCTCGGCCTTCAGGGCCTTCTTCTGGTTGGAGGACATGCACTGCTCACACATGATGGCGCCGCCCTTGTCCTGCCTCCAGCGGGCCGTGAAGTCTGTCTGACACTGGGTGCAGGTGTACGGCTCCTTGGGAGCCACAGGGGGCGATCCTTGGGCCTTTCCTAACGCAACAAACAAACAAAAAGAAAAATGTTTAAGGTTAAATAGAGCTAACAGACTCTTATGTCCATATTTTACATATAAATGTGCACAATTTATATTTAAGAGCATTTAGTCACTTTCAAGTGGTGTTTATGCATGGCATTAGCCCATTCACTTTTAGCTACTCCATGTAATACAGGTTAATCCCTTGACCCAGTTTTCTTGACTCCTCATCTAATAAGCCTCATCACCCTTGGTTACAGCAACAGGTGTGAGCAGATAAAGAAATCCCTGAGGGACGTGCTTGTGTGCGTGGGGTGCGTGCGTGCCAGGTCTGTAGCGGGTGTTGCATTGCCCACCTCTGCCCAGAGTGTCGAGCAGGTTCTGCACCACCTCCTCCAACCCCACCAGGTAGATGAACTCGTTGTTGGCGGCCGAGGGCAGGAAGTTGAGCTGAGGTGCGGGTGGCTTGGGCGGCGGAATCTCCAGGAGGGTCTTCTCCAGCTGCTTGCGCAGGGCCAGCTTGGCCGCCGCCTGGCGGCTCGCCGGGGAGTCGTTGACATTGACTGCTGGGCTGTTTGACTGGGAGTTCACTGTGGAGCCCTTCAGGTTGGTGGGAGAAGCCTGTAGATGAATCAGATGACAGAACAGTTACTACTGTAGGCGCCAGGCAAGACATTACATATATTACATTCTGGACATCCAATTACAATTCAAATGGATAATGAAAGTGGCAAATGTGTGTGCACTGCATTTTGGTAAGACCGAGCATGGTGCCGAGCATGTCCTGACCCCCGCGTGCCTGAGGGGGTTGGGGGTGGGACGCACCTGTGGGATGTTGACCAGCACGTTGGTGTTGGGGACGTTGGCCACGCGGATCAGGCCCTGCTGGATGATCCTCTGGCCCTGGCCCTGCACACTGGGCATGGAGGCCCGCGGTGCCAGCAAGAGTGGAGGCGGCCCGGAGCCCGAGAGAGCCTGGTGCTGCTGCCGCAGACTCTGGATCTGCTGGGGAGTCACTGAGATGGGCTACATTCAGGACAGAACAGAATGCATGATGAGAGAGCTATAAAAGAGCATAACCTAACTTATTGTCACAACATAACTCATATTTCCACTCTAATAAGATGCAGCTTTCCTCCTTTCTGGCTGGTGTTTTGTTTTTGTGCACAGAGATGACATCCTGGCCTCTAAATGTCCTTATATAGTAAAGGACACCATCAGTGGGTAGTGGGAAGTTGGCATCGCTTCAGGCCAATTAGTCAAATAGTTGGTCAATCATTTAAACCAGGGGTGTTTTTTTTATCTCGGGCCACACAGGCATTATGCTTTTCCTCAGGGGGCCACCATATCCGTCTAGATGCAAAAAGGGTGAAAAGAATGGATGCTTGCTTGTGTTTCTGACCATCACCAGCACAGTCCTAATGCCTCTGTGTCCTGACTTTCTCACCGCTTAATGTCATCTTTCTTTCCTGTTGGTAAGCAGTTCCATGATGTGCAGTACTGCGTTGCAGAAACGCAATCATTATTTTGCGCATCTTTAAAAACTATTTTCAAGCAGGCCACATAACTACAATTAAGCACATAGCTACAATCAAGCTTTTTGAATCGGGCCACATTAAATAACGTGCAGGGCCGGATCTGGGCCCGGGCCATGTTTGACACTCCTTATTTAAGCCATACTTGTGTTTACCAGGGGACGTGCAAAAAAGATCGAGTTCAAACGGAGTGGTGTGCATGAATGTTGAAGACTGGGAGGTGTTACCTGAGCGCCTCGGACCAGGGGTGGCATGACTATCTGAGAATTCTGGGAACCCAGCTTGGAGTTGACCTGCTGACCTCCACGCACCAGAGGCGGAGGGATGACTGTACCTGAGCTGCGGCCTGAGCTCGTCTGCGGACGGACACACACACACACACCCCGCCTTTAGAGAGTCACTACTACACACTACACTGCATTATGAACCCATTTCTGCAGGCTACAGATTTATACACAGTACTGAGCTACTAACGTCTTATGAAGGCCTTGTTTTCTGAGCCAAAGACTTACTTGGAGCTGGCCTTTACTGGAGGGGACGCTACCTCTGACCAGTGGAGGTGGAGTGGCCACTGAGTTCGTGGGCTGAGAGAAACAGGAAATGGAGGAAGGAGGGGGACATAAGAGAGGTGAGATGTGGGGAATCTTGTGTGGACGAAGGACTGTTGTGTATAAATGTGTTGAGGAGAACTGTGTGTGTGTGTGTGTGTGTGTTACCTTTTGCGTGGTGCTCTCCTTCTGGATCTGGCTCTGCCGGAGCTTCTTGAGTAGCACCAGCTTGGCCTCCTGCAGACGCAGCTCCTCCTTCAGCTGCTTAATAATCCGCTCCCGCTCCTCTGGACTGCTCTTCTGCTCACACACACACACACACACACACACACACACACACACACACACACAGAGTAAGTACATGTTCACACACCAATGTAAAAAAATGTGGTACTGAGTAGAGGCTGCATTTGGAACTGTAGAGCACTGAGTCTGGGTTCGGCACCACCAGCACTACTGTTCTCTCTCGGACAAACAGGAGTCGCTGTGTGCTGGCCCGCTATCCACTGCCGCAGCAAGGCTGCTTACCATGAGCATGTCTGTGTCGGTCTTCTTCACGCCGTGGCTCACGCCATTCATTAGGGGACTGGAGGGCTCGTTGTCCGACAGCACAATGACATCATCTGGCGTTGGTGGCCTCTCTTTCTTAATCTCGCTGAGAGATGGAGGACAGAAACACAAACACACACAGTGAGTACACTGATTACTACAGCACGATGACGGGGACAAAGTCCAAGGCGAGAGCCAGGTCTCACCACATTGCTATTACTGCTTAGGGCAAAGATGCTAAATGTACAGCTTACTGTAAACAACTCTCTGTCTATTTTTGACTGTCCCTCAACAGTCCACCACAGCTTCCTGTCACAAGCGGATCCAAGATCCTACACCTGATGTGTGGAAGAATTGCAGACCAATTCGAAGTGAACAATATACTTCACTCATGTCTGGGGCCTCAAGAGGAACATGACAATCAACAAATTGACAAAATGTAACAGGCAGGTGGCAATGTATTGAAAAAAGACAAAAGCAATTCCACACATAGCTCAAATAAATCACAGGTCAAAAGCAGCAATGCCCTTCAGCCATTAAGATCCTCAAATGCCTGCGTTACAACCATGACATTCACTATTTACCTTTACCAAAAAAAAAAGTTTTCATATGGGCCAAAGTCCCCCCCACACGTCGTGAGTGTGTGTCTGCCCCATGTCTACGCACGACTCTTGAGGGACAAAAGGCCTGGCAGGGTCAGCGTGAGAGGCCCACTCTTGAGGCCTGAATGGATGGTGGAGAAAATAATGCTGCCCCTCCCCCAATCCCACACGCCTCATATCAGGCTTCCCGTCTTGGATGGGAAGCGGTTGGTGCTGTGGACTGTGTGTGCTGGTGGGGGGTGGGGTGGGGTGGGGTTGTTGACTCTCGTCAGGACAGTTGTTCTCTGGCTGAGGCGGAGTTTCTGCCCAGGGCCTGCCAGCGGCCACTGAGGGCTGACGGAGGCAGCCAGAGGGAAAGGAGGGTGGGGGTGGCTGGGTGTGAATGGCGTAACGCCAAACCACTGAATGCAGACACACAAAGACAATGTCCTCCGTTCTTGCAGTGGGGCAGAACACACACATATGAACAGACTCGCGCGCTCTCTCTCTGTCGGTCTGAGTCACACACACCAGTAGAGCAAGACCGGCGTCATAGAAGAGACTCGGGCAGTGCAGGGCGAGCCTTCATTGGAACCAAGCTCAACAGTGGAACTGAACACGTTCTAAGAAGTATTGGGCTAGTCCACACACAAACAAACAAACAAACAAACAAACACACACACACACACACCATGATGACCCAGCTCGTCATCCATCTACACAAAGGTCACGGCAGAGACCAATCCAGCAGCTAATCTAGTCAAATTTAGACACATAAGAAGTTTTAATCATAGAATATTCAACTTAGGACCTCAAGTCAGACTGAGCTTCATCTACATCTAATATACATATAAGAACACAGAGTGATAAAACATTTATTAAAAGCGTGCCAGAGGTGCAGCATGTTTGTGACAGTTTGAATGTGTGAGTGAGTCTGTGTGTGTGTGTGTGTGTGGTGCCTGGGTGGGGGTTGGGCAAAGGGACAAGTCAACACAGTTGGGGGGCGAGCATGAACTTTTGTTTCATCTTCACAAGCCTGCTATCACTTCCTGTGAGTCCCTGTGCACTGCTCACGACAAAGAGAGATCACATGACCCAACTATTTCCCTCCACGATCACACGTTCCTCTCTCCCTCCCTTTTTTTCCTCTATAACTGATCCCTCTAATAGAAACCATGGCAACGGCCGGTTGGAACCAGTTTGTGACAACCAGTCTTCATTTTGTGAAGTGAGGCGTAGTTCAGGTGCAGCAGCAGCAAATGGAGCAGACAGCTGTTGTTGCTATTGCTGCTGTTCAGACTGATAACTCCAGTCAACACAGCTGAAAGTGGAACATCAGACTAGAGAAGCGACATCCTGATGGCAAAGCCTAGGCCTCCCCCCCCAACCCCCCACACCCCAAACTCCACAACAACTTTCTACTTTCAGAACCCTCATCTATGCTCTCATCAACTGTGAACATCTGCGCGTACCGTCACTACCGGGACAAATATAACTGCAACAAACCAGTTTCCTCAGCCTAAACGACACTACATTTATTAATAGCAACATCAAAGAAAAGCTTTACAGAAGCTCAAACATCCCAAGATGAAAAGCCTCAAACTACACATTCAGTCTGCAAGACTATATTTCTATTCTGTGCTAGTTTAAGGGGACTTGTGTCTCTATTGGGTTTCTAAACTGACAAAACAGGCCAGAAGAGCTCGGCTAGGAAGTCCATAGGTTACTGTGCGTTCACACCAAAAGCTATAAGCTGTTGAATTGCTAGAGACACTCAAAAAGCACCGCTGTCAAAATATTTGTATTCACTCATATCGCTCTAATCTCTCATGATGTGACCACTGCCTGTCGTTCACTGCTGAAATGCATCACAGCTAATTTGCAGGAAGCTGAGCAGATTTAAACTTTTTTTGACGCCCAAACAATGACTGCTTTCGTTGCTCTCATCTCACATTAGTAGCTCACATTAGTTGGTGTAGAGCAACAGCAAGCATTATAGCGAGGAGACAGAAAAGCATTGCAGGGATGGATTTACATCCCATTTCTGTTCTCTTTTGGAAAACATGGTTCTTTCATACCTTGCATACACTCTAGGTCAGGTTCTCTGCAGACATCAGTGCCCCTTTCAAAAGAACTGTTCCCCCTCATTTTTATAGTGATCACTGGCTTGGTCCAGTCTAACACCTACGATTCAGCTCTAGCATTCGGAATGAACCCTTTCAAACCTTTCAGTTCGTCAATAGAATCTAAAGCATTACTGTGTGTGGATGAGACCAAGACTGCCTACTGTTCCTAAAGCTGCACTGGTGATGGAGTCTGTCCCTAGAGCTGCACTGGTGGTGGAGTCTGTCCCTACAGCTGCACTGGTGGTGGGGATGTGGGCTCACCTCTTGGTCGTGCTCATGTCCACTGGCTCATCCCCAGTCTGTAGCTCCACCTTGATGGTGGCCTTGACCTCCCCGGCCTTCAGCAGGCTGCTGACCTTGGCGGCGTTGGCCACCACCACACTGCTGCCCAGCCGCAGCCCATCGGCGCCAGTCGCCAGCTCGGAGTGCTCCAGCTTGAGCCGCTTGAGCTCGGCCTCTGAGGGCTGGGCCTCCCGCTCCAGCGCCCTCTTCTGGCTGCGCGTCTGACGCACCACCTCCTCCGACATCTTCTCACCTGCAGTTAAACATACATACAAGGAAAACAAGCTTAGTTTTCCATAGGCAGACACACATTAATGTATATGTGCAGACTGAACAAGGTCCACTAATATCACCCTGCAATGGCTTTGGCTTCTTTCTGCAATTTTGAGAATCATGCATCTGTAACATCTTATTTAGATCATCATTTAGATCAAACATCATTTTAGATCATTTGTATGTAGTTTAAGCAAGGATTTCAGTCACCTATGTTTGGTACATTTATCCAGTGGGCTGTTGCTAATTTCCCTACAGGGCAAGTAACTCCGCTTATTTATTTTATTGTGCTCTGGTTGTTTTATTTTCTAATTTGTTTCAATTTTATCACCACCTACGGGATCGTCTATAAGCATCTGGTTTGTTTTATGAGCGTGTGGTTTATTGACTTTTTTCCATCCTCTGGGCTTGTGAGCCCCCAATGCCAAATCCCGATCAAACAGGTTGATAAGGTAATTTACTGCACCTTAAATTTACATCTCTGAGTGACGAATCTTTGGACAGATGCAAGAAAATCCACATACTGGCAATGCATAACATTTGCAGCATCCTAGAAGGAAAAACTGACTGACACACACACAAATCAGTATTGCCTGGATACCCTGTTCTTCATCCTGTGTACAGGCTTATCCAAAAGGTAAAGGGCAGGATATGGATAAAAAAGGTTGTGTTATTCAAGCAATGACTGAAATGCGATGAACTTATGTCACTGAGCAAAGTTGAACTATTGTAGTCATTTAGCATCCAATCTGCTTCAGTACTGGTGAAAAAAAAAAAAAAAGTCGTTCCTGAAGCAACTTACACATCCAACGATGCTTTTGTCATCTTAGAGCTACCTTTATCTTCTGATGGACAGAATGGGGGCATGATATGCAATGACAGCTCTAAGATACGGAAAAGCTCCGGCAGCTTCTTCAAGACTGCACTGCTGCACTTCCATGTGAACTCTCCGACAGCATTAACGATGCACTACTTACATCAAGCCTGTCTGCCGCACACTACACCACCAACAGCCAAAAAGCAAACGCAAACTCAAATTGTGTCCTTTGGGCTTCCATACTGCACATAGCTAGATGCTGCATTTCTAAAACAAACTATCACAGTGTAGACTATAAAACTAATTATTAGAAGAAGACTTGACCAGCCATTTGGAGAGAGGACTTCTAAAACCATAACCATGCCTCTAGTCCCCCACCAGTTGCATGTGCTTGGAATATCATTAGCCTTAATCAAATGATCACACAGCTCACATGTGTAAAATTGATCTTGATAGACATGCCATGAGCTCCACCGGCCTGAGTGTGGATGGCCAGTGCTGCATGTTTAGTTGACACTGACAGGGCTTTCTCCTCGGTCATCATGGCAGTGTGGCCAAGTGTAGAGGTACTCAGACGCTCTTTTTGAGCAGACGCCCTATGATTCAACACTCCAAATCCCTCCACCCCTCCCCCCTCTGTTGGCCCATAAACATCACTACTTTTTGTCTCAAATGTCAAACTCTTTCATTATGCATAGGTCCGTATATGTGTTACATATGCAAACACACAAACAAACACACACACACACACACACACACACATCTTCAGTCTGATAAAGAAAGTTGACTCAAGGTCTTTCTCATCCCCCGTGACATCATCAGGGATCCACATGACTCTTCCCAGGATTCCATGGGACACACAAAGCACTTCCCTGAGAACCGGTTTGAACTGGTCTGTGGGCAAGAGAAGCTCAGGCAGGTTTTTAACCCCTGGAGAGACAGGGCTGGCAGTAAACGTAAACGTGCACCCCACCCCCCCACACACGAACTCACGCACACACGCACGCGCACACACACACACAGATCTGTGTCTGCTAGGGAGGTGGGGCCTTGGCATTCCAAAACAAAAGTCAGCCTGAGATGGCCGACATCGGCCACTCAGAAGCAACAACAGGAAACACAGCTGAGCAGAGGCCATAGCAGCATGTGTGTGCGCACAGTCGTACAGACAGACACACAAGCACACGTCTGAATTAAGCCAATGTCTAGCCTCAGCGCACACGTCATTACTTCATGAGAAGCCATTTTCTTTCTGGTCAATTTCAGAATTAAAGACAACAAGTAATTCAAGTCCTGTGTGAATCCAACAATTTAACTTTCGGACGAACTGACAGGAGGACAAAAGGGCTGTTGACATACACTCAGCAACATGAAACTCTCAGAAAGGTGAGTCCCGAGAGAACTGATCTCAGGGAAATGTAATGTCTGATGGATTTTCGTGTATTTTATGTCGCAGGTTACAACACCACATGTCTGCGTCCAATAAACCACTTCTTTAGTCATTTTAGTTTTCAGAGCTGCGTTCCACCGCAGACAATTCTACAGTTCCAGGTCCATAGAGGAGTAGGTCTCTTCAGGCCTAGGCCTAGTTGTTTTGGTTAAAGAACTGTGTGTGTGAAAGAGGGGTGGGAAATACTATGTATTTGTGCTGACATGAACATCCAAACTGATGGTGACAATAGTGAAACAAGACCCATCTCCTGTGCAAACCCCTCTCTAGGAACAGCGCATGGCTGTAGCATGCACAATAACTTGTCAGAGCTTTCTACAGCAACATCTATGTCATCACCACAGGACTAACGTCTGTGGTGAAAGCAGGACGACTCAAAGAATAGGAAGTTCTTAGTGTTTACGAGCTTCACATGAGACACAAAGACAGATAGTGATGATGGCTATGTGCTCTTAAGTCATAACATGCTACTGTTATGTTAAAATTGACTGGGGGGGGTGGTGCGCTGTTTCTGATGAGAGGGCAGTCCGTGTGGTCATCTCTAGAGAGAACGACAACCTGCTTACCTTTGCTGCTTGGCAACACATATACAAATGAATTGTCTGACATAATTTATGAAGGTCCGTTATAGGTTATATCCAGTCGGAAGCACCAGGAAAAAAGCAAGTGTCAAGACCAGCCAGCCAGCCTTTCATCGTAATTCTCAATGCAGAGTCTGGACATTGAACTCATGCCCATTACAAAGCCCTTCCAGACCTTAGCAGATAACTGAAATAGGATCAGCACCTAATAAGACAGGATTGCAGCAGGGACCTAGGGGCTACCTTTCAGCTAATATTAAGAGCGGGATGATGAGCATATAACTCGTTCAGGAAGCAGCCATCAGCCAACCTTGGTGAAAGCCAGTGTCCGATGACCATAGATCTAACAAAATACAATCAGATGTCACGATAGCAACAAAAGTCCATTTGTGATCTATGGTTTAAAATCTTCCCTACTGAAGTCAAGCTGAGCCAAGCAGGGAGAACCCTGCCGTGCTACGCTTCTGTCTGGACTTCGTTGGGCACTTTGCATAGCGGGGCCTGGCTCACAGCATCATTACAGATTTGCATACAAACGTCAGAATTTCTGTGCACCACGGGCAGTGCCCATGTCTGCACATAGTTGCTCTTTCACAGGTGGAGAAGACCAGAACAAACATGACGGGACACTACCCCCAGCTCTCTACAGCCCTGTGAGATAAGTGGGAGATGTGGATCTGCCCAGTTGGCTGGCTGGCTACAACAGTGAAGCACATCAAACAACTAGTCTACATGAGTAACATTTATGGTCGCATTACAAACACCTAAACATCACACTCTACTTGGCCTGTTATACAGTAGGCTAACCCTCTGCAAAATTAACCTTTGATGAATTCAAACTTTTCCCAATATTTCTTGCTCCATTTTCAGACATTTTAGCAGTCAAATAAATATTTGAGTGATCAAGAAAATTGTCAACAGATTCATCTATTATGAAATAGATACTTGTAGCCCACTCACATGGTTCAGAACACATTGTCAAAAATACACTACATCTTGTATTCTGTGTTAAGTGGTCATACATTATGAACATTCCACTGCCCTAAAGACCAATTTGACCAACATAACTTCACACAGTGTCCCTCTGTGCTGATGTCCCTTGAATAGATAACCAACAAGCTCTCTGCTGAGGATCATATCTGTGGACTGGCTTATCACTGGCCTCTAACGCACCAACACACGCACACTAATTTGCTCATTCAACTGCCATGCATTTTTAGTATACATGAACGGTAGATTATGCTTTCCACAGGGGCCTGTACCACATGATGGGCAGAGTGCTGGGGACTGGGGGTTGTAGTGGATGTGAAAGAGCTCCTTCTCCCCTCCCGAGGCCCTCAGCTCTGATGCAACAGTTTCCTCTAGGGAATGGGCAGAGAGCTCCTCCACAGCCCGCATAACTAGTCATTATATGACACTTGGAAAGCTTTGCTGTAGAGATCAGGCCCCTTCAGACACAAGCTGTACCCCCAACCACCCTTTTTCAAGTCAGACAAATAACATGAATAAACCTCAAAATAATTCTGGTTGGGAGTCTTCCTGAAAACGACCCCAACCCACGCCAACCTTTGATCTGCAAAATCTCCACTGTTTGTGTGCCAGTGCTTCATCTTTTAGTTAAGTACACTGCAAATATACCAACAAACCCCTTCCAGCTCCATGTCTACTTCAAGTTGGTCTTACTGCCCCTGTTTATGATTGCATAACACAGCGTCATACACAGACACACTCTGTGCTCACAGAGTGAGAACAGGTTAAAGCACAGACAGGCTTAAGGAAGGGATCCGTTACAAGGGCTGTGGCCCCCTGCTCCCAGACCTACTGTACTAGATGCCCATCTTGGCTCTTTTGTTCTCCCTCACAGCTGGCCCTGGCTGACTGAAGGATGAGAGTGCCCCTAATGGTGCAGCACTGCATATCAAGGGTTAAGCCCCTGCCATTTTGACGCCACCGATCTGGCCATTAGGGTGTTACCTAACAAAATGGACGTCTTTAACCCTGCGGCTGCTGGGGGCTCCACCTGGTAGCCCGGCCTCCCTAGCAACAAACATGACAGCGAGCACGAGGCCAGGAAGTGGAGCCAATCTGCCACACGTGAGCACAAAAGAATGCTCTCTCTCTCTCTCTCTCTCCCTCCCTCACACACACACACTCATACACTCACACACACACGAAGAAGCAAACACTTACAATGCAGGCACCCCTCCCCCACCTCTACATGCACACGCACAAGTGAACACACACACACACACTTCAAAACAGGACCGCACGCGCCCAAGTCCTATCTCTGACTAAATGGCTACACTCTATCTCATCTCATGAATCTAAATCTCAAAGAGTAATTACATATACATACCACAAGATCAGATACATTTCTAATGTATGCACAGAATGGTGTCCCTAAATTAGCCAAAACGTTGAGTTTAGACTGACTGAAATCCTAAATAAGAGGATGTTTGTAATACTATCAAAATGTCGATAGACTAAGAGCTTGGTAGCTTTTTCATTAATAAGTAGCGGCGGCAGATGCTCTGGGGCTAATGAGTCCCCGACTCAAGATCCAGACAGGAACTCAACCCAGTATGCCTGTGGGAGTCCAAGAGGGTGAGGAAAAGCTGTATGTAAACTGGTTTAGCGTGTTTCAGCACCGACATCTTAAATGCTTTTCCATCAAATCCATCAGCCCTAACATATGCTGCCATGTAGACAGAGTAGCCTACATTTTCTACACAGATTTTTGTGCTTTCAGTGGTCCTAAATGAAACCCATGAGCATCATAGCACTGACCAAAGACGTATCTTCCACCAGATTGCCAATTTGTCATGGAGACCAATCAGAACAGTCTGAGAAAGACCATCACCACTAACAACAACCTTTCCTCAACCTCTATGAACACCTGCCATTATTGGGCCATGTGTGAGCGTGAACCATGACCATTCTCCTGCCAGGGTGATGTGGCTCCCTGACACAGGTTGTCCATGTGGTCCCCCTCTGGATGAATGCCTTGATGTGGCATTCATGTTGCAGTAGCACTGAGAGTTCCAGAGTTGTCATGTCAGCGCTATCTATCCAAAACAGATAGTGACAAACTATTGTTGAGAGAAACACTAGAAAAACATGGATTTGTATTGGATTCTTTCACTGGCTTTCTTAAAACCCAACGCCAAAGTTTCTTAGCCATACAAGCGTTTACTGTGCATTTGTAAATGACTTACTTTGACTGAGCAGTACTTTGTCACAAATGTGCTGCTTGTTGACCTATTTTTCAGACTTGGATTTCCCTTCATCTGACCAGCCAGTTACATGGTTTTAGGCTCTTGTCAGGCTGAGGCAATGGGGCAAAGGTCTATCCACAAACCCTTCCTGAGCATTTGGCGAGCTGTGAAGGGCATCCTCAAGCTGCCCTTGTGGTCACCATCTAGCTAGCAGGCTTTTGGCCAAAAAGCCTAGCCTGTGTTAAGCAGTTTTAGTGTTATGGTCGACACACATATCTTTGGCAGAGCCTCTGCCTGATGGCTCTGTTTGAAGTCAGGAAGTTGGGCTATGAGACCGACTCAAGCATCTGACTGGCTAGCCATGCCTGTCGGTTGTCTGCATTTCCTGTTTATCACTTAACCTCCTCGTTGCACATAGGCCTAGATCCACCTCCTCTTAAATAAGCTGCCCTCATGTAAAGAACTGCATTTACTTCCTCTTTTCCCGCTGCACCACAGCAGAATCAATCCATGTAAGCCAGAGCCAAACACTTGATGCCTATGTGATATGTCAAATATTCTTCTACTAAAAAGGTGCCAAATTTCGTAATGTCACAGTGCAGCAGGAAACCATCTATAAAGATTCTCATGGTCATTTCAACATGGAGACATGCCCAACAATACCCTTTTCCAAAGAAAACTGTTGAAGGGGATAGCCAAACTCATTTAGTGACAGACCAAGTGAACAGGCCTACAGCTTTAAATATTGCCATACTGCTGTTTCTTTACATCCTATTGCTATTCTTAGGTAATTTTTGGATATTGTTTGAATAACAAAACCATTTAAGGACAACTTTTGGTAAGGTCTTTAGAATGGCCATAGCGGCTGCCAGTGTGTTGCAGCCAAGCAATAGAACATGGATAGTGATCCGAAGTAAACAGAGCCATGCTTGTCTGAACGCATTATTCTTAAAAGGCTTTTTCAAAGAGGCGATCACTCCAAATACAGCTCTGACATTCAAACCACAATCCCCTCCTTCAATCATTGAGGGGTTTCAGGTTGGTCTCCTGGATGCTTAACATACAACAGCTCTTGTAAACGTTACATTACATCAGATTACAGTCCAATTCTTTTCATTGCTATCTACTGACTACAGGCACATCGTATAAAGGAGGCAACAGGGAAGTGGGTCAACAGTTGCCTACAGATCTTTCAAAAATTTTAATGCCCCTTCCAAAAGACCAACAACATATATATATATACATAAAAGAAACGATATATGCATTGTTACACTGTTTGTTGACTCAGCAAAGTGCGTTATACAGTGCATAACGTAAAAATAGTCGTTGCGCAGTTACATGACGAGCCAACACAGGGTAAGCTTGAGATAAACAACTGATGATTGTACGGATAACGTTAACTATCCATACCTACTCCCAGTGGAATCGTGGAACAGGCAAGACTACTTCAAGGACTAGATTAAATATAAAACTTGTTTGACTTTTATTATGACATAGATACCGGCAACTACTAGTCGAGTTTAAGTCTCTCAAGGAAGGATTTAACAATCTCAACTTCATTGATTATAGTATTGCCGAAGAGCCACAGACTAAACAGGCAACAGATAAATAAATACACATAAAAGAATAACAATACACCACGCATACACCAACATATCGCTGTTAAAATAGCCGATTCAAAACGTAAATAGAGCTTTGATTGGTGGCAGAGCCTGACACTCATACGCTTTCCCTTAGAACCTAGGGATAACATTAGCTAGCGGCATCTTGATAGCTACCCGGCTAACTTATCAGGCAAGTAACTTTTAGCAATAACACCAGAATTCATTCTATCTGGAAAAGCTGGCCATCATTTATATCCAACTTCGCTAAGACATCAAAACAAAATAATTTCACACATTATTTTAATATAGCCATAAACCAAAAGAGCTAACATTAGCTAGCCAGATTGCTACTTTTACTTAGCCATAACAGCCTCAGTTGATGTTGAGTGGGTAGCAATAAACTTTATTCATCTAACGTTACCTGCAGAACTTGTTTTGTTGTATGATCTTTCGGGTTATCACTAAATAACGACTGTCCAGATATCTACACATTATGTCTAAAGTATCTAAACAGTTAACTTATTAGCTAAATTCTTAGCTTCGTAGCTAACGATAACCAGAAGTCCCGTCTTCGGACAATCGGTCGGCTTGCCAGACAGACAGACGGACAGACACTCTGTAACAAACAATCGTGGGATTCATGGCTAATTGGGTAACGTAAACTCGACAGTAAGCAAGCGACTCAAGGCACTTTAAATAAACTTGACCAATTTCAACTAACTCAGAGTATATACAAACTAAACTGACTTCTTAAGCAGTGCAAACTGTTAAGTTTTTCAAGACTCTTCGGAAAGAAACGTCGGTTTGTTCTTAGCCATCAATAGCTAACGTTAGGTGTATGGCTAATTACACCAGTGTACCAGACAAACCATTGGCTACCTAGCATTTTCATCGATGTGTTAGCTACCTAGCTAGCTCGTTAGCTGGACAGCTAGGTGTTGCTAGCTAGCTTGCCAAGTAACGTTACGCTGAGGACTAGGAAAACTTATAATCTTCGAGGTCATTTAATTGATACCCAAATTGTTTTCACCTCAGCATTATATGAAGCTGGACTTACGGAGAAGGAGTAATGATGCAGTGGCTTCCCTCGAGACTTTCCCACGCGTTCCAAATAACTATTTACCCCTTAATTCGATGTAAAAAAAAAAATCCCGGGGATCCCCTTTCAGCCCTGCCCGTTGCTTCTCTGGTTGCCAAATAATGAGCCGTTTACACACGGAGACACGGCGTCACAGTACTAAGCATGCGCGTTATGTCTCACCGGGTGGCCAGACGCAGATAGGGCCATATGTCCAATGATAATCAATTCTCAATGGCCATTATGGTATTTTACACACAGATGCAAATAAAAAATAGAAATTTTACAACCTGTGCTGTGATTGATAACTTTGAGGAGGATGCTCTTCTTCAGCTCCCCTATCCATGTCTTTCTGAGATTGAATTCTGAGACAGAATTTAACTTTCAGAAAGCATGGCCTTTAAATGCCTACAGACATCAGCTCCTCTCAGCTGCGGAGAGCAGGATTACACAAACTGTTTTTCATGACACTATGTCAAAAATTACACTATGCACCAAGAATGATAGTACTCCTTGGACCAATGTTAGTAGACCCATGATTAAACATCATGAATACATAAATTAATGTAACATACCAGTAACCACAGTGGAATACCACACTACCTTCTTTATGTCTTTAAATAGTTATATTTGAGTAAACTAGTAGGAAATTTAGAATTAATCAGGAAAAAGGAATAGACCAACACAGAGCATGCATATTGACATGTGTGTTCTATGGTTTCACAAAAGTAGCGAAATAAGCTAATGGCCCAACAAAGAACATAATAGAGCAGAGAGTGTTAAATCTGAAACCTGCCTGCTATGATGTTTACTATGTCCACTTTTCATAGCTATCCTCAAAAAAGCCAAACTTTTCTTCATCTCTGTTCTGTGCAAGAAAAATATAACAAAGTAAACACATACACAAAAAGATCATTTAAAGTGGCGTGTTTAAAAATTTATTTTGAACCAACAAAAAAGTCCCATTCTTTAGTTTCTGTATTTAAAATTTCACATTTTTGAAAAGCCCAGTGATCATGATATGAATATTGGCTCAAAGGTTTTAAACAATAAATGTAGTTATGTGTATGGGGCAATCCTCAATTTTTTTCAACACAAGAACTGTTTTAAGAAGTGACTAAAAATTGAGGTAGACAAATTCAAAAGTCCCATGGACAGTATTCAGGGGAAAACAAACAAAAAAATAATAACTACAGAATAATGCATGCATTTCTGTAATAGGTTAAGATTTTGAAAAAAGGGATAAAAAAACCTAATGGTAAGAAGTAAAAATCTTCACCAGATGATCAAATTTGCATCGGAAAGACAATGTGTACATACACATATGCCCCTGTACTACAGAAACTAAAAGTAGATCAAGAAGCATTACAACAGTATTGCTATCCTCTCCTGTCACTTTAACCCAGTCAATGTAGAAAATCTGTACCACTTCACTTCAAGATACAATCTTCCCAAAAAGAAGTCATTATATAAAGTAATTTCTTCTGCTCTATTATTTGTGTTATGGTAATTTGTGTTTCAGGAAAATTAGATACTAAACCTTCTAAATGAAGTGAGAGCCAAACGCCACTATATCCATGCATTAAAATAGGTTACCGACAGAAAGAAAATTGTGGTGTAGAGTATTCACACTTATAAAAATACACATGAATGAATAAATAAATTATTTAAGAGGACAGAAGATTGGTTCATTATCTGTCCACGGAGAGGCCACGTTCTACAGGAGGATAGACTGGACAGTGTCCATGGGAAGAAGAGACTGAAGTCCAACAAAGGCTGTTATACTTCTCCATGGTGCTTCCATAGAATCACCTTTTTCAGTCCCTACAGCAGGCTGGCAAGGCTGGTGGTGGGGCCATTCTGGGCTTGGAACTGCACGGGGGGTGGTCCATCAGTCCACTGTTCAGGGACAAAGGGATTTAAAGGCAATTTTAGTTAAAAACAAGATCAGATGTTTTAATTCTTAACATTTCTTGTAGAAACTACCAAAACCCTTATTACTTTCAGGGCCATCTTTACAGTGCATACAACTAAAGCTGAAAACAGGCATTCTGACCTTTTCAGTCTTATTAGGATTAGAACAAAACTGAAGAACTGACAGGTTAAGAGAATATCAAACATGTTTGATAGAATGATGTCAACAATGGAAAGAACATTTGAAAACTGTCATCCGCATAATGACTTCTGCCACGACTACTGTTGATTACCTCAGATAATCTATGACTGGCACAGACATTTGTATCAATATCCGTAGGGTTGCACCGATCTGATATTTGGTTTGGATATGGGTTCCGATATGAGAAAAATACTTGGATCGGATATCGGAACAATTAGCAGATCCATGGACCGATCCGTTTCCTAAAATGAATAACCACAACAACCCTGCTATGTTACTGTGCTCTACTATATTACTGTGTGCTCAGCTGTAGGCAAAGGTAAAAAAACACAGATTTAGATTTTCTCTAGCTATTAAGTGATCACCATAAAGTTAAGTAAAATCACCATAAAGTTAAGGTCATTTACTGTAAGTTTTAATGAACAACCTGCAAATATTTAACCCAGATTTCTGTTTGCAAACTAAGCCCATGATGAGTCTGCATGTCAATAGCCTAATGAAGCAGTCTAATGTTGCATAGGCCTATTACAAGACACATGTCTCCTATAATCCAATGAAGAATCTACTCAAGTTGTTTATGGAGTTTTATTTAAACTGATGCAATAGAAAATATAATTTACACTCTGCAGCAGCCAACTGATTTCCACTATCACCCTAGCACCAAAATTTAGTTTCACTTAAGTCCTATAAAGTTGGGTTCATGCGGAGAAATTTAAAGTGACAAGTGCCTAATTAGACCTAACATACTACAAACATCAAATACAATGTAATGACACTGGCACACACTAGTTTATTTTTCATTATATTCTAAATGATGAATTATATTTACGTCTGTTCTGTTTGATCTTGGCTTGTTAAATAACGCCCAGTTAGGTGAGTAGGGCAATAAAAGCTGAGGATGATGCCCATCTCTTAATTCAGTGGGGATATTGTATCGGTAATCGACTGATTTGCAAAACCCATGTATTGAAATCGGTATCGGAAATGTAAAAAAAAAAAATGCATCAATGCATTCATGTAATGCACACATTTACTACAGTCAACCTAGCATGGAGTATTTTTAGAGCTTAAGTTTGTCATGAGGGTTAAGGATACTCACACTGATGAGGTTGTGCTCCGGGAGGCTGCACGCAGCAATGTGGTCTTGCAGCAGCTGCTGGGAGAAGTTCTGGTGCATCTGAGCAGCTTCATGGGCATCTATCGTGTTCCCACAAGCCTTGTTCAAATCTGCAGGGACAGAAAACCCTAATAAGACACTGGCCATTGGAAACAAGCATACTGAGCGGTTCTGATGTGCCATACTTTGTCACTGTTAATAACAGCTCTGCTGTAGACATTTTCAAATTTACCTTTAAGAAGTGCAGAAGACCACAGCTGAACAGACATGTCTGGGATCTTACTCGCCAACTGCATGGCTGGAACCACCATATTGTTGCTTTCCTGTTCACAAATATTCACTCTATAACCAGCTCTCTTCCATGCATCAAACATCACAAGCACAAAAGTAAAGCCAGTATTAAACAAAACCTTCTAAAATGCTCTTACCCGATGGTTTCCAAGAACATAAAATATATGGCCCAGGAGGACCAGAGAACATGCAGTCAATCTGTTCAGGTCCTCTGCATTTGACATCTTCAAAGTCTCCCGCAAGAATCGCCTGAAACCACAAAGGAAATCAGGCATTTCAACAGAGCATTATGACAGCAACTGTTGAAAAGTAGGCTGAAAATCCAAGGGATTCCTGTTGTAATGCACTCCCAATCATAATTGTGTGGTTTTATAATGGACAGAAGCTATATAGGCCTGTACTTCAGTAGAGACACTGCGAACGTCACCGAACAGCGATTACCAATCGGAGCATGAACACAGGGGGATGAACAAAACTAATGGACAGTTATGTGAGCAAATGTATGATACCTGAGAGTTCAACGTGAGGAGAAACAAGTGATAACTTAATAAAATAAAGTTTATAAATATCGTAGATTTGTTTCTGTGATGCATATGTTCTTTATATGTTCAATGTAACACTTACTCAACAGCATTACCAGAAAGCAACTGCTAGTTGTAGAAACAATTCTACTAAGTTTATTTAAATCTGCTGGGGTGAACGGCATAGGTGAATCATCGTAGAGATCATTTACAAGTAAGTGGACACATTAAATAAACTGTATAACCTATCATTGGCAAAAAAAGAGTTCTTGGTCGTTCTTGTGGTGTTGGTGTAATATCTGCTAACGTGGAGATCTAGTGCAATGGTGCACTTTACGTGAGTAATAAGGCGAGTTTACGTTTACATTTAATTCTATAGTTGAAATCAGACTTATAGCTGAACTGCTGATAGTGATAGTTCGTAAAGTGAGAGGAGGATAGCATGCTAATCTGTCTCTCACAAGGGTTTCATAGCAACAGTACAGTTTCATAGTTCATATCTGCGTTAAACAATCATTACATATCTTAAAATTGCACATATGATAAGTAATTTATTGTTACTACATCTGTGTATGTTTTGTTATTTTACAGACAAATTTGAGGCTTACCATTGTCATGCAACCCTCTCGAGAGACTATGATGTGCAAAGCCAGAGACTAGTAGCATATGTTAGCTCCAGGTTAGCAAAAATCGTCAATCGTTTTTAACAGGCAACAAGAATCACATACATCAAGCGGAAAAAGACGATACATCTGTATCTCGGACTTCTCTATCACCTACTGAGCCAGACATCAGTGGTTATTCAAAAACCCATTGTTAGTATTCATTAGCTTTTTCGAGATGGAAATGTGGGCGGGGTTTCAATTGCATTTTGCCGATGTCACTGTGGAGGTCTATAGGCTTTAGTAAAATATGTTCAGAAATCTCTGATACAGGCCTATGTGGGCTGTTATGCATTCTGGCATATCCTTAACAGAACTTTGTGAAAACGTGATGGCGATTTACGCCATTATACACTGAAGAAGGGTGCACAGCCAGAAACACACATCATTGGCAATTAAAAGTTTTTAAAAGGCAACTGAGAGTAGTTCATGACCTCTGGATGTGATTTAACATACAATGAAACTTGTACATTGCTATAGACTATGCATGGTTCTGAAATGCATGCCTCACAAGAAAAAATGGTTAGGAGATACTTGTGTGTAGGGTGCACTGTAATCCTATCTGTTCCACGGGCTACTGGTCTGGTATTTAAGAGACAGTCACAAAGTGTGGTTTTCATGTGTGTTTAGTGTTTATCATTTGAGAACAAAGACCTAAAATTCAGATGGTTGCAACAGTATGGGTTACCATATCCATTGCTTTGAAATTGTATGTGTAATCGCAAGCACACAACTACTTGTTTTAGAAAATGTGGCTTAGCAAGAAGGAAAGACAAACCAGTGAACCAGATGTGAGTTTCTGTATTTACATGTGCAAGTCAAACCGACAAGCCATGGAGGATCGTTATGGTGGCAATGTCAAGCAAGACTTTGCCACAGCAGCCTGAAAAAAGCACACTCAAAACTTACTTGGCTTCATTGTAACGCCCTTGGAAAAAGGACAGGAGGCCTCGAATGTAAAAGGCCGCAGCTCGAAGACAGTGTGAGCTGTAAAACAACCAGACATCTTATTAACTTCAAGCAAACATAACATTTCATCTTGGGATTAAGGTCATCACTCAAGTGAGTGTTGTAACTCACATGGCTGGCCATTAGAACAAACAGGGCTCAAGCCAAGTGTCTGGCTATTCTGTATTCTAAAACAACTGTGACCTTATTTGTCGACTGGAAAGTAAATCAGTGAGCACTTAATTAAAAAAGGCATCTTTTATCAAATAATACTGCAGTTACAAAATAATGACCATACCTCACAGGAAAGTTGTGGTCTGGATTGATCCTTTCCAGGAGACTGTAAAGCTGCATTAGAAAACAATATGTACAAACCATTCAAAAATAACTTCAACACATGCATGAGTTTAATAGTTCTAATCATAGCCCATCTTTAGCCATGCATTCAGCTATCTACCTCCTGGTGTCTGTTCCCCTCCCGGATATAGACACTGGCCAAATTAGTCACAATGAAAGTCCACAGCTCCTGGTGGGTGGTGAGCTAAAAGGGGACACAAAAATGTGAGCTTCTTCAGTGTTGCACTCCAAGACTATTACAGGGCTTTCATGAACACGTGCTAAGCTATGACCCGGACTCACCCGAAGAGCAGTGGTGAACTGAGCCTCAGCGTTGTCCATGCAGTTCACAGAGATGCAGTACAAGCCCTAAAATAGCAGGAAAAAAGAGAATTAAAAAATACACACATCTAACCACAGATACTAACAATTACAAAGTTTCTCCATCTCTTGAGAACAAAGATACCAACAGCTACAAAAATGTATTTCAAACCCATCACCTTATGCTAACTGCTCCTGAAGCTTATTGCAGTTACTTACAAGTAGAGTGTGAAGCTGGGCTGCATGGTTGGAAAATAACCGTGGGGACTGTTGGCACAGCTGGCAAATCTGGGAGATCTACAGAACAGAGATATATCTGTGAAAATGTCTCATAATGCAAATATGAGGCAGCATAGGTATTTCATGAGTGTCTTTAAGAAGCACTCTAATGACCTCTTGGAGAGCTGTTGCTTTGTGACCAGTGACCAGTCGACACATGATGATGTGTTCCAGGAGTATCACTTGAAAGGAGGAGAGGATGGGGCTGGAGTCAAGCACTGAAAGAAAAGACCAATAACAAGACAGTTAAGAGGAAATGCACAAAGCAGACACAGAGGGCACTGTTTGTGAGGAGTGCAGGGCACACTTACTCTTCAGTTTTTCCAGCTGCATGAGGGCTTTGTCTGTGTATTTCTGCGCTTTCTCCAGATACCCAGCCTGCATGGAATGCATGACTGTCACCTAAAACAAAAAAGGTTTTCATCTTTAAGGGTGTGCTTAAAAGGTAAAATTAGGTTCCAACAGCAATTCTAATTAGGAGGATCAATATAGTATTGGTATTTGTGTGAGTATGCCATGTGTGTGTTTAAAACAGTTCATACAAAATATCAAAAAATTCTTTTTAAACATATGGCGGTATAAAATATAGGTCACAAATGCTTTTGAGCAACTAGATAAGGATGAATATCATTATATCTGCTTGTACAGTGTTGTCCACCATACTAATGCAACACAACGATCCACTGGCCTATTTATTTCCTACTATATTTATGTATTTGCCATATTGACTCACTATATTAGTCAGTTCCCAACTTAACTCATTAAACCTAGACAGATAACCATTATGCTAACTGTAACTATGCTATTCACATGATCACACATGCTAGTCAAAGATTCTCAGTGAATTGCTCTCCATATGCCACCAAGTGGGCATTCAGAGAATTGCAGTAAGTAAGACACACCAAGAAGTAGGTGGCTGCTTAACATTTAGTAGAACTCTATTGTTCCTTGGTGAGCACACATCTGTTCTCTAGTGGACCTCCTCTTCAAACATATCTAACAACATTTTCCACTCCCTCCATACATCTCTTCTCACTGCACTTAAATAGCATCTAAACGTCTGCACTCTAAACCTCAGATGTTTTCATGCGGTTGTAAGAGGTCTAATTATTATTATTATTACTATTATTTAAGGTCTCCTTTACAATGTGTCAAGAAGGCTGATCCTCATTTTACTTGAAATTTTACTTTAAAAAGTTGAAAAGTAATTACATTATAGCCTAATGTAATGTCTGCAGACAGGAGAGGTTCAGTGGAGCATACCAGATAGACTAGCACACACATGTGCTCCTTAGGCAACCAGTGGAAAAGGTCAGCAGGGTTGGTAGGTAGGATCTCATCATCATGAAGTGTGGAGATAGTCTGAATACACTGCTGCAGCTGTTTCAGACATGGCTTCACACTCTTCACCTGCGGATGTGCATGGTTACTCAGTGATTACAGGCATGCAGATTAAATGTCAAAGATCAGATAGCTGTTTGTCCATCTGTTCTGTTCTTACCTGGCCGGCATCCAGGTAATGTGTGACTTGCAGTACAAGGAAAAACACACGGAGAGACTCCTTCTGTATGGGGTTTCCCTGCCAGTTCTCCACAATCTGCCCACACAGCGTCAGCAGTGGGTGCACCTCCTGCAGCTTACGCTCCATCAGCAAGAGCTTTTGCACAAGTGAACACAAGTATTATTTAGTACATTAACATGCATTCAAGTACACAAACAAACCACACCCTACAACTATTCTGTTTTTGCACAGGCAAATGTAGTCTGGTGGACAAGATCCTTTCACTTTGTGAGAGTCTGGACACTCTCAATAAGAATATGGGGACTTTGTTGATCTGGAAATCTATCGGTTCTGCCTTCAATTTCTATTAGCTGATTGGCTGCAAGAAAACCTAGTGGAAAAACTGAAGCTTAGGAGAGTGCCCTTACATAGTACTATAGTGAAATACCATATTGAGAGGGGGTACACCATAGCCTGGCTAAGGCTAAAGAATCTCTCTCACAAACAGGGTGGTTGCAGTTCAACTGATGCAAAAGAATTATACTCTTACCATTCCTTTGCTAAGCAGAAAGAGGGCTCTGTTGAAAACAAAAGACAAATAATTTTAAGTGGGAAAAAAACATCTAAAATATTATTAACAACTGAAACTATGGTTTGACCTTAATAATTTTTTTTCCTACCTGGTGTACTCAGATCCAACCACCCTTGCATATTCTGCCCCAACACCCAATAGGTCACATGCCGAAACAAGGTCTTTCTCCAGCGTGTGGAGTTGCTGGTGGGAAAAAAGCACTCCATTAAAACATGCACCTATACACTTCTCTTCCTGTTATGATGCTTTGTGTTTGCAGGACACTCACCGCTAGTTGAAACAACAACCGGCAGTGCCAATATGGAGTCTGCTGTGAGATCTGGATGGCTTTTCGGAGTAGGGGCTTTGCAGAATCCACCTGATTCTGAAAAGAACAACCAATAGACCATTACACAGGACATATACTTCAGAATCATTTTGGAGGAGCAGCTGCATTCACATGTACTTCATTTATGCAGCTGAGAAAAACAGAATATCTGCTATAATTTTTCAAGGTTTTCCAATCTAAAACCACAAAGAAAAGGTGGTGTCCAGCATCGCCAAACAATCACCAAATGTGTTACCTGTTGGCAGTACAGTTCTGAAAGAAGACTTGCAGCTTCAAATTTGACATCTTCAAATTGTGGAACCTGGGAAACTGTTAAGGTAGCTTGCCAGAGATAACATTTATGATTTCTCAAACAAAAGACAGCTATATTGGGGAATACGCAAGTAGACTAATTATTCAACAAAAATGCACAAATAATGATTAGGACATATTTGCTTTCAGAGAGCAAATTCAGCCTTGCATTAACAACGCGTGATTCCTGACAGAAAATGTCAAACCCAGTCTGGTTTAAGCCCCCTCTCCTCCCCCCAAACATTCCAACATCTTGAAATATTTGTTGCCAGACATTTTATTACGTAAATTATGGAGAAACATTCTCAAAACTCTCAAAATTCTCTTAACTCGTCAGTAACAGCGATTATAAACACTAGCCATTTTATCAGGTGCAGAGAATGTGCAAGTTTCAAGCAATTCAACTTATGCTCAAAAATGGTGCTTGCACCAAAAGGATACGGGCTGCGATATGTACCACTGTGAAAAGAAGAGAAAAAAAATTAGCCAAATCAGAGTGCACAACTTCCATGGTTTGCCTCACTAGCCGACAACCATTGCATCGAATCAAACTGCATGTTGCTAAGTTAAAAAAAAATTATTTTATTACTTTTTTCGGATGACTATATTCCAAAACTGACATGCTTGTCTGTTGCTACCTTACTACAAACATTGCTGACTTGCTAGTAATGTTGTTAACTTGACGTAGGGTGCGATAAAATCAATCGCTATTATTATCAGCAATAGCCGTCTAGCTCGCAAGCTAGCGACACTAGCGCATAGGTATGCCAAACCTACTTCAGAGGACTCGCTACCAGAATTCATTTGAATAATTACTGCTACTAAAGTCACTCACACACATTTAAGACTTTTGTGGTTAAGTTAACTATACTCTGTACCTCCCTTATGTAACTTTTTAATAGCTCAAATAGCTAACTACCGCTTTCTCCAGATGACTCCGAGCAAGATCAGTATTCTTCGTGTGATGGTAGAGAACGGAACCAAGCTGAAGATGTGTTCTTGCTTCAATCCTCGGAGGAGGTTTAAACTGAAAAACGGCTTGTAGACAATGTACACAAAGGCGTATTTTTGGTGGACTCGATGTACGGAAATGCTCAGCAAAACCGAGAAGTGCGAGATACCACGGTTCCGGGGATTCGCCACCAGTCGCCATTTTAATGTCAATAAAAACAAGAAGCTTGCTTAGTTCTCGCGTGATGTCATGTACTACAACGAGAACGAGATTTGTTCGAAAGCTTTTTGGGGAGTTGTAGTATGCAAGTTCTGAACTGAGACCATGAATGCATTTGTAGTAGGTCTAAAGGAAATTTAGTTTGCGAAATGTGGTAAATTCAAAATTTCCGCCCAACTGTAGGCCTACAGCAGAAATTAACTGTGCAGCAAATTGAAAATCCCATGTGTAGTCAGGCTGTACTCCTACTATGTGTGTTCTCCATGCGACCCTATTATGCCTATATGAACATTTGTGTAAAATAACCTTCCATGACTTAAAAATGTATAATAAAATTATTAATATTGATTCTCATAAAAATCATCCCACTTATCTTGACTTCAAATTGCACAGCGTGCTAAAAGACATAACCACAAGATGGAGCCAAGACATAGCCTAGAGTAATGTAATGTGTAGGTGATAGGCTATTTGCTGAAAGTTGACTTGTATGTTTTCTAGTAGTTCATTCCTGTAATGTTGCCAATAATGACACAGAACACAAAACTAATCAGACAGTGAAACCAATGAATAAACAAAAAAGACACTGGCATACTTAATCCAGCATGTGCAGGAAGTGACGTAGTCTAGTCATTTTATCGGCACTAGATGGCAGGATTGTTTAAATAGGTTCTAATCACGTCTTGCCCCGAACTTGACCTTGACAAAGTGGTCCCAGTGGCCTTTTCAAAACTGCATTTGCACTTCACCCTCCAACACTCTTAAATATGTTAAACACTACACAACACTATTAAACTATGTATTTATTTATCATCAAATGTAATAATTTTCTGTTTTCTGTTGTGAATATGTAAAAAGCAGCAGGCCTAGACCTAAATTAAGCAAAATGAATTATTAAGTATGCCAGTGTAATTTACCTGCAATAGAGAAAAAATGTTCTTTCTGCCCTAATTATTTTACATATTTTACATACTTCTTTTTTTATGTTGGTTGTGTGTGTGTGTGTGTGTGTGTTGGTCTGAATGACAGATGGATGAAATCCCTCCTGTCTCCCTGTGTCTACCCTTGACTTTGCCTGTGGTCTCTCCACTTCCCTGCCAGCCCCATGGCCAGGAGCCACTTTAAGACCCAGCCCAGTGGACACAAAAGTACCAGGGGGTGATGCAGGCTTTGCTTTTTGGAGGGGAGGAGAAGCAGTCAGAGACATGAGGCCACCGAGCGCCTCTCCGGGGTACGGTTGCCATAGGTACCTGGAAATGTGCCAGCGAAATAATAGCTCATTTGCATGTATTCAAATGAGGCATGAATAATTTACTAGCCGCTCCTGGAAACCAATAAACAACGGCTATTCACACATACATTTGCATCATTCTCTCTCTCCATTCATCTCTCTCATCCGCTAGCTCTGTGGGAAAGGTGAGGGGGGTGACATTGGATGGACAGGAGAATAAAAGCGCTCACAAAATGGATCCTGATTTGAATTACCCCACAAGAAGAAGGCATCTATGTTGTCTCAAATGTATACAGTCCTGCGCTTTGTCATTGGCTTATGGCCATTTACAGTCCTCTATTAGTAACAATAATCACTGTTCACAAGTTACAGCCTTTCCTAAAGATAGCTAAGCAGTGAGAGTAAACTGCTATCACCTCTGTGACATTACTGAGGTATTCAGAGCAGGCTCTAGCTCCACAGGCATCTTCTGGTGCATCATAAATTTTTGCTACATTAAAATGCCCTGAAAGACATTATGGAGAACATAAATAGCCTTATAAAGCTGGCAAAACTGGCATGTAAAAAAACTTGAGAAAACTCAAATCACCTGTAAAAGAAAAGAGTAATGTAATGTTTTTTTTTCTTAAGAAAAAGGCTTTCATTTATTTAAGTGACATTTTCAATCACTTGGGCAAGGTGGCATCCCCAGCTCTCTCTCCCTCCCTCCCTCCCTCTTTTGTTCCTGGCACAGCTCTGCCTCTCTTGTTCATTTTATAAGATACAGCATATTGGCACTTATCGACTGGCAGTGCTGTAAAAGGACTGGGGTCACTGCATTACTGAACTGGCTCCATTAGAGAGAGGCTGTTGTGTCCCCCTCACTCAAACACAACCTTTGCTCTTCACTCCCAATCGTGTGCCGCTTCCTTTGGGCCGATCCAATCAAAGAGAGCCTCTGTTTCTCTTCTCCAATCCAACACAGCATCCTTTGAGCTGATCCAATGAAACACATCCTGTATCCTTCCACTATAATAAAACACAGTCTCTTTTGAGCTGGCCAAATCAAACAGCCTCCATTCCGTTTTACAAACACCGCCTCCACTAAGCTGTTCCAATTAAACCATGGCAATTGAACAGTCTGAATAATACCCTTTGTCCCAGTAATCCAGTAAAATACAGTCATTCCCTCCGGTTTAAATGTAGCTCATCCTCTTACGCCAATCAAAACGCTGTACTCAGTACCTCAAAACTGAAATAGAGTTTTGAGGTACCGGTGCTTCATAGTCTTTTATGAAACTGCCCTCTTTTTCATAAATTAACCATGTGTAATATTATCAGGACCTGGACCTATGGCAGTATACAGACATTTTTAGTCAGTCAATTATAATGTACTGTTACAAATAAAAACCCTCAAAAAGATATGCCATGTGCTACAAGTCACAATCTGCCAGAAAGCATTGCTGGTGTATAGACACCAAACACAACAGTTTAAGTTTTAACAGTTAAGGTTAAAATGACATTTTCCTAGCACAAACTGGCCAACATGTGTCAAATGCTCGATTTGTTCAACTTTTTGTGTTACAGTTCATTTATAACTAATTAAAACATATATTAATATAACATTTAATTATTTGATCCTTAGCCTTTTTGTTTTTCACACATAGCTTCACTCCATTAACATACCACAGACACAGTGAGATGTGTGAGGCCCAACACCACTGAGAAACGGATCATTTATAAACATGCATGTATTTGAGGGAGCAAGCTGATGACATGCATGTATTTTAGCGGGGGCCTGCTGTGACTGGCCAACTTTGCATGAGAAAGGCAGGGGTCCTGTGAACCCTCTGCTCCCTGTGTGCGAATTCAATAGCTGCAACATGGTTAGCATGACAAACTGTGCGCCAAGTTCTTGGACTTGTTTCTTAACCTCCCCCTCCCTCTACACCCCCATGAGCCCTCTGTGTTCTGCCCCCTCACACCCCCCTCATGTGAGTTTGCGCTTTTTTGTGTTGGCCAACGAGGCCACAGGACTTTTTTCTTCTGGGCTCCCACTCACAATTTATATGCTGGCCATGTTTAAATGGATACAAACTGCACTGAAGCCCACTCTATAAATCATATATGAATAATGTTTTGAAACTACACTTGTGTTTTCAATAATAGACATTTTTGTACTTTTGATACCCCAAGAGAAAATGAGCATTCATTGAACTGCATTCTTATTTTCGTCAATATTTTCTGCATTTCTGTTTTGCTGTGACCTGGGCACACAAATATTGATCAGATCTTCAGTTGTACATTCTGTAGAAGGAAATACACTAGTGTTCTGACATTAGGCCAACAGAATGTCAGCTTTGAAGAGCTGAAACAGTCAATGCAATGCTACTCGGTTTACGTTAAAAATATTTTCCTACATAAATTAACCACATAAAAAGAAACCATGAAAAACATCCTCTTGCTGAGGTTATTAGTGTAGAGAATTTTAAGAAGTAGAGAACATTTTGTTGACAAAATAAAATCTTTTCCGTTTGTGTAACCTAGGTTAATTGCTATTGACAAATAATAGGAAAAAGAATACAAAATGCAAAATATTAATTATTAATAAACTAGTGACAGGGTGTTTAAACCTCATTAGTTTTATCCACTGCTGTAAAGCCTTAAAGCTAAAAGAAATACTAATACGAAATATATAAAATTAAAACAAATAACACTCATTCACCCAAACAAATAACACTCATTCACCCATTGTCTTGATGTCCTGAGTAAGAGCACAATATAATAACAACATTCAAAGCAAAATGTGTATTTATTTATTGAGATGAAACACAATTTTACACATTTGAAACAATTTTGCTGAAAGACATTTGTGAAACATAAATACATGTCCTTGTATAGGCTATACATAAAATGAATCTAAATCATTTTAAATAAATATATATTTGGAAGCTAAACGAAAATGTGATAATGCACACATTTCAATGACCGCATTCTCATTATTGTCTCATTATTGATGAGTAGCCAAAATAAATAAAGATACAACAAGCCAATAATGTGATGGCAGGAAATCTATTCCTAGTTTGTAATAATAGCTGTTATTGAGGGTGGTCCTGTTAATATATGCACACATACTGTATACTGTATCAGTGAATATGAATCTAGAAAAAGGAAGTTAGTGTGCCTGTAATGTTATGCTGTACATTGTGTCACATTATTGAAAATAACACATCTCAATAACTTTATGCAATTTTAAAAATATTTTTGAAAGAAAATGAGTCTTAAATTGGTTGCGATTAGCTCTGTGTAATTAAAAGGCAAAACTGTGACGACAACATTGCCTGAACATGCAATATACTGTATGCGGATTTTAATTATGACCGTCACTGGTAACAAGTTGCTAGTTAATCTAGCATGTCTTTGTGCTTGAGTTTTGTTGTAATGGAATATGGGCAAATATTTTGTTACAACAGATGAATGTTTTGTGGATTCCAGATCTAGTCATGACTCCTTACACTTGCATATGAATAACAACAGTGTGTGAGAAGATGACATAGAAAGACAGCATAATGTAAAAATCTGTATCTCTCTGTTACTGTTTCGATGTCTTTGCTGCCAGCTATTTCCAACTAGCTGATGTGCCCCTCTCTCGATACCATCATCATCATTACACTGTTGGTATTACACATCATGGTACTGGTGGCCAATTTGCTCTGGAGGCTCAAACGATCCAACCTCACCTCACAGGATGAAGACAATAAGAACCCTGGCGAAACTACTAATGATAGTCTTATGAGGCCTTAGGGCAGAAGGGAGGCCAAAGTGTGCACAGAATGGGCCAAAGGGGCTCCCTTCCTAATCTCCCCAACCCTGCTTAGAGAAAAAGGCTTGTAACTCCCAGGTTTATCCCTGGTGAGAGTGGGGGAATCTGCCATGGCCACTAAGCATGTATATCAGGCCATCACACGGCTCACTGGAGTCTCCATGGGTGGCCCATGGTCAATACCATCCTCTCCACTGGCTGAGCAGAATGGGCTAATCTCCCTCTCCATTCAGGCCAGGGCCTTTCCTCCTGGAGTCTGATGCACAGACCCACCGGTCGGGCCCTGGTTTCAGGTCAGGCTCCGTCAGGGGAGGGGTGCGGGGCAATGTGGGTATGAGGAAGATGGAGAAGGCTGGTGGCGTGGAGGCGAGAGCACAGGAGCCTATTTCACCGGGGGCATTGGAGCGCACTGGGGGCCACTGGAGCATGGCATGAACCAACTGTTAGGGGGAAAACAATGGGAGGTGCGATCCCCACAAAACAAGGCTAGTGGGCTAGTGTGTGTGTGTGGCTGCTTTATTCCGCTCCAACCACCCTCCTCAGTGCCCAGCTCTGGCCCTCACAGAGGGAGCTCAATGCAAGCAGATACCTCAGACTCTCTCCCACTAACTGTCCCCTCTCACAGCCAGGCCTGCTCAACTCATGTTGCACTGTCAAAATGATGACAGTCATCATTTTAAAGCAAGATTCCCACTATTTATTTCTCCCTGGTATTAACACTGACATGACATGCACTTTAAGGACAAACAAAAATAAATCAAATCACACAAAAAAATCTTTGATATTTTTTTTTATTAAAAAAGCACCAAAATAAAAACACAAACTGCTTGACATATCAGTATTTTAGATTACTCATTTACAGAGATGTTTTGAATGTCTAGCTTGACACAAATCAGTGATTGATTCTCTGAATTACTACAATTTGTCCATCTACAGCAACAACTTTTCATTTGCTGCGGAAAATCATTGCGGTTTCCAATAATGTGACGGCTGCACTACAGCCACATGTAAAAACGGAAGATAATAATAAGACACAATTCAAATCTTCAATTCAAACTCACCAACAAATCCCTTACTTACCTGTGAGAAACCAGAATATATATATGATAACCCTGCGAAGAAAACCACATATGCGATGTCTATTTTCTTCAGCCAAGGACATGAACTCCAGTGGTGCAGGCAGTGTGAGTCAGCTGTTGAGTATGGGGTGCATTTAATATCTGCGTGGCTTCTCCCATGTGCTCCCTGTGTCTGAAAAGATGAAAGACATAAAAGTTTATTTAATAGATTGCCAATGGCCAATAACGACGCAACCCAACATGGAACAATACACAAAAAGGGGCCTCTACAGCTGCTATGGGTGAAAATGCGCCGGTAGGCTACGCTAGCACTGTGTCCCGTCACTGTACATATTAACATAAAGGCGCACTGGGGATGGGATGAGGATGGGGGTTGGGGGCTGGATATAGCTGACTGTAGCAGCATCAGAATGAGTCGGCTAGTCCTCCTTTAATGGGGAGTGCCCGTGTGCAGCGTCAGCGCTGATGACGAGGCACATGCGTCTCTGTGTGTGTGTGTGTGTGTGTGGTGTGTGTGTGTGTGTGTGTGTGTGTGTGTGTGTCTGCGGTTGCCTCTCAGCCAAGCCCCAGCTACGCCACTCTGTTTACCAGCACACACGCACACGCACACACGCACACACACGGCAGGAAGGGGGTGGTGCTCAGACTTTATCAGGCACTCAGATGACCCCGTGGCTCATAGACAGACACAGGTCATGCAGAGGCTGTCTGGGCACCCAGCTTGACCTGCTCCTGTGAGGGTCCAGCATGGACACCCTGAGGGGGGAGGTGCAGGGCTGGGTGTCTGGGGCCAGACAAATATCACCTCTGGGATTTGGATGGAGACACAAACAACTGACCCCACTAATTCTCCTCCACTGCGCCATCCGCTGTCTGCACCCGTCAGTATTAAGGAGTCTGGCTGGGTTACGATGCAAGACACAGATAGCCAAAAAAAAAATGGCTGCCCTCTGTTGGGTCTAAAGATGCTTGCTTGAATTAATGAACCAGATCTATTCCATGCTCAGTCTGTTACAAAATGCACATAAATGACCACATAAAAAAATAAATAAATAAATATATATATATATATATTAACCATAAAATAGAAATCATGTGCTTGTATGGGATCTTTAAACTAATTTAAATGTAAAATCCTCTCATTTATGACAATGACAGATTAGAACTGTGTCCCTAAACAAGAAGCCCAAACTTGCATAAGGCGATGCTAGGAGCCAACCCTTAAACACCAGATAACAGTGAGCACTAAACAGTCCCTTGGACCTCTAGCAAAAGGCACCTCTGTTGAGGAGAAAGGAAAGAGGGAGGGGAAGGAGGGAAAGCAAGAGAGAGAGTGAGTAAGGGTTAGAGTGAGAGAAGTGAAATGATTTATCAGCATATTAAAGCAGGGGAGAGCGAGAGAGAGCATGGATGCGGGGGAAACTGCGAGGCTCTGGAGGGCTGGGAGTAGCCTGGGAGACGACGGCAGCGGTAGCAGCAGCAGCGACACACCACAACCTGCTGACTAGAGGCCCAGGGAGCGGCCTAATTTATTCCCCGTTTGGCTGGGGGTGGCTGGGGGGGTATGACTGTGGACAAGGGCGGGTGGGTGGGTGGTTGGGTGGATGTGGCTGGATTGTGTCTGGGACCCTCAATGGTTTTTGGAGGCGACTGAGGGTGCGTATGTGTGCACACTGAGAGGCTGAGAGGAGGGGAAAGGGGTGGTGGGGGTTGTGTGTGGGGGGAACTAGGGTGCGTATGTGTGCACACTGAGAGGCTGAGAGGAGGGGAAAGGGGTGGTGGGTTGGGGGTTGTGTGTGGTTGGGGATTGTATTTTAGGGGAGAGAGGGGGTTGCTAGGTTCCTTGTTCAATTCAGACTGTCTGTCTGATGTCCCATTAAGATTTAGGCTGGGGGGCTGGGGGGTGGAACTGTTTAACCCCCTGCTAGACTGCTGCTGCTCTTAGGTCCCATTATTTAGGGAGAGCTGTCTGCTGCATACTAATTAAGCATCACCCAGCCTTGAATTGGGGGGCTTGCATGAGAAGCAGGGTGCTGCTGATGAAAGGGGGCTCTGTGGGGAGGCTGCGTCCAGGCTGAGTGGCATGTGCGCTATACGTGCACATGCACCCTGTGTGTCCAGGGCCTGGAGTTAAGGATTGGGCAGCAGATGATGGGTTATGGGTGAAACAGCTTGCTAACTGTCCACCTACACTAGAGCATGATCACTCCATCTTTTATACAGATGCAGATGCATCATGCAGATTATAAAAGCATGCTGTATACTTCTTATTATAAGAAGAACAATCTGTGAATACAAAAAAAATGATTTAAGAAGCACCTCAGGAAAGAAATCAGTTAAATAAATGAGGTGACCACTAAACGAGACTGTACAAACCACGTGAGTTGAATATCATGGCACACAAGTGTCCAAATGGCACTTACAGACATTTCACATGGGCACTTTTTGGCCGAGCTGAGTCAGACTACTGGCGAAAAATCCTTGAATACAGGGCACCACTGATGAAACGCTCATGGTAACCAAGTGCTACGACTTCAGCAGTGGAGGGCAGGTTAACTGTTCCACTCTTGCGTATTTCAGGGTAATGGGGTTTTCGGGAGCTCTTTCTCTCCCTCTAATAACCACAGGGGTCCTTTTTAAAAAGAGGGGGACACTTTTGGGCTGTCAGCACTCTGGCTCCCATTCCCTCGGCCTCCCGTTTTGTGTGTGTGTGTGTGTGTGTGTGTGTGTGTGTCCGGCCAACAAAGATGTACGCGGTGGTGGCGGCCGCGGCAGCGGCGCCGCCTCATTAAAAATACATGTCATTGGATCACACCTCGCATGAATCAAGCGATTTCCCCGCGCCATAAGTGACCATGACCGAGCCCTGAATGGGACCTGGCTGCGGCTATGCCAATAGAGGACCAGGCGGGAGCCTCGTGGGAACCGCCTCTCCACCCCGGGAGGGCTTATTTAGCCATTGTTGGTCTGTTTAACACTGCCTTTAAAAACACCTCTTTATAGACTGAGAAAAGCAAACTGTGGCCCACATATTCACAGCACACAAGGAGGGAATAAAAAGAAGGAAGAAAGTAGTGCCAAAGGAAAGAGAGAGAGAGAGAGAAAGAGAGAGAGAGAGCAAAAGGGTGAACTAACGCGAGGCCAAAAATAATGAGTTGAAATTAAAATAATGAGACGAAATAAAAAGAAGAAAAAAATTCCTATTGATTTCACAGTGAAATCTACTGGCTGACATGTCTTCAGTGCTATAATTATTTTATGATCTTGAATTAAAAAAGACGGGGATAAAAATGATGTGGGTAGATCAGTGACAATGTGTAGTTTGCATAGATTTTCCCAGGTAGCAGCTTAAGCAGGTAAGCAGACTAATCAATTCGATTCTGTCACAGGATGACAATTGAGCTTATTCGCTAGTATCACCACTGCTGTTTTTCTCTGTCTACTGAGAGAGTGGCTACTTCCACAGACAAGTTGGCTGACAATGATGTGAATAACAATGAACCAGCTGAAAGTGAAGTTCACAGTGGCGGAGCCTATGGAAGAGGTCAGGCGCCAGAACGCATGCAGAGAGAGATGTGTTTGTGTGCCGGAATCGTGTGTGTGTGTATGTGTGTGTGTATCTGTGTTTATTTGCGTGTGTGTGTGTGTGTGTTTGTGTTGTGCATATCCTTAGTTCTAAATGCCTCAACAGGCATGATGAGGTTGGCTATGAAGGAGTCACAAAGAAGGGGAGCAGCTCTGCTCCCTCCCCTCCTCTCTGCATGCTCGTGCAGCTAGGACCCCACCACGTATCCCTGTTGCTGTCTACAGTATGCCTGATGGAAAAAAAGCATAATGTACAGCACAGCGGCTATGCAATGGCCATGCACACACTCACTCATGCACACGCACACGCACACACACACACACACACACACACACACACACACACACACACACTTCAGTGACCTACTACAGAGCGAATCCCTCACCCATATGAGTTCAATGCTAGGGAAAAAGAAATTTTGTCTCGTTCACTTCCTCAGAAACTAGCACATACAATGCAGCACACAGGTTTCTCGAGCCTCAAAGACTTCTCCCTCTGTCTCGGCTCATTTTTAAACAGCTCAGGAGAGTGTGCCGTCCCGATAGTCTTTCAGGCAGGAATGAATCTGAATACATTTCCATACAGATTATGCAACATTGGCGAATGGTTAATGTCACTGTGAATCCACCATGCAAGTCCCTGTTCATATTGTAAGGTAAAAGAAACATGACATTCGTGCTTCTTTCAGTCTGGCTCATCAGATCAGCTTGACTCCTACTTCAGTATGCTGGATCAGGAGCAGAATTTTTATCCTCTATTTGGTCAAGATGACAATAGTGATGTTAAAAAATTTGAAATATTTTTAAAAAAGCATGTACATGAAAATTCATGTAAGATGTAAAAAACGCTAGACAAGATATTATATAGGATTTGATTTACATTAAAAAATGGAGCAGGATGCACTGGATACGGCAATGTTATTAGTGTTGGTTTTGTTTATTGTTGTTATTTTATAATTGATTGGCTGCTAAAGTTTGGAATTATTTTCAGTTCTCACGCTTTAGCCCTCATCAGCTTTAAATTTTGTCGAATTGTTAGTATTAGCAAATACTCTAGCAAGTCACTATTTACTGAACTTCTTGATCTTACCACCTCTAATGCTCAAACCATCTTTTTCCACAAACATTATATCAAGAAATCAAAGATACACTCCAGGCAGTGAAAGCAGGAGAAAGAGAGGGAGAGAAAGACAGAGAAAGTGAAAGAAAGATGGTGAGATGGAGGATGGAGAAAGTGAGCATAGAAAGTGAAGAGGAGAAAGAAAGAGAAGGGGAAAGAGAGAGAGAGAAAGGGGTCGGCTAGGGAGGAGGTCGAGCCCCATCCACAACTGTGTGTCAGCCCCAGCTGAGCAGACATTTTGTTGACACGCTGATAGGGACTTAAGCAGTGGGTGGGGAGGACGGCCGAAGCGACCCAGAGAACAAGAGAAATAGGCAGCTTGGTGGGGAAGGAGAGGGGGCTCACAAAAGTGCCGTTACTAAGCTTGATTTCAGCGCGAGCTGAGACGATTAAGCCTGGGAGCGGTGGAGAGAGAGGGATGGAGGGTGTGAGTGTGTGTGTGTGGGTGGGGTGGTGGTGGTGGTGGTTGTGTAGTTGGTCACAGGCTGGTCAGAAACAGGTCTATTGAAGTGATGGCAAGTGAGAAAAGGGGGTGCCATTCAGCTGGCCTAATGAAGCATAGGCTGACATGAATAATGGAATCTAGCTGAGGCTGGGTTTGTGTCTTCCATGCCCATCTACTTGCTTCCTTTCTTCGGGGAGCAGGTCATGAGCTGCGGTCCCTCCCCTTAAAGGAGCACCATTGTTTCAAATGGGGGAACAATGCATTGGGCACCTTCAGTATCAACACACACTGCAACAACATGGTACATTCTTATATATCAGACGCAGCGCTGTTTGGCCTGGCTAATCGTACAGCAGCCGCAACAGCAGCATGCACAAGGGCTAGCGCTGTGGGATAAACACATAAGTCATATGTAGAGAGAATAGAGCTGCTTGTCTGTTTGAGTCATTTGTGTGATCACAAATCTGCTGCCCACTCTACGAAAATCCCCCACGCACATCCACATGATTTTTGAAAATTCACAAAATATCAGAACACGACAAAGGCACAGGACACCATGGCAACACACAGCCAATTATACCATGGCCTAACGCGTTTGTTTCCCCACCGTGTCTCAGGCACCCCCGCACCCCTATTATTAAAACAGCCCCGCTCATCTCCTCCACCCTGAGCCAGACACCCAGAGGCTCCCAGGGCAGACAGGACCCCCTCGACCTTGACCTCTTGGGGTCCTTCACCTGCTGCTCAATGGAAGTGTGTGCAGCTGGGCTGTCTAGCCAGCCGCCTGACTGGGTGGAACGCACACTCGTTCCCACGCTTGGTTAGTGGCCATTTGGATTCCAGTCAGAGTCGCCATGGCAGGACCCCGCCATGCTCTGTTATCAGGAAAGAAGAAGAAAAAAAAGTGTCGGCGAGGAGTGTGAATGTGTGCATGTGTGTCGCGGCCGTCTCTCCTGTTTAGCCTCCGCGAGTGTGAAAACAAACACAGCTGCACACACTCCGTCTCAGCTAGTTCAGTGTTCAATGGCAAGAAGCCATTTTCCATTTTCTTACTATCTTCCTTTTTTTCGTTCCGGGGTGTTCTCTCATCTCTTTGCCTTCCCAACCCCCACCCCAAGTGTGCTTTCACCAACTAAATCCTCTGGTGGTCTATATGCAGTCACCCTATACCATCCATGGGCAAACAAGTCATGCCTTTCTTCCATCCCCCCTGCCCGCCTGGATGGTGGACCCAGCGAGGCTGAGCTGCACATGGGGCTGAGGGACTTCATATTTTCATTATGGTCAAATCTCAACCCCGTGCCTCAGCATACCAGCCACCCTCCTAACACCCACCAACCCCAGTGCTACCCAAGCCGACAGTTTAATCACACAAACAGCACTCCATTTTCATTTCCCTCCGCCACGCCACACATTCCAAGACCCCGGTGCCATAATTCTGTTGTGTGCGGTGCACTGTCTGTGTGCGGCTGAGTGTTCCAGGCCAGGGTGGGCTTTTGGAATGACATAATCAGTGACTTGGATAAATGCTTGAATGTTTTCCCCCCTTTCCCCACTGTAATCAGAGTAGGTCCTGTGTGTGTGTGTGTGTGTGTGTGTGTGACTGACTGCCCGCTCTGCTCTGCTCCACTCGGAGTTGCAAGAGAAGCTGACGCTTGATGGATTCCCTTTCGTTTTCTGTTTGAGGCTTTCGCTAGACACCCCCCCCCCCTCAAAAAAAGAAACAAACAAACAAATAGCACCTCAAAGACAAATTTCAGCACATAAAAAGGCAAGAAAGTGGCCCCATCACAAACAACTATCCTTTCATATAACTAAAGTCACTAAAGCAAACAGCTGTAATTCATTCAGTGTTGTTTTGGAAAAATGTCCTAGTAGTTTTAGAATGAGTGAAATAATGCATTGAAATGATCTGAAATACAAAAACTACACAAAAAATATAATATGTAATATTTCACAAATATGATGTGGAATATTTCACAAGCCTGACCGCAGGCAGCAATGTATATGGATTTCTTAGGAAAGAAATCTAATTTCATATTGCACACTCTTTAAGTGCTGCACGCACGAGAAACACGCAGGACTTCAAAACAGAATATTTAATTACGGCATTTCAGTGGCACTCGCCCAATGTGCTGTCTTAATGTCAAAGTAGTGGGAAAAAAGAAAACACTAAACAGGTCTGGGTGAATTGAGTTGCGGCTATAAATGCTTTCAGCAACTATTACTTCTGTGGGTGGACCACATTCAATCAATATCCAAGCAAATAAAGGCAGCTGAAACTCGTGGCAAGGAGAGCTTCATGGAAAGTGACTGCACCAGAACACAGACCTTCCACAACACCTCATCTCTGTAAAGATCTGAAGTACTAGATAGATGTAGGGAGATAACGAATACTATGCAACCAGAATGACAATTTTAGCCATGAATATTGTCACCTGAATTAAATAGTCCGGCTACTAATGATTACTTTTATAGAATGCCTGCAGGAAGTTAAAATTGAAAGCTTACAAGAAAGTAAATCGTATAAAGAAAAAAAACATTAATTCTGATTATCTGATTCATTGATGACTTTTATATTTATGTTCTTCTTTTAGTGCATTTAAACATTGATATTACAAGCTTGGCTGGCATTATAAATATATATATATATATATATATATACATATATATACACACACACATTATATATACTCCTTGATTAAAGTATGTATAAAATCAATAGCACTTGTCTTATGAAACAGCTTGCTATAATCAAGTTATTTTTTCCATTTGATCAGAGCGGAGTTATAACCATACTGCATGCAATTCTGAATTAATATTTTTTATGCGCTAAACGGTCATCTATTCAGCCAGCCGGGGCCAAAAATCTGATTGAATTAAAAGGGAACCATAAACACACTGAGGCTCGCCAGCACTGACAGCAGGAGCACTTATTCTATACTCAGGAACTCACATGAGAACAAAGCCTTATCATGGTGTGAGTGTGTGTGTATGTATGTATGTGTGTGTGTGTGTGTGTGTGTGTGTATGTATGTATGTGTGTGTGTGTGAGTGTGTGTACAGTGCACCGTGTGTATGTGTACAGTAAGAATACAGCTGTATGCGTGTATGTATAATCTGTATGCTTTTGGTGTGTGTGTGTGGTGTGTGTGTGTGTGTGTGTGTGTCTTTGACTTGGTCGATCTGGCCTCCCAGTCTACAGGGGGAGATGAGCAAAGAAGCACCCTGCCTGCACGCCGCTGTGGAGTAGTGGACTCCTTATTTTCTACCACCCTCCTACCCCCTCTCCCCCTCCCCCTCCGTCTCCTCTCCCCTCCCCTCTCTGCCTCTGTTAGCACTCTACTGAATGCGTTTGGCTTTGCTGTTCACGTTGTGCAGAATTATGCATTATTGCGGAACAGTACGCATGGCTGTAGTCCATGTCATTAGGATTTTAAGAGCTTTTTTGGTGGGAGGTAGAGAGATGCTTAGTGTTTCTGACTGGGAGTATGAGTGACCGGTCTGAACCCTAAATTGTGTTTGATTTGTGGGGGGGCAGACGTAGGGGTTCCTATGTCTGCAGCTGAGGGTGTGTGTGTGTGTGTGGTGTGTGTCTGTGTGTGCGCATGTGCGTACGTTTGTCTATACACCCACATGTCACTTGGTTACAATGTTGTCTGGCGCTCACACAGAAAACATATGGGCTCCCCAGCTGTTCTGAATATGCAAATGTAAGCCAGACACACACACACACGGTCTGACCCAGACACACAATTGTTCCTGAGATTTCATCTTTACAGACAAGATGGTCCAGACAGACAGACGTGCAGACCCCCTGCCCCCACTGCTAAGCTGCTCAAACTCTCTCTCTCACACACACACACACACACACACACACACACACTCGGCACGGTTTGCTACTGCAAAAAGCACCATGCCCCTCCTCAGCCCTATGCCTCACAGCAACAGAAAATCACTCAATGATCACATGTTTTATTACTATATCCGCTACCCTACACAACAATTAGATGCTTTCAGCAAAGCATCTTTATTCATTCCACTAGTAAAGACTCTAGTATATTACCAATGAGGGGGAAAGCTGTAGCTGTGGTCATAATGACTTTTAAAAAATGTTTCACAGTGACTTGGGCCTATTTTACCACTGATACCACTGATACCACTGATACCAACAGGAAAAAATAAATCTAAAATGCAGGCTGACTTTGAAGAGCTGAATAACAAAGTTGGTATTGTTTTGAACAAGATGAGTGCAAAACAGAGCGCAAGTCGATTTCAGAATTTCTGTGTTTTGGTGGTGGTGTGCCACCAATTGACTTGTTTATCAATAACATTCCATTCACATTTTTCTGCCTGTGATCAGTCCTAATAATAAATATGAATATCAGCTAAAAACCCTCTAAGTTTAAATGTGCAGAATCACCTCAGATTCACCCTACATGAGGTGCACCAACAATTCAGATGAAACAAGACAGCCCCCTGAACCGTGACCTCACAATACATGCCTGATAGTACTGCTAGATGCCATTAAGCAGAGTTACACTATTACTGTGTGTTCCCACCAAGAGCAACTACAGCTGTAAAGTCACTGGAAGTAATTCACTTCGTATGGGCAAGAGCAACAAATGCGACTGAAGCATCAAAAGCAAGGAGCGACAAACTAGGGCAACTAGAGTAAATAAAAGAAGTTAAAAACTGCTCAGCTTTATGCAAATTAGCTATGACCCGTTTAGCTGTAAAATAAATCAAATGTCAGTGGACACGTCATGAGCTATTAGAGCAACAAAAGCGAACACAGATATTTAGCAGCTACTTTTTATGAGCAACAAAACTGATCTTACAGCTTTAGCTAGCTCTTGGTGTGAATGAACAGTTAGCCTCATAGTACTGCTAGCTGCCATTCAGCAGAAGTACACTATTAGCCATAACCATATGAAGGAGCAGCCTGCACTATCCTTTTGGATAAATAAATATAGTATTTCTATCTATCTAACTAAATCACAATCACCATTTGAAATCAATCTTTTTGTGTGAGGTATTGGCTACCTAAGGCTACCTAAGGATCAATTTCGACCTCAGTGAAAACAGAGAGAGAGAGCCTCAGGTCGCAGCATCCTTAAGGTGCTTATAATGCTATCTTGCAATACACTTTTCCGCAAGCTATCTACAAAGTGTCATTACTTATGCTGACGCAAACACCTTTTTTCCCATAAAACCCTACACTATATCCCCGTCAGACCCCACCTCACCTCACCCCATCTACAGTGTGCCTGACATGGCCACAAGAAAATGAGTGTGAAGTTGTGTATTGTGTGGACGAGCACAATGTTGCCTGCTGAGCTCGGTGTGAAGGCCGCTCGCCGTTGGGTCCCAGACCCCAGCCTGAGCTGGGGGCCCTACAGTGGGGCACACTACGCATAATAATGAGCTCATTATGAGCCTGTCTGTCTGGGGCTGAAGCAGAGACCTGCCCTCAGTCTTACAGTCAAAGGATTTTGCGTTTAAGCACCCCCTCTGAAAAAAAAAAACAAGCGGCTGGTCACAGATGTTATATATGGCTGAAGCTGGCGACAGCGTGCGCTTTTGACAGGACAGCGCCATATTTCTTTTCACGCTTGCCGACAAGGAGCAACAAAGTGGCACCAGCACACGCAGGCGAACAAAGGAGGACCTGAACGACGTGGGGAAAACAAAGGGGCGACAGAGAGCAACATGCGTGCACTCTGATTGGGCTCGCAGATGACGAGCTGTGGGCATTGTGTGGCTCAGCGCCAGCCTCCTTGTGCTCCTCAGTTTCAACGCGAGAGGAGGGGACACAGCACCAAGCTTATGCAAATGCAATTATCTGCCATTTGCATATCCTTGATGATTAGGCAGATGGCGGACGTTAAAAGGCGGGCGCCATCTTGGGAAACAAGACAGCTGGCAGGCAGCGGCAGCCATTTTGTTAGCGATGCTGCCCGCTGCACGCACAGCATGGCACTGGCACCGGTGCTGTACTGTATGCCAGATTGGCACGATTCTGTACCTCTTTAGAGCACAGACAGCTGGCAAAATGATAATGTGATCACAGCTAATGCCATTGGGTGATGGCAATGTCAGTCAAATAACAACCAGAAGCAGAAGTCAATGGACAGAATTTAACCAGGCCACTATGCGAGATGTCCTTCTGTTCACATTTGAGCTATCTTTGGAAATGGAACTTGGTACAACTGCAAAGACGAGTGCTGCTTACCGTATTGGATGACGGCCATTGTGTTGGTTCGGAGTGTCCCTCTGCAGTCTCCTGCAGTTCTGGCACAGACATTCAGAGACGCAGTACTCTCACCGGTCTTCCAAAGAACTTTTGAAGCTCTTTTTAGAATCAGAGCACATGGTAGTCTCTCAATATTTTTTTTAAAAAAAAGGTCCTCTTGACACTTTGTCTTGGTGATCCATAATAAAACAGGTGTGTGAAAATGTTTGATAAATATCCAGCAGATGAGGATGCAAAAAAATATCAGTGAGTCCATCCATGCTTCTTTATAGAATATGATAACAGTGTGGTAGTTGACTTCGACAGCCATTTTCAGGACACTAAAAATAGGTCATCCACCAACAAAAGTGTCTAAATGTTCACAGAACAGAACGGAACAAAAAAGGTTTTTCTTTTTTTGTTTAATTCATAATGTCTTTTAATGACTATCCAGGCTGGTCTGTTAGGCACCACTCAGTGCATACTGGGAAAGAGGAAGAAAAAAAAAATCAGTCTTTTGACTCAATCTAAGTGGGACCTCCACTGAATGCTCATTCAAACTGTTGTGGGAAATGTGTGCTCACAGTGGGAAAAGAAATGGAAAAAAGACCTTTGACATTTTTTTTCTATTCCTTCTCTGGCAGAGACAAAGTTTTATCAAGTGGTGTTGGGCCAGTAAAGTCCCTCCGGCAGAACCACACACACATCCTTACTCTCTCTTTCTCTCTCTCTCTCTCATACACACACACACACAGTGAGTGAGAGGAGTTGAAGGAGGAGACCATCAGATACCAGCCCCTGCCTGATGTGCACAGACTGGGAGCAGGCCGAGAATGAGAGAAAGAGAAAGAGAGAGAGAGAGGAGTGTGGTGCGCTGCGCTGGTGGAGGGTCCCTGGGCTCCGTGGCCGTGGGCTGTGCTGGGCGACCCCTGGCAGCCTTTCTCCTCCATATTGATTTCCTAGCACTCCTCACTGCTGCTGCTGCCGCGGAGCGGGCTTTGCCGGCGGGGAGAACCAGCCCACCTCCTCCTGCCTCCTCCTCCTCCATGGCTCCCCGGCCGGAGAAAGAGAGACAGAGAGAGAGAGAGACAGAGAGAGAGAGACAGAGAGAGAGAGGCCCTGCGGTTGCAGCATGGGAGCCCACAGGATAGAAAGAGAAGGAGGAGAAAGAGAGAGAGATAGTGAGAGAGAGTGAGAGAGCCCATGGCGATCAACAGCTGTGTTCACCTGCTCCAAGTTCACTCCTGCAACCACGTCTCATCCACCAACAGCTCCGTTCCCACTCATCCTCCTCCAGTCCTCCACCTCCCCCTGCACGCAAACAAAAGAGAGAGAGAGAGAGAGAGAGAGAGAGAGAGAGAGAGAAAGATAGAGAGAGAGCAGAGAGAAAAAAACAACTTCAGTTTCACTTCCAGCATTTTGCCCATTCCAAGTGTCAGTCCATGCCTTTGATCATAGAGCTGAGGAAGGTGAGTGTTTTGGCATCCTCTCCCTGTTTGTAATGTGAACTTCATAACCTCGAAATAAAAACAGCTGAAACGGGAGATTTTTTGAGTTAAGTGTGTCAGGCTTTCACAAACTCGCTGCCAAGTACACTTAGGGCCATTATCATGATGGCTCCCATATAGGCAGCAGTGACAGTATCTCGGCCCATTATAGGACCAGCACAGCACAGACTGCCAGAATTCATTAAAATGGTTCCCATCCCAGTTTACCATTACCTGAATCCTGCAGAAAGGTGCAATTTACAGGAAATGTGTTGAAATGCAGCAGTTTCCCAACAACGTCTATATTTTGTTTAGAATATGTGGCAAAATATTTATATCTTCATGTCCACCTCACCTCAGAGGACACGGAAACTTTATTTGAATTAAATTGGAAAAAAATAGTGGGTAAACATCTCCTAACTCCAAAGCTCTTATTTTGCCTGAAATTATTCAAATGATTTCAGCAACCCTCTTATTATGGTAATGACCAAGAAGGCCATTTCTTTATGGACGCTGGGGCCCCATTGTGTCCACAAACTGTGAAAGAACTTGGCCAGTCCACCCCTTCTCCCTGTAAAGCAATGCAGAAGGCCCCAAACTCCCTCACCTGCCAAAAAAGTAAGGAAGGAAGGAAGGAAGGAAGTAACATAGCAAGTGAGGAAAAAGACACTCTTGGCTGCCAGCAAAGTGAAGATAAAGAGGTAAAAGTGGAGGAAGTTTGGAGTTGATGACAAATCACGTGTTGGAATGGCAACGGTAGAGGGGCTGGTGGTGGTGGTGGTGAGGGGGGAAGAGGGCACTGTTTAGGCTGGATGGGGGTTAGGATGGGTGGGGGGGGGGGGGGGGTGTAAAGGGAACTGAGGGACGGGGTGCACATCTCAGACACAATAATACTATTCATTGGGCTCAGACATGGGTGTTAACTCCCCTCTGACAGGACACAATGGGGCTCCCTGGCATTCAGACAGCCCTGGCGATATTGTTAGTTCAGGACAGCACTCTCTCTGCCATGGGATAAAGCGCCGGCATTGTGTGGTGGCCGCTAGGATGGATGGAGGGAGGCTCAAGAGGTGAAAGGCAAAAGAAAGAGAGAACAGTACGTTTGTCTATCTGTCAGCGTTGAAGGAGAGGGCAGAGTCGACGGGGGGAAGTTGGGTTTGGTGGGGGTCCTACCCCATGGCATTGGACTTGTGAGAAGCAAAAAAGTGAAAAGGAGAAAGGGTGTGTGTGTGTGTGTGTGTGTGTGTGTGTGTGTGCGCGCAAGCCGGGGAGGGGAGGGGGGGGTGGAAAAAGGACTGTGCTATAAATATTATTGAAGCAGCCAAATGCAGAACTAAAGGCCACAGGAGGGGGTGGAGAGTAAGAAGGCGCGCAGTGATGAAGGAATGAGTCTTATTTGGGGGTGCCAAAAACAGAGGACGCATATTGATATGAGACTGCTCATTTCTTGTGGAAGCATTTCAAGCTCAACTTGCCATTGCGAAACGGAAAAGGAAATGTTTATATATATATGTCGTGAATCATCGAAAACAGAAAGAGGGCATGGGGAGAGAGAGAGAAATGAAGAATGAGAACCAGAGACAGAAAAGACGGCGCTGGGGGGTGGGGGGGAGGGGAGGGTGGGGGATTGCTTACTGCCTGCCGCAGATGCCGCGTGATTTGAGATGTGGTGGAGCTGACGTCTAACTACCGCGAGACAAACCTCTCTCCTCCTCCAGAGCCCCATCTCTTCCCCCATAGTCCACACCGTGAGAGAGCAAGAGCGAAAGAGCGAGAGAGTGAGAGAGGGAGAAAGAGAGAGGGAGAGGGCAAAGCTGAGACAGGGGAGGCAGGGGAAGCAGAGCAGAGCCTGAGCAGGGCACATGGGCTGAAAGCGGGTCCAGGAGATGGGCACAGTGATGCAAAATAAAGAGCAGGAGATGGGCCCATACACCGGAGCAGGAGATGGGCACAGTGATGCAAAATAAAGAGGTTATGAGGACAGGATTTCTGTTTAAAGCAGAGTGGAGGGTACAATGTGTATCTCCCGTTCTCTCTCTCATTCTCTGTCTGGTACAACTATTTGCATCCAATTCAGAGAAAAATAGGAGAAGAACAATAGCATGAGAAGAATAGGCAAGGACAATGGTGGCCGTTTTATACAGAGTGTAACAGGGGAAAAAGTGCTATGTCATTTCATCATCTCACGCATGTGCTTTCACAACCAGTTGCTTTGGCGATTAACATCATCATACACATTTCCCTCAGTTTTAGAAGTCTGAATAACACCCACACAGCCCTTAATAAGCTCTACAATATAGAAAGAACTGAAGGCATGTACAGGATGTTCATTTCAAGACATCATGACCCAGATAAAAAAGCACAACTATTCCCTAGATCACAGAATTAGTCTAGTTTCAAATCATGATGTAATCTGATGTAAAAGGGAATACACTGATGAATTTATTCCCATTAGTGTAGCACTGAACAGGCCACACGATGAGAAAAACAAACATCTGCAGAACTCAGAGAATGGTCCCTCTGATGCTTAGGTGTTTGAAGGTAAGGGATATGCATACGACTTCCTCTACATAGCTGGAGTAAAACAGATGAGTAATACAAAGGTACTGTTTATAGTTTAAAATAGCAAAAACAATGACCACATTTTGGTCTCAGTGACACATACATGTATGTGCACACACACATACACCTGCGCACACACAAGCACGTGTGCACACACAAACGCACACACTCACACACACACACACTCTTCCCCACAATACACTCCGTTTTTTACAAAGAGTACTTTGTTTGTTTCCCCTCTGGTTAACTCTGACCATTAGTTCCCATGGCAACGGCGCTTCCTCTTCCTTGAGTGACTGATGCCAGCGTGGTGCAGGTGCAGCCGCAACCGGAGTGGAAGCCGAAGCCGGAGCCAGAGAGGACGCCGAGAGGAGTTCAGGCTTCACCTCTGTTGGGTAGGAGTCAGCCAGCAGGAAGCCCTGAGAGGGAACACCTCTCCACCGCTTTCAGCTCTCTGCTCATTTCTCCTCACATCTTTGCATTAGTCCCATTATACTTTTTCTTTCAATCCACAATTTTCTTATTGTATGAGCAAAATACATTTATTTTCCCAGGATCCCACCTAGGCACAAATAAATTTGATTTGTGTTTGCCATTTTACAAATATTAGATAATATAAGATAATTACAAATGAGGAATAATTATCACTCAATATGAATTATTGTAGCAATATTTCTCTCATTCAATGAATTTCTAGATTTCACTTTAGATTTAGGATTTCTAAAATCCTGCATTAGTCAGAATGAACATAAAAGGTTACCCAGCATAAGCACGGTGTCAAAGCATAAATGGGCTACACCATTAACGGCTGGACTACGCTGTGCTGCTATGCACATGCTGATGTTTGCTGTACTTCAGCATATGTGATAACGATCCGACAGTCCCAGCGCTGGCTCAGACTGCCTGTCACGGGGGAGCTGTCTCGCTCGCTCGCTCTATCAGCCTGTCTCCAGGGCCATCGCTGTGGGCATCTCACCCAGAACACTCTCTCCCCCCCTCTCTCTCTCTGCTGAGCACCACCACCTCCATGGAATAGCCACAAATGCCAGCTCTTTGATCAGTACATAATGTAGCATGTACTGTTGCAGCATTGCATGTATAGGCCCTGGCCCTGGCCTTACCCCCCCTCTCATTGGGAAGCTAATGTACAGCCGCAGAGCCACCGAGGTTAGCCCATTGTCCTGACTGAGGGGATTACCCTGGCAGGAGAGGGCAGACAATGTGCCCCTCCTGAGAAGGGAGGAGCGCGGACAGCGGCCGCAAACGAGAGGGGAGGTTATCTCCTCACTGGCTCAATTACACTCAGCAAACAAGAGTTGGGCAACAAGGGGGTGGGGGGGAACTAATGACTGGGATGGTGAGAGAGTTGTTAGAGAGAGAGAGACAAAAGGAGACATTATGGAGGCAAACAAGGGGACACTGCAGGGGATGAAACCCAGACTCAGGGAGCCTTGAGATAAGATCATCTCACTCAAAAATCATGAGATTTTAATTAATTCTAATTTTAAATAAGCAAAACAATAACAAAAAGATACATCAAAATAGATCCAAAAAGATCCCGATTTAACAGGTATGTCAGGATTAAAATATTTTCATTGTCAATTTAACATTAATGTGTGGATGTGTTGGTAAACACCAATACCTGATGTCAGAAGCCTGAACTCACTGTGTGCAGTGAGATATCTTTATTTTAGGGAGGTAGGGTGAGGGGGTTGGCTGAAGTGGGGATTCAACACTACAGGTAGGCACTGACTTCCAACAGATCCGCAGCACTTAAAACCAGGGATTTGGCAGCTCCGTTGATTGAACATGCCAAATCCCATTTGTCGGTGAGGGGGGTGGTGTATGAGTGTGTGCTTTTACTGTACGTGTGTGTAGGTGTGTGTGTGTGTATGTCTGTGTGTGCATTGACACGCTGTAACCTTGCGCCTCCGTGGAAGGAGACGTCAGATGCACATTGCTAGCGGGCAAAGCACGCAGGCAGGCAGGCAGACGGGCAGGAAAGCAGACCCCCCAACCTCCATCCTGGGTTGCAACGGGAACCCCGCCACCCCCCACCCACCCACCCACCTTCCATCACCACCACCACCACCATCGTGAGCCCCCAAGCCGATACAAGCCGATCCCCCAGTGCCACGCTGCCAGACTCACACAAGAGCTCCGCTGCTCTCCAACCGTTATTGATCCTGAGAGGGAGTGGACTGGAGGGCCGTCGTTCTAGCTCTCCAGCGTTGCCTCTCTCGCTCTCGCTTTCACTCTCACTCGCTCTTTCACTCTCACCCTCTCTGTCTTCTAATGTTCTCCAGCTTCAACTTCTCTCCTCCTCTTCCTTGCCTCTCCCCCTACTCAATTTATCAAGGTTAAAGAACTCTTAGAAAAAACAAGGTGGAAGAGTGGAGGGGTCACTGGAATGGTATCTGACTTCATGGAAAAAAGGCCCTCAAGGCACTACAGTGAAAAAGGGTTTTTTTTTTGCTCTCCATGTATAATCAGCCACCCACTCAAATGAGCAGAGATCATCTGTCCATATAAAAGACAATGAAATATCACGGGAGTAGTGATGATGAAATCATCTACTTACTTACACAACCTGACTGTAGTACAGCACAAGAACACCAAAATAATTCTGCAAAGGACTGCATTCAGGCCACAGAGTCACAATGTATTTTTTTTTCCAAAAGGTACATCTACATACACACCCCTCTAATTCAAACTAGACTAACTAAACATGGGACACTGCGACTGACTTAAGCACACAACGTGAAATATCTGACCAGTTCTCGCTGCCTCACTCTCAACAAAGGAAACGCGTTTCCATGCAGAAAGAGAAAAGACTCCTGCCACACGCCAAATTAACAGGCCATACGTTTCCCAGTCTTTGTGCACAATTATTGCCACAATGCATCTTCTTGTCGGGCTAATTAAGTGAGTCTCTCCTTTGTCTCCTGCCTCTCCAGCTAGACTGAAGCTGCATGGGGGGTGTATGTGTGTGTGAGGGGGGAATAGACTGGGATGAGGAGGGGGTGACTTTATTGGGCCTGCTGCCTGTTTACGGAGGGAATGGGTTTGTTACTTTTCAGGGGAAACGTGCCATGAAAAGACCGTAAACAGAGCGCGAGACACCCGGTATGAGCTGGGCTTGCAGCTGCCTCTGTTTGACTTTAATGGTGATGGAAAGCAGACAGAGAGGAAAGAGCTGATAGTTATACAGAATGTCTGTTTTAGAATTTATAGATAATATGAAATAAATTATGAAATGATGAATTATAAATGCAATTCAATCCATTTGATGGAAATAATTTGAGTAAATATTGCTCTAAACTAGTACAAGTCCTGCAAGACTCACACACGCGTCCCAGGCATCTTTTAGTGACCATCTGCATTTGATATTTGTGTATTCTGTGCATCACACTCATCCTGATGGTTTTTCCCTTATTGTTGGGCAACTCCTTCAGGATTGCAGGATTTCTTTGAAGCTTAAAACAACACTTGCCTATATTATGATCAGTACATGAAACCCTGCGGTCTCATTTTAATTCCTCTCTCTCTCTCTCTTTCTTTGTGAGTTTCTGTGCAAGTGCTGCTCTGTCTTCTCCCCATCCATTGTCTAAAGTAGCTGTCTGTCTTTCACACTCAGTCCCCAAAAGAAGCCTGTCTGCCACACTGCTCACTGCTCTTCTGGAGGAGACACATGTGTCTGGAGAATACCAACCCCCTCTGTCTACCCCACCACCCTCCTCTCTTTCTCTCTCTCTCTCGCTCTCACTCACACACACACACACACACACACACACACACACACACACACACACACACACATCCACCCCCCTCAAATCCCTTGCTCCACCAGCACCCGGCTCCAGCCTCATCCCACAGTCAAGTTCCTGCCAAAGGCCTGACAGACATGGTGACATCACAAGCGGCCACTCCAGGCCCAAGCCCAACACAATACAGGGCATCTGGCTCTGCAGGGGATCAGCATACAGAATTTGCATTTCCCAGGACTTACCACATGTTCAAGGTTATCATTCAAATCAATAGGAGTTTCCTTTTTCCCAGTAAATATATCATTCACTATCAAACCTAGAGTGAGTGAATGTGGGGAAAAAAAGATGCTGCAGATGATGCAAAAGCTTGTGTCTCGATGCAAGAGACTCATACATTCTCAAAGTCACCAACCAGGCTTGAATTATCCAAATTCAGTAAAGGTCAATTCAACACACAATTGTGAATTGTGCGCAATGATAACTTTGGCATAGTTGCACAGTTTTTGTACAACTTATTGACAAATGACAAACATAGGGCAAAATATGCTAAATAAATAACAAATGCTCAATGTTGTTTTTTTTTTCATCCAAGGTTTCAACTTCAAGCTGTAGAAATGTGACTAGCTGCTCACAGAATGCTGGACTTTGGTCTAGAACTAGACAATGGACACCATATTTAACAGAATGTCAAGGTGAACTCTCTTCCTTGAGTCTGTGTGTCTGTGTGTATGCATGCATGCACACATGTGTTAGGAGTTGAGGGGAAGAGGGTGTGTGAACTTGTGTGTGTGTGCAAGTGTGTGCATACATAAAATTAATGAGCTGCGTGTATGCATTGTATGGGTACACAGGCCCAGTGTATATATTAGCAATGTGACTTGACCCTGGTGAGCTCGACCACTGTTTCACGTCGCACTGGGCGTGGGAAAAAGGGGAGACCTCCTTTCACAGCTGCACTGGCCGTTGCATTGAACCAATGAAGGCCCGCAGCCCTCTGCCCCCCTCCCTCCCAACCCCAATCCCATTCATTCAGCTGCCTGCTGCCTTTCAGAGACTGCCCCTCCACTCCACAACCGCCTCTCTCTGTCCCCCTCTCTCCCTCTCTCCCTCCCTCTCTCCTCCCCCCACTCTTCATAAATACACCTCCCCATGCATGCTGAATGGCAATGCCAGTGGCCTAAACTACTTCTAGGAACCTGCCACTTATGCAAAAAAAAAAACAGACGTCCACATCTAAAGCCACTACACATGTCAGGAATGGACATATCCATCTACCTCTAGCCAAAGAACACGAGTACATTTTTTTTCCACCATCGCTAACAGAAATCAGTTTCATCAACGCTTTTCCCCCCTTCAATAAGAAAATCACTCAACACAACTGCTCTGATTTAATTTATGTTAACATACGCCAGCGCTCCCCGCACACTCCTCCACCCTGTCTCTGCCCATTCACTGAATTCATTTAAAGAGATTTATTCCCTATCAGACTGGATAATGCAGAGGGCATAATTTAAATCAACTTATACGAAAAGAAGCACAGAGGCTGTTTATGCATCCAGATTCCACAAAGCTTAGGCCTCCCTTTATGTGCAGCATGCTCCCAAAAGCAACCAGGAACCCTCCAACTCCCCCCAAAAACCGCACACATTCACCAAAAGGTAGCATATTAGCCCAGAGTATAGAAACTGGAAATGACCATGCCTGCATATCCGGTCAAGCCTACATGGTGGTGTACAAAAAAAAGCTAACCTTCACATCACATCTCCTCCATCACCAGGCAGGGTCCTGTTCTCTAGCGCAGAGATTTAAGGGCCGCGCCTGGAGGGCCACTCTCCCCAGCCCAGTGTGTCATGAAGGGGTCGGGAGAAAATGGAGCGGGAAACGAGGAGAGCTGAGAGCTGAAATCTGGGATAGTGTGGACAGGGACTGCAGCGCTGGAAATGAAGGGATTACTGTGTCTTCCCCACAGCTTATCCATAAACATAGGGAGTGCCATGGACGGCGCGCAAATGCCCGAAATCGCAAATCCATGGCATTTGTGTTTTACATCGATATATACTTTCCCCTGATAGACATTCAAAGCACATGCAATCAGACGGACGAATACTCAGAATCTGTGATTGCAGCAGTTATGTGTCATTATCTATCATTGTTGCATACATCACAGGCTGCACAATGATGTGTTCATATGTTGTGAGCCATGTCCACATATAGCTACAGTAAATCTGATACATTCCTTTTTTCCAGAGCAGGCATTTATTGATCTATTTACTTTTCAAAACAAGATCGAATACTTATGAGGAAAATGCCTCTATCGAGTTGCAAAGGGAGAGAAAAAAAAGGGAGTGAAGGGTTCAGAGGTGGTTCTACAGAACATGGACTTGCCACAGGGTATTAAGTCTCCTCTGATCTTCGGTTGGAGACCCTATGATGCATCTCTTCCTTTGAGCAATGCTAATATACCACGAGGCCGCTGTCTGTAAATGGGTGAAGGATGTTTTTATATTGATGTTTGCTGAACTTTTTGTGCATGCATTTCTCTCTTCAATGGAAGGTTTTTGCTTACCCCAACTGCTTGTGACTTGACAGCATCCTATATTACTAGGCCGGTTTACTGCAAAACAGCCAACAGCAACGTAGCGCTACCAGGTCTATCCGATTATTTAATCTAAACTAGTAGGCCTATATTTTTGGAACGATTCATTTTCTCATCATTGAATTGCTAATCTAAATAGAAATGATAATATTATTTTCTCCTGCAGAGGACAATCTTGAACACACTGTTCATGAGGGAGGTTACTAATGGCTGTACCAAACTGCAGTCACCTTGAGTCATGCACGGCGTGGGAGAGAGAATTGTCATTTCTTATGTGCTCAAAAAGAAGGTGTTAAACAATGTGGGTGTGCCCAAAGAATCACAGCAAAAGTTCACATGAGGCAACGAGAGAGGAGGGGTAGGGGGGGTTGAGGGGTCTCCATCCCATCTCGCAATACCCACTAGAGTGACTGAAAAAAAGCGAGAGAAAAAGTGCTATTGAACTCTCACTTGAGATGGTGCTGTTAAAGAAGAAGAGAGCGGAGTGGGCCTGGAGTGGGCCAGAGAAAGAGAGGTTTTAAGGGGGCGAGGAGGGGACAGGAGGGGGTATTAGAGGTGTGAGGGACTGCGCCACCCTGACTGCCTGGCCACATGTGCACACATCTTTTAAAAAGCCCCTGCCAAAGCCCCCCTGAAAAAAAATATGTTTAATACATACAAGCCACAGAAAAGGATTTCAAATTTAGATTACACAGACGAATGCTCATCATATTATTTACCAAAGGAATAAAAAAGCAGAAAGTGTGGCTAAACATTTACAAAGATATTTTAGTTTCACAAAAAAAGAGATCCACAAGAATCTACTCCACGTAACAGCACAAAGCCAAAGCTGAAAGTGCCTCATTGATTTCATTTCCTCTGAAACAAAATTAACTCAGAAAAAAAGATTTATTCCTGCCTTGGATATAAGTGATGGCCTAACTTATTCCAGTCATTTCACAATTATACTTACTGGCCATTAAAAGCCAATACCATTTGGCCACAAATAGCCTACAATATTTCTCCCTAAATTATGTTCCAATTTCATGAATCAGGAAGGTTAACATATTTATATTTCCTTAGTAAACAATGGAGGATTTAGCTTAATCCCTGACAATCAAAACTGTCTTCATATGGTAGCTAACAATTCTCAATATACCAGACTCACATGTATAAGATATAGAATGCATACACCACTGTGCTCTGCCTCTGTGATTCTAGTTATTCACTTCAACAACATATTCCTGGCAAAAAGATAAAAGCCTCAACAAAGATGTATTCCTAGAAATCCTTTCATCTGCTTTTGATTGTATATACAGCATTGACATTCATCCCAAAATAGGCGTACTGCTCTTCTTGAGGCGGATACAACTACTCACTCATTCACACATGAAAGCCTAATGCACCACATGCCTCATAAGTGACATGCATCTGTCACAAACAGTGTAGCCAAACCAATGAGCACCCTCAATTAACAAATAAATCCTAAATGGCACCTCTGTTTATGCATACTACATAATAAACAAAACATCTCAGTGTAACAGCCTGATGGTAAAAAGAACTCACCAGTGGACATGTGGTCGTTTTTCATGAGTCTTAGATGGGAGTATGGCATCAGAAACACAAGGCTGCACAGGGGAGAGAGAGAGCGAGAGAGTTTAACCAATTTAACATAATAAAAAATATAAAAATGGTTAAATGGTCTGTGGTCTGAAGTTAATAAAGAAGCAAGTGCATTTCAAAAACTAGGCCTGTTTCTCACTCTATTGGGTACTAAAAACTTCTGTGGACATAATCATTTGCTCGTTGCAATGGACAAACATTTTGCATTACACATCCAGTAACAGGTTATTCAAATTCATGAGGCAACTGACTTAAAATATAAGTGAAGCATCAAAATGCATAAAACAATATGTAAAAGTGCAGTAACACTGGATTTTAAGATATAGCTCTGGGGTGCATGTACAGTCATGTTTGTTGCTAAACTTCTACTGCTGGGGGGGGGGACTACAGTAGTATTATTACCACAAACTCAAGACAGTTAGTCCGTAGTTTTATGTAACTAAATAAATAAAGCTCTTCTCAACAAAGAGTTAATTAACGTAGCAAACGAATTACCCGATTGGACGAAGCGGGACGACGTCGTGAGATTACAGGCCTACTTCAATTTTTAAATTCCCGCTCTCCGCATCCAAGACTTTAAAATGATCACAAAAAGAAGAATTTGACCGAGTCGGTGTGTATGGCAAATTACTGATGTTTGGCTGCTATTTTAGGTCTATCGGTCCAGTTATGACTGCTTTTCAATGCAGCTTAACGGAGTGATAGTAACACGACAGGACAGGAGTGTTTAAAAGGCCTCAAGATATTCGCATTGTAAAGTAGGTAGTTACAGGCTGTAAATATCCTACTTTGAGACTAGAAAGAATAGGCAAAAAGTATGCCATCTGAAGCTTTTTATGGAAACAACCAGTTCAATCCAAAGAACAAAACAGTCGCATCCAGTGCAGCTGTAAACGCTTCATATTCCACTGCTTACAAAGGCAGCTCCCTCCGTGCGAGCTGCTGAAAAAAGTAGCCTATCCACATCATAACGTGCCTAAGATTATTTGACAGCAGAGGACAAGAGTATATTTGAAGACCACACAGAAAAATGAGTAGGCCTAAGATGTTTCCACATTAGTTCAAGGGCCGGCTGATTTCTTGTGATCTGTACGATCCTCATTTTAGACCTTGAACCCATTCTTCATTTGTCAAGTCTTAATATGTGGAACTTTTATTTTAGCCTTTATCCACACATTTCTGACTACACAAATAACTGTTGATTCTTTTTAAAAATGTTTATGATAGAAACACGACTTTACATTAATCTTTAACAAAACTGAATTCCAGATTAACCTGCAGCCTGAGCAGTTGGCTTGGTTGTGAGTTTAGGACTGGGATATCAGCCTTTCCATTTCATTCCTTGGGTCAGGGGCTGTTGCTAAGCTACCACACTCAGAATTCATAAGTTCAGAGAGAGAGAGAGAGAGCAAGGATGAGAGAGAGATTGACATTTGCTTTTTGAAATAAAGAATGAAAATAGGTGTCTGTCAATTAAAAGCCATATATTTGGACTTTCACTTTAGTGAGAAACAAAATAATATAGCCTACTTGAGCACAAAGACTACAATAATTTATGGGATGCACCCCTAAAAAAGATGGCCTACGGAAAGTTAACACTACTTACAAGGACTTTTCTGCCAGGCTTGCAATGCTAATGGCATAACAAATTCAGTGCCACTGCAATAAGACCCTGGTATCTTGCTGTGGAGAACACACATACTGTGTTAGTAGCAGTTTTCTGCCTGTTTGTCTCAGAAGTGGGAAAGAATAAAATAATGTGACTAACAAGACCATGGACACCTTGTAAAATCTCTTAAATTTTCCAGCTGAGCTAGAAGCATAGTTACAGAGCACACATGGCTATGACGAATTACAAACTCTAACTCACAAATTCTTTTTGCCTATCAGGGAACACACTGATTTTCTTGGCAATAAATGTAGTTAGTTGAAGTGTAGACCACTATGAACAGAGGAAGCTACCAGGGGTTGTGCAGCGGCAGCAAATACAATTATAACCTTGTACATAATCTCTTACTTCAACAAAAATAAGATAGCAAATGTCTAGAATGAAGACTGTGCTGTCTTTGCCAAAACATTACAAAACAAAACCATTTTTACTCAAATCTGGCTGCCTAAGTTCAGGTGTACATGGGTAAAATATCACTGTTTATTTATTCAGGACAACATAACATATTAAATAAACTAAGATGTAATATGAGATGTAAACTATGATGTCTTGGAAAATAACAGCTTTGAATTGTTATATTAAAAATCACTTAAGATATTGGATAGCCTAGACTCTAGATAGAGAGTCAGTATGTTATATTGTTGTACATATTTAAATTGTCGGTTGAATTACTGAATTGTTTTTCCATACAATAGTGTGTGTATGATAAAGTAGGTATAGATCTAGGAGAAATAGGCAAAATATATTGTTTTAGTTACGTTTTATGCTTTAGTTTCACTATCTTTTTTATTCAGAAATGAATCATGAAATATGTTAACAAAAAGCTTATTTCTGTGTTATTTATCCATGGTAGTTCTAGGTCTATTGTGAAATACAAAAAGTATTCTGTCTTCTGGGATTCAATTTATATTGCCAGTGGGTTAGACAATAACCATGGCTGCATATGCCAGGTGCTGAGACAAGACTCCATCTGCTAGGGCCCTCTCCCCAGACCAGACATGCACTAATGTGAGAAAACGTCTGGTCTGGGCCCAGACAGGCCACTGATTGCATTTCAATCACAGGATCATGTTTGCATTGTTCATTTGTAACTATGGCTGCACAGTAGTACATGAAATATTGTGGCTATCTGTCATGGCTTTGAGACGTCCACTTTATGTATTGTCAGCACGTCGTCCACCACTTAGTTAAGCTCCTCAAAAAATCATCAAACAAAGTCCATGTTCTAGTCTAATACAATATACTAAAGTGTAGCGAGGATGTGATTCTTCTAAGGGGCATTATAAATTACCACATAAACAAAGTGGCTTTTGCAGTGGCTCTAAAAAATAATAGTCTATTAGCCGATTACATTAGACAAAGGGGGTTTTAGGCTCAATCGAGAACTCACATTAAAGTGTTAATTCATAAGGTCAGCTCAGAAATGTAGTTTATCCCAAAAGGGTATCTACAAGTAGATTCATGATGGTAATACCAAGGCATGTCCTCCATGCTGAGCTAGCTCGTATCTCTTCTTGAACATGGTTTAAATTTCTCTGCTTTGCAAAGTCCTTCCACGGAGTAAGTTCTGCAGCATGTGAACGCTGGCTGCAGTATGCACTCAGTCTATTATCAAATCCGCAAGCATTCTCCACTGATTACATCTGAAGCTAAACCTATGGAGGAAGAGAGGACAAAAATGGCCTGGGGCCTCTCAGATCCACAGGCCTTAGGCTAAATTTTGTCAGGCTGTTCTCACTGACAAGGCAGGCGCCATGCATGCAGCCCAAATCATTGATAAATATTCCATCAAAAGCAATCAGAGCAAAAGGAAAACAGGACACCTATGGCCAGGCCAGACCTCTGTCCCTCCACTCTGAGCGTGAGCAGACACCAGTAGGTCCCTACAGCTCATGCAGCATGACAAACTGGCCTGTGCAGTGGTGGAGGTGCTCCAGTGCCTGATCTGTTCTACACTCGGCCTTTGTGCGGCATGCCAACACAGCTGGCTTTAAACTTGACATCACATCGGCAGAGGGACACCATGACTCACACACAAACACCTGTATTAATCTCAAGTTGATTATCCATATCTACCTTGCATGAAATCAGATAATGCAAAAGGTAGGCTCAAAACACCAACAAGCTGGCCAAATACAATTTCTCCAATAACTGCTTCAGAAAAACGAATACAAAACGTAATCCAATCACTAACATACCACTGAACCAAAAGAACATAGTGATATAGTGACTCACTGACTGCAACTAATCATGTTTCACTGAAAGGGCAGTCCAGGAGATAGGCTTAATGTTTAGGCAATCCACATGGAGCCTTCCACATGTGTGTATAGATAAGATTTACACACAGTATCACATCAACAAGATAGCATCAACTTATTTAAGTGCTGAACCAAAAGGACTGATTTCTGCCACCCCAAAATAATTTTACAATCCTTGTTATCAGAAAAAGTATAAAACATCACAGTCGCTGTTAAAGATATTTTTTAAATGATATAAGAAGGAGAACTGGCTTACTTTTGAAACAAATAAATGGCAGTGCTCCAGTGCTCCTATTTTCATCAATATTATATGACCTGAAAGACAGATTCTAATAGAATACCTGATGGTCCAACATACTGTAAAGCAACATATTTGACAAACACATGGTTTGTTTGATTTTTCTGTTCTATATTGTATGATGGGGCACGAATTAGAAGCTACTGCTCACTGGAACACGTGACCCACACGGACCAGCCAATAGGTAGAAACACTTGTTTTAACTAGCTCCTCGCCTCCCACTCATACATCAAGAACAACCTCATTACATCATTAATGAAAACACGTGAATTACGCAGAATTTGCATGTAAATGATTCTCATCTGATCTTCACAAAGTCCTGCCATCTCTATCTCCAAGTATCCCTGTATGGTCTGCATCGCGTATCCCCACATCTGCGTTTGAATGGAAGCTACCTCGGTAATGAGCGGTGCGATTTTGAGCTCTGGTTATCCACACACACTCAAACACACACATTCACAAAGCCATCAGTCTCTTAACATCAGCTTTGCATATCATATTCGAACCTTATCGACTACCGGAATCTCTGCACGTCGGTATTTCCAGTGGACCCTGGCAGCTCACTGTTCCCGACGCTCCTTTACCTTTCCTCCGTGTCCCCCTGTCCGAAGCTCTGTTTTTCATTGGCGGTCCCCGAAGTCTTGAGAATTAGTTTATACATTCGGTTCTCTAGCTTTATGATATCACATAAACTCATACAGCTAGATAACCAAAGAGAAAAACTAACCCACGTCTCTTAAAGGGACCGCTGCTTGCGAGATGCAGCCTCTGTTGTGGTCACATGGAGCCATAGCGTTCGCTTGTGTGCAGCTCCGGCTGCTCGCCTCTCTCCCGCTCTCTCTCTCTCCTCCTTCTCCTCTCTCTCTCCCTGTCACACGCACACTTACCACACACACCTTTACAGTACCCTCCAGATTCCCAGAACGGCACATGGCCATACGGAAAGCGGTAACTCGTTGAATGCGCCATTTCTGACAGTATCCTCAGCTTAATACAATTTATAATACAACCTTAGAATATTTCCAGCAGTAACAAAACTAATACCATAAACAACTGTCAGAGAGTCAGATAATTACTTCAAGCCTCATTACAAGCCATATGACTAGGGCCACCCCTTGCACTTGGTGGGGTCTGAAGCAGCGTGACACACCAAGTTAGCCATAAGTCATTCAATATTATCACTTAAAAATGCAAAGGCTGCTGAAATACATAGCCTATCCACAATGCCAATGTTATAAAAGCTACCGTTCATAGTACCTAGTGGAAGCACCAAGTATCATGTGAGTGTCTAGCCAACTACTACAGAAATTAGACTATATTAAGACTGTACAGTGGGTCACATGCAGGTCAACTTAAGTTGTCTTCGCTTAAAGCCATTTCAGACAAAATAGCAAGGGTTACAATCATCCCAAGCAGCAGAAGCCTATTTCCTGGTGCAATCTACAATGCATCATTCAGCGCTGAATAGCCTATAACTACTGAGAAGCTGTCACAAGATACCTTTTAAGCATTACCAACAGCTCTGCATTGACTGAGCAAAAACTAACCGCCGTCATTGTATACAGAAGCATAACAGACACAGCATCAAATAAGAACACTTAGGCCTACTTCCAGATGTCATGTTAAACCGGTAAATATAGTGTCCGGATCACGGTTAAAAGCCTCGTTACACACTTTCGCCCCTGCATTATGCATAACGTGCTAGCCCAGCTATCATTTAAAAGAATAAACATCATACTCACATCGTAGTGCTGAAGGGACGTAAAATCCATATATCCTTAGTACCCAAGAAATCATTCAGTCAGTTAGACAACTAGGCACGATGCCTCCGCTCCGAACAATTAGATTGATTTAAGAACAAGTTGCTTGCGTGCATAGTTGACGCCAGATAAATTCTCGTGAAATAAAAAAAAAACTCTCAAATCTTCATCGGTACATTCCCATTGGTGAGAAAAGAAGGATCATATTTGATAGCAACTAAAGGCACCGGTCTCCAGCAGCTCCGAGACAACACGCAGGGCCACTGGTGACAGACTAAAGGGTCTCTACAAGCCCGAGGGGCTCTGCTGGGCAGGGCTTGGGGGGGTCACACCGCCAGTGGATGTGTGATGTCACCAGCATTAGCAATGCTTATTGATACACATGGCTGAGCATTTCGGAGAGTCTAGATAAGCCATGACAGACGCTAACTCTTTACCACTTGTCTAAGAACAATGATAGTGTTCTACATTACACTGTAGCAGTGCATAATGTGATGAAGGTACAAGTGGGGTTGGCACTGTCCAAAACGATAGAATGAGAGTGCCTCCAAACAAACAGCATTCGTTAAAGTCAGCAAGTTTCTACTATTACATTTTTCCGGCATATACAACAACAACAAAATGTAAAAAAGCCTCCTTTACAAAGCATCTTAGATGTGCAGAACAACCTTCAGTGAAAAGATTAAACCCATGGATTATATGGATAGACAACTCTAAGCTAACTATTAAACTCTTAATGTAAGACATCTCATTCCATTGGGGGTTACTCTGCTATGTACTATCCTAGATTCAACATAGATTTTTACTGTAGGCCTAAATCTCCAAATTAACTGCAGGGGCACAATACAACAATTTATTGCTGTCATTTTATTTAATTAATTTGTTTATAAATGAATAAATGAATTTATTTATTTTGCTATTTATTTTGCAAATCATGAAATAGGACAATACTGCAGGACATCAGGACAATATTTTACGTGGTATTACGGGTTGCAAAAGACCACGAAAGACAAATAGGTTCTGGTGGGGCATTATGATAACCCACCTCAAACAGACCTGTGATGGGATGATTGCAATAAAGCTGTTGGAAAGACAAGGCAGGAGTCAGCTGTATGTAAGACAAGGCATGAGTCAGTTGTATGTACACACACTAATCATACCGTAGCCAACAGGTCGAGGGCTGTTATAAATGCACAATTTACCGACATTTTGGAAATATTCACCCGAACTATGGTTTGGGACACACCTGTGTCGCTTAACAATGCATTGGACTGTGTAAATTAGCCACACCCACCACACAACCATAGCCCCAAGTATGATTTTGGGAAGCAGTTGCGCTACAACTACTCCGAACCATACAAATTAGTTAGCAACTATGCCTGTGTGAATCATCAGAGGGTCGTTGAGCAAAATATGTATGTAACAAAAACACGTACCTCTCAAACATGCGCGCGCACATACACACACTCTGAAACTGAGAGAGAGACTCAAATTTTCACTGCTGTGCATCACATTGTAAAGTCCCCAATTTAGAATGGAATTACCCATAGTCACAGTATAAAGGGAAAATCTAAAAATGATCGTCCAGAATGAGGGAAATATGAGGGTAGGGAAAATGAGGGTTTCGCAAAACTTCTGAAAAGGCTAAGTTAAAAGCTTTTACTTTTCTTTGTTTATTTGATTGTTCTTAATAAAGCCAATAAACATTTCTTTGGGCATTCAAATGTCTAAAGAATGATACGTCTGACAGATTCACGCAGTTAGTTAGCCTACAACAGGCTCAATAGAACATCAGGCCTTCTGATAGGGGCAAGAAGTTGTTGAGAGTTACTGACATGGCACAGGCGCATATTTCCATAAAAAACGCAAAGCAGTGGCTACAATTTCACCGACTGTCTGAAATGTATGCCAACTCAAAAAGAAGTAACATTTTGTAGAAAAACATGGGTGACATTAGCAGAACGTGTGAGGATTAAAGGTTAATGAACAGCAGAGCGCGGCATGTTTTTTGTTCCAGTTTTTCACAAACATGTCCTTTCTTGCTGCAGCATCTGCAAAAAGGAATGCTTCATTATCTTTATGCTATTTAATTCGGAGTGAATAGTGAAGATATTACGTAGATTACAGGCATTTTGTTGTCAGCCATGATCCAGTGAAGGTAGGCCTATGTGAGAATTTACTGGCAAATGTTGTAAAGACTTTTGAATTATCGGGATTGGGATTATTATCAGTAACGTGTTTAGGCAAAGTTTGAAGACAGAGATCCTATCTCAAGTTTACAGTAAGATATAACCTACATTTACTCTTTCTGTCTGTGATATATGTTATGGCCTGTCGATAAGTTAACAGTGGGGCAATATAATTAAATAAATATAGTGTAATACTTCCAACATCTCTCTCTCTCTCTCTCTATGTGTGTGTTTGTGTCTGTGTGTGTGTGTGTGTGTGTGTGTGTGTGGTTGGGGGGGGGGGGGGGGGGGGGTGAGGGTGAGAGAGAGAGAGAAAGAAAGAGAGAGAGAAAGAGAAGTGTAGCCTAGCTATGGTATGGCTATATCCAAACATGTTTTAAACTAAGTTAATTTGTGCTCGAATAGCTCATTTCGTTTCTACTGAAGATAAAAATCACACAAATAGGCCAAGAGTCGTGCACGTTCGGGACATAACTGTCATGCTTGTGAATTATAGACTGCTAAATAGTTGCAAACATATCTTATGTGCAATAGAATTAATCAAAGAATCGATTTATGTCTTATGTGCATTGTCAAGTTCGTCTTAATGCTAAGGCATTTTGCATCACATTTTCACATAAAAAAATCAAAAACGCTAGCCCGTATTTTGAATGAGCGATAGTTTTGCATTGGAGAATTTCATTTAAAATTAAATCTATAATTAAATCCTCTAGAAATTGTTGAATTGCAAACCGTTTCTCGCAATTAAGCATTGTGGTTTACTTGTAACATTATTTTAACACCACTTTATTGAGCATCTGAAAATAGACATTTCACTGCCTCATATTTAAATATCATTAAAAAACACACATGCAATGTGAGAGTGATGTTGAGGCATTACATTTCCTACCATGAGGTGCATATAGCGCGGGCGCTCACGTAGCCTAAGGTGAGGCGAGAAGAGGCCCTGTCCTTGGTGCTGAAGTATGCCGGTGAGATTACGGTTAGAATTTACATCCATCGTCCTCCGATAACTGCATTGCATTTGCAAGTTAAATGTAACCGCAGTTGATATTTAGATGCTATGTATTCGACCTATATTTAAAACTACGTGATAATCGACAAAAAAGTCTCACTTTTACTCGTCCCCTTTATGACAAAGGGCCTAAACAAACACCTCAGATTTACTCTACAACAAATAAGCGATCTTATTTCATTACTTTTTCAATTCCATAACTACACCTACTCTGTTTAAGCATATCATGTGCTGCAGTGCTTGTGGAACAGTTGGTAGTGAGATACTTCCTCAAACATGTGAGCCTTTGATCACACATAACGTTCCCAACAACCAGCCTACATTACATTAGACGCACACAAAGTACAAATATGGTTAATACTCACATCCTTAATACTTACACCCTTTCTTACACCCTTTACTGTGATCATAATGTTCACTAATATCCCAGTGTAGTTAATCAAACATTCCGGCCAGATCTGGGAAATCAAAGTAGCTATCTGGACAACATGTTGTCCATCAGAAGGGAAGCGACTATGCCTGTATCACAACTGTAATGGAATATTGAACAAAAAAAAAAATGAACTGAAAGGCTAATTATATTGTCCCTGACTAGGCTGCCACTATCATTATACTACACTGGAAGATATACACATTGACAGTGCTCACCTGTTGCCAGTATATGTCGGTGCATATTTTTTGTAGCTTACAATTACAATTTTATGTAGTCCATACAAAGGCCATAATTTCAACAACTGTCATGATGATGTGAGTAGACTTACACTATAATGGTTTACAAAAGAACGGTTTAAATCATGGCCGGAATTTTAACTTTCAAGGCTGAAGTATTTCTTGTCACAATAAACATTTCACAATGCTAATATAATTACATGTATGTGAATAATTTAATGCGTGCAAACACACAAGCACCTCGAAGCAGAAAAAGTATTTAAAATGGTTTAAGATATTGAAATAAAATCAGTAAAAATACTTAGGCACAAACAGCTTATCACAGACCTTAACTACAATTTCTAAAGGATTTAAAATGTGAAAAGCTTCTCCAGCACTGAATGTTCAAATGTAAGCTAAGTTCTACTACGGTTAATATGAACAGGGGAAAAAGTCCAGTCTTTCAGCGCGGGGCCCTATTCCTCTGAGCTCTATTGTTGTCTATTGCATGGGCCTGATTAATTAATTTCACACTGTAGCTCCCCAGAAGATTTTCCCACAAACAAGTGACCGAGAAAAATGTAGCCCAAAAGAAAGAAGTCAACATCAAGTTCAACAACGTACGGTCCCTCATTAACATGACAATGGAGTCTGGGAGCACAGAAGTCCTCTTAACAAGGGGGTCTGGCGTCAGGAGCCTCCACCTCCCAGACCTGGCAGCATTTTCCCAGGCTCCTAGAACAATCGCACAACTGTTTGCTTTAAACGCCTGCGCGGGGGCCTCTGTGCTCGTCTAATGATCGCATCATACAATGCCGAAAGACAGATACCAGAGAAACATTTTGACATTTTAACACATTATATATTTTCCTCCTGCGTCGCAATAGACAAAAAATACAGTAAGCTATTCATAAAATCTAGGAAACTATACATATAGCAGTGCTGTCAAATATGTAAGAAACATCATTAGACTTTGGACGTTAGACGTAGTTTATAGACAGTGAGTGGTCTTACTGACATAAAACCATGTCCCACATTTAGTATTTCTGCTGATTTCGGACACATAAGTAAAAAATAACAATTGCTCGCACGTTTGTCTACAGCCGAACACGATGCCAAATGGCTATACTCACATCAGAGGTAGGGTAGACTCCAAAAAACAAGACCACTGACAGCAGCCGACTGAATTAAACTGCACCCAAGTTTCTTCTCCCTTACACATTTGAAAGAATAATAGGAACCTCCGCTGTACTCAATGGTAGTCTATGGTGTCACCATTGTTAGAAGAGGAGACAAAATGAATTTAGGTTTTGACGAAATTAACCAATTTGCGATTTCTGATGCTAAGACCTTTCCAAGTAGCACACTTTGCGCAGTATTCTGGTGCGTGAGAAGTTAAATACATGTCTATTGCCTTCTCAGCGTAGAAAGAAAAGAAGACTATTTTTCAGTTCACTTGATGTAGTGAATATATGTCAAGCATTTCACATGCTGCATGCCAGTTGGAACGTTTCTCTAAGATATAATGGCATAGTTTTCAAAGACCTAAACGAGAAAAGTTAAAAGATAACAGAAATGTGGGTTCAAAAAAGACTTCCATTTATTCATGGCACTGGGCACAAGGTAGCCTACTTTTTCAAAGGAAGTGTCAACAACCAAATCAAATGACTATGCATATGAATCTATGTCTATAAATGTCAACAGCAATTTGCGCTCAAAATAAGAGAATCCTAGACAGACACTTTCCAGCGCCCTAAAACATTCCACAAACTGATGGACCAACATGGATTTGCCTTTATGAAATGTTGCTGTTGGCGCGCTAATGCACTTGACTGGTCTAAACTTCTCATCTGAACATAGTCTATGCTCGGGTCTGTGCTCAGTGCTTAGGAAAGGTAACCCAAAGCTGATATGTGCTTTGCTGATATCAGCTTTGCGCGTGAAGTGACATTCCTCTTGCATGTTTGCGCTCGGTTGAGCTCACAGATCAAATGTCCAGTGTGACACCATGTAACCAAGCAGAACCAATAGAGCCGCCGATGAAACTACAGCATGGTATCACACAGCAGCAGTAAGAAAGACATAAAAATGAAACAATTCAGACAAACGGAGGTATTACGTTTCTGAGTGGATCCACAAGCCAGCAGACAGAAGGCACGGTGTTCTCTGGTGTATGAGAGACTTGTTCTCACATCTTCAACAGTGTAAATCTAGCACTGCGTCAAATTCAGTAGATTCCGCGTCATTCCATATCCATATGTCGATGTACGAACGATAGCTACTCTTGTGAAAACCGATAGTTATTCCTCTTATTTGCATGGTTGATTCCATTATGAATGACAAGCCGTTTACGATACGCCGTACGGTTGAGAGAATCACGTTCTCCTATGTTCTCATCATTTTACTACGTAGGACATTGCGTCTTGACGTCAGGGCTAAGGATAGGCTGCTCTAAAATATTCAAGGACATAGGATCTGTCTATCCAATAGTAGCCTAACCGTGGAGAGGATTTAGGCTATGCAAGCAAACTGAATTCTGTAGAAAGCTGAAATGCCAAAAAATGACAAAGCCTTTTGAGCTTTGTGAAGAAAGTAAGGGCACTCGTTTGAATAGGCTTGGCTTTGAATAATGCAATCAAGAAAATTTAAATATTAAAGTCATATAGGCAACTTAAAAGCAAATTCTTGAGATTTTCTAATACTGACTTCTAATACTGAATCTAAACCTTGACCAAAATTAAGGTATTTTCTACATCCAATTACTTGAGTAATGTGCACCTAATCAACTTGTAAAAATTAATCAGGGCTTTTTAAAATGAGCTTACCCCAAAACTACTCTAAAATAGCAGGCCTATTGCTGCACATGCACAGTCTTGTCATATCAGTGGTTAAAATCTAATTGTAAGTCCAATGAACGTTGATATAGTCCGACAGCCTAACCATCGCTGTGAGGGTTCAAACTACCAATCGGATTTGTAACGAATGTTTGACGATTTAGCACACACTCTCAAGTTATATCATGAATTAAAACAATATCTTACAAAAAAACTCGTTTGTACGAAATAAACTATAACCTACATTTTATGGCACATTTTCTGTCATTTTAACGATTAATTTGGCTATTTCTTTTCTTTTTTTGTTGTGGGGGGGGGGGGGGCGTTAACATGGCCAATACAAGGGATGTTGAAGGGTTAGCCTATTATGTAGGGTAAAGAAACCATTACATTTACCAGTTAATTAGCAGCTTCACCTGTGGGATGTCACAAACTGCAAATCCGGCTATTTGATTATCTCAAATGATATAGGCCTGTAGTCTACTTGATGAATAATATTTAACACTATACAAAGACAAAATAAAATGATCTTTATAACAAACACCCTGGTTCAAAATTAGGCTTTTATCGATAGGCCTATTTACAGAACCTTAAACTAAGAAATAACATAGACGTACTTGGAAGATGTGTTTCTTTTCATTTAGAATTAATCACATAATTTTACTGTAGGCCTATGCTTTAGTAAAAACTTGCTGTTGGTTGATGCCGTGTTTATGGCCTGTAAGAAACGAACGGAGAGGCTTGATGTAGGCCTACAACACAGATTGTGTAAAACAGTATCAGCGACACCTACAGGCGATATAGCAAGACTTATTGCTGTGATGCTATTGAGTGCCAAGAGCAAATCAAATTTTATCTGATGGTATGTGGCATGATGTCTAGTCATGTCTGAGGCTACTCCACTGTACACACATTTCGTTTCAAAAAGGTCTAGGGAAATTTCCAGTGACGTAAGCTAACACCATGTAGGTCTTTTTTCAGAAACAAAAAAAACATCTTATTAAACACAACTCCAACTCATATACCTATACAATTAACTTTTAGAAGGATTATTTCATATCAGTCCCATCATGTAATATGCATGTAATTTACAGTGCAATAATTACCTACAAATTTATAACAAATCCCAATTTAACAAAATACAGGACAAATGAATATAAGCAACTGGGACTGCTGTATACTTAATGCAGCTACGGATTAGACCTATTGTTACTGGAAAATATTTTGCAGCCACAATTCATTAGAGTAACCTGTTTTTTTCTAAACATGTTGCAGTAAGCTATTTTTGAAAACTTGGAATGTTATGCCAGTTTGTTGGAACAAAGTAAAATTGTCTGCAAATAATGGGCAATATAAAACCTTCCCATCAAATGTTCAAAATTAGGCTTGTCCACTTATTTGTCCTTCAACCGATGCAATCACTAAGCGTAACAGGATCGCACTGAGAAACTTTTTTTAGCTTTCAGAAACTGCAAGGAAATTAAAATTTTAAAGCAGGGCACGTGCAAGCTGCTCATAGTCTTGTTTTCCATCGCGCAAACACTGTGACATGTAAAGTAGCCTAGGCTACTATAATTTGGATATTGGACAATCTGAAATATGACATATATAGGACAGAGTGGTTGGCTTATAGTAGATGAACTGAAATAAGAAACGAATGCGTCTTGCAGTTTTAACGAAAACGATTTTATGGACATAGGCCTACTGTATGTTAGCATATAGGCCACATTTATTTCAATCTACATGATTTTTTACAGGGGATATATGGGCCTATGATTCCGATGGGACATGTGGAAATGGTGACTAGGCCTACGGATATATAGAAAGACCATGAGAAACTTAAACGGAAACTTGAATTTAAAATGTCTTTTTCTTTTTTTACATTCAGCTATTGACGCTTGACGCTTGTACAACAAAATCACAATAGAAATTATTTCTAAATAGCATTAATAAAATGGCGAACTAATTTAAATCACTATTTGATTTTATTGGCAAACCAAACAAACAAACAAAAACACAGGTTAGTTCTACAACATGAGATCATGAGGTAGCATATCTCAGATAATGAGGATGCCACATGGTAGTACTGTGTGGTTATCTACAAACATTTTCAAACGCCTTTTATGTCTCTGTTAGTAACATGTAGCCCACTATGAATAAAGCAAACTAAATAACGGCTATTTTCTGAACTATTGCCCCACTTTAAAGAAAAAATCTGACTGATCTCAACATAAAATATAGACACAATGAGGCAAGTTAATTAGGGAGACACAATCAATAGGCCTACTAAGAAAAGTTATGGCATATGGTAGCCTAATTCTCTAGCACCACAATGTTCTCCTTTTTGATGTGGTGGTAGTAAAATAGACCGCTGAGAACTATTCACAGGATATACAATTTAAGAATAATAACAAAATTAAGGGAGTCATATAATGCACCAAAGCACAGCCTAGGACCACATTCATATGATGATTATAAAAATTATCCATGAGGATTAGTTGAGACCAAAGGAATCTCTGTGATTGTATATCTGGTATGCAAAGTCTTTCGTAAAGCTTCAGTGATTTATACCCTGTATCTGCTGATAGGCTGGCTATGGGATCTTCCTTTATATATCTGTTGTATAAGATTTATTCAGGAGCCAAACTTGTATGACAAGTGAAAAAATATAACCATGAACCAGGCAACCTTGCAGTTGCAGCAAGTGATTCAAACTGAAGATAAAACTTTAGATTTTTATTCATCTAAATTATCTCAGAGTGAAAAAAAAAACATCTGAAAACTGCTTGATTAACTTAAATAATTCTAAGATTGAGATCATGAACTTCTTCCACTAATACATATTGTGAGCCAATGGCTAATCAAATACGTGAGAGACTCCCTTGACTTCTTAAAAGATTTTTTTTAGAAGAAAGCACATATGACTGATTTATTTCTAATAGTCAAAACCACAAATATTTAATCGCATGACAATTTGGCTCTCTGGCAGTTGTTAAATGATCTGACAGTATCTGCTCAGAACCAAGTAGATGTAAATGCATTTTACTTATAAACAACATTATGAAGAAATAGATGGTAATAGAAGATGTAAAACTCATACTGCCAAATGTATACGAAAAGATACCATGGAAGGAGGTTCAACTCTGTAACATGCGAACAATGCAAGTGTTACAGGCAAGTCAGTGCAGTGTGGTACAGTACATGAGCCTACAGTATTGCATACAAGTGGGGCTGAAAAACCATACATTAAATTGGATCAATTGATCAGAATATCTGATTTGCAGTTTCCTACATTCTGACTCTTGGTCTGCAGTATGTGAATAAATGTTAACACTGAAAGAATAGAAAATGACGAAAAGCAATTTGACATAAAAATAATTAAGAATGGGATTTATGTTTTCTTCCTACAAATTGAAGAAATCATTCATTAACTATTCAGTTCTGAACTATACAGCACTAATTATTTGAACTTGTAAAAAGGTGGAAAACGCTTGCTAACTATGTGTGGCCAGACAAATGTCATTCACTAAAGAAAGGGGAATAATCCCAAACAGTGGACTGAAACATGACTGTTTTTCAAAGCTACAAACAAAAGCAATAAAGAATGTTTACAAAAAAAAAACTTACCTTAAACTTTTCTGTTGTGGAAGAGAAGAGGTTAGGTTGGGCTCCCTGCCCTGTGTAAAAAGGGACCTGTTTCCCTTTGCCACTCTTCTTTAATTGGAGACAGGCTGGATTTTATGATAATGAGGATTGACATCAGTCTTAACAACTTAAGTCACATAAAAGGAGGGTGCAAAGGGGCAAATTTGCGTCTCCTTTCCCATGCAATTCCTATGGTCAAGTTCAAGCGCAAGTCTCAATTTCTTTCAGTCTGTGACCAATTGGCATGCAAGGCGTGTCCAGCATCCCATCAGAGCCAAGGAGGAAATATATGATGGCGGGAAATTTGTGGACATGTGCTGGAATTTGTGAAAATAGCTAAGCACAGATGAAAAACAAAAATAATGTAAAATGTAAAATGTAAAACTAATGTAAAACGTCTTGTTCTGGTGAAGCTTATATCTTTCAAAAAAGCACAGTACAAAGTTCTGCATTGCAACTGAATAAAGAAAAATTACATTGATGATAGATGGCATTGAAGCATGCATTTAGTCAAGGGGAAACAGTTCATACTGAAATGCATGTTGGGACGAACTTAAATTGTATACAAAGGGCATTATAAATATACTTTTATATATTTTTTATATAGGGCATTATAAAAAATCTGTGGTTGACATTTCGTTTACATTGTATTGCCATAAATATTTGTTTGTCTACCTACATGATTACACATGAAACATAAATAGAACCATTTAAATTGGATCAGGAATATCCTTAAATCTGTATTAATGTTTTGATAGCCCTTAGTAATTATTAAAATGAAGTAGACCTACATAAAGGAAAATACTTCTGCTGAGCTTGACTTATAGAGTCAAAATGACATCAGTCAGTCCAATTGATAAAGAGGAGATTAAAAAGTGCACTAGAAACATATCATCCTCTGAAGCAAAGTGAAATAACCTTATCAGTTTGTGAAGCACATCAATGACATCAAATGTCTAATGCCATCAAAAAACAACTTCTTACTTCTACTATCCTGGGGCGTGTTTAGCTACTTCGTTAGTTTCAATGCAATTGCTCCTAGATAAGAATATAAAGCCATGAGAAAGTCTTATTGAATATGATGTTAAGTGCAAAAAGCTGCTCTTTAAAGTGTGATAACTATAATGTATTTGTATGGTTGCATCTTCTCATATGAACACATATTTACCATAAACCTGTAATCCCAATCCCATGTCACTGCATACACTTACTTGGAATTTGCCTCTATTCTCTGCAGAGTCCAGACATGGTGGTGATATAGTTGGGGGTGGGTGGCATTACAATGATTCAACAGGACCTTTTTTGACGCAGAACTTTGGGGCCTCTCTGCTATCCAAGATCTAATGAGATATGGCGGTGTGAAATGTCACCACCATGAATCCTGACCCTCTGGAGCAGCCCACCAACAAATCAGTGGCTATGGTTGCCAGGCATCCACTGGCCCTGTGCATGCATAGCAGCTCTGGGGTCACATGACTGCAGAGGAGGGAGGGGGTGTGGCCACTGCTAGTGTCATGGCCACATTTGCGTGCATTCAAATGATGCAGGCCAAGAATGAGTGCTGCAGGCAGAGAGGGAAGCAAGAAAGGATGAGAAAACATTGCATGTCTGTACTCTGTAGTACTCAGTCTGTTGCACTATTGAACACTTGTAAAGTTTCATTAGTCTATGCTTGAAAAGACACATTGTTACCTTACTTTGCTTAACTTGAAACTCCTTTAGACTTTCGGGATTTTGAGCTGATGAGCAATTACTTGACGCTAAGCAGTCAGATTTGAGAAAAAAAACTACTTTTTTTCACTCACTCAGGCATTGAATGTTGCTAAAGCTTCAGCTGAGACATCTGTTATAGTATTACTTGACTGCTGTCTTTGCCACAGCGTATCATAATTCTCTTCTATTTGAACTAGGGATTTTTGCAAAGGTCCTTAACACTACCGTTCAAAAACTTACATGACTTGAAAATACTTGGAGTACTTTTTTACCTTGGAAACCCACATGAAATTAGTGTGAATGTGGAATATAGCAAATGAAGAGGGCATGGAGTCATTGCCAGAGTTAGAATGATTAGAATGGTTAGAATTATTTCATTTGAAATGATGAATGTGTTCTTCAAATTTTCATTTAAAAAGCACCCTTTTGCAACTATTAACAAGGTTAATGAGTCAGTCAAGCACAGCGGAGGCAGTGTGAGGGTCTATGGATGCTTTGTAGGTGGTAAAATGGGAGATTTGAGCAGATTGGAAGGGACCTTGAGGAAGGAAGGCTATCACAAGATTTTACAAAGCCATACCACAATTTGTGGACAGCACTTCATTGGAACCAATTTCATCACACAACAGGATAATACAACTCAATACACACCTACTCTCTGTATTCTCTACTCTCTCACTATTTAAAGAATAAGCAGAATAAGAGAATTCTGTACCTACTGGCAAGAACACACTGTATCTGAACATTGTGGAACTGTTGTTGAAGCAGCTTGATGTATGGAGGAAGTCCATCAAGCCAATCCATCTTATGGGAGAAGTTTCAGGAAGTATGGGGTGAAATCTCATCAAATCTCATCTTAATTTTACTTTAAATGGCACACAATTACAACACTATCTATGAACCCAGTATTCATAAAGCATTATAAACACATTCCTAAAGGGTTTTAATGCATTCATAGTCTTATACCTAATGTCATAAATGTTCATGTTCATAAATGTTTATACATTTTCATGACTGTAAGGTATATAAGAGCTATTAAAAACGAAGTTACAAGCGGTCAGTGCATACTCTAAATAAAGTGAGATGAACACATTGTAACTCGTGAAAGTCAATAAGGCACCAGTACAGACAAGTGGTATGTTTCCCTATCAAAAGGCCAAAAAAGCTTTATAATGCTTTGCAACACATCAAGTTGTAAATGCTTATATGATAACATTATAATGCCTTATAAGCACAGCCATGAGAATGTATAAACATTTATGAATACTAACACCCTTAGTTAAAAGGCTTTATGAATGAATTATAGCCCTTTACGAATGCATTTATAATGCTTTATGAGTACTGGATTCATAGAAAGTGTTACCGATACTTCTTTTTCTGTAATATTGAAGTGTGTATGTGTGTGTATGTCAAGTGTATGCCATTTTTTGGATACTATGGGATGCCTGAATTTCCTACGGGTTAAGTGAAGTATTTATTATATTTATTACTATTAAACATTTGTTTATATTTATCAACATTTATTATACATTCTCATGGCAAAATGACAGCTAGAATGTAGACTGTCTGCCAGACTGTCATTTTGGCAAAAGGTAGATTTTAAAATAAGAGCTCAAAGTAGAATAAAAGTTCAAAGAATACACTTATCATTTCTAATCTAATCCTGACAGTGACTGCATGTCCTATTGATTGGCTATATTTACTATTATTACAATACTGTACTGTTTAATGTGTGCTTCCATGAAAAACAAGGATATTGTCCTGTGATCCCCCACTTTTGAATGGTAGTGTACCATCCTTTCACTTTGTGCAAAGCGTCTGAAACCTAACAATTGGCATATATTCACTCCTCAGTAAGCAGATACTTTCTGTTTCAACCAATCACTACTGTTTGGTCACTACTGTTTGGTTCTTTGAATTCAACATTATCGCTTTTTTAGCCCTCCCTCTGTTCGCTGATTGGCCCGTCCCAGCTCAGAGACAGAGCAAACCAAAGCATACAGCTGGCTCCCTGATGCAGTTGTATAGCTAAATGAAGCTGAGTGGAAGCAATAGGCAGCGCTAGCCTGGCTACCTCATAGGACATTCTGTTAGTGTGTCTTAGCAAGGACAAGTCTCATGATTTGAAAATTGGTGTACCTCAGGGGTCAGTGCTTGGACCTGTCTTTACTTCATATCCATATCACTTCTGTAGTTGAGATTATCCACTTTCATGGATTCTCATATCACTGTTACGCATGCTATGATATCTGCTCGGATTTCCACTTAAATTCAATTCAATTATATTTATACAATATGATTATTTATATATATATATATTCAATTATACTTTTATTTAATTATATTTTAATTATATTTAACTTTTGTGTTACATGACAGTGAAAGGCCACTGAGTAAATTTTGGTGATGAGGTAGAATATTATTCAGCTGTTTAGGGCCTATCATCATAACTTCAGTTTTATCAGAGTTTTAACATAACATCCAGATTTGAATGTCTCGGAGGCAGGCATCAAGTTTAGTTATTGGCATACAGTCATTAAGCTTTATGGAAAGGTAATGCTGGGTGTCATCAGCATAGGAGTGGAAAGTAATGCCCTGTTTCCTTATAACACATCCCAAAGGTGACATGTAGAGGGAGACTAACAGGGGCCCTCGCATTGAGCCTTGGGGTACACCCAACTTTATGATGACTCATAATGAGCACGTACAAACTGGTAGTGACCAGAGAGGTACGATACTTGCCTTAGGTACCTGCCCTAGTGATATTTGAATCTAGACGAAGTATTGTCATTTGTTGTTTAAACTCTGGAAAACTGAGCTGTTTCTCTGCAGCAATAGCCCAGATACAACAACTGTATGTGTCATCACTGATAATGGCTATATCTTCTCTGACCATATCCTGTAGCGGTCATCAAGTTGTGTAGATTTACACTGCACAATATTAGATAGATTAGACCTCACATCAAACAGTGTGCTACACAACTTCTTGTACAGGATATGGTTGTTTCTAAATTTGACTATATTGCAGTGCAATATTGACTGGCCTTCCTACAAGTGGTGTAAATCAATACAGAAGTGCAGTGGTGCGTCTTTGATCAGAGGACAAATGTAACCCCTCTATTAGTTGCTTTCTTAACTGGATTCCTTTGGCAGCCTATTAGATTAAAGGCCCTTACTGGCCGACAAGACTATGGACCCTATTTTCAAAATGGTATTTTGATCAAAACTGATCTATGTGCTGGATGCAACATTCAAAGAGGTTGGACGTATGTTAATAATGGGTGTGTTTTGGGTGTAACATTGAATTAACCAATGAGAGAGTCATCTCCCATTGCCTTTAAAGGAGACAGAGAATAGAAAACCTTTGTTTGCCTTTGTTTTGATGAATAAGGAGAGATTGTGCATCAGACATGGTTGTGCCCTTCTTCATATGAAAATCTTGAACTTAGAACTAGCCACTAAAACATGGGCAACTTAGAACAAAGCCTACATGTGATGTCAAATAGCACGAAGCCATTGTAGTTCAATGGTGGTTGCCAAAGAGGGCGCCATTTAGCCAAAAGGACTATTTCAATACCCAGTTTAATTGAGTTTTAATTGGGCTAGTAAAATTGCACTTGAGCTTATTTCTTGGTAAATTAAAGTTGAATACATCATATTTTACAGAGACCCTATGCAGCATTTTCAGTGATAAAAATATTTAGAAATCATTGTTTTGGTTTATTAATCTGTTTTGGTGAAAACAGTTACTTTAACTACCCCATTACAGAAAACTGCATTCATAAGTCTTGTTGACAACACATAATAATATGCAGAGCCGTATGTGTATGATACATTACTGAATGTAGGCCTAATATATAATGAGCAAATAAGTTAGGAAAGTTGGGAAGAAAGATAAAAATGGAGAATGGATTGTCGTGCTGCGTGCTTACTTAGGCCTATTACTTCATGAATATAGTTTAGACATCTTGTAGGGTGCTTGAGAAACAAGAGACAGGGCGAAAAGCTCCAGGGTGAACATTTTCTGAATGGCAAGAGCTCTGAGAATGCAAAGCATGCAAATGTGATGCTGAGCTAGCTTTGCTGCATTGTAAGTAAGTTACATTGTGCCTTTCTTGGCAAAACAATTTGTAGCCCAGTTTATGTCCAAAATGCCCGTTACTAACGTTAGTGGCTGGCTTTTTGCAGTAGAGGTAGGCCAACTATCCACAGCTGTGTAAGTACAGAAATGTTTGGATGCAGCTTACTGAAGTTGAACATATTTGAGTACTCTTTATTTATCTCACTTGGCAGTACATTGTTTTGCCTGTTTTTTTTTTTCTGTGAAGTGCCTGTTACTTGCTAAAGAGTATATTAGCCTAGCAAATACCATGGTTGCCGGCTCTTTCAAAAAAAAAAAAAAAAAATGCATGTGTGTAGGTGTACGTGGAACGGAACGGAGGGGAGAGAGGGGTTGATAGCATTGGGATTCTTTTGTAGTCTTTCTCTCCATGGAGCTACCCCTACAGCTTTTGGCTAGGCTAATACAACAACAACACAAAAAAGAAAACCAGAGTTGCTGAGCGCTTCTTTAACATCAGAGAACAATGTACAATCCTCCATTCATCCATCCTATGGTCCCTTTAGGATCCAGAAGCACACAAACATTAACTGGTTGGTATTTTAGTCCATTTTTTCAGTCCATTATCCTGTTCTGATTTTAGCAAAAATTAGCTTTGTGCTAGATCACACCTCTTCTTTTATCTTACAGGCCTGTGAGGGCGCACATTGTGCGTCTCTGATGGAAAAACAAACAATGCGCTCTAATGAAAATAGTAATGACAGCTTGCGTCCGTCGCGAAAGCACAGTACGCCTGTGCATGATAGGGCCCGATGACTGGATCACCTCCATGCTATGTTAATAGGATGGAACATTATTCTGCTTCTCGACCACTAGCTTGCTTAGGTCACTGTCAAGATGGTTTCCATATGTATAACTGGTGGAATGAATTAACTAATGTAATATGTTCTTGCAATAGCTTGACAATTTTTTTTTAATATTTTAAAATTAATTTGTTCATTTATAACTGATATATATTTGCTATTATTGTTGTTACTGCTGTTAACCGTATTCTGTGTGTCAGACTTTTCATAATTATTGTTTTGAATTAACAATGTAGTATTTATACATTGTATGAAGACTGTATAAAGTTGCTATCAAACACAGTTTTAAATCTGAGGACACCTTTTAAATGGTAAAAAATATTGTTGTGTGTTTAGTTGTGTTTCTCAAGATACCTTTTATTATAATAAATATATATAAACTAAATTAACAGATTCACATGCTGTAAGGAACAGAAAAGAGCAAGAGTGTCACCGCTAATATGCACAAGTATTAAAACATGTCTATTCTGAGTTACACATTCTGCTGTCATTTAATTAAACAAAAATACTGTGCAAAAACATTTATAACAGTTGTTCTTTGTCAAGAGTAGACGAGATTGGGAGGAACACAAGTAATAAGCGCATCAGTATTTATCCACAAGATATATGTGCACACATGCTGATTACTCATTTGAATACGATAATCATTTTGGCACCGTCAGGCTGCTTTTCTTTGCATCACTAGAAAAGAGAGCAGAGATGATCGGTCTTTGAAATGCATGTCAACAGATTATCTTTCATTGTAATGCATGTCGACAAACAGCAAATGAACAATGATAATGGCTCTCTGATTTAAAAGCATCCCTGAGTTACTTTTTCATGGACTAGCACTTTCACTTAGCCTAACATCAGGAAACATAATTGTGGTAGGCTATAAATGTCATTAAACGACAGTCTTATGCAAGTGTATGTGTTATATGTATTTACGTATTACATTTTTGAGGATCTTTCAATTATACAAATCAGGGGACTTGCAAAGCCCCATTTGAAGAACCATATGAGAGCATGATGAGACAAACATGTCATATTTTAGTCTCTTGTTCACCTGGAATGAGTGGTGGATGATAAACATGGCACCGTTGGCTTAGGCATGATTGCTTAGAGACTCCTCATGTGCATAAATGACTTTCTTGGCAAATAAAGACTCGGCACATTGCCAGTTGTGTTCACAGCATATCAATGAGAGATTACAAGAAAACCAAAGTGATCTTAAGCAAGCAGTAGGCCAAAACATTTTCTAACCCACTGTTTGGAACTAAGTCTAAGAATTAGCTGGTGACCTGTCCTGAACAGATGGACTGACAATAACACAAAGACACAGAGTAGCCTACAGCTGAATTACAAGTGTAACTGCAATTAGCCTGCACTGGAAAACAACCGCATAATCATTCCAAGTTGCTCAGTTCAGACCCTATACTCAGGCTGCAGTGTCCATGGCAAAATATAGCCTACCTGCTTGTCAAGCTGCTGTCATGTTCAATATTCAAATATTCAAAACTGATAAGGTAAGTGAGTGAAAGTCTCAAGTTTGAATAGTCTATGTTCAGACTCATCGTGTAAAGGCCTAGCATGACCCGCATGAAAATACAGGCCTACCCTAAATATTCTGCAAACAAGGAGGAGAGATAGGCTACTGGCAGCTTATAGTTCACAGAGTCGTGCATTCTGGCTCAAATTATTTGAGGGCTGGTTTCATCTTGATTGTTTCACTTCTAGGCAGGTAATAGCGCAAAACATTTGATCCAGCTACAAAAATATAATCGGTGATTCAGAGCGCCAATGGGGGCCTTGAATGCTCTATTTCGTCCAATAGGATTTTAAGTCCTTATGTGGTAAGCACACCCCTTACTTTGAACCTACAGAGTACCCACATGTCATTGGAGTAGTCTCAGCTGTTCGGGGACTCAATTGCTAAGAGTTTGTTAATGGAAGACGTGTCCGATTGTTAAAACCTTCATACCAGAATGGTAAGTGCAGTTTGCAAATAACGTTCATTTTCCATAGTAAGTTGAAGTGTAGGCCTAAATAATTTTGCGTATCCATACCTAAACACATACTTGTTGACAGCCTTTTAAGACTTAGTTAGCCAGGTGAGCACCTTCTGTAAGCTAGGCTAGTTGGTTAGCAAAGCAGTTTACTAGAGAGCTCCTCAAATGAATTGACATGTTGCAAATTGTCTCTTACGACATCCCTAATGCAAGTTCGAATGCGTAAATACGGCGTCCTTCTGTATTTAGAGCATATTCAAAATTCTGCATATTCCCCTTTAGCAAGCTATTGCTGCTTGACCTAGCATGCTATTCGTTGCTTCCTATGCATTCTCCCGATTCCTTAGCTAGCCTGTTAGCCAACCTTAAAGGATAGCATCCTTTTTTAGCCAACTTCCCCTGATGTTGAATGACTGGCGCAGTTGTTGTGTCCCTCACCACAACTGCTTGAAGACTTGAATTTGGACACGTGTGTCTAATGTTTGACACTCTCTTAATCTACCGCGATTTAAAAATTCAAGAAAATTAATAATTAAGGTAGTGGACTAGTTGTCATATGTGTAATCATACATAATGCGAGGTATGGATCTGTTTATCATCTGAAACTTCAGCTCACATGGTCTGTCTGTCATGACGCTATATTCGCTTGATATGATGTGGTCCTCTCTTTCAGGCCATTATGGGAGTGCAGCTGGTGGTCAGCTTGCTGGCCGCCAGTATAATGCAGAGGATGGCCCCACACTGCTCCTTTGCACGCTGGCTGCTCTGCAATGGCAGGTACGGTCTCTTGTACTGTACCACATTAGCTAAACAGTCCTGTATTTTTGTTGTATAATTGGACTGCAAAAAAACGGGGGTTTTTTGTCTCTTAATTTTAGTCTCTTCCGCTTCAAGCACCCGTCTGAAGTAGAACTTTGTGCCTTGGCTGGGAAACAGGTGACCAAACCCAGCAAGAAAGACAGGTGTGAATTGTCAGGGTAGACTCTTGTTAGTACAGCTGCCTTCAACTAGTACCATCAGATACTGAACTCTGTGTTTTGTTATATTTTCTCATCTGCCTGCAGGAGACAAAATGGTAACAGAGAAAGCAAACCTCTAACAGTGCCAAAGGATATAGATCTTCATCTGGAGAGCACACCCATAAACGTCCTTGATGCCCTAGGTAAATTACTAGATGGAAATGTGAAAAAGTGTGTATCGCCATGGTTACATCTTTGTCACAATGTGTACTATAATATCTCCCCACAGTTCTGAGGTTCTTTGTTGAGTACCAGTGGCTCATCGATTTTGCCATCTATGCATCAGGAATTTTTCTTTTTACTGAGGCCTACTATAGTGTGGTGGACGCCAGCAGAGAGGTCAACATTGGTGCCATCTGGTGTGTGCTGACTGTATTTTTTTGCCTGTATCCTTCTGTCCATATATTGTCTCTTTATCAGGAAACAATGATTGATCTTTTTTGCACTCGTAACTGTTGCTGCTTGTAGCGAAGCAAACAAGACTTCAAAACTTATCTGTATGCTAAAAAGTTTTGTATGTTTGCTGGAATTGGTCTCCAGACTATGTAAGTGTCACATATAGGAAATGTTTGGGCTCTTGAGAGACCCTTTTTGTCCTACAACTCAAGGTATTGCCCAGTTAGACATCCTTGAGCCTTGATCCTCAGGAGGACTCTGCACTCTCTAATGAGCCACTACTTCAGTGCAGACGCAGATGGCGAGAGCTCTGTGTGTTTGGCTTTTGGCTTTCTATCCCTCTTGGTAGCCATGTTGGTGCTGGTTGTGAGGGAAGACTACCTGGAGTTTGGCCTGGAACCTGGTATGTATCCTTCCCCACATATATTTAAAAGTAGTAGTTAGTGATGCAAAGTGATCTGTAAATATGTAATATTTTTTGTAATGTTATGCTGAAATCTCCTTGCAACTGCTGCAATACTGTGAGCAGCCTGCAGCCGCCCCCCCCCCCCCCCCCCCCCCAAAAAAAAAAAAAGAAAAGAAAAAATGCTCAAATGTTAGCGCTGAAGGGAAGGATGTGCTACATTGCATGTCTGCTGTGTTTCGGTTAGGCCTTCATTCAAAGGTGTTTGCTAAGACATTTTAAACATAAACAAATGTAATGTCATCCAGCATCACCCACTGCACTTGCACTTTTTGGCTTTTCACTTGTTATTTGTTTTTTGTTTAGGTTTTAACAGTCTTTTTGACAACCTGGAAGTTTTTGCTAAACAGCAAGGCTATGAATGGTCGTAAGTACCCTCTGAAATTTGTTACAAGTTATGGACGCATGTTTTATGTTATTACACTATATCAAAATGTTTTTTTTCCACTAGAGTCCCTGTTACCAAATTGACTGTGAAGCTGGTTTTGGCTGCTGTTTGTGCTTTCATTGGTGCCCTGCTGGCTTTTCCTGGACTACGTCTGGCCCAGACCCATCTAGATGCTGTGCAGATGAATGCTGACCGCCCCTTCATAAAGTAAGACAGAAACCATCATCCATATAGAGAGAATTAAATGAACATGATTATAGTTGAATGATAAGACACAATCAGCAGTCTCGAGTGAAACCATCAGCTATATTTGTAAAGAGCGTATAGTTCGCTCTCTTTGAAGAAGTTGAGGATCTGATCCACAGACAATATGCCTTTCTTCTTCACAGTTAAACTATAAGAGGACTACCTTTTTGCCAGTGTCATTTTGGTTTTAGGTTTTGGTTCCAAAAATAAATAAGACTACTGTAGCAATCTTAACTTCCAGTTCTTTTGTGTTATACAATAAATGATGTATTGAAATCATTGAATCATTTTCATGGCCATTACTTCACTTAAAAAATCTTGCATACTTGCATAAAGGGCCTGTATTTATGAAAGACCCAGAAATAGAAGTTTCTAATAAGTTCTGGGTCTTTCATAAATACATGTTTTAGGCTACAATATGTTTCATTTTTGTAACATTTTTGATGTTGGTATGCCATGGCATTATGTTTTTATTTTTTTATTTTTGTCAGAAATGTGCTGTGGCACAAAAAAGATTGAGATACACTGGTCCATGGGATATGAATGGATTATAGCTGTCATTTTCTTAGCTTGTCAAGCTAAGATTTGTGACTAATAGAATTGTTTCCTGATAAAGCAGTATAGCTGTGAAGTTGGTGCTACTTAATGTGGAATATATCAGGACTGCTTTTCTATCCATGTGTGCTTCCTGCCCAGAGCCCTCCTACACATCAGCTTCCTCTCCCCACTGGTGGTGATTGTGCTGTGGGTGAAACCAATTGCCAGAGACTTCTTGGCCAACGCTCCCATGGGAAAGACAACAGTAACACTGTAAGTAGATAAAAATAACCTTAAACAAGACCTCTCTTATCAGTGATGTTATCACCAACACATGCTTCTCTGTCTGTGTCCTTATTTGGTCTTTGTGTTGGGCAGGATCCCCAGCTCCATGTTTAACTCGGTGCGTCTGTGGACGGTGGTGGCCCTGTGTGTGCTGCGCCTGCTGCTCACACGCTACCACCTTCAGGCCTACCTCAACCTGGCCCAGAAATGGGTGGAGCAGATGAAGAGAGAGGCTGGCCGCATTGCGGCCATCGACATCCAACGGAAGGTTAGGAGCCATTGGAGGCATTGCGTATATTTCTGTACATAGGCATACATATAAATATATACAATATACACATTCCCATCAAAATGGTGTTTGCACACTGAACTGAAGCCCTCATTTGCCAGATTACAATCCTAGCACACCCTAACCCTGACATGTTAGATCCTCAGTAAATAAAAGCTATGCACTGTAAGGATTTAACATATCTGTTCCTGTTGGAGCATTTTAGCTCATTGTCTGCTAATGCACTGTTGTACACCGAACTGAATGTAAAAGTATGTGTGAAAGCAAGGTTATAGGACCATGAAGTGATGGGTTTGGCCTGGTGCTCTCACAGGTTACCCGCATATTCTGCTACTTGACCGTGGTCACACTGCAGTACCTGATCCCTATCCTACTGATACTCTTCTCAACTCTTGCATTGAAGACTTTGGGTAAGCCATGTTTTAGCAAAGAATGACGACAAATGCATAATGTCTACACCATTTCAAACTATACTGTATGTCTTTGTCTTTGACTGTGTTGATTAGACTGGAAATATTATAAGCCTGAGTGGTAGGTCTAGACTGTAATAGACACTAGAGAAGCTATAGACTGCAGTGCAGGAAAGAAGAGTTACAAGAATTGTTTTGATCTTGATATGAAAATGCTGGTATTGCTCTGTGATCATACTGCTTACCCTGTCAGTATGGTCAATAAGTCATAACTTTTCAGACTTGTTTAGGTAAAGATGGCTTTTCATATGCTTTCCCAGGTGACTTCTCGTGGTGTTTTGCTGAGGAGGTCCCAGGTGTAACCCCGGCACTGGTCCTACCCACTTCACCGCCTCCTGTCCCAGGGGTGGAGGACGATGAGGAAGCCGAGGACATGGAGGAGGAGGTCCAGGCCACCGTGGCCCACCTCGCTGAGGCCTTCCACAGCCTCCGCGCCGTCCTCACACCACTCTTCTTTCGCGGCTTCTTCGCCTTCCTCACTTGGTGGGTGGCCGCGTGCCAGGTCATCAGCAGTCTCTTTGGCATCTACTTCCACCAGTACCTGATGCACAACTGAAAAGGGGGCCTCTGTTCTTATACTCCTCCTGTCCTTTTGCACTGTTCAGATTATAGCCTCTCCACAAACACACATGCAGATTTTGCCTACAGTCAAGATCACAGCTTGCAACGTGTGAAGGGGTTGAAGTGATGTACCCTCACGCAGCAAGAGAGGAATGATGACATTAAAGTGGCACTGTGACATCATTTCAGAAATGGTAAGCTGTCTATGAAACATAGTCAGGCTATTGGCAAGGCTGGACCTGATCAGAGTTTATCCATAACTCTACCATTTTAGCATGACTTCAGTGCCAGAATATGTCATCTTCGATCATCTAGAAAATAACTAACCTAATGGTGATACAAGTAGCTAAATCAATAGCTTAACAATGGCAGTTTCACTCAGAGCCCTGGCCTTATCTACAGTTAAAACCGTTTAGACTGATCTGATGGCTAATATTTATTTTGACATTAATTGTCATACTGTAATATCACAATACTGTCTTTGTATGTAGGGTACATCTAAAGAAGTTCTATTTACTAGTTTTTGAACTGTATGTCCAAAGCGTTAGCCACCCAACCACATGCTGCAATAGGGAACTACAGTATTCGCTGAATACACCGGTATTCTGATCAAATCGAAGTGCCTGGAAACTCAGGGATTTTGAAGTCTGTGGTGGGATTTGGTTTTCTAACACGAGCCCATGCTGAGCCAAGCTGAATGTTGTTGTGGCACAGTATCTGATGAGACACGCATCCAGCCACGTCTGGTCACCAAGAGGGCTCAGAGAAGTTGGGCTCTCTGAAAAAGATTTTATTTGATGCCAAGCACTGTAAAGATACAAGAATTTTATGGAAAGCTTCCGTGTGCTGTAGCCCTACAATACTATGATGAGTATAAAAGCCGTTTGTATTTATTTATTTCTTACTGAGTGCCACATGTAGTTTAACCCTCATCTGTGATTTCTAGAGGTACTCTCCTTGTTTAAATTAGTGTTCTGAGCAAGGTTTGATTTTGATAAAGAGAAAAAATGAGCTGTCAGTTGCATCTCTGTGGGTGGTTTTTAGCCAATCTGCTTTTTTTCTTGACTGAAGAGATTGTTTTTTTGAATGCTCAGTGATGAGTCATGTATTTGGTACCTGTGATTGAGTTTTAATAAAATGAAAAGGTTGATTTTGAAGTTGCAGCACATTTGAGGTCTCTCTGATTACTACATTCAAATATTACAATTTTTTAATTGAATACTGATGAAAGCAGAAACATGCATTTCTATTTGTGTACAACCTTTGGCCCATGACACTCAATATATATCTGAAAAGAGGATTTTAATTGTGCCAAAAAAGACTAGTGTAGTGCAGTGAATAGATAAGGTAACATTATCCTACTATAGGCACTGACATGATTTATTAGTGATATTATTTCACTTCCACACACCGTCAAGACGGACAATGAGGCAGAGTCGGGGGTCAGCCGGTCACTTGTCTGGCCATTTTATTAGCTTGTTGTCTGGGATATGCTTGACTGGAGGCTATTTAAATCAGCTGAGTGATGGTTTACTGACTGGGGGAAGACGTGGCCTAAGGTACCAGCAAAAAAGACTCAGATTTACATTCTGACATTACATTACAGGAAATCCTCTAACTGGGTGTGTAAAACTATAAACTATAAGCATTAAGGGCCTGGGGTGTATGGGTGTAGGGAATGGGGTGTATTTTTAAAGATTGAAAGGTCTCCATTTTGACCAGATATTTTTCCTACAGTCTTAATTCCTTATTACAATGTGTAAGTGCTAGTATGTGTAGACTGGAAGTATAATTCATGCTTGACTCTAGATTTTGATACTGTGGTAAGTGTGAGAAACTAGCATAACGAACTGAACATAGTAGACATTTTTATTTGACGTCAATTATGTGTATGCGTTGTGGAGGCCTTGTCGGATTCCCTCTGTGGTTTTCATGGTTGCTGTAAGGACTGGCGGCTGACTACTCAGACGTGGCCTGCAGACTGCCCCCGTTCTCTGGGGATGAGCCCAGACTTAACCCCTGCGGCCTTCCTTTCAGCGTTGATCACGGGGCAGAGAGGCGTGTCTGTTTGACGAAGGAATAATTTCAGTCATTTTTTTTTTCATTCGTGGTATGAAAGATCAGGCCTGTCTCAAGTTCAAAAACATTCCGCGCGAATCAGTAGCCCTGCAAGAGGGAGCGCAAAATTAATTTTGGTGACGCTCTGACTAGGTCTAATCTAGTCTAGTTGTGGGTCACTTGCGCTGGGGTGTTGTACAGGGAGATCTACCTATAGAATAATATCCGAATAAATTATTACAATTAGTCCAATAATTAACATTTTTGAAATTTGTTGTATTGTCTTGAAATTGAAATAGCCTGAAATTATATGCAAACAATCAGAAACACCAATAGACCTAATATTTTTATAAGAAAACTGAAAATTTTATTAAGGCAAAACGATATTTTGACATGAAAAACTCTCTCAATAAATACACATCAATGTTTAAACAAGGCCCGAGGCTATCGAATATAATCAGACACCCCGTTCCTTCTCTTCACACAATGTCTCATGGTGACCCCTAGTGGGCAATACAGTGAATCAACCAATCCAGGATGATGAACTACAGCTTCTGTTTCATTCTTTTTGATCGAAACAGTTTTATTAAATCTTCACACTGAGCATAGAGGAGTACTTAATTTATGAGGTGCAAAAGCTCCACATGGATTAAGAGTGAAAGCGGCAGAAAAACAGTGTGGAAGTGTTAAAAGGGACTATTCGGAGGACGCTGCACCATTAACTAGGCTGCAAGAAGAACGGACTGAGAGCAAAACAACGCAAAACCATTACTGGCTAAACCAAAATTTTAAAGTGCATGCAAGCGCGAAAGCTCAGGGTTCAGACATAGCCTCTAAAATATCTTAAATGTGAAGAGCAGCCTGTATTTAAGCTTTACCGCTAGAGGGTGCACTCCACCATCGACATGTTTGTCAAGCATAATTATTGTCCCTTGAGGTCATATTTCCCGCATTGATAACAACTTGCATCAGACACCCTCAACACAAAACAAAATGCTGTAGGATACTTATGGAAATAAATTCTAAAAACACACCTTTGGTCTTCAAATTCAGGAATTTGTACATAATTAGACAAGAGTATAAAACAGTACAAAAAAAAGAAAAAATATACTATGCTCCTTTTGGATACAACCATTTCAGAATATGGAAAGTCCCTGAGAAAGACACTATACTCATGACATTAGTTTTCCACTCAGAAATGCAAATGCATTTCACATCGGAGCATGTTAGTTTGGAAGGCGTTGTTGCACAAGCTGACTGCCTCGGAAAGCAATAAAATTATTTTTGAAAAATGAATGTGCGATCCATAACACCTGTACCTTTATGTTGGTGTTCTGAGCTGTATTGGAAATATTGGCTACTGTGTTTACGGCACACTGCTCACAAGGGAACACTGTTATGGGGCTCTGCAGTCCCTCATCCCTCCCTCAGAGGCACCAGCCCCTCACAGGGCTCATTACCCCGTATTCCACACCTTCGACACACCTTCAAAAAATACCACTGAAAAGCTTACATCTGTCCTCAAGTGCTTGAAGAATGAATGCTGTGCTGTAAGCGTGCCCATATCAATACCAGCCCCAGTAGCCTGACCCACTTGCTGTGAACAGGTGTATGTTTGGCTGTTGTGAGTAGGGGGAGGGGGTAGGGGTAGCAGGGTTACCTGCCCACTGTTATCTCTGCCACCCTCCATTGCTCTCGATCTGCCTGAGTGGAGGGTCCCCTTTCTCCTCTGACAGGCTCCTGGCCACCAGGTGTGGGGAGGGGTAGTTACCATCCCTGCCCATGGCAGAGTGAGCCTCCTGGGGAGGGTGGCCAGTGATTGGTGAGCGGGCCCCTATGTGGTGCGGTGGGGGTGTGGTTGGTGAGCTGATGTGCTCAGGGGAGGCACGCTCCGATTTGATGCTGAGATTGAGTGAAGAGGTGGAGGGAGATGGAGGTGTGGAGGTCTGAGAGTAACCACCCACAGATATGCTGCAATGGCCAAAACAACACAGAGAGAGAGGGGATCAGTAGCATTCTAAGCAATGGAGATGACTTATTATTAACATTGAAGAGCAAGACAATGAACCATTAATGCCTTCCACATTTAGACCTGAAGCAAGTGACCACTCTTTAAAGCATTCAAGGGCTGTGGGTAGCCCTCGCTGGCAGCAAACACTGTATAAGAGCATGGATCATGATACCAAAGACTGCATTAAAAATGAGCCATAAAACAGTATACATGGTGTCCTAAACCTAATGATTTAGGCCCTGTCATAATGGTCTGTGGGAGTGTGTCTTACCCTTGGTTAATGTGTGGCAGGTGAGCTTCATGCTGTTGCATGTGCTGCCAAGGGCTCATGGACCCACGCTGTATGCTTGCAGAGTGGGGGAAACTTGGGCGGGAGTATTCTAGGACAGACAAAAGGTTGTTTAATTTCAGACTTCATTTTGGTTTTTATTTTATCATACAGTAAATGAACACTTCTTCTTTCCTTCAAGTTATGACTTTCACTATAGCTTTAGATATTTACAAAGTGTTTTTTTTTTTTTTTATCCAGAGCAAATGGTTCACTCTCACTATGCCAAGAATTCTTTCTGCAACTTGGCAATGTCTCTTGGTTTTGCCTCAGAGGGCCATAATTAGTTGATGGTATTTTTATATTAGGTGCTGTTGATGGTATGATCTTAGATAAACTAATTTATCCATTATAAATTCACAGGAATAGAAACTGATGAGACTGATAAATCAGCCATGATCACAGCATCCGTAGAAGTGCTTGTGAGGCTGAGGAATATTCTAGTTTTTGCAGGACATGGAAGCACAGAGCAGAGGCTTACCAGAGGGCCCGTATCCTGCCAGGCCATGACCCAGTAGTCCTGCCTTCCCCATGGACACCATAGGATTGCCAGGCTGCATGCTGTGATAGACCACTCTCTGAAGGTGGGAGAAAACCTGTGTATTACTTAATGAGATCAACAACACGAGGACCGTCCAATGGTATGTTTGCCAAAGTACATTTTTACCTCTCAATTAGCTGTGATAACTTTAGTTCATAATAGATGAATCAATCACACAAACAATTAATGCAAGAGTTTTTGTATGTCAGTTTTGGAAGCAGAAGAGGTTCCAGATGGTTCCAGTGCTCAGTGTGTGTGTGTGTGTGTGTGTGTGTGTGTGTGTGTGTGTGTGCACGCATGTCTAAGTGCATGTATGTATGAGAAAGGGAGTATGTGTGAGAATGGCATCATTGTAGCGCTTCTAATTTGGTGCAATAGAAGCACTGGCAAAAGTGGTCGTCAAGACAATTATATCCACAGGCAGTGAACACATAAAAAAACAGTCCTGTCTGTTTCTCACATCTCTCACATTGGTCAGGTTAGAGCGCGCGCTGGGTGGGGTGTCCATGCGTCGACCCTCGCCGCCAAGGTTGAGCGGGGGCGACGACTTCATCTCCAGGGCTCTGCTCACGTTGCCATGGGAGAACATTGAGTAGCCGATGCCTTCAGAGAAACACACATGGGAAGTGAAAAACAAGATGTGGCCAGCCTCTTGTTTCACTCACTCCCTCTGTCCCTCATTCATTCGCTCTCTCTCTCTCCCTGCCATACAGACTGTTGCTTATTGAAAAGAGAAGTGCTTTTTTTCACTGAACTTTTGAGCAGTATCTGTTCACCACAGCTGGCTTTTGAGATACCTCAGATAAGATTGATTCGTATTGCACTTTAGTGTATAGCATGTACAACTGCCAGCACATAGGTTGATAGCAGTTAGGATTAATTCAATCATTCATATTTTTAAAAGAACAATTCAAAATATCATACGCTGTTGTACTTCGGGTTTGTTTGTTTTGAGTTGCTTTGTCTAGACTGAGAAAAGCTTTTGCGCCCTTGAAGTGCTGTATTCATGTGAAGCCTTGCAGACGTTTTAAGCTGCGTCTCGCCAATGTGACCACATGATGTGCTAGAGTGAATATTGCAATGGGATTCCCATGCAATGCGATTAATAGCTGCGTGAGGTGAAGCACAGTGCTTGAGGAGTTGTCCAGCAGGTGTGATATTCAGCGCAGAAACCACAAATCAGCCTTCGCTCGCTGTTTCACACCGCTTAGCAGAGCTGTGTGTATGTGTGTGTGTGTGTGTGTGTGTGGGGGGGGGGTGTTTCACACACTGAGACTTCCTGTAAGCGAGCGAGAAGTCTACTGAGCAGGCTCAAGCCGCCGCATGCTGGCTTTCTATTAGTGTGATTCAAAAAACAGTGTGGTGGTCAGTCGTTACATCTGCATGATGTTTAGCTGTTCTGCAAACAGGCTGTTTGTTTATCAGTGGCTAACACTAGGCTAAGTAGCGTGTAAGTGCATGGATGTATGGACCAGTATGTAGTTCACAGTTTTGCTAGCACTAGTACAAACAACACAACCAAACTCTGCAATAATTAAACACATCAGTCCTCTTTTGGATTTATAATACACCAGCAGGAAGAAAATAACTATACTGAACAATCTTCCAAAGACAGATGAAGCTAGAATGTGTGTCCTCTGAAAGAGAGGATCAGGAGGACCTCTCACCTGAGTGCGGCGTCATGAAACCTGAATGGGCCGCCTGACCAGCAGGACTGGTGGTGCCGGGTCTGTGGCCGAGAGGCTTGAAGGCCGGGGCCCGGTGTGGGCCTAAAGCTGAGCTGGAGACATTAGGATAACCGTTCTCACAGCCAGAGCTCATCAGGGCCTGGGCCTCGGATGGTAGGAGAGAGGGAGGCTGTGCAGGCAGAAAGACTTTGTAAAAGAAGTGACTCAAACAGACAAACAAAAACATAAAACTGTACAGGATTAAACAACAAATCCATCAGACACCCAACAATGCAAAAAATTTTGACCGACAACAACACACAAACTAATGCATCACAGTCTGATAAAAAATACCACATATAAGAAATGCTGACAACTATAGAAGTATGAAGGCTGTATTGAGAGACTCAAATAACAGTTTGTTTACCGTTATTTCCACTGTGTTATTCAGTTGGGCTATAAAACCCCTGACCATTGCTTTTGCCCTCATCATGCTCTACACAGGTCTATATGGCACTCACGTAAAAACGCTGGCGTGCCACTGAGAGGTCCATGCCCTCGCTGAGCGGATACTTCTCCCCTCCCACCTGCATGCTCTCCTCGTTGTCCAGATCGGCTCCGTCTAGTCCCAGACCTTTCCTCCGCAGCGTCTGCAGCAGCAGAGACACAGAGACATATTCAGAACAAACACCACTGACAAACATCTATTATCTTTTTTATTATTATTTTTCAGGTAATGTCAGTAGAAGAGTTTGATTGTTTTAGTCTTACTTATGCCTACGTTATGGCTAAATGTATACAATTGTTATTTTATTGATATTAACTGAAATAAAAACTGAAACTAAAAGAAACATGTCCTTTGAATTTTATTATATATGGAGGTATTGTGTTTTTGGAGAAAAACTCTTTGCAGATTAATCTAAATCTTTATAACTCTAAAATATGTAGAGTTTAGAGGATGTGCAATCTATTACCTGGTTGCACCAAGTAGTCATAGTAATAAGCACTTTATTACATGAGTCAGACTGACTGGGCCTCCCACTAAAAGACAGTTGTCTGCAGTCCTTGGTTATCACACAGATTATTATCTTCCTTTTGCATACAACCACACACAACTACATAGACAGAGCCCAGAACATTAACATGTGTGTTTTACAATGCTGACAAACAGCAAGCAAAACTTGTATCACAGGTCTTCCTACTGGCCGTGTAAGCAAATACAAAGGAGAGATTTAACAAGGGAAATACAAACAAAATAAACCAAATTTTGTGTATTTACAAAACAAAAAAAAATCAAACAGGGAACTGTCTGTGGTATTCTACCTCCAAAATATCTGTGTTGGTCCTGCTCTCATGGGGCTCGCTGTACTCAGTGTACTTGAGGAGCACCTTGTCCATGTCGGTGCTGGCATACTGGAATAAGCGGTTGGTGCTGTTGAAGATGATGAGGGCGATCTCACAGTCGCACAGCACGCTGAGCTCGTATGCCTTTTTCATCAAACCAAACTTGCGTTTGGTGAACGTCACCTAACAAACCACATCAACTCACACTTAGAACACTGAGGCAGAGTTGACGCAGTGTTGAGATGTACTGATAAGCTTAAGTGTAGCTTTAAGGGGAAACAATGAATTAAGAGTTTATTAAATCATTTATTTTAGTTTCCCTTTGAATAATATGTACTTCAAAATGCCAAATTAAATAAACAAATAACCAATTCTTAGGATCAAATTCAGAGATATATTCTATTAAAATTATATTAAACAAAAACATGTTCATGTTGACTCAAATATAGTTGTGTTGTTGAACAGGCAAAAAATGTGACAAAATGTCAAAATAATTAAGTAGGTATGAAACTCACCTGGCGGTTTCGCTGGTCCATAATACGTGAGATCTGTATTTTCTTTCGCCCCATTGCTTCTCTTTTCTGAATATATGCTAGACTTACCTGTGGAAAGCAATCATTTGGAATTTATACATTTATTTTCAAATGAAAAGTCACTTGCATTTATATATTTTCTTTTGAAAACATATGAAAGTAGAATTCCATAAGTTTGATCTTTTATATAAATGTTGGATGCATCTTCTGTGTAAAATTCATTTTTATGTTGTCTTTGGAGCCCTGCTTACCCAACCCCCAGGCCTATATAAGAGGAGTATGTATTTTTAACCTGAAGAGGCTGTTGAGATCTTTTGTTAGTCCTAACTCAGGCTAACACCCACTCAGCCTTGCTTGTCCCAGGCGTAATTTTCTTTTTTTCCGGAAGTTATGGTTAAAAATATGCCATCTCCATTTAAAGGTAGAATACTGTAAGCAATGTTGTGACAACCATGTACAAAAAAAATCCAATACACCCCCTTTTCTCTCATGAGCTGAATGTACACAAACAATTGGGCAGCAGGGGCAAAAGGACATTGTCAAATATTATGGGATTTTTCCCCCTGTGTCGAGTGGTACCACATACAGTTCACACAAACAATTACTACTGCGCTATAAATTAGAGCTGTCTGACAACCGAGACAGTTGCTATTCTGTCTGTCTAATGTTACAATTTTAACACACTGTTAATACAATATTTTATAATGCATTTTGTATTCACAAACAGTATTTATTATGTTGGTATTGTCAATAATATAGTAGATGGTTGAGACTTTTTTTTAGCAATGTTTGAGTGAATCTTTTTTTATCAAACACACATTCCTCCAGTTTTAGGTGCCTAAAGAGAAATAAACCATATGTCTGAGGTATCTTGATGACTTTTTAATAGAATAACACACTTATACACCAAAAGTAAACTGAGTGTCCTGGGTGACTGTTCTGCTGATGTGAGACCCATGGGGATTGTTTCACCACTACTATTTCTCTTATACTGGACATGTATGACCTCTGCTATAAATAGGATCAAACCCGCATGGCGAGCGGATATAGTGCCTGCGTTCCCACGACCCCAAAGTGCCCGCCATAGCCGAGCCTGTCTTGGCACACAGAGTCAGGAGACTGCGAGGAATCCACCTCTTGTAAGGCTTGTATTGCCTTATAAAGTATATTCTGATCTGGGCTTTCATTGCGTCATTGTTCAGGTGATGGTATCGGTACGAGACAGTTGCTGACAAGCCAAATAATGTGAAAATGAACCCTGGTGGACATAGGCTTTACCTGCAAGACAGAAAAATGACCAGTCTGGACAAATGTGGACCTGCCCTGCCTACTATCACCACCACTGCCACCTCAACAAAGCCTGGTGAACTTTGTTAGGGTTTTTTGATCACTTAATTTTTTTGCCCACACAACAGATATTCATTACAAAATCTCCCCACTATTTGCCTGTAAAACAACAGCATTCAGGCTTATGATTACCCAGATCAAATACATCTAGACGAGACATTAGACTATATCTGAAGAAATAAGGAAATGAGGAAACTTATAAAATGCACATGTTGTCTCTGCTATTATTACATAATAGCAAACAAAAACTCTAACAACAACATATTCACTACTTTTCGTAGCTAAACCAATGCATTGGGTCAGTACTTCAGGCTTCTGATACAAGCTAACTGTGGCCTACGGTAGTATATTTAAGGAACTAAAGCTGCCTATCCAAGTGCTTGCGAGATAGCTAGTATACATCCGCATCACGTAATACTGTCAGCGCTGCGCGTCTCCTTTTGACTCTGCGTGTACCATGGGTCTTGTCCCTCTGAGAGACGGTGACTTCCTCTGGTGCCCTCCAAGAGGCCAGGCTGGTGGAGGAGTACACAAACAGAGCAGGCTAGCCACCACCAGCTTTCTCTCCCTCGTGCTCAGGCAAGAGCCCTCCTGAGAGTGGAGGAGTCTTAATTGCCCAGGGCCTTGCAGGGACAGCTCTGACAACAAACAATTTCGTCATACAGTCTAAGGTGTTACCATGAACTTAAGTAAAAAGACAATATGAGTGAAGAAAAAAAATGTTTCCATGAAATATTATGATTGCAGCTTGTAGTAGGTAAGTCATGTATGTGTATCAGCTGTTGCCTTAGAGAGCTAGCAGTCTGTCTGTAGCCTACTGTTAAACTATTACACCAATATGTCTATATCACAAAAAGACAGTTTAATGGATTTTATAGCGGTTTTGAGGATTGATGTGTGGTCCTTATCACCACCACAATATCACCAAACACCAAAACAATTTTAGATACATATTTCTTTGCTTGCAGTGCTTATATTGTCTTATATTTATATATAGTTTCAATGCCTTGAGGACCAAATTTTCAAAAAGTTTTTAGCCTTTGATTTAAACATGCACTATTTAGCAGTGGCATATGTTTACCCAATCAAGGACAGGGAAAAGTTTTCTAATTGATCACTAAGGCCTTCTCACAGAAGACACTTTATAGTGCTGCACCAAGATGGGAAACCAGGTTTCGGAAGATTGACTAAAATAGAAAGCCAGGGTGTTGTTATTTGCATATTAATGTCTACAACCTCAAAACTGAGTCAAACCTGCCAAAGATCTCAGAGTGATTTCAGTATTTGTCTGCATAAAAAAACAAGCTTTAAGTACAAATAGAGTAAGAATGCAACTATGATCCAGTGTAAAGAAATGAAGGCTTTGTGCATATACCAAAGGGCTGCATACTGTAATTACAGAATTAATCCTAACTTAAAATGTGAATGTTTGTTTAGTTGAAAATTTGACAGTTGTGTAATAGCAGATAATAAGAAAAGAAATCTACAACTAAAAAACATGTGAAAAAACAATAAAGCACAAATGTGATTGATATAAGTTTGAGGTGTGTTTAAAAGTATATTTTGTCTGTCAAAAAACTGTAACTGAAGAGAGTAATATTCTATAGCATGGTATGAATTAAATGAGAAAATTAATTACAGCATTGAAATGCATTTGAGTGCATCTGAATATTACAGTCAACTACAAATGAACTTCTATCACTTAGGTACAGAACGGAGGTGCATTTTTTATCATTTGGAGGTAAAACCTAACCATTTCTTTGCGTAACATCTTACCTAGTCACACAGTCATGTAAATAAAAATAAATCGTTACTGAGAAGTGTAGTCCAGGTGTCATTATTCATAACAGGCCAAACCAACTGCTGTTGTTATATTAATATTAATATTAATATTTTTTACCTAACATCATCTACGGTCTACACGATACGACTCTCGTGTCCAGGGAAAACTGCACAGAATCTTTGTCATAAATTACATCTCCATATTCTAACACTTCTGGAGCTGTATTTTGCTAGCTCACCTGTTACTGTAGCCTGTCTCCAACCAGCTGTTGTCTAAAAATAGCCCACATCCAGAGGAAGGAACTCCGTCAATATGCCAAGTGAACCACGCTTCTAAGTAAATAATTTGAAGGAGTTACCTTGAAGTTTCTTCAGAGTGAGTCGGTATGGAGTTGTCTGATCTGATCCTAGAGTTTAGCTCAGCGTTCATTCTCCAGACGGCATACTGTACCATCCGTCTATTTGTAAATGAAACAGGAACGCCCACACTGCTGTGCCATTGGTTTAGCGCTCCTACTACGGGAGGCCGTTTTCTTTAGTGCCATTGGTTTAGAGCTCATAGGACGAGAGGCCGCTTTCTCTACCTATTTTGAAGAAGCGCCTCATAAACGTATGTGCCAGTGAATGAAGGCCACCTAAAACTTTAAATAGACTTTCGCCTGGAGTCTCTGACTATGCGACTAGCACAGGCCTATCTTTGAGGGTATTGTTAGATTTTGTATTTTTGTCACGTCTGTCGTTTGCCATTATCTTTAAACGAATTCACCAACAGCGCCCTGATTATTATGGCCTGTCTGAACTTTAGGTTCTTGAAGACGTTCAACGAATTCTGAAAGATGTTTGATGAAATCATCAGGTGTAAAGTTATGTGACAAATATGAGTTGTCAGGAAGGCTAATTATACCTTGCCTAGCTTCAAGTGCTAACAACTTACTTGTCACCAACATATTTCTTCTGAAGATATTATCTGTCTCACATGAATTTACTTTGCAACTACACTTCTGTGTGAGAGGTATCCTTATTCAGTTAGTGGCAACATTTTCTCATACTCTGCTATGCTGTCCCGTGTGATGCTGAAAGAGTTCAACATTACCACTTATTAAATAATAAGCAACACTCAAAGACTGAGCCATCTACAAAGCAATTCATGGCCTAATGTGTGGAGTCTCACTGTCTTCATGAGCTGTTTGCAAGAGATTCATTTATTTTTAGGCGAGCTATATCCAACTGCCTCTTATTTTAGCATTCAGTTTCTATGAAGACTGAGGTCAATCTATCACTGAATATGCAGAGCTGTGTGATCATATTTGTTTAATGAAATAACTCGGCTGACATTTCCTCAACATCTGACTGTGCTGTGTCTCCCCCCTGCTGATGTGGGGTAAAATAGGAAGAATGAGGGTAGTTGAGAAGAAATATGTCAATATAATTCTTCACTGCACTATGTGCATCTGAGGATGATTAAATATTAAGTCCATATCAAAAGGATATATATTTCCAATTCTTGCGTGCTATTATTCTCTTCTCTTCTTTTCTTGTCTATATGCACTAGAGAACAATTCTATTTTAAAGACAGCAAGATGCACATTTCATTGGTGTTTGCATGACCTTGGCAACAACCACTACAACAAATCAAGCTACAAGCTGTTCTCTGGAACATAGATAATTGTCAGGTCTTCAAATGTTTTAGCTGATAGTGCAATGATCAAAATATAGCTATTGATCTAAATATCTGAACATTAACAGGCTGGATGCAATCAGATAATCTTTCGTATGATGCTTGTACTAAGAGCTAGCCATAGTAATATGCTGGTCATGTTATACATAACGAGATACACAAAATGTTTTTAGAAAATGGTGATGACCTGTGAAAGTCTATGTGAAAGGACAGACAATACCTCTGTAAACAGGTAAAAAGTCTGTGATATTCAAATTTCATTGTGTTAATACCACTGCACCTAAAAACTGGAAGCTTGATCATTAAAGCATGGTCAGCATTTCCATGTCATGTCATTTGACAGAGGTCAAAGCTGTGCATAAATAGTGAATGTTATATTTAGAGGCAATAACTCACACATTCATTTCGGCAACATTTTTCTGTACTGTTTTTAGGACTTGCTTTGTGTCTGTCATCACATCTAAACATGTCATCCCAATGTGTTATTCCCATTGCATGCAAACCATAATTACTGTCCCCAGTAGATGTGTCCATATTAACTAATTTACGCACGGTAGCGAGGTTAGACTCTAGGGTCTTTCTGCTGAACGTCATCTGATGTAAGAGTCAGCAACATCCTATCAGACTGCTGAAATTCCCTGACTAAAGAAAACACATGTCTCAGCAGTTTCCCTGCTGGAGTGCATGTTCATGTGAGTGCACTAAATTGGAAATTCGGGGACATGGGTAATATTGAGGAAAAGGAGGAATATGTGGCCCATTGGCAACAATTTGTTTTTCAACTGTTCATGTTATTGTTCAAAATTCCCAATTTATAAATAATTGTGGACATATGTACCTCATTTCCAGGCCTGGCACAAATGACAAGCCAACAGGTGTATAAACACAAGATGGTAAGTTTCAATTGAAGAAAAAAGACAAATGAAACGAAGGTCCAAGGCCGGGCATATGAGTCCTGATGTGGTATTTTTGTATCTTGATGGCAGTAAACAAGCTATCTGAGCATCACTGCATCACTGCTGTTTACAGATGTTTCTGTGGGATGGGTACTTGCATGCAGCTCTCTTCCAAACACCGAGAAGGTCATTTCAGTTGAAGGGAAAAGATTCATGAAAGTTTCAAGGGCATACATGTGAATTCCGATGCAGTAATTTTGTATCTTGATGACTTCGCAACACTAATGCATGAAAGCAACATGTGCAACGTTGTCTTTTACTGTATTGCACATAAGACAAGATACAATTGCATGTCTTTGTTGTCAGATGTGGGAACCTATGGAAAGTGTTCACAATTAGACGAGTTTTGTGTTTTCCTGAAACTTCTCACTTCTGCTTTTGACAACATCAGTGGCCTCTACCTTTTGAGCATGTGGTGAGCTTGTCAGCTTCAGAAATAGCCTTCTTGGTTAGTGTGCATATGTTAGAGCAATTCTTCGTTGTATATACTTTTTTTAGCACCAAGCTTATCTTGTTCAGAGCAGCATCTAGCTGGCCTTGCGCTCCTTACCACCAACCCTGAGCTGCACTCCCTCTCCTACCTCCCCCTCCCCCCACCTGTTCTCTGAAAAGCAACTTCACCATAACTGTGAAAATATTTTTTCATCCTTTCAAATGAGTAGTACAATATTCCTCTGATACTCAAAACACGATGGCAAACTGATATAAACCATTTGCAAAACACCAAGAATTAGTTCACATTAGTACATCTAATCTAACAGACGGGGAAATGTACGTTTTAAAATCTAGTTATTGTTATGCATTTGTTCATTTTGTCACTTTATATATTTGTCCACTGTATGATTGGTGAGCTCTAATAGCACAGTTTGCATGTTATACAGATTGGACATTTCATGATTTTTTTCTTGTACATTGTTCATTTAACCTTCAAGTATGAGGTATAAGGTTATTAGGCATGAACACAGAAAGACCTTAGTACAGCATTTGAAAATGCAAGTAATTGAGATAATTAGATAGTTGCAATGGCATGTTGTCTTCTGTATGATGAGTGAAAAAGTGCCAAATATGTATTTTCTTGCATGTGTGCACTTTTCAACAAATGTCCCAGTAAGAAACTATAAACATAATAATAATAATAATATCTGTTATAATTTAGTTCATGCTTGCACTGTGGTCAGGACATCCTGTGGAGTTTCACATCACTGTAGCTGTATAAAGGTATCTGTATGGGACGAATGCTAGCGTGCAACTTTCTCCCAGATAGCTTCACATTGCCCAACACATAAAGGCCTGATAAAGCCTTAAAGCCTTAAAGTCTGAGTGAGAAATCATTAGAGTTGGCAGACTACACTGTTTACCTTTCTCATGCTAACCATGCTGTCATACCAAGGCATCCTTGGTTTAACATTTACAGCAATCAAAGCATTAACAAACCAACGGTGGGGTGGTCTGAGCTTTAGGCTACTCTATCTATGCATTTAGTTGTGCACAACACAAACAATCCCACAGTATGAAAACATGGTCCTATCTGAAAGCTCAGAAATGTGGGTCATTTAACATACACACATACACGCAAACAAACAAACAAACAAACAAACAAACAAATACATCACCTCTTGGTCTAAGTGATAGATTTTTGCTAACTGAACAGGCTAGTGAAGTTCATATTAAAGATTGCTTTTATTATTATACATAATTTGAACCTAAGAATGGCCTACATTACACAGCCTAAATGAATGTGATGAGCAGATTGCTCAGCAATGTGTGGGTGCCGGCTCTTGGAGTGTGTTACCATAGTAACCATTGAAAAGTTAATTGGATTCAGAGAAGAGAATGAAAGCACATGCCTCACCACCCTGAAATCCCAGAGCCTCCATGTTTTTAACCCAACTAATAATAGCAATCATGCATTTAATAACGCGATGCCTTAAAACAATGGACGTTTTTTCACGACATTTTTTTTCTATTTTATTACGTTAGGCTACTTGAATGGTTAAAATCTTATGCTATTTTAAGCATT